>OV651813.1:74782958-74885265 GCA_927349885.1 Psylliodes chrysocephalus
ATAAAAATATGTTAAAAGCTTTTTCGTCTAGAGGCTAGACAACAACAAAATGTATATCCTTTTCTACTGTTTACAATTGATAAACGTACGCAAGTGATTTGAATTTATTTTGTTTTATGTCTATACACTTTGTTATTTTTACATGCAGTAATTTCGCTCAATTATTTTAAATTAGTTTTATCATTGATTTATTAAAAAAATATATCCTAAATAATTAAGTGAGTTGTAAATTAAAAATTAACTTCTATATTGCACGACAGTTTTTTTTAATGAATACATCTTCGAGTTAAGAATAATTAATTCCAGCATGTTAACAACTCGTTAATCTATTAAACCAAAGTATTTTTTTTTTTTTTTCGAAGTAAGTAAATCATTTTTTTTCCCGCGTCGCTTTGATCTGTTACACTCTTTGATGCGTGTTGCAAAATTAGATTTTCTAAAAAAATTTTCTAAAAAGTTTGCCAATGTCTATAGATAAAAAAAAATAAATGTAACAAGAGATCAAGATGATTGTGGATTGTAGCAAAATGAAAGACAGAAACGAGTCACTCTTTCAAAATTTGAAGACATTTGTAAAACAAAGAAAGGCATTTTTTAAACAATCTCAAAAATTCTTTTATTTTTTGCTAAAGCCATTTAATATGACATGGACAATAAATCCAGAGCAAAATAAGATTTGGAAATTTATATGCAGGAAAAAGTTTTTAAATGTGGATGGAATTTAAAATAAAAAACAAAACTCTATAATAGAGTTAAAATGTCCATATGAAGCTAGAGTGGTGACTAAAGAAGAAGGAATATGCAGTAGAGAAATAACTTTTTGGAAAAAGGATATAACCATCAAGGGGAATTACAATCGCTATTTTCAAATTCAGGGCTAGCTGCACATTACACAAATTGAGTTTTACATTTCGTGCGTTTGGACTCCTCGGGGAATAAAACTGGAGAAAATTCCTCATATTGACAGCTTTTGGGAAACAAAGGTGCAAAATAAAATTCAAAATTTTTATATGCAATATGCCTTACCAGAATTAGTTGACAGCAGATCTAGTAGAGACATGGAAGTATGGGACAGAATGCCAAATAAATGGTGAGTGTAACAATACGGGTTTTTTATGAATTTGTTCCAAAAGCTGTATCTCATTATAACAGATTATTCAAACAATAAAAATAATTTTTGTTAAAATTTATATAATAATATGCTGAAACATTATATCTGATCGTTACATATTATAAAACTAAATGTACCTTTTCATTTAACTAACTCACACATGCCTACTCCAAGTTAAAATATTATAAATCTGCTTGAATATAAAAAAAACAACAGGTATGGAAAATATTTTTTAAAAACCCAGTTTATTTAATAATGTAAAATGTCATGAGATCGTTTATTGTTTGTTTACATTGGGCTCCTGTTTTTGTTACTATGGCTTTTTCTATCGAGGACATATGACATAGAAGCGAATGTATTGCTAAACTATCGACGCTTTTCTACTCTCAAAAAATCTATTACTAGTAGTACAGTGTGTGCATTAAAATATTCGCTCTAGGAAACGATTTATTTCCCTTTGTCACAAGCTGAATTTTTCAGAGATTAAAGGTCATGATAAGGTAACCCTTATTCCGGAGGTAATACAACATTAATCTGTACAGAAGGGCACTATCATAAAAAATCCAGATATTGATACCACCGAATAAAAAAAAAATACTTATTTTTTGGACCAATGCACAATAAAATATTTGTAGCGAGTAATTTTTTTTTTCTTATTAAAAAAAAAATCAGCCCTTCAAAAATTTGTTTAAAAAGTCATTTTTTTTCTTTCTACGTGTCGGCTGATGCATCACATTATTGATATGCTAAGATTTTTTAATTTTTTTTATTATAAAACTTCTCATTAGATGCCAATAGAAAATGTGTCTGTTTTAAAAAATTAATAAGTTTGTCACATATTAAAGTTCCTAATAAATTGGAAAGAAATATAGACATTTTTTGTGTTTGTATGTCTACATTCATCCTGTTAGAGCTGGATGCCTGAATATATTTGGATAAGTTGGGTTAGTTTTCGTTAAACATTTTAATTATGGATTTGTTGTTGCAAGAAGCAAACACAAAAATGATATCAAAATATGACTTTTCAATCCTTGCATGGTCCACAGTTTCTTCACAATATTTTATTAGTAAAGGATATGGACAGAAGCATTAATCATGCCGAAATATTTAAGTTACCCTCAAAGATTTACCAGTACCTATTGACTCTGGCAAAACTTGTCACATTTTTGATGGGATAGCAATAGTTCAAGGTAAGGGAAAGTCCAAAAGTTGCATATAATTTAAAGAATTTGCTAATATTCTTACGACCCCCTTTTCTAAGGGTCGAAAGAATTATTTAATGTTATTAATTGGGGCTACCTTTCTTTATGAAATAAAAGTCAAGTTAAAACATAACAATTTTATTAATCAATCAATAAATAATCAATATTCAAAATATAAAATAGATAACAATAAAATACAATATAAAAGGGCATTACCAAAACATTCCCCGTAAGTGGTACGTCACGACGCTTACTCCAAAACTAAAAGGTATCTATTGCTTTAGATACCTCCCAGTACAGCAAAAGGAGAACTGTCTTTGTAACAGTAATCAGTGTCGAATGTATACCTATTAACTATTTGCTGAATTTGGTATTTCTTTAATTCTACACAATTAATGCAGGTCGGTAATAGTTCAACGTCTATGTTTTTGTTATGAAATGTATACAATATTATTTTCTTAAGGATATATTTACATTTAAGATATTATTGAGATTTTCTTTTATAGATAATTATTTTTATTCTAGGGATTATTTAAAAGTATATTAATTTATTTAATGTATTGTAATAATGGTTTTTTAATATTTACTGGACGTGACATGCCCCCCAACGGTTAAAGCCAGACCCGGGCTTTTCCTTAAACCTAACACGGAAAGAGAAATTTTCATATAACATCTAAATTCAGAAAAAAAAATATACAAACATAATAACAATAAAAAAAAATTAAATTAAGAGAAGAAACACAATTAAACAAACATGAATGTGTATTATGGGTAGCCTGTCCTGATAAAGGGGTTCAAATTACCGAACTCCCCTAATCAGGTTGACTAGTAACCTCAGGGGATGGGTTCCTGTAAATAGAAAGCAGAAAAAAAGAACTTGTTTGATTGATAGAATGTGAACGGGCCTTTATTATCTTATAACCTCGATCGTTGTCAAAATTAAAATTATAACTATAGGGACCGTGCGTCATGACTTTAACGCTAACTGGTGACAAAAATGTGAACTTTTTGGGGGGTATTTATTAATGTTTTTTCTACACCCGTATTATAATAATGCACTTATATGCCCATAATCCGTTTCATAATGATACCCATTATGATACAGATTTTTCATTACGATACAGATTTTTAATCAATAGAAACCTAAAATTTTTCAATCAAGCATGCTGTTTGACGTTTGTCCTAGGTTCCTATGTAATTATTTTAGTTGTCAAAACGTATTAAATTTTCGTAGGTAGCTAAACTTCGATAATTATAATATTAAAATGTCTGATATTAGCGATATAGAAGACTCCTCCACACATATCGGAGAAAGCAGAAAATACAGTACAAAATATTTTACCGCAAAAATCTAGGGAAATACCAATACCTGAAGTAATACCATTAATTACAATTTTGTAGAATTTTTTATAGAAATACGAGTAATTACTGTTATTGTGTTCAATACCAATATAAATATAATATTTATAGGTCTTGATTATTTATCGGGTGTAGAAAAAATAGCGTATGCAACTCTCATGTAATGGTTATTAAAACACTCGCATAAACCATACGAAACTCGCCTTTGGCTCGTTTCGTATCCCGGTTAATGCTCGTGTATTAATAACCATCATTACATGATCGTTGCATAATATACTATTATACGGCATTTATTGTTTAATAATTATTAATAAAATGAAGTCGAATTATTTTCGTAATATCAATATCGAAAAAACTTGTTGCATCCGTGGATGTACAAACACATCACTTTAGAAACCTGGATTTCATTCGATAGTAAAGAAATTTTATAAATTTCCACAGAGCACAATTATGCCTCACACCCAATGATATACATAATTACAAAGATTGCTTATTCATATGTAAATCAGACGACGAAAAGCGTATTTCACTGGGCAAAGTTTTCTTTTTATCTAGCTTGTATCAATTTTGAGCACTTAGTTGTAAAGAAATCATTTACAGAACCGGTTTAGAAATTAGAATCTTTAGTGTTTTCTTGTCATTAAGATTTTTACATATTTAAATGAACATTTTATATAAATATAATTTTACAGATAATGGTTTATTCTGTTGATTAAAACTAATGTAGAATGTTATGAAATAAGAATGTCCAATTTGACAAAAATATCACGACCCTCTTTACAATTTATTAACTATTTCTCATTTATTATTAAAATAAACAAATCATAAATAATACATTGCAATTACTGTCAAAAGAGATTGTAACAAACTTTAAAATATTAAAAATCCAGTGATTTTTTGTAAATTTTTTTAGTGACATTACCATTAAACATTATTCAGAATAATAGATAAGTGTCCAATTACAACTCTTACCAAAATTGTTTATACCTCATACCAAAATTGTTTACATTACCTTTTCAAAATTGTATTACATATTGCAATTATGTATTTTATGTAGAATTGTTTCTGAAATTATTTATATCCATCTGTTATAAAAATTGTTTAGATCTCTTAATATTATTTAACTACATGAAAACTCAACTTTCTAAATACAGTATGACAGGTCTTGAAGTAAAACTTTAATTATTTTCTTTTTCTAAAGATTAAAATGCTGAAATTTTATTGTAAAACACATTTGGGCTAGATCGGCTCTATTTAGTGAGCACTAGGAAAGGCACATTGCAACCCGCTTTTCATAATTTTTTTATAGTTGGGTGAGCAATCTATAATATATGTATCATTGAACATCTCATAAACGCCATTCGATCATGTATTAGGATAGATACGCCTTACCTGTGGAAGTAATGGGTTTAATGATTATCTAGACGGGGAGAGAGGAAAGGTATACAAACGGAGAACTTAGCAGTGCCGTACCGTATGGAAGGGGTTATATATTGTTAATTACTATAAAATGCTAGATGAAAGCGAAAGGACATGATTTTAAAAATATTGTTTTATAGCGTATATTTTTAACTTTCAATGTAAGAATAGTTTATCACAGTATTGTGATACTACCATGCACAGGCTTGTCATATTGTAAATTATTTACTCAATTTTATAGGATTATTAATTTTGTACTTTAAACAATTTGTATACATTTTGAGTAAATATACCTACTAGAAAGCTTGACTGATGAAGGAGAAAAGAAAGTAGAAAAATATTGTGAAGAACCCGTTTTATAAGTGAAGCAAGAATATTATACATATTTCTGACTACATACCTTCCTTTATGAAATAAAATAAAGACCAATTAAAGCATTTTATTTATAAACCAAAAAAAGTTATACACAAATAATAATAATAATAATACTCTCCCTAATTACGGAGATTATTATTTATAAAGTACTACTTCTATAGGTACACACTTGATATTGCACCATTCCTATATTTGTGACGTTGCCGAATGGATTTTGTTTGAAATAATAACGTATCCGTACATAAGCTTACATGTGTTGTGTTCAGTATCATACAAAAATAACATTTTTCAGCATTGAGAATCTCAAACTATTGGCGATATTTTTGTGTACGACTGTCGCGCGTGAACTACCTTAATAATTACTACATGTAAACAACTCATTTTAAATTGGTGGTCGGTATTAGATACCATAAGTATTTAGTATATTTACCTGCAGTAAAATTGTTTACAATTCAAAACCCATTGGTTATATTTAGGCAGTACCCTGCGCATATGGGATCATTATTATGTTCCTCCATAATCCAAGGGGGTTTATCGTTTTAATTATTTTGTCTTGAAATTGTATCCTGATATTTCGAAAGAAGAGTCACTTCCATGGTTTTATGCAATATTCAACATTTTAACTGACAGTTGGCAACGTTGTAACCATTTACAATTATTATACAGGCTCCTTATAAGTGCGAATAATAAACAATATTTTCATATCAATTTGCTTCTAAATGCCCAATTAAACGAATACACGAATTTCTTAGAATACTGAAGACTTTTACGTAAAAATTATGATGCGATAGCTAATTGTACAAAAAAGGCTTACCAAAATATGAGTGGCATGTCACGACGCTTCTGTCAAAAATAAGGGTAGCTTAGATATTAGATTTAAAAGGATGACATTATGTGTCCGTGTCCACCGCGACCTTTTCAGATTTATTGTGGGACTTCGTTTGTTTTAGAGTATGTCATCTAAACTTGGACTTTTTTTATTAGACTTATTTTCCTTGACAGTGGCATCCACATGCATGTAGTTACATGTGTCTGGCTTTTCTTCATCTAGTATAAGAAATCTCAATCTAGTTAGGCTTTCACATTGGTGCAGGACGTGGATTGATGGTTTCTTTTCTAATTCACAGAACCCGAATAAATTAAAAAAAAGACTAAATTAGAAAATATTTTAGAATTTAAAAATAATTTAATTTTGTAAAAGAAGTGAAAACTTACTTTTTAGAAGATAAAAATAAATAAATAAATAAATAAATACCTTGGGAGATTCTACTTCTAGTACACACCAACTACGGTTGCTTATTACATTGTTCTTACTTCTTTTTTGCAAAAAAAGTAAAATGTATATGTGTATTTGATACGCCAAAATTACAAAATATCGCCCTAAAGTGGTCGAATTATCTGCAGCTTGCGCTAGTATCGCTTTTGCTTCCCCTACCATAACTTCGCACTGAGCGAATATAATCATCATACGTTCCCACATATACATTTTCTATACTACTTCTCTCAACGATGAAGTACGTACTAAAAAAAATTATAAGTATTCAATAATGGGTTTAGTATAATCAAAAAACTTTAGTTTGTATTTATTAAACTACAACTGGAAGACAACAGTTCTAAGCTATTTTTCACAGTATTTTAGACCTCAATAACACTTAGTTTCAGAAACGAATTGTTTAACTAGGTGTAAGTAGACGTTTGCAATAAATACTTATAAATTACCTTTTACCTATATCAATACGAAAGTATGTATGTCTCTCGGAAACTTGTAAACGTATATACCATAAAATAGCCAGTTTCTACAATTACTTAGGTATTTTTATATCAAGAAATCAAAAAAACCCTAGCACAGTTGTTACGCTCATGGATATCTACATTATTTACATTTCATGAGATTGATTTTGACATAACCTACCTGTGAAAATAGCAAAGCATTGGTTTTGGGTGTTTCTGGTCCAAAATGTTCGGAAAACTATGCATCTCTTTACTATTTTGAAATGTATAATCACGTTTGTAAATAATTTCTTTCATATAAATAAATAAAACAAGAATATTTCACTAAAATAAAACAACGAATGACATTTTTAAAAACATACAGAAACAGGGTTGCCAAATGTCCAGTTAAAATATAGTATTTAATGGTTAAATCGATGGATCGTAGTGAACAAAATCTAAAAACATCTAATTTAAACACCGATTCAATGCAGAAGAAAATTAAATGAGAAATTTTATGAATATGATCCAGATTCTTAAAAGAACTGTTAAATATTAAGCTCCATATTAAGTATTTCGAACCTTGAAACATTGGGAACTAATAATTATTATCCTTATACGTTTAACCGAAAGTGACACTGTGGCAACCTCTGCTGGTACCACCGTTTGTTGTGCATGCGATTGTGGACCTTATTATCATACGACAATTGTTTATGTAAACAAGGCGTATCTATTCCAATACATTATCGAATTAAACGCCAGTGGATGAATGACATTTCGATTAACATAAAGCTAAAAAGATTTATAATTATTATTATCAATCTTTTTTATTAATTTACATTTTTTAAATGTTTTTGTAATACTTTTAAATTCAGTGTTACTAAATACCGATATTTTAACATTGGATACACTTGTTTAAGGTACAACTTTACAATTTATTGTCACTTAGCCATTTAAATATTTTTGCTTAAAATGTATATGCATATCCAGATTTTAATAATGTTTCACATTTTAAGTCATTTTGACCATGTACACGATTGTTTGGTACGGGCCGGTATCTATTTTTAACTATATTTAATATTTAAAAAAATATCCTTCATTATTTACTTGCAATGTTTACCCCATTTAATTCTAAAATTAAACACTAGAGAGGGCTAAGTTCGGCAGTAGTGCTGCCTCTATATTTCACGCACGGTCCCTATACTCTGTTTTTAAACTAAGAGGAGCGATTTGAATTTAAGTTGACAATTCTGTAGCCTTCTGATTGGTCAGATTACAGTCAGTTTCACACATTACTTTTTAGCATGAACATCAGCTAATAATTAGGCATTCCAAACAAATGAATTACCAGTGGGCAGGTTTGGTATATCTAAGGGTGGCGACATATAGTGCATTCTATCTACTTTACGTAAAATCATGAATAATGGATTACATTTAAATATTTTATGTCAAACACAATAAAAATAATATTTAAAAAACCCACCTATACATTTCTTCATAAATTGGCAGGCTTGGCGAGTACTACTTCGAATAACAAGTATTACAAATTAAAAATTTAAAAAAACCGACTTCAAAAACGTGCAGATGCCACATCTTAACCAAATTTATATCGGACCACCCCTGAGGTACCCCCTTACTAACAAAAAAAGAATCGTATAAATCGGACAAGGTGGTAAAGCATTATCGCTAAACGTACATAAAAAATGAAGAGTTTAAGGATTTTCTCATGGATCCAATTATTAGATTTTGACAAAATTTATATGGAACCACCCCTACAGTAGCCCCTTTCTAACAAAAAAAGAATTATTGAAATCGGACACCGTGTTAAAAAATTATCGCTGAACATACATAAAAAATTAAGAGTTTGAGGATTTTCTCATGGACCCAATTATTAGATTTTGACTAAATTGATATGGGACCACCCCTGAAATACCCCCTTTCTAACAAAAAAAGAATCATTGAAATCGGACACCGTGTTAAAGAATAATCGCTGAACATACATAAAAAAAAAAAATATCGCGACGAATAGATAACCTCCTCCTTTTTTGAAGTCGGTTAAAAATAGCGTCCAAGTTGCAAGACTATGTCGCTACCCCCTTAAATATACAAGAATTTCCCACTGACACCTATTGTTTGACAGGTCGTTGGAATGCCTAATTAGGCATTCCAAACAAATGAATTACCAGTGGGCAGGTTTGGTATATCTAAGGGTGGCGACATATGGTGTATTCTATCTACTTTACGTGAAATCATGAATAATGGATTACATTGAAATATTTTATGTCAAACACAATAAAAATAATATTTAAAAAACCCACCTATACATTTCTTCATAAATTGGCAGGCTTGGCGAGTACTACTTCGAATAAAAATAGCGCCCAAGTTGCAAGACTATGTCGCTACCCCCTTAAATATACAAGAATTTCCCACTGGCACCTATTGTTTGACAGGTCGTTGGAATGCATAATTGATATTGTTGACAGTTCTGACATTTTATAATTTGATATCTCATCCATGACTTAGTTTTTTACTTTATTTCGTAAATAATAGTTCTTCAGTAAGCAATTGTATTGAAAATCTACAATTATGGATCCTTCTGCATTATTGGTTTTTGAAGGTAAAAAGATGGGAGATTACCATGAAGAGATGAATTCCGAAGTATTTTAGAAAAAAATAATTTTATTACTGATTTTTTAAAACTAAAAATTGATGAATTTCTAACCAAAATGAATAAAATGTAACTAAATATTCAAGCAAATTTTATTTATTTGAATAGAATAAAACTATTTACAAAATTGTTATAACATTTAAAACACCATCTACTACTTTAGGGATAATCTTAATTTGGCACAATGAGTTAACATTACTTTCACAAAAAATATTTTAACAATACTTAAAATTAATACTATAGGTATGTTTGAATAGTTCACTTTAAAAAATATATGTTGACATGTAGTGTTATGAAAATGTTGGTTCCAGTTTTCAAAACAAATTCTGACTCATAGGCCTGTAAACTTTTGAATACCTTTATTTGCCCTCTAGTGCCTTAACCATGGGTTAACACTAAATAAGCCATAATATCCACATTACTCATAGCAGAGATACCAGTTACTGTGTGATCCACTTGTCATTCACTGATTAACTTTAATTTTTTATACCTATAACAAATATATCCTTAAAAATGTAAACAGATCTTTATATTTTATACTAACCTGGCTACATCTGGATATTCCATTAACAATTTTCTTAAATATTTAATATCCATTTTAAAAAGATCATAGTTATTCCCAAAAAGTCGATTTCAAAAGCAAGACAAAAGTATTTCTGACATTAATCAACAACCATATTGACTTTAATTTGACAGTGACATTTCGTTTTAGACACACACATTTCATATCACAATGTGAAATTTGCGACCGTTGTCTGGGACCAATTAAAACATTACTTCTATGACATTTATTCGTTTCTGAACCGCTCATTGGCCGTTCACCGACTAAAGCCGATGAAGATAATTATTTCATAAATTTTGAACACGACTATATTTCAAAACTCGCTCTTAGTAACAAATCTAGTTACTTTTCCCTGCGTAAATGCCTCTTTTCAACTCGCTCCTCAACAAATTTACATTTATACGAAATGTCGACTATTAGGAACGAAAGAAATTTATTATGTACAAGGCGTGTTTCCATAACTATTCTTACCTCTAAATTAAATACCCTTATAATATATAACCCTCCAAGTGGGTGGTCAAAGTTTACGTAGAGTACTCTTCGTATTACAAAAGAAAAGAAAAACCGGTAGGTGGATATTACAATTAAATATGTATATATACAAAAGAAATTGAGTTTGTGTAAAGTCTTGTACCTTAATTTTACCTGGAAATAAAACAATCATCGAGATTAACACACTTTAATTCCTGTAAAGTACAGAACAACTGTGCAACAAATTACAGACTAAAAAGAGACATGAAAATGACTGCTGTCAAAAGCGCTAAAACAAATACATGGTTGCCAGATTTCCAGCTAAGGGAATGAAATCTTCTAAATATCTTGGAGGGTGTCTAATACGTGCGGGTCGTCTTATAGAATCCACAGGATCAATCACAGGAGAAACCTCAGGCGTCATGGAGGCGCTTGGATTAAGTACCTCGGATTCAGCCTCTTCGTTGGGCTCTATTTCTGGTACACTAGGTTTATCCAGCTGAACTGAAGGCGTATGTCTATTTCGCAATTGATCGGTATGTCTTCTTACTATTTTACCATCGGGTGTGGCCACTCTGTAACTTAATGGCCCTGTTGGTTCTACAATGGTAGAGGGTAACCATTTTTGGCCTGGGACAAAAGATCTGCAAAATACAGGGTCTTCTTCTACGAAAGATCTAACTGGTTTGTTTTGCAATTGTTTTTCCTGCTTGGCTACCATTTCTTTGGAAAAATCAGGATAAACTTTATCAAGCAGTTTATTTAACTTTCGACCCATCAAGATCTCCGCAGGGGATTTACCCGTCATTCCATGAGGTGATATGTGTTGAGATATCAAGTAGCGAGATAGTTTGAGGGAAATATCTTTCCCGGTCATTTTCTTCAAAGCGTTTTTAACATTTTGTACCATGCGTTCAGCTTGACCGTTGCTGCTAGGATGGTAAGGTGCCACAAGAGCTTGGCGAATGCCATTGTTTTTTAAAAACTCCTTAAATTCCAACGACGTGAAACAACTTCCATTATCCGATACGCAAACATCAGGTATCCCATGAGTAGCAAATAATTCCCTGAGAACCATTAAAGTCACTATAGAAGATGTAGTGGGAACTTGTCGGACTTCCAGCCATTTTGAAAACGAGTCGATGACTATTAGGAAGTATTTTCCGTCTGTGGGACCCGCAAAGTCCACGTGTAAACGTGTCCATGGGGCACGTGACCACTCCCAGGGGTGCAGTGGTGCTTTATTTGGCATTTTTCTTGCCTCTTGACATTCATGACAAGAATTGACGCAGTCTTCAATTTCTTTGTCCAGGTTCGGCCACCACACGTATGAGCGAGCTAGTCCTTTCATCTTAACTATGCCGGGATGTGCTGAATGTAAGATTTCCAATATTCTTTTCCTCCCCCCTGGTGGGATAATTACCCGGGTACCCCATAACAGGCAATCTTGATAGCAACTTATTTCATTTTTTCTTTGTAAATAGGGTGAGATTTCCACGGGAAATCCCTCGTTATTTTTTGGCCAACCTTTCCAAGCCATTTGTAAAACTTTAGACAAAACTGGGTCTTTCTTAGTTTCTGCTGCAACTTCTTTAGCACAAAGTATCTTTTCAGGGATGTTTTCAAGCATCAAAACGTCGTCTAAAAGAGGTGCCTCGGGGGCATTTACCTTAAGCGGTAAACGACTTAATGCATCAGCATTTCCTATTTGTTTTCCAGGGACATACTGTATATTATAGTCATAAGCACTCAATAAAAGAGTCCAACGTAACATAAGCGGCGAAAGTATTTCAGGAATACTTTTATTTGAGCCAAAAATTCCGAGTAATGGCTTATGGTCAGTCTTTATGAGCACATGTCTGCCATAGGCGTAGGTATGAAATTTTTTGATGCCGACAATCACTGCTAGAGCTTCGCCATCGATTTGGGCAAAGTTCCTCTCAGAGGATGAGAGTGTTCGCGAATGAAACGCCACTGGAGTTTCCACCCCGTATTCGTCAAGTTGAGCTAACACACATCCCACTCCGTAAGGACTTGCGTCACACGTAAGAATTAAAGGTTTACCTTCGTCGTAATGTCCCAAGATCGGTTCTGTCGCGATAATGTTCTTAAGTTTCACAAAAGCCCTGCTTTGCTCCGCACGCCACTGAAATGCTACATTTTTATGCAAAAGTTTGTGAAGTGGTTCAGCTATCGAAGCTTTATCTTTCAAAAATATGTGATAGAAATTTAGAAGCCCCAAAAATGCTTGTAACTCCGTTTTATTTGTAGGCGCAGGTGCGTTAACTATAGCACTTACTTTGTCCTTTGTAGGTTTAATGCCTTCCGCACTTATTTCGAAACCTAAAAAAGTTATTTTATCGGCCTTAAATACACATTTGTCTTTCCGTAAATGTAAACCGTCCTCGCGAAAACGAGAAAGCACTGCCCGCACTTTCTGCTCCAAGTCCGTATCCGACACACCTACTATCATAATATCGTCATAATACGGTAAAATTCCTTGTATACCGGAGAGTCTTGTGTCTATAAAACGTTGAAAAATTTGTGGCGCCACCGAGACACCAAATTGAAGTCTTTTACAAAGAAATGCACCCTTGTGCGTAATAATGGTTTGTGCTTCGGCTGCAGTATGATCTACAGCTAATTGTAAATAGGCTTGAGCCATGTCAAGTTTTGCGAACACTGTACCCCCCTTCAATGCAGACAAAATATTTTGCACGCACGGCACTGGATAAGTGTCAGCACGTAAAGCTTTATTTATAGTACTCCGGTAATCACCGCAAATACGAACTTCGTCTTTGTTTTTCGAAACAACAACAATAGGAGTACACCATTTTGGATATGTTACAGGTTCGAGCACCCCCTGTTCTATTAATCTTTCTAATTCTTTATCTACCTTGTCTTTAAGTGCAAAAGGTATATTTCGAGCTTTTAATGTGATTGGTTTTACTGTAGAGTCTAGGTCAAACGTAACAGGTGGACCTTTGTATTGTCCTAAATTTTCATTGAACACTTCCGGGTATTCTTTGATATAGTTAGTAAAATTTGAAATTTGACTTACCCCAGTGATGGACAAACCTAACTCTGAAAACCAATTTCTACCTAAGAGACTGGCTCTGTTGGCGTCAACAATGATGAGTGGCAAAATAGCACTTTTGCTTCCATATTTCACCAGAACATCGCACTCGCCTATTATCGATATGATCTTGTGTTGATAATCCCGTAAAATTTTATTCGAAAAGCGAATAACAGGCGGATTATTACAAAAAATGTTCTGAAAAGTCGACTTTCCCATTACTGTAAATGCGGCACCCGAATCAACCTCCATACTTTCATTTTTTTCATTAATTCTAACGTTAATTAATATTTTACCCGTAATTTTATCCGTCTGAATTTTATTCATTGAAAAATCCATTTGATTGTGAATGTTATTAACTTCATCGTCCGACGATGATTGTCCATCTATGTTATGAACATTTTTTCTTGGTATTTGCCTTTTCTTTGAGAAACAAGCTTTTTCAATATGTCCCTCTTTATTACAAAAACGACACTTTACGTTTTTAAAACCGCACGTGTCCGGTGAATGTTCAGCATCACAGCGGAAACATTTATTTTTACGTCCCGCAAAATTAACAGCTGATGATCTTGACCCACTTCCGCGCGATTGTTTGTTATTGTGGGAATTACCGACTTTGTTTACAGAAGCTGTCGATGACGTTGCCACCGAATTGTATGAATTCGATGTTTCACGTATCGCTGCTAGACTGTGGGCTGCCCCCTCGTGGGCGAGGCATAAATTTTGAGTTTTTTGGAACGTGATTTTGTCCTCAGCTAATAGACGGCGCTGTAGGTTTTCGTCGCGAACTCCACAAACGATCCTATCACGAAGCATGTTTTCTAAGTTTTCGAACCCGCATTTTTCAGCTAAATGACGCAATTCCTTTAAATTCACGGAAAATGTTTCCCCGGGCTGTTGGTCCCGTCTGTAGAATCGAAATCGGTAGACGATCTCCGAAGTACGCGGCCTAAAATGTTGTTGTAACACTGTCACTATTTCCTCATACGACTTGTTTATCACCTTGGTCGGTGCTATTAGCGAACGTAAAATTTCGTATGTGGATGACCCACAAACACTAAGAAAAACCGCTTTTTTCTTATTTACATCCGTGATTCCGTTAGCTGCCAAAAAGAATTCGATTCTTTCTTGATATGATTCCCATCCGGTAGGATCATTAGCGTTAAATTGTTCGATGTTACCGAGCATCGCCATTTTGATCGTACTATTATTACACTAGTTTAGTTGAGTCACTAATTTTACACATTTAATGAAATCCGCGGGATCCCATCCTCGTCGCCAGAAAATGTAAGGTCTTGTACCTTAATTTTACCTGGAAATAAAACAATCATCGAGATTAACACACTTTAATTTCTGTAAAGTACAGAACAACTGTGCAACAAATTACAGACTAAAAAGAGACATGAAAATGACTGCTGTCAAAAGCGCTAAAACAAATACATGGTTGCCAGATTTCCAGCTAATACGTAACAGTTTGTTGTAGGCTGAGTCTCTCTGGACTGCTATGAAAATGACTTCGTATTCGGTGGGGTTATCTAATTGTCTGTACTTTGTTGCTAGCACGCAAACGGTGAAGTGGAGAAGCCCTATTCAATATGGAGAGGTGGAGACAACTTGCACACAATCCTTATAAGTATTCCTCTAATAAAAGCGTTTACACAGAATTGTAAATCTGAACGAGCGAAGGAAGGAACGCACGAATGAAAGGAGCGAACCAAGAAGGTCTGAAAAACATTGACGATTGTAACGATTATGTATACCGAAGGCTGTTGGATATATAGGTTAGTGAACTAATAATTCACTAATAACTCACCCTGGATGGTATGTGACCTTTTAGTTGTTAATTTATTCAATTCACACTTTTAGCCCGATACTATATCCACCACTAGGTGTATGAATCACAAAGATCACTAACAATATATCGGACTAAAGGAATCTATGGTTTTTGCACAAGAATAAATCCTAGAAAATCCTAGCTGAAATCTTGGCACATGCCACAATCAGAATCCAAGCAAAAACTGGGCCAGGAAGGAAGTTCCACAAAATGGCCAACAAAAGTCAATGTTTTAGCAAGAAGACCCTGACTACAAAAGGGTAATAGGATAATTTCTGGTAAGACTGTGGTCAATATTTATAAATTTAGAAGAATCTGACAACTAAAGGAGTTAAAATCGACATGTAAACAATAACAATAAAAATAGAGCTTTTTAGTAATTAAATGAGCTATAGTTATTGTTCAAAGTAGCGAAATATATTTACTTACATTTTAAATTATTTATTAAGGTATTAATTATAATTGAATATACTCCAGGTGAGATTATACTTTATTACAAAATATTATCTTATATTTTACTACTAAAATGTTTGATAAAAATAGATATTTTATGATTTTATTTAATGGACTCATTTTATTGATTTATATACATTTATATACCACACAATCTTAAAGCTAAAGGTAACTAAAGAGATTAGCATAGGTTATAGTAGAATAGGTAAGTAATAGAGTAGTTTAGTAATTAGAGTAGCTTAGGGTAAGTTAGAATCAAATAGAAGTAGAATAGTGTAAATAGTTAAGTGTATAATAGTAATAGGAATAGGTATGATAGATTAGACTAATTTAGGATAGGGTAGGATAGACAGAATAAGTTAGAATAATTGAGATTAGTTTAGAATAGTTAGGATAGTTTAGAATAGAAAAACCTAGTTTAGAGTAGTGTAAGTTTAGAATAATTTACAATAGGGTAGGCTAGGAAATAGGATAGGTTAGAATAGTTTAGAGTAGTGTAAACTAGGGTAATTTAGACTAGTCTAGATTTAGAGAGAATAAAACCCGTAACATGTGTACAATTTTATACCTTGAAACAACTTTCGCACACACGAAATAGTCCCGTATCACTGGCAGTCAAACACTCCGAACACAAATACAGTCTCTTTTTTTCTCATCCAGCCCCTGGTTCAGCCTTTTCTTCTGCTTGCCATTTCATCTTAGCAATCTGAAGACTCGGAACTTGGATCGTCTGTATTTACTGTTACTGACTTGTGCTTGTTCTGTATTTCTCCTTAAAATAGTTTGTCATCTCCAGAACATATGCGTTTCATGCATAAGAAGGTTTTGACTGGGTAATTTTGATTGATACCCAGTCCTTCCTTCGTTTTAGTGTTTCTGTATTTAAAAAATACTCCATTCTAATGCCCTCGAAAGCTGTCCATTGGGAATGTATTGGAATGATCACTGACAATATGTCCTTAATGAGATCCGGTTGGTTCCTGTCTCTTAGGGCTAGCTTCAAGGATGATCGTGACTGAGGCTGAATCGGGCCCTTGAACTGGAGGAGTGCTTGGCTCGTGGGTGTGTTTTGATATGCAAAAAAAAAAAAACAAAATTAAAGGTATATGAAATTTTATCCTAAATTATTTGACTTAAAATTCATTTGGACAAGGGTAAACCCTTTACAAATTTATATTTTTTATATTACAATTGTCCAGGTTATTTAAGCAATTTATCCTTGCCTTTAAAACGAGAGGAAACCAATTTAAACTGAAAATTCAGCCTTTTCCACCCATTTATCGAATTCTAGATTAAAAAAAAAATAATTAAAATAGAAAATTAAATTTTCCCACCCAATGATATAATCCTTTGAACGATAATTATTTTGTATATTTATTTTGTAGTTGTAAAAAATTAATTTAGTCAGTTGAGTCTTACTTATTGTTGATATGCTTTACCTTATTATGGTGTATTTTTTCGATAAATTTTTTTTCTTAAATCACAATACCTTTAATATCAATATTTCTAATAAAATCAATACTATTCCACAAATGCATTTTTTCAATTATCTTGGAGCGTCCTCCTATTACTAATTTATATGCATTTTAATCGCACCTTTTTTTGTGCCCTTTGGGTACCAATCTCCTTTTATTTATTCGTTATATTTAAGACTTTACTGGGTACCAAAAAAAAATTTTTATTGTGTAGGCATATACTCATCTACATTTCTCCTTAAGATACTTATTTGCATCATTTTGTGCCTTTTAGGTACCAACCTAATTTGTTGTGTACCAAAAATTTTATTTTATTATGTATGCATACACTCATCTACATTTCTCCTTAAGAGACTTATTTGCTCCATTTTGTGCCTTTTGGGTACCAAACTTCTTTGTTGTGTACCGAAAATTTTATTTTATTATGTAGGCATACACTCATCTACATTTCTCCTTAAGAGAATTATTTGCACCATTTTGTGCCTTATGAGTACCAAAAATTTTCACTCATACTTTATCGTATTTTGTTAGAAACCAATAATTAAATTTTTTATTATTTATTGCTGCACTGTATAAAGGCAAGGGAAAATTTCAGCTACGTACGTGCATTCTTCCAACGTCTCCTCTCCTTGATTATGATTACCGAAAAAATATTTTTTTAATATAAAAAAATGTACCTATTGCGTTCGCTAACATTCATATCAACATTCACACATATTCATTACTACACTACTTGCGTCTTAATTTTCCTCAGTTTTAATGAGGCATGGTAGACTCTGTCCTGAAGTTAATTCTTGCAGTCTGTTACTTTCTACTTCCACTATCAGGCGTCTGTTGTGATTCATTTGTAGACGATTTCGTTCGTCCCTATTTGGAACTTCCAGTGGGTTAGGTTGTGCTTGTGGGGGTGACTGCTGTGCCTTTCGGTTAGAGAGCCATTTAAGTATTATCTTTATCACTAGATAGCCAATGAAAGAAATAAATGCTATGCAGATGAGGGAAAATTCAACCTCCTGTATAATATGATTTGGTGAAAATGCCTGTGCTGGGACAGGGTGAACTGCATCTGCATATGTGGCTAAACTACGTTTGTGGAACAAAAGATAAAAAACGCAGATAAAAATTATAGTATTCCATATCAAGAATATTGTATCTCCTATGGGGGTTCTCCGTTGATAGTACTACCGATAATACCGAGAAATGCTATTATCCAGCACAAAAATAATGTTAGTACGTGAAGTGCATATTATAACTAAAAAAAAAATAATAAAAAGAAAAAATTTAGATCGTTTATGTTTATAAAAAATAACTATATTAAATTACTAATTTAAGACCTACTTTATTAGGTTGGATTAGTTCTAATTCAGATCCACGGATCATAATGAGGAAGAGCCCTGCTTGCATGGGCCGCTTCCTCCGCATTATTCTTATGTAACCATTTTCTTATAATTAATGAATGCCCCTAATCTTCCAACTATTTATTAATTTACTTAAAATTCCCTTCAATTGATTAGAATAAGTTGTTTAACAGTTTTCGCAGATGTAACAATTCGCGTTTAAATCATCCCAATCTTCAGCGGCGAGACATCCGCCCACTACCGCTAATGTCTGATCACACAAGAGGTGTAGGTCGGTATCTGAGCCTTAAAAATCTGTTTATTCAATGTCTGGTCACACGGAAAAAAACAAATTTTCTTACCGATTGGGATTTTTACTGATTTTTACACTCAATCTCTATCAGCGGGGTGTTCGTCACCTATTCCTAATGTCTGATCACACAAGGGATACGTAACCGTGTTGTGCCCCCAGAATACCTTCGCTTCAATGTCTGATCACACAGAAATAAAGGTATTCGTATCGGTTGGTGTGTAGGTAGTTATTCCCTCTATGTCTAATCACACCCAAAGTTTAACTAGGAAAATTTGGAACCTTATCTCAGGGTCTGTTCACCAAGAGATAAGTTTCAAGAAGCAAAAAATACGGTAAAAACACCTGCGTCAACTATCGTACAACCCTTGTATTTAGGCAATAAAATATTATTACAAATTACAAAACCAAAAAATGTGTAACTCTGCCTTTTAAAAAAGAAAAATTTGAAATTGGACTTCTGAGGAAAATTTATTTTCATAAAGTGAGGTGACTGTGTGTTTTAGTAATTTTTTAAATTTTGATTATAGGTACAACAAGGAGTTAATTAGGAAGAATTAACCCTTCGAGATTTTTAAACGGGCACCTCCACCATATGTCACGAACTACTTTATTTAGTGACTCTATGTGCTACCTGACTCGGGGAAATAAAAGAGCAGAACAACAATTAACAATTTATTAAAGATAAAATAATATATCCAAAATATTACAATAATATAAAAACGGCCTTACCAAGGGCTAAACATCTAAAGGCGACGAGGGCACGTCACGTCACTTTTTCTAATGAGATACGAGACGATGATGAGACTCAAACCAAGAGTATCGGATGAGACTCTGGTAGAGAGTCTAGGGTGAGACTCCGACCAAGAGTCTCAGGTGATTTTTATATTAATCGATTAAGGTCAGTACGTGTCTAGTCTAATGATATTTACATTTATCGAAGATAAAGTTATGAATAGAATTTACTGTTTATTAAAATAATATATAAAATATGCTGAATTATATAATTTAGCAAATGTATATTAAAATAGAAAGTGTATATTTTATGTATAGGGTGATATTTGTTTAGCGTGAAATGCCCCCCGACGGCCAAAGCCTCGACCCGAGCTTTATCCTTAAATCTACCCTGAAAGAAAAATGTTTAACAGCTAAACAAAATCTATTTGAACATAAAGTCTACTCTATAGAATTAATTACAAACCAAGAAATATTCCCTAAATTCTTATTATGACAAATAATTTTTTGTGAGTCCGCACACCTCAACTAGTTTAGTTTCACCGAATCACTGATAGTCGAACACTTCACATGAAAGTCTAGTCTTCTGCACAACCAGCCTTGCGGAACAAAGTGAAGTTAAAACATAACAATTTTATTAATCAATCAATAAATAATCAATATTCAAAATATAAAACAGATAACAATAAAATACAATATAAAAGGGCTTTACCAAAAAATTTCCCGTGAGTGGCACGTCACGACGCTTACTCCAAAACTAAAAGGTATCTACTACTTAAGATACCTCCCAGTACAGCAAAAGGAGAACTGTCCTCGTAACAGTAATCAGTGTCGAATTTATACCTATTAACTATTTGCTGAATTTGCTTTCTTTAATTCGACACAATGCAGGTAGGTAATAGTTCTACGTCTATGTTTTTGTTATGAAATGTATACAGTATTATTTACTTTAAGGATATTGAGGATATTTAAGATATTATTAAGATTTTCTATTAGAGATAATTATTTTTATTCTAGGGATTATTTAAAAGTATATTAATTTATTTAATGTATTTTAATAATGGTTTTTTAATATTTTACTGGACGTGACAATATATTTGTAAACATTATTTTTAATAACAAATTTAATGCTCAAAGAATAGACATGGTATTTAGTCATTATAAATAAAATTCTGTCAAAAATACAACACGTCCAACGAGAGGATCCCGGAAATCAATTGATATAGAAAGTATTCCACTTCCTGAATAATGAAACTTGTTCATTTATTCGATATTTAATAAAAGACGTTTAACACATTTTTTGTCAGAGCATCTTCTTGAAAATTCCATTCATCAAAAGCCTATTCAATTTGTACTAGTGGTGAATTCGCGGATATCAATAAATATGGGACGAATTTTGAACCATCAAAAGTCGATTTCTTAAATTCAAATCACGAAGAAGCTGTTACTAGTATCTTATTTCACATATTATCAGCCAAAAATTCGGGGAATTCACGCTGCATTATTGATTGCAAAGATACAGTTGTTCTAGTCTTAATAAATTATTTTAAGTAGTTTGGAACCAAAAAGATATGGTTTAGAATAGGGCGAGGAGACTCATGACGATTTATAGCATACATGATTTAAATTTGGATATAAACTTCTAAAAAATTTGCCTGATTTTCATTTTGTGACAGGTCGTGATAAAACCAGCCAATTGTCTGGCATTGGAAAAAAAACCTGTTGGAAAAACTACCTTAAACACCATCACCTTTTGGATAAATTTGGCACTGATTCGTAGGTACTCTCAAAACACATGCTCTAATCTTGAAAAATTTTTCATAAAATGTTATTCAAAAACTATCAATGTTGCTAGTAGATGAGATTAGCCAGTTCTGGACCAAGGTCAGACCCAGACAGCACAACTCAATCCATTGGATGTCCATCGGAAGTCCATTCATGGACATATCGGCTGTCCAAAGGACGTCCAGCATTTTACCAAAGGACATCCAATGGACATCCACTGGACTATACAAATGTCCCACTCATGGACATCCATTTGGACTCCATGAAAGGTCCATATATGGACTCTTTTTGTATTGCTTTTGGATAATTTATGGACATCTGATGGACATCACCACCTATATTAATATGAAATAAAATAATTGCGAACTATGGACTTATTTTTATTGTCATAAATAATATCAAGCATATATTAGTTTTATACGCACTCCTTTCTATTGACCTTTTCTGTCATTTTCTTAAGGCTATTTCACTTAGTTTTTAAGCAGCACCATTGTCACTCTCAGCAGCAGCTAAAAAAAGGCATTACATTTTATACAAATATTGAGTCTTAAATCAATCGTTTAATACACGCCTGATCAGGCAAAAGTGATAGTTAAAAATGTAAAACTTTTAGATAAAATGTTATTAACTAATATGAAAATATGCATTCACTAATGTACTTTAACTCTATACTTACATATAAACAAAAAACTGCTCATTATTTCTTAAATTACCATTTTACTTTCATACCATCATATTATGCGAATTCTTTTGTGAGAATATTAGAAATTATGGAAACAAAACATCTTTTTATAAGTTCGTCATGTCCGTGTCCCTGGTTTTGGTAACTGCTGAATCTAAAATTGCAATAAAAATATATATTTGTGAACATTAAAGAGAAATAACTCATGAAACCCTTTCAATGCATTAATTCTTAAACGTTACAAAACGATTCTATTTTATTAAAAGTAAAACTTACGGCTTCTTTAAAAATATATGTATCTTCTAAATAGCCTCTTCTGCTAATGTCTCATGCCATACAAATAGAAACTTGAAGAATTTTTTTCTTCTCCTTTAAAAGTTTTCTCACCTCTTAGTTACAATAATAATTGTGTTGACATCATCTCGAATTTGCAGCATATAAGTTAGCTTTTAGTAAAGCCATTTTCTTAAATAGGTAGGTAAATCATTTGACAAAAGTTCTAAAAGAAAGGTATTCTTTGAATATAAATCGAAAACATAAAGTTTAAAATATAATTGATAGGTTATATTAGTTTAAAACAAACGATTTGCTTTTTAATTTTTAGATTTTTAAATGATTTAATTAATAAATATACTTTCTTACCAGATAAACATCTATGTGCTACATATAGGCTGTGTTTTCTTCTTATCAATCTTAACCTCATTCTTCTTTTCTTCTTCGAGTCTGGCCTGAGTGGCCTTTTACTTTTCTATCTTGTCAACAGAGGTGAGATAAGAGAAAAATTATTTTATTTATTTTAATTAAAACCTAGTAGTAAATAATTAAATTATACAAGAAGAATTATAATAATTTATTTTAAGTTAGTCATTTTTATAGTGTCCATCATGGACATTTTTTGGACATCCATTGGACTTCTGAATGGGTATATCCATTGGATAACGGAAAACGGATGTCCAATGAATATCCATATGGACATCCAGGACATTATTTGGACAAAATATGGACGTCCAATGGACGTCGTGTGCTATCTGGGGAGGTACAGAGAGAGGTAATTGGGTAATTAGTAATTATCGTAAGTACCCACCCCCACCCTTCATGCAATTAGCAAGTACCTCCCAATTACTATCATGTACTGTAATAAGTGTAATTGCATAGTGTAATTGCGTAGTGTAATTACACCTCTTATTACCCCATATTCCTAGAGGTGTAAGTACCTCTCAGAGGTGTAAGTACCTCTCAGAGGTGTAAGTACCTCTCAGAGAGTATTTACTATGTAATGTGTAACGAACATAGTAAGTACCCATCGAAGTGTTACCTCTTAGATACTAATTACTATGTATATCATATAATGAGTTTAGTCTAAATATATCTAAGTGATTACTATTGTGGCATAGGAAAAATAGGTCCATGTCTAAACAACTCTCAACCGCCATAGCTAGAGTGAAGCGTTAGACTTCAGCAGATACGGGCCACGTAAACATTGGTGGAAGGGGTAGAACCCCACCCTTCGCGCATCTTTAGACTTGTATATTATTAATAGTAGAGGGAAGCATAGGAGAGGTGGGAATTTTTAGAGAGGGTATATAGTAGCGTGCATATCCAAATTAAATCAGTTTAAAATCGTGAGTTTTAAGTTCCATTATCTAATACCGAAATATCCGTAAAATAATAGACATGTATAAGTGTAATTGTGGTTTAACATTTACAAGGATAAATAATTTACATCGACATCAAAATAAAAGTTGTAAGATGGTATCTAATCGCACTGGTGAATCATTCAGATGAACGAAAAGATCCGCCACTTCCAGCCCTGATGTTCTACCCGTAAAAAATGCCCGGGTAGTGCGAGTTCCACAAGTACATACGCATCGCACCGTAGACTCACCAAGGAATAATGAGAGATGTGAATCATGTGATGTAGACATCCCTACTAATCAGATGTCATCGCCTATGAGGAGTCTTGACCATAAAGAAAAAGCCTGCACAATTCAAGCCGATGGTATATATTTAATTCAGAGTGCGTTTAAGTGCAGAATCGCAAGTTACAGAGTCAAAAGCGATGAAAAGTATATAGATTATATAACATTTTTTGATGCGATAAAATTTAGAACATTGAAATTGTTAAAAGTTGTTCTGAGGGCTCATAATGCCATTAAAGTTAATGTAGAGATCTTCGCTACTTACGTATTGCAAAGCCAAGATATTTCCCAAATCAAATCTTTTAACAGCATAAATCGAATACAAGATTTGTCGACAGAGTTGCATGCGGTATATGTAGACTTTAAGGAAGCCATGGTATCTCAAACTGCGGACTTACAACACAAGGATTCAGGTGTAATAGTTTTTTAATGCATAATATAATGTTAACTAATAAAGTATTCATTATTGTAGGGTGGTCATTACAGGAAGTACTATTTTTAGAAGTAAACATAAATAAGTACTCTCCTCTAGGCGGCTGCTCGTACATAAAGCTCCCCAAGTTTATTGAAACCAAGAAGGGTGTAGTTAATGTGTAAAATAATGATGCGTATTGCTTTGCTTGGGCCATCACATAGGCACTGTATCCAGCGAGAGATCATGTTAGCCAAACATCATCGTATCCACACTTTGAGACCGTGCTGAATGTTGTAGGTATTGAATTTCCCATGAAGCTTAAAGACATTTTAAAATTTAAAGACTTAAATGATATAAGTGTTTATGTTTATGGCTTAGAACGTAGTTATGAAAATGGTAAGGTGAAATTTGAGATAGTTGGCCCTTTACGATATTCCCGTAGAAGGTTAGGTCATCATATAAATTTACTACTAATAACGGAGGATTCGGGTAATAGTCACTACTGTTGGATTAAAAATCTTTCCAGATTAGTTTCGAGTCAAATAACTAGAAATGGTCATAAAAATTTTTTTTGTGATGGATGTTTACTGTATTTTCCATCTGAAAGCGCCCTATTGCGGCATCAGTTGCGCGATTGTAATCATATATATACCTGCACGCCATCAATAGAGCCGAAAAAAGACGAACGTGGCAATTATGTGCCTGAAAATATACTTAAGTTTCAAAATTATGATAAGCAACTAAGAGTTCCGTTTGTAATTTATGCTGATCTTGAATCGATCTTAAAACCTATAGATATTTGCGAACCAGATCCGGAAAAAAAATTTACTATCCCTACATACCAACATGAGTCATATTCTTTCGAAAATTTAATTAAATGTTCATTTGATAATTCATTGACGAAATTTGTAACTTTTACGGGTGACAATGCCGGTAGCGATTTCGTGAAACGGTTAGAGGACGATGTTCTGACTATTTATAATACGCATTTAAAAGACATTGTCCCTATGCACCAACTATCTAATGTCGAAATAGAATATTTTAACACATCGACTATATGCTCTATTTGCGATGAGATCTTTCAAGAAGGCGATATTAAAGTAAGAGATCATTGTCATATTACCGGTAAGAAAACACCTGGTGCCGCGCATAGTAATTGTAATTTAAATTATAAAATCCCGCAATTTGTTCCAATATTTTTTCATAATTTGAGTGGATACGACAGTCATTTATTTATTAAAGAATTATATGGCGAAGGTGAGAGGGCCCAAGTTATTGCCCAAAATAAAGAAAAATATATTTCGTTCACTAAAACATTGTACACCCATAGCTCTGTAGATAGAGATGGTATGTTGAGAAAAAGTTACATAAAACTTAGATTTTTGGATAGTTACAGATTTTTAGCGGATTCCTTGGTTGGGTTGTCAGTAAACTTACCATCGGAATTTTTTGTTGAGACAATGAAATGTTTTGCAGAAAAAGAAAAATTCGATTAAATGAGACACAAAGGGGTGTTTCCATATAATTTCATAGATAATGTAATGAAATTAGATCACCCCAATTTACCATCAAAAGATGAGTTTTATGACAAGTTAAATGATTGTCACATATCCGATGAGGAATATGCAAGGGCTCAGAAAGTTTGTAATGTATTTAAATGTCAAACCTTGGGATCCTATTCTGATTTATATTTAAAATCAGATGTTTACATATTGTGCGATATATTTGAAAATTTTAGGGATGTATCGCTTAAAGCATATAAACTAGATCCGGCACAATATTATACATCTCCAGGGCTGTCATGGGATGCGATGTTTCGCTACACCAAGGTGGAGTTGGAATTGTTGACAGATATAGATATGATTCATTTCTTCAGAAATAGTATACGCGGCGGTATCAGCCAATGCGTAAAAAGAAAACATATCGCCAATAATCCGTATTCATCTGAATATAATCCTTTCGAGCCGAAGTCTTCTATCCATTATACCGATGCGACAAGTCTCTATGGGTATAGCATGAGTCAGCCTCTACCCACGGGGGAATTTGTTTGGTTATCGACTAAGGAAATTAATCAACTCGATGTTATGTCAGTTGATGATGTCGAGGATTATGGTTATATATTAGAAGTTGATGTAACATATCCGTATCACCTTCATGATAAAGATACCGATTTACCATTTTTAGTAGAGAATATAGTTCCACCTAATTCCAAAACAGAAATCCCCAAACTGGTTCCCAATTTGAATCCTAAAGACAAATACATATTACACTATAGAAACTTTAAACAGGCCATAAATAATGGACTTATTGTAACTAAAATTCATCGCGCCCTCAAGTTTAAGCAGTCTCGTTGGCTGAAAAAATATATAGATCTTATTACAAATATGAGGAACAATACTAAGGACACATCCGAGAAAAATCACTTTAAGCGAATGGTCAGTAGTGTGTACGGGAAAACTATGGAAAAAGTGGATGACAGACGCGATATTTACCTTAAAACTCACTGGGCTAGTAAGAGAAATTCTCCGGGGACAAACAACTTAATTGCTGGAACGAATTTTAAGTCTTGTTCCATGTTTTCACAAAACTTTGTTGCTATACCACTGTACGTAGGTTTCACGGTGTTGGAGTTGTCAAAAGTAAGAATGTATGATTTATATTACGGCACATTAAAACAACAATTAGGCGATAAAGTTTCCTTACTTTACACAGATACTGATAGTTTTGTGCTTAAAGTTAATTCAATAAATTTTTATGAATTTATAAAAAGAAATATTGAACATTTCGATACATCTAATTATAAAGCGGATAATAAATTTAACCTCCCAATAAATAAACCAATATTAGGAAATTTCAAAGATGAATATCCAAATCAGGCTATAAGCATATTTTTAGAGACAGGCGCCAAGGCCTATTATATTAGATCAGATGAAAAAGAAACCTGAAGGCGTAAAAAAATGTGTAATGCAAAACAGCTTAAACATGACGGATTACCAAAAAATTGTAGAAGGTGGGGGTAAGATATTTAAAAAAATTAATTCATTTAGAAGTACGTTACAAGACATATACTGAAATAAAAAACAAAGTTGCATTATCTTACAACGACGAGAAAAGGTTTATAATACCAAACACGGTGAAAACTCTACCGTGGGGACACAGAGATATTCAGGAATATCGTAATGGACCTCGAAAAACTGCAGCCGAATTACGGTATAACGTAGCCAATATTGTAAATAATGGTAGCGATGAAAATAGATTAGTTTTACTGTTAAGACTATTATTAGAAGAAATGTAAATTGAAAGTTTGTAATATATATTTAACAAAATAAATTTATTTTTATAAAATTTCCAACTATCTCTCCCCTCCACTCCCTACTCATTCCTACCACAATAAATAGTGGGTGCTCATGGTCAGATATTCATTCTGCCTTATCCAGCCGAAACATAAAACTTGTAAAAAAATGTCTATTAACATAGCGACCATAATAGCCAGAGAACAAGCCATAATTGACCATGTGATGTTTAATAAAACATGGAAGAAGTTCCAATCAGAAGTGATTAGCCACAACAAATCAACATTTAACAAGGCCCATAAAAACAAAATGTAACTGTTAGGTTATAAGCATAAAAAATTGTAAAAAGTTACTTAGAATATATATTTATATCAATTTCCGTCTATATTTTCCCCCCACCCACACCAAAATAGTAAGTTCAACTGCAGGATAACAAGCCATAGGCCACCACGTAGTGATTAATTAAATATAAATTTCTAGATGGAGCAGGTAAATAACTGAACGAACCGATTTTGAAGAAGTCAAGAATGGCAGTAGACAATGGACGCAAAAATTATAGTGAGATATACATGGTTTTGTAAACCACGCTTCAATATCTCACCATTACTGACCACCCGCCGCCTCCAACCGCCCCCACCTTCCCCGATCCAAACCTTTCAAAACCGCCTCCACCGCCCCCTACCAAAATCGTCCGCTCTCCAGCCGCCCACCCGCCCTCTCCACTTCCGGGGGTTGGCTACCGCCGCTCCATTCCGCGGCGGCTACTCTTTTTTTTTTTTCCTTTTTTTTCCTTTTTTTTTTTTTTTCTTTTTTTCCTTTTTTTTTTTTCCTTTTTTTTTCCTTTTTTTTCCTTTTTTTTTCCTTTTTTTTCCTTTTTTTTTCCTTTTTTTTTCCCTTTTTTTTTCCTTTTTTTTTTTCCTTTTTTTTTTTCCTTTTTTTTTTCCTTTTTTTTTTTCCTTTTTTTTTTCCTTTTTTTTTTTTTTTTTTTTTTTTCTTTTTTTCCTTTTTTTTCCTTTTTTTTTTCGATTAAAATGCCTCGTCGATGCTCTCCCCACACTCTCCCACTCTTTATGTATACTATACATACCCAGCACCCGGGCTCTAAAACTCAGTCAACCGTAGATCACTACCGAAGACAGTCATGCCCGATCTCATTAAAATTGCAGAAAGCGACTCAACAACTCAAACTATTACAGGGGTAGGAGCAGAATCCAATGGCCCCTGTTATTTAACAGCGGGTCTAAGACCTCGACGGCCATCGACACCGCCCGGCCCATGCGACTCCCGGATTTTAATTCTGGACGAGTGGTCGTATGACACCGAGCCGAACACAGTCGGACGATTCAATGTCTGACGATTTAGATGGCGATTCTGACTCGCAATAGGGCGTCTGTGTATGTCCAAAAACGGTCCTTTTCAGGACCAACAAAAAACTTAAAAAAAGCGAGGGAGGGCGGCGGTAGCCGACCACCGAAGCGGTGGGGCGGGTCCTTTTCAGGACCAATAAAAACTTGAAAAAAAAAACGGTTCTTTTTTAGAACCAACAAAAACTGTGCGATGCCCGTTATTTACAACATGAGGCTGTGAGAGACACCCAATCTCTCATCTCCACTCCCCACTTTTTCCTATCGCTATATATACGGAGACCAGCGGTAAGAAATTCAGTTTACTTCAGTTAGCTGAGTCAACTACTTAATTTTATTGTTTTATTTTTTCAAGTTCAACATGAATTCATTTGAAGAAACCGTCGCCGCAACGAACTCCGTCGTCCCAACAGAAGAAACCGCGGCTACTACCACTGACTGCATGCCAGACGATTTCGACATAGAGATGCTGTTGATGACTGAAATGGCTGCAATACCTAGACCTGTGACGCCGATGGAGTTGTCTCAGACTATGGTCGAAATCGCTCCGGTACCGGCCCCGTTACCAGCCTCGTTACCAGCCCCGTTACCAGCCCCGTTACCACCCCCAGAACCGGTGGTAATCTACGATAGCGAGGATGATTTCGAATCTGTAGGGCCGAAGATCCGGGTCCTCAGCAATGTTCGCATCCCTACACTGCCGGCCTCAGCCACAGTGAAAAAACTGCCGAAAGGTAAACTTGTCGTCGCAATTGAAGATGGTCGAAACCAAGGAGGCCGCAAGTGGTTGTGCCGAAAAGTGAAAAACCAAGGGCCCCAAAGAAGCAGAAAACCGTGGCTGTGAAGAATTTGAAGGCCGTAGCCTCAACAAGTGCGGCTGCGCCAATCCCGATACCGCCCAAAGATGAAGACGATGACAGCCTGATGAGGGATTTCAACTCCGCCAGCGCCACGCTTGAGAATATACAGACGCGGTTGAAGGCTGACAGAGATCAGTTGGACACGACCGAATCCACGCTGAAACAACTGAAGATGATGGTGAGCGGTATGGAAGTGGATATGGGAGTAACCATAGTACCACTTCAGCGCCAGTCTGATGCGTTGACTAACGAAGGCTTACGCATCCAGCTGCACTTGGCTGGTTGAAAAGACAGACGGACGAGGCCCTTCACCACCAAGCTATTTTACGTCAAAAGCAGGGGGATGTGGACGCGTAAATTACTAAAGTGAGACAATCTCATCCGGATTATGAAAAAAAAAGGCCTGTGAGATTGTTGGGGCGCGCTTTAGTGAATTAAGTGAACAGTTGCGTGCTCGGAAGGCAAAATACAAACATAAGTTGAATAACTTTTTTTCGTTGGCGGATATATGAAGACATTTTTTTTATTAGTCGCGGTTATGTGTGCCTGCCGGGGGGCCGCGTCCAGAGTGGTTTTTTAGTCGGTCGTGCTATTTAGTCGGGAGCACAACCCGACACTACCTAGTCATTGGGCGGCTAGGTGTCTTTCAGAAGATTTTTATTACTCCCCAAAAAAATCGAAAAAAAAAAGCAAATACCTATACCGAGGTGATTTTAAAATGTAACTTTAAATATATACTATTAGTTTGAATATTTTTCATGGGTGCGCACTACGAAGACGTCCTATAAACAGTTATTAGAGGTCATATGTTCGCGATAGGGTAGATAAATAAATTTTTAATTTTGTTTCGTTAGTTGTGGTTAAGTATACCTACCGAGAACCTTCCACGTTAAAAAAAGCAATAAGCCATAGCTAATACCTCCAGGGTGGTTTAAGAATGCAGCTTTAAATATAAGTGCTATTAGTTTGAATTTTGTTCACTTTTTAATAATACGTATAATAACGAAATTTTATATGTACAATATTCCACTATCACTTCTCTCATACTTTTTCAAATCACTATTAATACTCATCACACATATGCATACATTCATTCTACTTTATGATGTGTAATTCTACAAGTGATACAGATTTTAGCCCACCCTGATTATAAAGGGGAACCATCGAAAAGCTGTTTCAGATCATGTCGGGTGACTATGGGGTATTGGTAATGATGGACAGGAATTTGGTCCTTGCGACTCATCAACATCTCCTGCAATAGCGCTGCGGTAGAAACAACCGTATTATCTGACAGCGATAAATCGAACAGAGACGCAATGGACAGCGATTCTGACTCGCATTAGGGTGTCTACTCTAGTTGAGAAAAACGGTCCTTTCAGGGTCAACAAAAATACTCTTAATAAAAAAAGGTTACTCGATAGGCTAAAAAGTATAATTTTGTGTCGACTTTAATTTTAAATTGGCTCCCACTCAACATTTAGCCACCATCCTGTTATTAAAAGAGTTCTTCCAACCTCAATTGGTCGCATTTTCCTTGAAGATCTCGCACTACTATGCATACATTAAGTGATCGTTGTTCCATTAGTAAGCGCCTCACTTGCCAGATTTGTGTCGATAAGGAGGTGCAAATGGTTTTTATATCATGTGGACATGCTGTATCTTGTGTTAGATACAGTCGATCTGTAGTTTTTTTGTATTATCTGCAGAGCACCGATTAATGCTAGAGTAAATTTTTTTCTGACATTCAACTATCCGGAACTAGATGCACTCTACTGAGCGTGATGTTATGCAGGGGAGGTGGTAAATTCGAGGGTTGAGAGAGTGGAGGTGGAAATACATAACCATATATAAGGAGGTCTCGACCACTTACCAGCATCAGTCATCCGATTAAAGCTGACCATCACCCTATTATAGCTGAACATCAACGAGAAATGGATAACGCAGTAAACGCCGCATTTGTGTCTAAGGTCGAGCGCCACCTAGCTTTGATAGCGCGTTTCGACGAAAATAAACATGGAATTGGTGAATTTTGGGACCAGATAGAGCATGAAGTAAGTTTTTAACCATTATCTTATGTTTATAAAATAACTAATCATTATACTTCGTTATAGGTTGCCGCTGCTGTTGCTGCTGCTATCGGTGATGATAGAGATGGGGGTGATGTAGAAGGTGAGGCTATGATGGGTGCAGTTGGTCCAGCCCCGCCCGCCGATGAACCCGGCAGCGATGACGAGGATAAGGGCATTGAGGCTGATGCTCCCAGATCCCCGACTTCTACAAAAAGGGAGTTGTAGTGTAACCAACCTAAATAAAGAGAGACAACTTAACTAATATCTCTCTCTCTTTTATAAAAGTATGATAAATAAAGTGGAGGCGTGATCGACTATGAAGTGACTAGGACACCACGAGTGACAGACTGAAAGATTCGTTATCTATTGGCTACTTACGTGTTATTGAGGGAGTGGTTAAGGTTAAAAGAAAATATCTATTGATTTATATCTAATCTTTATTGAAAATATTATAGATGACAGAATCGGAAAGTAAAAATTTATAAGTATATAAAATATATTTATAAAGATTAAATATAGGTCTGGTTCGGTGCAATAAAAAAAAATAATTAATCTATCAAATGAGGGGAAAGAACCAGCAAGAAAACCCCAAAGTTATAATAAATACAATAAAACCAATCAAACGTCAATTTGGATACAAATGACAAATTAAGTATATATATATATATATATATATATATATATATATATATATATATATATATATATATATATATATATATATATATATATATATATATATATATATATATATATATATATATATTTACATCTCTGTATCATTGAAGCGTCCCGATAAAGATGCGCTTTAAAGCGCCCATGTCTGTTTACCCTTGATCTACTTATTTTAGACATATATACTCGTTGCTGTTGGAAGAAGCAGCTTAAATTAGGCGGATAACATTAAATTGAAAGGAAAACACAAATCGTTACTTTTACTTTATCGACACCTGGGCGTCATTTCAATTGATACACATTGCAGCGTCACCAATATTCAAATTTACGTATATTTGACCGCTTTTGTGGCGTCAATTAGCGTTTTGCGGTGTTGTCATATATTTAAATGATAGGCAGTTTAAGTTTTTGTTTAACTGTGTTAAAGATATATTTTGATACATAACGATAGACCTGCAGAGCGTTAATTTATCATTTCGGTAGCGCAGAGAGTGCGGCAGAAAGTGAATAATTTAGTTATGCAATATTGATTGTAATTTAATTCTGATTGTTTTTAATTATTATTATTATTATTATTGTTTTTTTCTAAGAATAATATTTCATTAAAAGTTATTGACGTTTCAAAATTTTGCCAGCCTTTTCATGCAGAATTCTGTGGTGTAGAATTGATAAATAAAAATTATGCCTTAGTAACAGTGTACAGATCCTCCTCCCATGGGGACATATCAATATTCAAAACGTATTTTCTAAATTTAATTATTTATATAAAAAATTTAAAAACCTTATTTTTATCGGTGATTTTAATGTTGATTCTAATAGTTTAAATTAGCATTCGCTTGATTTAATTATTATATTAAATATGTATGGTATGAAACATTACATCACAGTTCCAACTAGAATAACTCCCACTTCTAAATCATGTTTGGACAATATTATTTCCAATATAAATCCGGAAGTTATAATATCAAAAGTCATTGATGCCGACATAGCCGACCATTTGACTTTATTTTTGGAGATAAACGACTTTAATATTTTAAGTGATACCAGTTATGTCAACAAAAGATTTATTAATGAACGTACAATTTTACAGTTCGCAGAAAAGTTATCTGAAATTAGTTGGCATGGACTAGAAATGGGAAATTACTGCTCCCAGGAGATTTGTAATATAATATTTACTATTCTATGTCCTATTGTAGATCTATGCTTTTCCATAAAAAAAATTCGCAGTGGTGACAAAAAGATTTTGTGGTTTAATGAGGAACTGCGGGTACAGCGAAATCAAGTATTTCAAAACAAATCTAGATTCAAAAAAACCAATTCGTTAGAAGATTAAAGACTATATTCTGAATCGCGCAAAAACTATAGGAGGTCAATTAGATTAGAGAAACGTAACGCTTACAATAAAAGAATAGCTGCATCAGAAAATAAAAATAAAACAATCTGGAATATTGTAAACGCAGAAAGAAAATCCAACAACAAATCATCCAGTACATCGAATCTAACATCTGAAGACTTCAATGTAGCAGAGAAGGTTATTCAAACAATCGAAAACGATAATAATATTTCCTCTAATGATTTTATTAAAATGACACCATTCGTTTTTTATGGGTCCAGTCTCTGAATCTGACGTAAGAGAGGCTATACTTCATATTAAAAATACGCCATGCACGGATTACTATGGCCTCAGTAGTCCCATGATTAAGGCCTCTATAGAATCCCTCATTAAACCACTTAATATTTTATATAACCAATGCATAATCGAAGGAAATTGGCCTAACCAACTTAAAATTAGTAAGGTATTGCCACTTTTTAAAAAAGGTGATTCTAATGATGCTGATAATTATAGGCCAATTGCCATTACACCTGTTATCGGTAAGATATTTGAAGTAAAGCTAAAAGAGAAATTAGATAACTATTTTGAAAATAAAAATTTATTCTCGCCAGCCCAATTTGGGTTTAGAAGGCATAGATCTACAATAGGAGCAGTCGCAAAAGTAATTGATTACATAGTCGGTGGCTTTGACGAGGGCTCGAGTACTACTGCGGTATTATGTGACCTCACTAAGGCCTTCGACTGTGTAAGCATTGATATTATTTTGGATAAAATGGAGTACTATGGCATAAGGGGAAAGGAACTTGCCTTATTTTTTTCATATCTGACGAACAGATTACAGTGCGTGTTTCTCGATAATGTGGAGTCACAATTGGCTCCCATTTTAAGAGGGGTTCCACAGGGATTTGTATTGGGCCCTGTTCTATTTCTAATATATATTAATGACTTATAGCGTCAATCATACATAGCTATCTGAATTATGGTGTCATGTTCTGGGGCGGCAGTTATCACTCTCAGAAGGCTTTTATTCTCCAAAAAGCTGCCTTGAGGATCATTGACGGTGCAGAACTCGACATGCTATTTAAAAGGTACGTGATTCTTCCATTGCCTTGTCTGTATATACTGGAATCATTAAAAGAAATTTTTAAAAAACGTAATTCATTGGATTCGAATAATAATTATCATAGCTACAATACAAGGAATGCAGAGAGTCTAGTTCCTTTTAAATCAAGAATTTGCCTGACGCATAATAATAAGTTGGATTTGGCCCTTTATAATCAATTCGTTAAATGTCATAGGGATATCAATACCATTCAGTGGTAGAGTCCCTGCCTGTGGACATAATGGTTCCAGGTTCGAATTCCACCGTTGGCCGGGATTTTTTTATTTAATTAATTTATTTAAAATTAATTCTGATGCCTTGGTAGGATTTCCTACTCGACCACTCATTGTCGGGTTCTAATTAACAGTGCTGTTCCTAAAGTGGCGCTGGGAAACAATAACAAAGCCTGCACAGAAACGAGGCGATATAACCATTAGTAGTTGAAGCCGATGACATCATATAATAATAATAATAATAATTTGATTTTTTCCTAATCAATCCCCCTTACTCCTCCTATTTGCAATCAGATTTCTTTTAAATCAATAATCTTTGTCCCCTTACAGAGCAATTTCATGATGATATCATGTTTCGTTTTTGACTTATGATTTTTTTTAACTTCCCTTCAACCCCCCATTTTTTATTAGATTTTTTTATAATCGATAGGCTTTGTCCTCTTATAAATCTTGATTTTTATTAAAAATGTTAAGTTGATATTTTTTTTTCTTTTTTATTTTTTTAAGTTTCCCCCCTGAACCTCCCATTTTAAATCGGATTTTTTTTAATCAATGGTCTTTGTCCCCTTATAGAGCTTGATTTTCCTAAACATTTCATTTCGATATCATGTTTCGTTTTTGATTTATGATTTTTTTAACCCCCCCTTAAATCCCACACTTTCTTCAATAGGCTTTGTCCACTTATAGAGTTTCATTTTTTTTAAAACGTTCAAGGTAATATTGTTTTTCAATTTTGATATGATTTATTTTTAGGTTTCAACCCCTCCCCCTTCCTTAATTCACACATTTTTAATTGTATTTTTTTTAATTAATAGTCTTTGTCCCCTTATAGAGCTTGATTTTTCTGAAAATTTCATGTTGATATCATGCTTCGTTTTTGATTTATGATTTTTAAGTTTCAACCCCTCATTAACCACCCATTTTTTATCAAAATTTATTTCTTAATCATTAGACATCGCCAACTTATAAACTTTGATTTTTCTTAAAAATTTCAAGTTGTTATTGTTTTTTAATTTTGATTTATGATTTTTTTTTAAATTTCACCCCCCTTCCCCTTAAATCCCTAATTTTTATTCGTTTTTTTTTTAATCAATAGCCTTTGTCTTCTTATAGAGCTTGATTTTTCTTAAAAACTTCATGTTGTTATCATGTTTCTGTTTTAACTTATGATTTTTTATATTTTAACCCCCCTTAAACCCTCATTGTTTTTTAGATTTTTTCATAATCAACAGACTTTTTTTACTTATAGAGTTTGATTTTTCTTAAAAATATCAAGTTGTTTTTCGTTTCTGATTTATGATTTTTTTTAACACTTTTAACCAGATTGTTTCAAAATCAATATGCTTTGTCCCCTTATAGAGCTTGATTTTTTCTTAAAATTGATTTTTCCTAAAAATTTCAAGTTGATATTGTTTTTCGATTTTGATTTATAATGTTTTTTTAAGTTTCCACCCCCACCCTTATATCCCCCATTTTTAATCAGATTTTTTTTCATAATCAATATTCGGTGTCCCCTCATAGAGCTTGATTTATAGACTTTGATTTTTCCTAAAAAAGTTGATATTGTTTTTCAATTTTGATTTATATTTTTTTCAAATCCACCCCCCCCTCCCTTTAAAGTTCCAATTTTTATTCGTTTTATTTTAATTAATAGCCTTTGTCTTCTTATAGAGCTTGATTTTTCTAAAAAACTTCATGTTGATATGTTTCGGTTTTAACTCCCCTTAAACCCCCCATTGTTTATTAGATTTTTTTCATAATCAACACATTTTGTCCACTTATAGAGTTTGATTTTTCTTAAAAATTTCAAGTTGATATTGTTTTTCGTTTTTGATTTACGATTTTTTGAATTTTCAATCCCCTTTAAACGCTCACAAAAAATGACGGACGGACGGACGGCTTCTTGAGAGAAATTTTATAATATACTAAGACTTCTACCAGGCCAACTAAGATTATTAAATCAACTTTAATTTATTTTACAACATTAGCTTCCAAAGCAACGATGCCAAGTCAGTGGACGCTCTAGAATCGAATGGGTATCAAGAAAATCGTATACTTTCTATATACATCAGCGCTGCAAGTGCCTCTGGTAGCAATAGTATTGAACTAAAGTATACGCGAGCCGTATTATTTTCATGCATTTTTTCATCATTTTGGCGTCTCTCAAAAATTTTGCCATCACGTTTCTGACGTCATTATAGACCTCTGGAAAAATTTTTAATGGGCACCGTCTTAGAGCGTCTATATACGGACGCTCTAAATACCTGGACGCTCCAATGAATGCGATTTAAGAATGTACGGACGCTCTATCTATAGTAAGATATATATATATATATATATATATATAAAAAAACACATTTAATTACTTGATGATTTAGTTAAACACAGAAAAATATATGAAATAATAGTCAATTTGAGTTAAACACAGGAAAACATATGAAATAATATTCAATACGTTATATAAAAAAAACAATATTTAATACTGCAAGGCAAAAATAAAATAAATATTTTAAGAACAATAACTCATCAGATAACAAACATTGAGCATTACCAGAGTTGGGTAGTATCGGGATACAGTATCCGGATACTTTATGTGTATCCGAAAGCTGTATCCGGATAATTTTCAAAATTTGTATCCGGTATCCGTATCCGTGACCAAATTTGTAAGTATCCGGATACCGGATACCGGATACTTTTTTCGGCATTCGGATACTTTTAAATTATTTACCACAATCGTAACTGATCCAATCCATATTATCTCTATTAAAATATATAATCAAAATACTTTGAGCTACCCTATATAATTAGAAATAAAATACGTATTTTTCAATATTACAATATTTAAGACACAAAATTGCAATTATTGTGTTTTAGAATTTCGCATAAAATGTGTAAACGAAATACATTTATATCGCTTGAGAAATAAAAATCAAGTAAAGAATAGGAAAATAGGTTCCTCTTAATAGAAAAAGAGTAGAAATTTGAAATTTAAAGATAGTTAAGGTAATTTCACTATTATTTTGTTTAAAATTCATATTTTAAAAAAACGGTATAATTAAAAAAAAATATTTTGGAAAATCAGCTAAAATAAAAAAAATGTAATATAAAAGAGAATATAGAATTTCATGTAAAATGTCTCTCTAAAATTTTAGTTAAATCGCTTGACAAATAAATATAAATAAAATTAGCGGGTTATTACTTCCATTTAATAAAAATATTAAAAGTAAAATGATATAATAATAGTTGAATGATTGTATGTGTTATAATGTACTCATACATGTATGACGTTGTTGCTCATAGTGTTACTTATGTCGTCATCAACATCAATAAAGTATGCAGATCTGACATTACTTCCAAAATTCTTTATTTACATTATGTACAATTTTACAATAAATAATATACAAATACATATAAAATATAGGGGGACTTCCAACAGTCTCCTTCTGGAAGTGTAACCTGCCTATGATGACCTCCAAGAGGCCATGACCGATGTCGTGGCCGAGTATTTGTCGACTATTTTTGAGATTAGGGTTTAACATGGCATCTCCTTATTGAAGGCAATATTATATGCCATTTATGTGGTCTAGCAAGAGCGATAATGGTAATTTAATGAGTTTTTGTCTGATTTTAATTGTGATTGTCTTCCCTGAAAAACCTATAAAAGCAGGGTGACAATATCAAATATACGAGCCTGCTTTGCCAGAACGAAACATTCAGCAATCTCTCACTTCTCCTCCTTTCGACGTTCTCGACTCTACCAAGTACCGTTCATCGGAGGATCCACATAAAATGGATTGTGGAGTACATCAGACACTGGAGAACTACTCTCAATGAATAGGAACCAGTTGAAAGTGATAACAGGGTTCATGACTGGGCACGCCCCAGTAAAGGGACACTTGAACAAAATTGGCATGTACAATGGGGAACTCATGTGCCGACTATGTCACAAGAAACCAGAAACGGCCAAACACTTACTGTGCGAATGCGAAGCTCTAGATCGCAAAAGACAGGCTCTTTTTGGACAACCCCAGATTGATCCAACAACGTATATAACCCGCCCACCCAAGGATCTGTACAAGCTTGTACAAGGTACAAAGGTGACAGAGTGGGTGCTATAAACTAACATGGGGTAAAACACAATAAGCCAATAAGCTTCAGTGTTATTCGGAGATACATAGTCAGACGAGCCCGGGAGAAAAAAAAAAACATCTGACATTGACGAGAATATCGAAAGGTTATATAAACATGGCAAGTCGCGCCAATAACGAGCTTATTTCTTTAGATTTATATGGACACGACAATGGCTGGTTTTTGGCGCGATTCAGGCGCGACTCGTATTATTTAAACGCACCTTTATGTTTTATTGTTAATTTTGTTTTAATGTTTTATATTCAAAGAATAAAAATAATAAGCAATTTATAGAGTAGTTTTTTCCTGTTTCTATTATATCGCTTTCCATTTTCGATAAGTTATTTATGCCTAGTATTGTTTATTGTTACTCGTACTCAATCTTATTGCATAATTATAGCTATTGGTATGAAAACATTATTTTAACTCACTTTAAAAGTATCCGTAAAAGTATCCCTTGAAGTATCCGAAAAAATTATCCGGATACTTGTATCCGAGTACTTTTTAGGTGAAAGTATCCTAAAAAGTATCCGGATACATTGTAAGTATCCGTATCCGGTACTCGGATACTTTTTTACTGTATCCGACCCAACTCTGAGCATTACTAGGTTCAAACACACTCGATGCAAAACTGAAGAAGGATTAATAGGGACAAGGTAATGGGGAAGCTATACAGCTTTACTACTCACCTGACAAAATAGGGTAAGTTACCGAGACACCTATCCAGATGTTGTCCCAGCCACGGGCGAAAATGTTAGTATCAATCAACAAGGCATTTCATACTTTTAACTTAGATCTGCCAATGCTGTGAATATCTGATGTTAGAAAAACACATAATTTACTAATGTAATATTACTTTTCCCTTGCCGAACTTTAAAAATGACTAAAAAAATAATCTCAATGTCAAATAAAAATTATAGCAAATTTTCCTTGGTATATCTACAAAATATCAATAAACTTCAAAAATATTTAAATTAAAATATTAAAAGGATGCTATTTTTCACTGATTTAGATAGTATAGATAATAAAATAAGTCATAAAATCAAATAAACTCGTTATTGGAATGCAAGCAATTTTTTATGACAGATACAAAAAAATGCTGTCAAGAAAAAGCATGAAATAACTTATAACAGTGAAATTCAAATCTAAATAGTGAACCATCAACTAGTTAAATAATATAAAAGTAATTAAAACATAATAATTGATTTAAAAAGGCACTTACATTTTTATCACAAATAAAACTGACAAAAACCTACACCCTTTTAACAATCACGACATTCTATTCTCCCCGCGTTCAATCCCTGACATTCAATAATTAATTCCCGTTCCTATGACAATGATTCTCTGCTTCTGTTCCAGCGCATCCACGACTTCGGTTCCTGGAATTTACCGCGGTCAAAAGCGATAGAATAGGTGGACGCTTTATATTGCCATTCAACGGGGACGGAATTAAATACGATCCCTCTCAACATTATTTATATATCTAAGTTTAAGTTCATACATATTGTTTTTTTATTTACCTTGTGTTTTAGATTTAATTTGTATAGCTAATATAATTGTTTTTATTTATATATCTAAGTTTAAGTATTTTTATAGGTTTATATGTAAATATGAAAATATAACTTTTTTTTTAAATCTTTATTACATTTAATATCCATACTAAACAATATCGCTTATATTAATCCAAGAGTTTTCTTTTTGTGGGAATCCCAGCCACTTCACCAAAGCTTTACTCCCCTTTGTCCGAATGACCTTTTCCACTAAATAAACATCTTTCCATTTTATTTTTAACAATTCCAACTCATAAAATGAGCCTTTAATTGGCTGACCATTCATATCTTCTATAATGTATGTTACGGGGTATGTGCTATTTATTTTTCTTATTTTGAATAATTCAGTTGTATAGTTAGCAGTATACCCTTTTTCAAATATGCTTTTATATTTACTTATTCTTACGACATCACCGACATGATATTTCGGTTTTTTACGCCTTATTTCGCTTTTCTTTTGCCTATATTGGTTGAGTTTAGTTGTTGGCAGTACATCTATTGGCTTCATGCCTATGATTAAATGTGTGGTGTCATTATACTTATTAATAACATCGTTTAGAATATCTACCCATCTGTATTTCCCTCTTTTTAAATAATATGGATTTTATTGTACGAATTACACGTTCTGCCATAGCTGCTTTCTTTGTACTATAAGTAGAATAGTGATTAATATGGTATGTTCTTATTACTTTCGCAAAGTCCTTGTTATAATATTCTGTTCCATGATCTGTTTGTAGATTTTTAGGTTGGTGTGTACAATTTGGAAGTATATTAAAAAAGGAGGATGACCAGGAACTTGTTGGATACGTTGTGGACAGTAGGTAGACTTTTTCATAATTATAATGTATATAAAACATATAAAAAAAAACCTTCAGTTTTTTTACTTTGGCCTTCTGCGTTTTACTTTCTTCATATCAAATATTGCATTATAGATTCAAATTTAAATATATATTCCACAGTCACCCTCTAATTGTAAATTTCTTTAAATTTTAATTAATTTGTTAACCTTTTTTCAATTTTGTGAATAGTGAGGGTGGCATGATTCCTTAATTCCACACAAGCTAACTTGCTTTTGGAGATCAGATTTGATTTGTAGGGGCTTATCCCACACTCACTATTCCCAATACCAGGTTTTTTGTCACTTTGTCTGTTTCTTGTAATTTTTAATTCGTTCAAACAATTGTATATATACTATTTTAACTTTTGACTTAAAAGTCTAATTCAGATTTTATAAATTTTTTAAATCTTTTTAAATTGTAAGTTTACATCCACAATTTTTGTAGATGAGCACTGATGATGGCAAATAAGCCGAAAGCGCTTTGCATTAATAAAAAAGTTTTGCACGAAATACAAGTTTTTCCTTTTTGAATCTAAACTACGTGCACACAGCTGTCAACCTTTTTTGGTTTTTTTAATAAAAAAGGAATTTCTAACATCTAAGCCTGTTTTGTTTTTTAATGGTCTCACATATTTCGTATAACAGTCAATGACAATTAAAATATATCTGTAACCATTGTTTTCGTCTTTATAACTTTGCATATCCGCCAAATCACTCTGCCATAAGTCTGCATATCCTTTCACAATAGTTCTTTTTCTAAGAAAATTCCGTCGGGCAGCACGGTGAATCTCTTCAATTATTTGGCTTTTAGACATCCTTTAGAAAATTAAATTTGATTCAAACTTATTTATCCTATCCTCCAACCCGACTGTAATTTTCGATAAAATCTTAGTATTTTGATCAATACTTTCTTTTATACTTTCAATATCGCGGAGAATTTCTGAAGTAGTAGTATCTGATTTCAGTCGGTTGATTTGGCCTTCAATATATACTCTGTTGTGGTCAAGTAATTGGCTCAAAGATGATTGTTTATTTTCGATTTCGCCCACACGGTTAAATAGGATCTTATTGGCCCCGGCCCCTATTTTTTAATCGTTTCATCTGCATATCATAATTACCACTATCTGTTAATTTGTATCCAAGATCCCTTCTTTATCGAATAATTACACGTTTATTTTTCTTTTTTCTTCCGAACTTGTCGAGACTGTTTCCAGATGACATCCTGTTTATGACTGACCTCAACACCTTAAATTTTTTAAATATTATTCCCTCTTCTCCCAGTTCTTCAATTATTGATAATATTTCATTATCATGCCCAGTATGGCCGCTTGTTTTGAACTTCATAATAAACGTAATCTAGTTACCAATTCTTTCGGGTTGTTCCAGTACACGTAATTGGGCCTAGAGCTTGTCAGTTTTTGTATTTAGGTATTTTTTAAAATCCTATACCTACCTTAGAGAACAACGGTCTAATAATTTTTGTCATTTTAGGTAGTTATTTTTTAATTTAACCCTTTGGATTTGTCATACCCTACAAAAGGTGCTCCTATAGGTTCTAATATTTCCTTATACGTCCGCATATTTACATTACTTTTCTTTTTAGGTTTACGATAAAATAGTAGCTCATACAATCCCAAATTTATATCATATTCAGCAACTTTATCATTTCCATTCCAAAACGAGATTTGGCCATCAGAAAATTTTATTTCTAAATTCCCCATCATTGTTTTATTCATATCCGGGCCCATATATACGCCATATCGGGTATCATATCGCTCATCACCTTACGATATTTCCTTTAAATAATTATCACTGTATTTTACATCATCATGACCACCTAAATCTTCGTTTCCCGAGGTGTTAGGTGTACCAAATTCATCATCATCATCATTATCAATATCATAGTCTTTTAGCGTTGTTTCATATTTTGTAGAATCTAGTAGTTCCGGTTTGCTTTCTCTCTTCACGTTGGATATGATGTCACTCTCATGTTTAACGTTGGTGGCTTTTAAAATTGCCTTCAATGGTTTCGTCAGTGGCTCATACATTTTTTCTAAAGCTTGCAGACTTTTAACGTGTCCACTTTTTAAGGCATTAAATTTCTGTCTAACCGAATCGTAGACAGCTGCCAATTCTCCTTTGATGTCGAAAACTTTTTTATTACTATACATTTTAATCGTTGAAACCACCTACCGCTTTGAATGTCGATTGAAAAATAATGCAAAATATGTTGTTTAAGGATATATGAAGCTATCGAATCCTTTCTTACATCTACCCGCACTTTTATCTTTATCTTTATCGACCACTAGAAATCCATGCTGTTCACCCCAGCATTCAGAACACATTTCCTGAAATTTTTTAGAAGGAACATCTGGAGCTACATGGTCTGAGTATATGTGATGTAGGTTTAAGTCATCTTGTTTAAACATAATAATTAGATTTGCATTGTCTCTAATCAATTGTTTCGGAATCTTCGAATACATTTGAGCCAAATAAAAACAATCCATATTTCTGTGTCGCCCCATACTAAAATATGATCTAATAACATCTTGCTTTTCACAAATCACATCATCAAATATAAATATAGAATTCGGTTTGGCATCTACTGGTTGAGTTATATCTTCATTATTGTAAAACTTAAAATAACCTAACCCTTTTATCGGCGTCAAAACTTCATGCAAGTATTCATACTTCTTCTGGTATAAAGATTTTGAATAAATATATACATTTTCAAATCGTAGCCCATTTGGTTAAATGAGTAGTGATAACATCACATTTGTTTTACCGCAATTTGATGGTCCTATTAGAAGGCCGCGTATTGTATCAGGCAACAAAGGGCCGTGTCTGGGAACCTTATTTTCACTAACCCCATCACCAACTTTTTCATCTAAATTCTCTACACAAATACTATTTTGTACTTTGACTATGCGCATCGTTTGACTGTCTTTAGCTATATAAGCGATCACCTCATGTAACATTCATTTAAATGTCTAGCATCAAACGAGTGCAACCTATCATCAAGCGTTATTCAAAAAAAAAGTGTGGAAGTGGGTTTGTTAATTCCCTAATAAATAAATTACCATTTGAACTGCACATACCTGGGTATCAATATTGTGGGCCAGGTACGCGTTAACAAAAACGTTTAGCACGTAACGATCCCGGAAATAATGAATTAGATAAAGCCTGTAAATTACATGATATAGCAAACGATTTGAAAGCTAGACATATTGCCGACCGGGAGCTTCAAGAATTAGCGTGGGCTCGGTTTAAGGCAAACGACGCATCCGTTGGTGAAAAGGCTGCTTCCTGGGCTATCACAAATATTATGAAAACAAAGCAGAGTTTCGGTATGGGCCATAAATTAAGATCTAGAAAGCGGCATCGAGGGACAAAAAACAAAAAACGAATAGTTTTCGGTAGAGGAATTGTCAGTAAGATTAAAGGAGTATTTAAGACATATGGTGGACAGAAAATGAGCGGAAAAATAGTCAAGAAGATGGCTACATCATCCTTAATGGCTGCCCGAAAATATGTTAAAGTAGCTGGGGGAAAAAGAAAAATTATTATTCCCCGCATTATACCGATACCGAAAACAGGTGGATTTTTACCATTAATACCTATTTTTGCTGGATTATCTGCATTGGGGAGCTTGACAGGAGCGGCGTCTGAAATCGTCAAAGCGGTGAATACTGCTAAAACAAATAGTGAACAATTAACAGAAGTTAATCGACACAATAGAACCATGAAAGCTATATTTCTAGGAAAAAACGGTAAAGGATTATACTTAAAGCCCTATCGAAAGGGGTTGGGTCTTTATTTGAAACCATATCGACCAAAAGACTTGTAAATACACTACCTCGAAGACCTCTCAGTAATTTAGACATAAAATCTTTTGCCAAAAGATTCAAGATTCCCTACTTTCGAGGTGTGTATATGAGAGATAATTTACCAAACTGCGGGCCACTAAAAAACGAATCAGCCGTTGTCAATTTGGATAGTATTAGTGGGCCAGGAACACATTGGGTTGCTTACAAGAAAAGAGATACATCCTTAATATATTTCGATAGTTATGGTGATTTACCCCCTCCCGCAGATAGAATTAGCTATCTGTATAAAGGACGTTCACCGATATGTGAAGTTTACTATAATTATAAACGCTACCAGAAGTTTAATACTGTTTTATGTGGGCACTTGTGTTTGCAATTTCTTCTCTCTGAAGAATGAATACCCACAATGAAGAAGTATTATCATTTAGAACTATAACCGCAAATAAACTTAAAAACTATTTAAGGGGCGTTTTGCTGGGATACTTAGATATGTGCGATAGTGAATTGAGGATAATTTGGAATAAATTACCGATGAATCTACAAGAAGATCCTGCGTTCTTAGTATATCAACCAAAGGATTTTCTAAAAATGAACCTATTGATGTAAATGATGGTCCAACGGTTTTTTCAAAACGTGGGTCGTTTGGTGTAAACGATGATCCAACACCGAACAACATAATTTGTTGTTTCTGTAAAATTCGGAAGCTGAAAATTGCAACTAAAAATCGAATTTATAATTTATGTAATCGAAAATAGATTTTGGTGCCAGTGTGACTTATTGCCTAGACATGTCAACAACATTTCAATTGACATCTACTGGGTCAAGCGTTCTTAGCGCTGATTTTTATCCGCCTATCGAATTGGATGTTAACAAACAGTATGGACTCGGATTAATAGGATTTTATTCCTATCATTCTATCAGAAATATTGATCATAAAAATAATGTAATTTGCCTAGAAGTCGCTCCTTTTGATGGTAGCAGGGTAGTATTAAATGAAGAAATATTTATTCCGCCTGGTGCTTACGAGATTGATGAAATAAATAAGTACATTCAAACCAAATTGTGGAAAATCGTATCTCCCGAAATCAAGGCGGAAAAACAAGAAGAATTTGACGGTTTGTTTAATTTGGTAGAAAATAACAATACCCTAAAATGTGAAATTACATCTAAATTCGTCATCCGATTTGATTGTGTCAACAGTTTAGGCAAACTTTTAGGATTCGAAAATGCGATGTACCCGGCATTTTATACTAATGAATCTTCGATGCATGTCAATATTATGAACTTTGGTCTTATTCGATTGGATTGTAATATTATTTCCGGTTCCTTTATAAATGGGAAAGAAGCCCACACCCTTTTTTCATTTAACTTGGATGTTGAGCCAGAATACAGGCTTGTGAAGGAGCTTCATAACATTATCTATCTACCCGGTCGACAATACATAGACAACATTACTATTCGAGTTGTAGACGATAACGGTGAGCCGATTGACTTTGGGGGAGAAACCATCAACATCATAGTTGAATTAAAAGAGATATGGGATAATATGGGATTCTGCTTCAAACCACGATATTCAACTAGCAGCCATTTAAATCACCATATAAATAGAATTGAAAGGAAAAACATGAACACTCATCGAATAACAGTAAAGCGAAGAAGACTTCAGTTATCTAATAAATATTATACGTTTCTTCAATCTATTAGTTTGCATATAAGATATTAAATCATGGCTGTTTATGTAAGAAATGAAATGTTGAACGTATTTGAAAAGCCAGTCATCGATAACTCAATCAGAAGATGTGCTGAACATATGCACCCACCTACGGGATCACCAAATTACAAACATTCTGATACAATCACGTTTACGATCAATAATATGGACCTGAATCTCAAAATTTCGGATAGTTACATCAATATACAGGTAACATTTAAACCTAAAGATGCTGCTAAAAAGTGCTATTTGGCCAACAATGCTATTCCTGGTCTATTTGATGAAATTAGATATAAAATGGGTGGACAAAAGATTGCCGAATATCGAAAACCTATTATAACGACAGCAATAAAAAATATGGTGTCGTATGGTGAAAAACATGCAAACTCATTAGAGGCATCCGGTTGGGGCCTCAGTGAAGATAATCAAGTTTTGGTTGATTCAACGAGTAATACATTTACAGGTAGACTCTTATTAAAACATCTATATGGCTTCGCTGAATCTTATAAGAAAGGGATAATAGATGTTAAGCATGAGATGACGCTAATAATTGCCCGATCATTTGAAAATTGCTATATAGGCGAAGTCAAGGCGGACATAACTATCTCAAAAATGGATTGGATAGTCAAACATATTATTCCCGAAAATGATGCTGATGTTCTTCTGTATAAAAAAATTAATGACAAAAATTTGCAATCCATTAAAATACCACACCATAAATGGGGTCTTTATGAATTACCTACTCTAAGACAAACTTCTCACGACATATGGGCGATTAAAACCACCACATCCATGGAACGACCTAGATAATGTAATTATTGGGTTTCAAAATACCAATTTTACTGAGAATAGGCAAGAAGATGTGACGGTGTTTACGGCTGCTGATATAAGCAATATCAGATTATATTTAAATAACTATTTTATCGAGAATTTTCATTAAATTATTATTTTATTAATTTGCAATATTGCTTTGAATTTTCAATTTTTTAAATTGTTACTTGAATAAAACTAATATGGGGGTTATGATGGACAAGCAATGTTATTTTTAACAGACACGTTATTTGTGAGCAGGTTGTAATTTCTGTGTGTTTATAAAATAACAGACCTGTTAAAAATAACACAGATTGCCAATCATAACCCCCTATATCGATATATCTTACTTAGGGTTGTCACCTGTCCTTTTTTGAAGTAAAATGTCCATGCGACTTTTTAAAGCTTAAAATGTCCTTTTTACGACAAAAGTCTTTTTTGACTGACAGCACATATTTTTGGAAGGGGCATGACATGGTTTGTACAAGACGAGGATGTTTTGGTTGTCGACTCCCCGTTTTTTTTAGAAGTTTAGAAGGATGAGGACTTTTTGTTTTTTGTTTTTTGTATACGAGAGCCCCTGTCAGCATCGTAGTCCTTTTTCACTTTTCAAAAGGGTGGCAACCCTAGTGTTACTTAAGTGGCACCATGTGGAAAACTTTTTATTTGTTTTATGAAAAAAGTTATTCGTCATAAAAAGTTCTACATGGTCTAAAAACTTAAAATGAAATCACCAGGTATCAATTTTTTTCAGTCGTATACGAGGTTTGTCTAAAATTATGAATTTTACGCAGGAGTAAAGTTGTACCTTTATTTTTAATAATATCGAAAATTGTTATTAAGAAAATTTGATGTATAGGGTAAATACATTGGAGCGTTGGAATTTAGATGTTGGGAAAAAGTTGGATACTCTCGCTTATTATGCTTATGAAGATTTTCAGTTACTATAAAAAGGAAAATCCTCAACCAATGTTAAGCCTTGCTGAATTTAGAAAAAATCCTTTATTCGTAATTGATTGCAGTATGTGCCCAAAACCAATCAAATCTTCAACTGTAGATATTAAGGTTGAATTCGAAACACGTAAAATGCGGTTTCCACTAAAGCATATAAAAGTTATATTGCATTAGATGGAACTTTACACACTGAATATATGCCGCTGTAATTCATATACTTTAATTTAATATATTTGAAATTACACTTGTTGAAAAAATACCGGTGTTACTTCCGAATATTTCTTTGGTAAAAATGTTCTGTAGCATATGTCGCTGGTGTTAGAAGAATTGGGTTCTTTTGTAGAAATAACTAACGAGTCATAGGTAGTAGAAAAGGAAGTGTTTTTAATTCACTATTTTCACTGAAGTAAATACATAGTGGTTGATTCCATTTAGATATAATAATTTTCTTATCTTCACTAAACAGTTTTAAATATTTACAATTTTAGTTCATCACAATTTGATTAACTAATACAGTTGATTTTTTAGTTACCAACTTGAAAACATTTGTTTGTAGAATTTCTTATGCCATAATAATTGTAGAATTTATAACTTTTATCAGAAAATAAAATGCATTAAACGCTTGTAAAAATGTAGAAAGTAACGTGCCGTCGGCAGAAAGCACTTGAAGGTTCGGATGGCAAGACAACTGTGAGCGATGGTGGCAAAAAGACAACTGAACTCGTTTGTGGCAATAAGACAACTGAACTCGTTTGTGGCAATAAGACAACTGAACTCTTCGCGTCGAGCTCACCCTAATATATACTGTTGGGACGAAATGAGTGTCCGGGGCATAGTTGACGCACCTATTTGGTTTCAACCAATGAAAACATCATGACATAATGAAATACGTCATTTGTGCTTCGTTAACTATGCGCCGGACACTTATTTTGTTCCAATGCGCCTGTGCACCTGTGCACCTGAAAACACAGGTGTTCGACGTTCGGTATTCTGAGAAACATGCTATTTATAGTTTTATGACTTCACATTATATTAGGGTAAAAAGCAGTCGAACTATTTGAGAATTGTTTATTTATTTAGTAGAAGTAAAATATTAATTTGTTGATGTTTTTACTGGTGAAATTGTAGAATTTAACCATACTGGCGCGCGCCACACAAAGAAAAACAACATTGAATGATGATAAATTAAAATGAATAACAATGATAAAAATATCTTGGAAAAAACCCGAAGGACCAGCCAGTGTTATCGCACTGACACGATGTATGAATAACAAAGTTGAGTTTCTCAGGTGTTTGTTGCGCAAGCCACGCATGATTTCAAACATATGACAGATTCATAAAACGAAAACCAAGTTGATAAATAATAAGTAAGAAAAAATAAAGGAAAAATGGCGTAAGGTTATTGACCAGGTCACTCGCGAATCTATCCCAGATCAAGATCCTAGCGTTTCCCTTCGTGGAGCATTTGGATTCGACCTAATCCAACTGCGTATTTAACAACCTTATGCGAAAGTAGGTACCTAAACTTAAAATCTAAAGCTCTGTGTTGGGCACAAGGGACAATTTAACAATTGGTCTCACGTAGACTCCATCTTGTGTTTTGATGCGCACTGAGCGTGATTTGCCATCCTTTCCAGGGATCAACTCCAATATCCTTGCCAAAGGCCACTTTAATGGAGGGGTGTCATCTTCCCTTAACAATACTAAATCATTGATTTTGAATTCAGGTGTAGGCTCCATCCATTTGGGCCTGTTCTGTAACCTGTTAAGGTAATCGACTTTCCATCGGTTCCAAAACTGTTGTTGTAACTTTGAGCATTGTTGCCAAAATTTAAGGCGATTGGAAGGAATCTCGTCGAGATTTTTTTCTGGAAAGGACATCAAAAGCGCGCCTATAAGAAAATGTCCTGGTGTAAGTGAGTTGAGATCTGAAGGATCATCTGATAAGGGGCAAAGCGGCCTACTATTCAAGATGGCTTCTATCTTTGAGAACACAGTTGATAGTTGTTCAAAGGTGAAAATAGAGTTTCCCATGAGCCTAACAAGGTGGTATTTTGCATTTTTTATTGCAGATTCCCACAATCCACCCCAATGTGGTGAATGTGGAGGAATGAACTTCCACTCTGATTCAGTGGCAAGAAGGTAAGACTGGATTGACTTCATATTATCGTCATTAACTAGAAACTGATGAAGATCTCTGAGCTGATTTTTCGCTCCTTGAAAATTTGTGGCATTGTCACTGTAAATGAGTGTTGGGCACCCTCGACGGGCAATTAGGCGTTTTAACGCTGCTAAAAAGGCTTCGGTGGTAAGGTCAGAAACTAGCTCTAAATGAACAGCCTTTGTGACCATGCATACAAATAGCGAAAGGTAACATTTTTGAATGGGGGCCTTTTTTAAAGTAGAAGACTTAATGAGGAAAGGTCCTCCGAAGTAGACACCCACCCTTTGAAATGGTCGAGCCTGAGTAATATGATAAGAGGGGAGATCTGCCATGATTTGAAAATGTTTCTGAGCATGAAATTTATGACAAGTTGTGCATTTGGAAATAATTCGTTTTATTTCTCGCAAGCCATCTAGTGGCCAGTAACGCAATCTAACATTTGAAAGAACATTTTGAGGGCTACTGTGACCCAAACGGATGTGGTTTGATTTAAGAATTAGAGATGTGATCTTGCATTTACTTGGCAATAGGATAGGGTGCTTGTGGTCATAAGGTAAGTCAGAGTGCTTAAGCCTTCCTCCTACTCGAATTAAATTTTGTTTGTCTATAAAAGGGTTTAATGATCGTATTTGTTAATTTGCTAAAGGCTTTTGATTTTGTAAACCAGTAATTTCTGTACTAAAATAACTGTATTGAATTTTAAATAAAATGAATTTTAACGAATTATCAATTTCACTAGTATTAAGGGCTCCTGTCATTTTTTCACCTGGGTGGCGTACATTGTGCAAAAAACGAAACAAATATGCGAAAGATCGGACAAGTTTGGAAAAAGAATTGAACGTATCGAAGGGGGTGACCCAGGGGTCAGGGGTGACGCATACAGTTTGAAGAACTGTCTTTTTTGATTCTGGGAGAACTGTAACTAATTTAAAAGTATCAAGTTGATCAAAATTGGTGTGATTTTCTTTAAGAAATTGTGGCCCACTGAACCAGAACTCAAGCTTGTCTTTTTGAAAATGTCCTCGAGACAGCAAATCTGCAGGATTTTTTTTGGATCTTACATGCCTCCAATGAAAATCGTTGGTAAGTTCTTGGATTTGGGATACACGGTTGCTGACGAAAACTGACCATCGAAAAGGATGTCCCCTTACCCAAGACAGGGAAATGTGTGAATCTGTCCACAAATTGACAGAGTTAAAATGAATCTTTGTTTTCAAATTTTGAATGATTCGAGATACCAACCTGGACAACAACACCATTGACGACAGTTGCAATTTTGGGATGGTAAGTATTTTACTAATGGGTGCTACCCTTGATTTTGACGTGAGCAATGAACAATGGATCGAATTATTTGAATAAACTGATCGTACATAAATGTTACAACCATAGGCGACGGAACTAGCGTCACAAAATGCATGAAGTTCGACACGTGAAACTTCTTTGTTTAACATTACTTGTCTAGGGATCGTTATATCATGCAGAACAGTTAAATTCTTACAAAACTCGCTCCATTTTTGTAATACCTTTTGATCTTGGATGATTTCATCCCACCCTAATTTTATTAACCAAAGCTGCTGCATGATCAACTTGCCGTGAGCAAGCAAGGGGTTGACCAACCCTAACGGATCAAAACAGCTTGAAATTGTTGATAAAATTATGCGTTTAGTAAGTTGTTGTGTAGGAAGGGATGAAGGGAATCTGAATTGGGACCCATTTGAGACCTAGTATCTTGCAAGGAGCATCCTCTAGGATAAGATCTTTTACTTCGGAAGTCTGATCTGATTTTGATAATTTTACACACGAACAAAATTTGTGTAGTTCGAAACTATGGGGGCTTAAACATTGAATTAATTCATTTTGTAGTTGTTTAATTTTATCGATGGTATTTGCACCAGCTAAAATGTCGTCGACATAAGTTTGTTCAAGGAGGGCTTGATGAGCTAGAGCCTGATGTGGGTTTTGAAAAGCAATTTCGTTTAAAACACGACAAGCAACGTAAGGAGCACTCTTTTGCCCAAAACTAACAGATGTTAACTCAATGCATTGGAGTGGTTCGGTTGGTGAATTTCGCCATAATATATTTTGCAAAAAATTGTGTGCAGGGTTCATTACTATTTGCCTGTACATCTTCTGGATATCAGCTGTCAAAACATAATTAAATGTGCGGAATCTAAGTAGGATATCAACCAGCTCAGGTTGGACCCGAGGCCCTGTTAACAAAATGTCGTTTAATGACAGTTTAGATGTGGTTTGACAAGAGAAATCGAACACAACTCTGAGCTTGGTGGAAACACTTTGATCACGAATGACACAAAGATGTGGTGCAAAATATTTCTGTTCGTTGTTTACAGTTTTTAATTGAAGTGGTATGATTTGACCATGATTGAGCTGCAAGTATTCATCGATGAATTTTTTATATTCTGCGAGAAGTTTAGGGTTTTTGTGAAATTTACGTTCTAATGACAAAAAACGATGCTTTGCTATTTGAAAAGAATCTCCTAATTGAATATAAGCCAATTCATTCTTAAGCGGCAAGTTGACTTGAAATTAACCATTTGGTAACTGGATGGTTGTATTTTTGAAAATTTGTTCAGCTAGTTGGTCATCCTCAGATAAAAGCATTTTGTTTTCCACTTCCTCCTGTATCCAGAACCGCTCCAAAAGCTGGTCAGTGGACAGTGGCGTGGTAGTAGGTGATTTCTCTACGTTATCTTGTATTAAAAGTTTGAAAGGGTTGTCAATTTGACCCTGATTTGCAATGTGCAAAGCAACGTTGTTGTTAGAAGGTTGAAGAGATTATCCAATTTGACATCATGAGAAAAAACGTTTGGAACGTGTTGTGAAAAATGTAAGCTAATTTCAGCTTCTTTTGCTGAGCTGGGATTTGAAATTTGGTGTTGACTGGTATCATACACAAGTTTGGTTTCTGTGTCCGAACTGTTAGAATGAATGTTTGATGAGTGATGTGAAGTTTGATTTGAAAAACCGCTACTATCCTCTAACTCTTGATCAGGAATAGGGGTTGAAATGTTTGATTGATCACCACCAAGCACCTTTTGTGCATTAGGGGTGTGTGAATGATTGTTTGAAAAACGTGTGTTTGATGAAGGGCTGATCAAGGGGTCGTCAAACCCACCCGAAAAGGTTAATTGTTGATAAGAAAGATGATTTGAAACACCGCTACTATCCTCTGACTCTTGATCAGAAATAGGAATAGGGGTTGAAAAGTTTGATTGATCACCACCAAGCACCTCTTGTGCGTTAAGGGTGTTTGAATGAATGTTTGAAATATGTATGTTTGATAAAGGGCTGATCAAGGGGTCGTAAAACCCACCCGAAAAGGTTGATGATTGATTTGATGAACCGCTTCCACCCTCTAAATTTATTTCAGATGTGGGGGTTGCAAAATGAATGTGATTAGTACCAGACAACAATTTTGTGCTCGCACGAACTGTACTCTGATTTTTTAGATTTTTTAGATCCTTTCTGGGGAACTGTATGTACATGATGAGAATATTTGTGTGGTTGGGGTGAACCAGGAAAATTACCTGCTATAATCCACCCAAAATGAGTATTGACTAGGGTAGGCAATCCTAGACCTAGTTTATGAATGCCTGGCTTAATTAAGTTATAATAGAGATCTGCTTCGAGCAAGATATCTATGGTTGAAGGTATATGAAAATCTTTATCTGCAAGCTGGGATTCAAAATGACTAGGTATTTTTATTGTTTTGGAATCCAATGATAACTGTGGGAGTTTGTATGTTATTTGAGGTATAACTGCGCAAGTGGCGTAGAAATGTGAAAAAGGTGGATGAAGTGAAGTAAGATTTAAGTCAACTACGCCCCTGACTGTCTGCTCGTTTTGGCCTATGCCTGTTACTTGAATTGAACTTTGATTGCAATCTAGATCTAATTTATTAAAAAAGTGATCAGTGACAAATGACATCTGACTGCCATTATCTAAAAGGACTTTTGCACGAATTGTTTTTCCTGAATTTGTTTTTACATTAACTTGAGCAGTAGCCAGTAGCACGTAGTTGCTTGTTGTATGAGTAGTTGTTGCAGATAAAGATGTTTGTGATAGTCAACTTGACCGGTTTGCTGAATTTTTACTTACTGCCCCTTGATTATTAAAGCTTTGAGGAGGGGGAGTAGTGAAACTGGATGCAGTGTTTTGGTAAGGAGTGTGATAAGGTTGTTGTGGTTGGTATTGAGCAGGGATGTCATGTAATAAAGAGTGATGCCTTTGGTTACACATAGTACAATTTGTTCTGGAAAAACAAGTGTGTGATGAATGGTTTTTCCCCAAACAGTTAAAGCAGAGTTGCTTATTGGCAATAAAGGTCTTCCTATCAGATATGTTCAATGCTAAAAAATTTGGGCAAGAGTAAATTTTGTGAGTTGTATTCTCACACATATTACACACTTGATGGTACGGGGGCGCATTATTTTGTGTCCGTAATGTGGATACCGTTGCTGGTTGAGACGAGGCATGACATGAAACCTTAGTTGACCTAGACACCTGTTGGCTAGTGTTATTAGACCTATGTGATTCTGGTTTGTACGGTACTACTTGAATTGATTCCATTACTTGACATTTTTTGTTAAGAAATTAAAATAAATTCTGTGGCGTACTCAAGGCGTTAGAGACCGCTTGTTCTTCGAATGATTTTCGAGACGAGTAATCTAATTTTAAAGCTATTATTTGTGTTATTAAAGATTCAAAAAGTGCTTGCGGGTCATGATTTAACGTTAATAACGATTCATATGTAGATTGAGTGGTAGTGATGAATGTTTTTAAATTGGCAACGGTACATTTTGAAATCTCAGGAATCGCTAACAATTGCTGGAAATGATTGGACAAAATTTGTCTGACATTATTGTATCTAGTGTTTAATAAATCTAGTGCTACTTGAAAGTTATCATCCAAAATTGGTAACGATTCTATCAATTTAAGTGCTTCGCCACTAAGGTGAGAGCGTAGGTAAAATTATTTTTCAGAATTTGAACCCATTTGAACACTATTGGTGATTAGCGAATTGAAAAAATTAATAAATGATGTGTATTCAAGTGAATTACCAGAAAATACAGGAATTTTTATTTTTGGCAAACGTAGTCTTGATTGAGGAACCCCAAGAGCAGATGGAACGTGAACTGGAGGTGAATTATTAGTGATAACTGTTGGTTTATTTAAGTTGTCCAACATTGTGGTTAATTTTGCAAACAGTGTAAGGGGTTTTCTCGCTACAGAGAAAACGATTCCTTACGAATGACGCTGGTTACGGGCGGTTCTCGAGCGCCAGATTTTTGGTGATGGTTTACTCAACGAACTTTCGAAACGGCGTCGAAAGTACTCGGGTAGCTACAGATGGAGATGAAAACTTCCAGGGGTCAAGGTCACTTAGACACAGGTTTTTTATTTTCTGAAAAAACGGCTGTTTGTTAAAAAAATTTGCGAAGGATTGACTTAGAGAAAGTAAATTTTCTCTTTTTAAAAAACAATTTAAACAAAAATTATTTCCAAAAAATATCTTTTATGAAAAAACGGCTGTTTTATTTTTTTATTTGTGAAAGAAAAAAAAATTAAAAATATGCTAGAAGATTAAATTAGAGAAAGTAAATTTTTTCTTTCAAAAAACAATTTACCAAAAAAATTTATGAAAAAACAACAATTTTAAATAAACACTGTAAATATGTAAACTATTACAATAAGTACAGAAAAAATCACAAAAATTATTTTTCTTTTAAAAATAGAAAAATCCACTACAAAAAGAAATGCAATTTACTAATAATGATTTTACAAACCCTTAATCTCCAACGAAAAGTTAAAACAATCAAAATAAAATAAATTTCCCCACAATAAAAAGTCTTTTTTAAAATACCTTGTTGATTCTTGTTGTTAACTAGTAGATTCTGGCCTCTTTTTCTTCTCGAACACTATGAAGCACTCCCAAGGGAGCTTGTAGATTTTTCTTTTTTGATGAACCCAAAAATGTCCAATTTGAATCCGGCTCGAAGGACCATGAAAAAATACCGGTGTTATTTTCGAATATTTCTTTGGTAAAAATGTTCTGTAGCATATGTCGCTGGTGTTAGAAGAATTGAATTCTTTTGTAGAAATAACTAACGAGTCATAGGTAGTAGAAAAAGAAGTGTTTTTAATTCACTATTTTCACTGAAGTAAATACATAGTGGTTGATTCCATTTAGATATAATAATTTTCTTATCTTTACTAAACAGTTTTAAATATTCACAATTTTAGTTCATCACAATTTAATTAACTAATACAGTTGATTTTTTAGTTACCAACTTGAAAACATTTGTTTGTAGAATTTCTTATGCCATAATAATTGTAGAATATATAACTTTCATCAGAAAATAAAATTCATTAAACGCTTGTAAAAATGTAGAAAGTAACGTGCCGTCGGCAGAAAGCACTTGAACGTTCGGATGGCAAGACAACTATGAGCGATGATGGCAAAAAGACAACTGAACTCGTTTGTGGCAATAAGACAACTGAACTCGTTTGTGGCAATAAGACAACTGAACTCTTCGCGTCGAGCTCACCCTAATATATACTGTTGGGACGAAATAAGTGTCCGGGGCATAGTTGACGCACCTATTCGGTTTCAACCAATGAAAACATCATGACATAATGAAATACGTCATTTGTGCTTCGTTAACTATGCGCCGGACACTCATTTTGTTCCAATGCACCGCTGTGCACCTGAAAACACAGGTGTTAGACGTTCGGTATTCTGAGAAAAATGCTATTTATAGTTTTATGACTTCACATTATATTAGGGTAAAAAGTAGTCGAACTATTTGAGAATTGTTTATTTATTTGGTAGATGTAAAATATTAATTTGTTGATATTTTTACTAGTGAAATTGTAGAATTTAACCACTTGTGTTCACTTATAACCAAAATAATATGTTACCTTTTTTAAATAAAAAACATTAGAACTATGTATACTGTTTTATTTATATTTTAATTACACTTATAGATATATTATTTACACATATACATAAGTAATCCTTAATCGATTTCATCACCTGTCTGCGGTTCTTCACCCAAACCATGTTTGCTCCTCATTTCAGGCGTTATGTATGGTAAGATATCTACCAAGAAATTTTTAACACCTAGGGTAATCATCTTCTCACAAAACGTGTTCAAGTCCATTCCACATTCCTTATATTCGAGGCAAAGGCTGCTGCCTTTACGGTATTTCTCATATCTCGCATTTTGATAGGCTACAGCTTCTGGAAACGGCCATACGTCAGAATCGTAATTAATGGAGTGTAATGCATCCATCGCCAACGCGTCAAGCTCCCTTCCAAGTCTACTTATTGTTGATTTCAAGTCGATGGCTTTAGGCCAGTGCTCAGCAGAATACATCGTCCACATATCGAAATAATCTGAAACAATATATAGCCGTTATTAAAGGGACAAATATGGGTCAAGTTATACTTACAATAAAATTGTAGACATTCTTAATGAAATAATGTGTATACTATATGTAATTAAAAGTAAAAAAAATATTTACACTGGCTCTACCACAGATGAATTAATTGATTGCTGGCCAACTAAATAGAATCTTATATAGGATCTAGTAGTTGATCCATAACACGGCGCTTCCCCTAAATAGACCAACGCATATTGGCCGGCAGTAGCATTAATCATAGCAATGATTTCAGGTGGCATTATTTCCAAAATGCAACTCGGCAACCAACACTGGAAAAGCTCAAGTAAAAGCCGATCAATTAAATGAATAAGTAAACATTTACCATATCTTGTATTTTTGACAAATATCGCCCTAATAATATAAAGTTGACCTACAACAAATGATCTTAATTCCCGCTGATCCAATATTGTGGGCCATTCACCAACTAACTTATTTTGCATATCTATCTGAGCTTGAGCCATGGTAGAATACAATAAATATTTTTTTACTAGTATAACACACACAAAATACTACACTTGGTTATTATTTGGAACTTCTAAACACGCTTAAAGATTACGATTTTAAACTGATTAAATTTGGATATGGGTGCTATTATATACCCTCTATAAAAATTCCCACCTCTCCTATGCTATTCATAATATACAAGTCTGAAGATGCGCGAAGGGTGGGGTTCTACCCCTTCCATCAATGTTTACGCCGCCCATGTCTGCTGAAGACTAGCGCTTTACTCTAGCTATGGCGGTTGAGAGTCAAGGATGTGTTTAGATATTGACTTATTTTTCCTATGCCACAATAGTAATCACTGAGATGTATTTAGACTAAACTCATTACATGATATACATAGTAATTACTATCTAAGAGGTACTTACACTTCGATGAGTATGGGTACTTACCATGCTGGGTACACATTACGTGATATACACAGTAAATACTCTCCGAGATGTACTTACACCTCTATGTATATGGAGTAATGGGAGGTGTCATTACACTACGCAATTACATTATGCAATTACACTTATTATAGTACATGATAGTCATTGGGAGGTACTTGCTAATTTCGCGAAGGGTGGGGGGTGGGTACTTAGGATAATTACTAATTACCCAATTACCTCTCTCTGTACCTCCGACCTTGGCCCAGAACTGGCTAATCTCATCTACTGTTGCTTCCAATAACATTTTGAGGGGATTAATGGCCTCTTCAAAATAAGTGGTAAATTGCCATCGACTGAAGACGCCCTAAGATTACATTGTTTAAGATATCTTTACCACCTAAGTATTTGGCTAAGCGCTTTAAAGCCACAGATGCAGCTTCCTAATGTTAAAGAGAATGGATGGAAAGTATTTTAAGATGGAAGCCTGATACCCACTCTTAAAATTCTGCTTGACCTGCCACCAGACATAAAAGAACTTGTAATGCAAGTGCAAAGATGGTACTATACACCGATAATTTTCATACAATATTTTAACATTATTATTCTGTTTTAATTCAAGAAAATTTTGAAAATTCAAGAAAATTCAAGAAAATTCAAGAAAATTCAAGAAAATTCAAGAAAATTCAAGAAAATTCAAGAAAATTCAAGAAAATTCAAGAAAATTCAAGAAAATTCAAGAAAATTCAAGAAAATTCAAGAAATTTCAAGAAAATTCAAGAAAATTCAAGAAAATTCAAGAAAATTCAAGAAAATTCAAGAAAATTCAAGAAAATTCAAGAAAATTCAAGAAAATTCAAGAAAATTTAAGAAAATTCAAGAAAATTCAAGAAAATTCAAGAAAATTCAAGAAAATTCAAGAAAATTCAAGAAAATTCAAGAAAATTCAAGAAAATTCAAGAAAATTCAAGAAAATTCAAGAAAATTCAAGAAAATTCAAGAAAATTCAAGAAAATTCAAGAAAATTCAAGAAAATTCAAGAAAATTCAAGAAAATTCAAGAAAATTCAAGAAAATTCAAGAAAATTCAAGAAAATTCAAGAAAATTCAAGAAAATTCAAGAAAATTCAAGAAAATTTAAGAAAATTTAAGAAAATTTAAGAAAATTCAAGAAAATTCAAGAAAATTCAAGAAAATTCAAGAAAATTCAAGAAAATTCAAGAAAATTCAAAAAAATTCAAGAAAATTCAAGAAAATTTAAGAAAATTTAAGAAAATTCAAGAAAATTCAAGAAAATTCAAGAAAATTCAAGAAAATTTAGGAAAATTTAAGAAAATTCAAGAAAATTTAAGAAAATTTAAGAAAATTCAAGAAAATTTAAGAAAATTTAAGAAAATTTAAGAAAATTTAAGAAAATTCAAGAAAATTCAAGAAAATTCAAGAAAATTCAAGAAAATTTAAGAAAATTCAAGAAAATTCAAGAAAATTCAAGAAAATTCAAGAAAATTCAAGAAAAATTCAAGAAAATTCAAGAAAATTCAAGAAAATTTAAGAAAATTCAAGAAAATTCAAAAAAATTCAAGAAAATTCAAGAAAATTCAAGAAAATTCAAGAAAATCTAAGAAAATCTAAGAAAATCTAGGAAAATCTAGGAAAATCTAAGAAAATTCAAGAAAATTCAAAAAAATTCAATAAAATTCAAGAAAATCTAAGAAAATCTAAGAAAATCTAAGAAAATCTAAGAAAATCTAAGAAAATCTAAGAAAAATCTAAGAAAATCTAAGAAAATCTAAGAAAATCTAAGAAAATCTAAGAAAATCTAAGAAAATCTAAGAAAATCTGAGAAAATCTAAGAAAATCTAAGAAAATCTAAGAAAATCTAAGAAAATCTAAGAAAATCTAAGAAAATCTAAGAAAATCTAAGAAAATCTAAGAAAATCTAAGAAAATCTAAGAAAATCTAAGAAAATCTAAGAAAATCTAAGAAAATCTAAGAAAATCTAAGAAAATCTAAGAAAATCTAAGAAAATCTAAGAAAATCTAAGAAAATCTAAGAAAATCTAAGAAAATGAAAATCTAAGAAAATCTAAAAAAAATTTCGTTCAGAGAACGTACAGCGTTTGTTCCAACGTGTCCCAGCGTTTTTTTTTTATAATTGTCTAAAATAGGGCCAAAGTAATTTTATTCCATAAGGGGTTTTCATACTGTATATTATTATATATAAAACATAATGTGGGCTACCTTTAAAAATATTTAAGCCCGTTTCTCCTTAAGCCATTATTAGAAGATAAGCCGATAGCCGACGCTTGACCGTGAGAATCTCACTTTTTGATATTTTGGACTTAATATTTTCTTATAGAGATATATATGGCAAAATGGTCCATTTTGAGCAAGAACCCTTGCTGTACAGTCACTGAAATAGGTATAAAACTAATGTTTAAATTTACTAGTATCCTTAAATAGAAGTGTTAATTATTTTTTTTTATACAATTTCTTTTATTTGCATAGTAAGTGAAGTTCCATTTAAAAAAACATAAATATCATTTTTATAGAAAAACTGTTGTCATCTGTCCGTAGCGTTCTAGCAGCCACGTAAAAAATATCTTGTTTGATGATTATAAGCTATTTTTTTTTATTTTAAGGTAGTTTACTCGAAATATGGCCATGCAAACTTTTGGCATTTCCCCATTTTTAAAGTTTATTTTTAATAAAATAAAAAATATATAGGGTGTACCAATAAAAACTCCCAAGCCGGATATGTTAGTAAGGAATAGAGATATTTTAATTCTGTAAAAGCTAGTTCAGGAAGCATTAAGAGAGCTTTAGTTTAAGATATAAATTGATTTTAAATATTGACAAGGGGGGTAGCCATGTGTGAGTTGAGGTAATTTTAAGGTTGATTTTAAATATGTTAATAGGTAGATTGGCGCTACGCTTAACCCTCCGGCGGGCGCGTTTGCGGCAAAATGCCGCAAATTTCAATTTTTTGCTCACCAAATAATTCTAGAACACCACACGTCTTCGAGCGCTCAGGTATTTGTAATTCGAATCTTCTGCCCCCGCCCACAATGCATATACAGCTTTCGGCGACAACGCGTCAGTTGAAATTCGTCTTTGAATGATAGTAGTACAGATTTGCGGAGTGTTTGCCGCGATGCGCCCTATCATGTAAGTACTTTTTGTATTGGTATTTTATTTTCCAATCGGATAATAAGTGGAACTATTTTATAAATGTTAGTATACATAAGTGTGGTATAAATGATGTGTACATAAGGAAGTATATTGTGGCTTGTCTTTTGTTTTAGATAAAATAAATAGTAAATTGTTCGTATTCTTTCAGGTCACGAAAGACATTGACTGATAAGGAATTGGAAAATGCTATAAATGAAGTTGTAAGAGAGCTTGAAGATGAAAAGAACGAAGGCGAACGAGAAGAATACTATGGGCAGATTAAAATTCTGCTTGACCTGCCACCAGACATAAAAGAACTTGTAATGCAAGTGCAAAGATGGTACTATACACCGATAATTTTCATACAATATTTTAACATTATTATTCTGTTTTAGACTGTAGAAGTAAAATTTGCAAATGCAAAAAAAATTATTAGCTGCATCGGTTCCTGAACCCATGGCATTCTAATTCTGATTAGTTTGCAAGTCTTGTACTTATATATTTTAATATTATTAACTCATGCTTTATATACTTCTAATCATTTTTTTTTATTAGGAATTTATTGTATTCTGCAAAGCAATAGCCTTACTGTTTATAATTTATACTTATATATACTGTGCTTATACCTTCTTTAAATAGTTTGTTTTCTAATTTTTAATTTTCCTTAAAAAAAATCATGAAGTAATACATAAAATATTATTCGCCTTCGTAGCGGATATAAATCAATAATCCCTGTTTAAAATAATGTAAGAGAGTCAAACAGATTGCGTACATTTCATCCCTGAGAAAGACACATAGAGTCAAGAGGCTGCTTCCTGTTTCCTTTCTTGTAAAACCATGACATCAGTAATTTTTTATTGCTATATTTTTGTTAATTTAATAGCATATGGGGAAAGCACTCTTACATTGTCAATACACAGGCGAAACATTTCTGAGGAATATTTTTTTTTATTTAGGCCTTCGTTTTTCGTCAAATGGAAGGTATATTTTTAAAATACATGATATTTTGTGCTATTGTGGAATATTTTTCGGTTCCTTTGTCTCAAATTCACGCGTTAGAATTTAGAATATGTATCCCTCGTATCTACATGCAATTGGTAAAATTCTGAATGAATGCTGATTTTGTTTAGTCTCGAATGTAATTTTGTAGTATTTAGGCTCCACGCTTAAGTTGTAATTTTTATAGCTACTAAACTACCGTGGCCCCGCAGGTCTCTCAGTTTGTAATGTAAATTTTCCTCTTAATTTTTATTAAAATTACTCTTACAGAAAAACATCCATTAGTCTTCATACAGTGAGTTTCATATATGGGAATTTGTTTCATTATGACTGAAAAAAAAAAAAAAAACTACATAGGATATTCACCTCTACTTATTTAAAAATTTAAAATAACCCATATCAAAAATGGTTACTTGCATTAATTATCTATCAAATTCGCAATATCTTTGAAAACTCGCTTTAAAATCCTTTTTTTTAATGAGAGTCACAAATAACTAATGCCAGTAGTCAAAATTCATATGGGCTATTTTAAGTTTTGAAATAACGAAACCATATGCATCCAACTTTAAGGTACACACTGTATAATGCAGGTTTGTGAACGTGCAAAACTATATTTTTTTTTTATTCTTGTCAACCTTTAGACGAATTGTTTGGGTAGAAAAGTTTTCAACTGAAAAATAAAATTGCTTGTGTCTTAAAACTTTCACAATTTTGTCACACTATAAATACCTTTAAAACCATTGTGAAAATGTACAGAAAGGCAACGCCGTATTATCATATGCAAGTATATTGGAACGTCGGTTCGTTGAAATAATTTGACATGCCGTTTGCATTTCTAATTGGACAACCATTATTTTAACATATAACGTTTGCTTTTCTGATTGGTCAACCATTAGTGTCGCCCAAGATCCAATGGATATATAACTCAACCTTGCATGTCACATTGGTGGTGAACACGGTGTACTAAAATGACATAATAATTAACGCGTTAATTTAAAAAAATATTTTAAAATATGCAAATTGAAATCATGATTTTTGTAATAATTATCAAACACACAGCCTTCATATTGTGAGAAATTTATTAAAAAATGATAAAGAATTCATTGAAAATAATTTGTTTATTAATCCTTGCAACAAAATTTTTAAAATTTTTAATGATAATGTCAAGTTATGATCAGTTATTATGGAATATGTTGATAATTATATCGAAATTTCCTTGTAATTTTTCTTTATTATTATAAAAAGCATGATTTACTAAGACGTTGTTAAATGACAGAAACGGCCGCCATCTTTAGTCTATTTCTCAGCCTTAAGAAGGTGAATAGGGATATGATTATTATACTTAAAATCGCACAGTTTTTAATACACTCATGAATAAATATTTAATTTTACATTGATTTATACCTACACTTATCACAAAAACTCTATACTCTACACTTCATGAAAAAGGTGTTTTCTTAATCATAAAGTTAACTAACTTAAATATACGTGATTTTGTGGTTATTAAAGCGGTTTCAGAAACATTAATACTTTATTGTAGACAAACTGTTTACTAGGGGTTATTTAAAAACCTCATTTTAGAAAACTTGTTTACTTGTGACAAAAATACGTGTTTAGAAACATACTTTTACTCGTGGCAATTGATTTATTTTTAAAATAGTTTAAAAAATAACTATGGTAATCGTATTTTTTTCAAGTAAATAATTTATACGGCACTCTTTTTTCCGTGTACCCTTTACCACTGACTTTAACAGATTCGATGGTATGTACATATTATACGAGTACAAGTTCTATCATTCCGCCATTTGACTGTGATTCGACTCTGTGAGTTTGTGGTTGATTAGTATTAATATTTTTTGCAGTTTTTACCATTTATATGTCTGAGAAAGGTGGAAGTTTTCCAGTGAATACTACAAAGCTAAAAGGTTAGTTAATTTATAATGTCTAGCAAGGCAAACTTAAACAAATAGATTGAATTTTAATATTGATCAGCCTTTTATTTTGAATAAGCAATTAAATTATTTTCAGGTTCAGCTGAGAAGGCAAATATGGCCAAATCAAGAAAAACAACTGACTGCTGTCAATCCAGGCATGGTCAAAAAGAGAAAAGTAAAGGAGTTTTCCAGTGAATGCTACAAAGCTGAAAGGTTAGTGAATTGATAATGTCTAGCAGGACAAACTTAAACAAACAGTTATTTATTGTTTCGGCCTTTACTTGATGAAAATCCATTTAATTTTGAAAGAGTAAAACCAAATTTGGTAGATTTTCACACTTTTATTTTAAAAATAAAAATTTTTAAAAAAACCACTAACATGACATATGTTTCGAAGTACAACTTCTTTTTCAAATGTGACTATTTACTTTAAATAGTTAGTTTATTTTGTAATGTTATTGTTGTTTTCTTAAGTACTTTGTTTTGTTAAATTATTTCGTATATATATTGGATACCGAATTGTAAATAGTCACATTTGAAAAAGAAGTTGTACTTCGAAACATATGTCATGTTAGTGTTTTTTTAAAAAATTTTATTTTTAAAATAAAAGTGTGAAAATCTACCAAATTTGGTTTTACTCTTTCAAAATTAAACAAACAGATTGTATTTTCATATTGATCTGACTTTCGTTTTGAATAAGCGATTAAATTATCTTTAGGTTGAGCTGAGAAGGCAAATATGGCCAAATTAAAAAAAAAAAAATTTGCTGTTTATCCACGCATGGTTGAAAAGAGCAAAGTAGAGGAGAGACGAGATGAATTTGACGAAAAAGTTTCAATAAATGTATTATTCATAGGTTATTTGCTACGAAATAAATTTTTTTTAAATTATTTATTATTTTCACTAATTTCGTTAAACATCCTGTTATTCCCCATTTGAGCTTTTAAAAATTTCCGTGGAATGTTCTTAAATGGACGTTCTTAAGACATCCTGATTATTAACAATGAATGATCCAAAGACGTCCATAAGACGTCCACGACCGTGAAATGGACGTTTTAAGGATGTCCTAAATGTCCAAGCAGGACGTTTTTAGAACGTCCATAAGACTTCTGTAATTTGCCCTAATATTATTTATTATAACAGCATATTTAATGTTCCAATTTTTAAACATGTTCACGAGTCGCCACTGTTCACTTCATAATATACCTCCGTATTTAACGATTAATAAAAAAACATAATTATCGAAATATAACGTTTATTGATTTTGATGAGTACATAATATGAGCCAGATATATTCAAAAACTAAAAACCATTTATTAGTACAATAATTATACATTCATATACAACTTATTCTAATTATAAACTTATCCTAATATTTAATTTTATTAAGTAAAAAGTCATTTGGTTTAAGATGAGCACAAGATTGCTAAATATTAATAACAACAGTTTATTGATTTAAACACAAATATTTTTAGGGACTTACATTTTTAAAATCTTGTACTAGATGGTACAGAAATAATAATTTTTTAAAAATTGTAGATACTAATTATTGCCACATTTTGATATAGAAGAAAAATTATATTCAATATGATTTGAATTCATGTCTTCCTAGATAACAGGGAATATTAAGATATGGGTAAATTAATCATTTTAAGGAAGTGTAAATTAAATCAGAAGGACAAAATAATTTTTAAAATACTTCGTTTAAATCAAAACACCGTGGAGAGGAAATTAATAGGTAAGTATAGAAATATTTTTTCTTTATTATTATTGTTCATACAAATTTTCATTGACTTTCGCACTAACATCTAAGTTTTGTACCTATGTTATATTTACAAAAACCTCTACTGCTGATTTTTACAATTATTTTTTTGGTATAAACTCAATATTTATGTAATATTCACATACAAGATAAATCAAAATTATAATTTTTATTTTATTTTTAACTTTGGTGTAAGACTAACAAATTTTGAATTATCTTTACAAATTTATCTACCTCCAGGTAAATATCCCACCTGGGAAGCTTGTTCAAATTATCTCCTTAAAAAGCCAATAAATTTACGACAATTTCCGAAGTAAGACATTTAAGAGCAACCGAACTTCTCGCGAAAGCAAAAATGTTTCAAGGATTTTTTAATACAAAATTGTATTTATATGCGCGATACTGGAAACACTTCTTGATATTATGAGGCTTGAGAACATTGAGAGCTTCAAATTTGTGAAATCATAGGCAGCCCTAATAAACAGAGACATTTTATTAAAACAAAAAGCAAAACAAATTTTTATACATTTATACAGAAGGGCAGGTAAACGTTTCTATTCAATTCCTTTAAAAAAATTTTAAATAATACTTTTCGAAAATTTACAAAAAATTTAAGGTTTCTCAACCCTAAGTTTTATTATTGTTGGTGTTTCATAAATATTTCACAAAAATCAGACGAAAAATAAAGGCTCAGAAAGTGTTCGGTTTGCTCTTAACAATTAAGGTTTCCCATACATTCGATAAGTTGTATACAGTGGTGTGGCTAAAACTATTTGTACGAGATTCCACCACAGCATTTATATACGATCATTTACTTTTCAAAATAAATAAAGAGAGCAAGAGTTCTGGAGCAAAACGGACCATTTTTCCATTAAAACTCCATAAGAAAACCTCAAACAATTCAATTCAATAAAATTCAAGAAAATTCAAGAAAATTCAAGAAAATTCAAGAAAATTCAAGAAAATTCAAGAAAATTCAAGAAAATTCAAGAAAATTCAAGAAAATTCAAGAAAATTCAAGAAAATTCAAGAAAATTCAAGAAAATTCAAGAAAATTCAAGAAAATTCAAGAAAATTCAAGAAAATTCAAGAAAATTCAAGAAAATTCAAGAAAATTCAAGAAAATTCAAGAAAATTCAAGAAAATTCAAGAAAATTCAAGAAAATTCAAGAAAATTCAAGAAAATTCAAGAAAATTCAAGAAAATTCAAGAAAATTCAAGAAAATTCAAGAAAATTCAAGAAAATTCAAGAAAATTCAAGAAAATTCAAGAAAATTCAAGAAAATTCAAGAAAATTCAAGAAAAATCAAGAAATTTCAAGAAAATTCAAGAAAATTCAAGAAAATTCAAGAAAATTCAAGAAAATTCAAGAAAATTCAAGAAAATTCAAGAAAATTCAAGAAAATTCAAGAAAATTCAAGAAAATTCAAGAAAATTCAAGAAAATTCAAGAAAATTTAAGAAAATTCAAGAAAATTCAAGAAAATTCAAGAAAATTCAAGAAAATTCAAGAATATTCAAGAAAATTCAAGAAAATTCAAGAAAATTCAAGAAAATTCAAGAAAATTTAAGAAAATTCAAGAAAATTCAAGAAAATTCAAGAAAATTCAAGAAAATTCAAGAAAATTCAAGAAAATTCAAGAAAATTCAAGAAAATTCAAGAAAATTCAAGAAAATTCAAGAAAATTCAAGAAAATTCAAGAAAATTCAAGAAATTTCAAGAAAATTCAAGAAAATTCAAGAAAATTCAAGAAAATTCAAGAAATTCAAGAAAATTCAAGAAAATTCAAGAAAATTCAAGAAAATTCAAGAAATTCAAGAAAATTCAAGAAAATTCAAGAAAATTCAAGAAAATTCAAGAAAATTCAAGAAAATTCAAGAAAATTCAAGAAAATTCAAGAAAATTCAAGAAAATTCAAGAAAATTCAAGAAAATTCAAGAAATTCAAGAAAATTCAAGAAAATTCAAGAAAATTCAAGAAAATTCAAGAAAATTCAAGAAAATTCAAGAAAATTCAAGAAAATTCAAGAAAATTCAAGAAAATTCAAGAAAATTCAAGAAAATTCAAGAAAATTCAAGAAAATTCAAGAAAATTCAAGAAAATTCAAGAAAATTTAAGAAAATTTAAGAAAATTCAAGAAAATTCAAGAAAATTCAAGAAAATTCAAGAAAATTCAAGAAAATTCAAAAAAATTCAAAAAAATTCAAGAAAATTCAAGAAAATTTAAGAAAATTCAAGAAAATTCAAGAAAATTCAAGAAAATTCAAGAAAATTCAAGAAAATTCAAGAAAATTTAGGAAAATTTAAGAAAATTCAAGAAAATTTAAGAAAATTTAAGAAAATTCAAGAAAATTTAAGAAAATTTAAGAAAATTTAAGAAAATTCAAGAAAATTCAAGAAAATTCAAGAAAATTCAAGAAAATTCAAGAAAATTTCAAGAAAATTCAAGAAAATTCAAGAAAATTCAAGAAAATTAAAGAAAATTCAAGAAAATTCAAGAAAAATTCAAGAAAATTCAAGAAAATTCAAGAAAATTCAAGAAAATTTAAGAAAATTCAAGAAAATCTAAGAAAATCTAAGAAAATCTAGGAAAATCTAAGAAAATCTAAGAAAATTCAAGAAAATTCAAGAAAATTCAAGAAAATTCAAGAAAATTCAAGAAAATTTAAGAAAATCTAAGAAAATCTAAGGAAAATCTAAGAAAATTCTAAGAAAATTCAAGAAAATTCAAAAAAATTCAAGAAAATTCAAGAAAATTCAAGAAAATTCAAGAAAATTTAAGAAAATTTAAGAAAATTCAAGGAAAATTTAAGAAAATTCAAGAAAATTCAAGAAAATTCAAGAAAATTCAAGAAAATTCAAGAAAATTCAAGAAAATTCAAGAAAATTCAAGAAAATTTAAAAAAATTCAAGAAAATTCAAGAAAATTCAAGAAAATTCAAGAAAATTCAAGAAAATGTCAAGAAAATTCAAGAAAATTCAAGAAAATTCAAGAAAATTCAAGAAAATTCAAGAAAATTCAAGAAAATTCAAGAAAATTCAAGAAAATTCAAGAAAATTCAAGAAAATTTAAGAAAATTCAAGAAAATCTCAAGAAAATCTCAAGAAAATTTAAGAAAATCTCAAGAAAATGTAAGAAAATCTCAAGAAAATTTAAGAAAATCTCAAGAAAATCTCAAGAAAATCTCAAGAAAATCTCAAGAAAATCTCAAGAAAATCTCAATAAAATCTCAAGAAAATCTAAGAAAATCTAAGAAAATCTAAGAAAATCTAAGAAAATCTAAGAAAATCTAAGAAAATCTAAGAAAATCTAAGAAAATCTAAGAAAATCTAAGAAAATCTAAGAAAATCTAAGAAAATCTAAGAAAATCTAAGAAAATCTAAGAAAATCTAAGAAAATCTAAGAAAATCTAAGAAAATCTAAGAAAATCTAAGAAAATCTAAGAAAATCTAAGAAAATCTAAGAAAATCTAAGAAAATCTAAGAAAATCTAAGAAAATCTAAGAAAATCTAAGAAAATCTAAGAAAATCTAAGAAAATCTAAGAAAATCTAAGAAAATCTAAGAAAATCTAAGAAAATCTAAGAAAATCTAAGAAAATCTAAGAAAATCTAAGAAAATCTAAGAAAATCTAAGAAAATCTAAGAAAATCTAAGAAAATCTAAGAAAATCTAAGAAAATCTAAGAAAATCTAAGAAAATCTAAGAAAATCTAAGAAAATCTAAGAAAATCTAAGAAAATCTAAGAAAATCTAAGAAAAATCTAAGAAAATCTAAGAAAATCTAAGAAAATCTAAGAAAATCTAAGAAAATCTAAGAAAATCTAAGAAAATCTAAGAAAATCTAAGAAAATCTAAGAAAATCTAAGAAAATCTAAGAAAATCTAAGAAAATCTAAGAAAATCTAAGAAAATCTAAGAAAATCTAAGAAAATCTAAGAAAATCTAAGAAAATCTAAGAAAATCTAAGAAAATCTAAGAAAATCTAAGAAAATCTAAGAAAATCTAAGAAAATCTAAGAAAATCTAAGAAAATCTAAGAAAATCTAAGAAAATCTAAGAAAATCTAAGAAAATCTAAGAAAATCTAAGAAAATCTAAGAAAATCTAAGAAATCTAAGAAAATCTAAGAAAATCTAAGAAAATCTAAGAAAATCTAAGAAATCTAAGAAAATCTAAGAAAATCTAAGAAAATCTAAGAAAATCTAAGAAAATCTAAGAAAATCTAAGAAAATCTAAGAAAATCTAAGAAAATCTAAGAAAATCTAAGAAAATCTAAGAAAATCTAAGAAAATCTAAGAAAATCTAAGAAAATCTAAGAAAATCTAAGAAAATCTAAGAAAATCTAAGAAAATCTAAGAAAATCTAAGAAAATCTAAGAAAATCTAAGAAAATCTAAGAAAATCTAAGAAAATCTAAGAAAATCTAAGAAAATCTAAGAAACTAGAAAATCTAAGAAAATCTAAGAAAATCTAAGAAAATCTAAGAAAATCTAAGAAAATCTAAGAAAATCTAAGAAAATCTAAGAAAATCTAAGAAAATCTAAGAAAATCTAAGAAAATCTAAGAAAATCTAAGAAAATCTAAGAAAATCTAAGAAAATCTAAGAAAATCTAAGAAAATCAAAGAAAATCTAAGAAAATCTAAGAAAATCTAAGAAAATGAAAATCTAAGAAAATGAAAATCTAAGAAAATCTAAAAAAAATTTCGTTCAGAGAACGTACAGCGTTTGTTCCAACGTGTCCCAGCGTTTTTTTTTTTATAATTTTCTAAAATAGGGCCAAAGTAATTTTATTCCATAAGGGGTTTTCATACTGTATATTATTATATATAAAACATAATGTGGGCTACCTTTAAAAATATTTAAGCCCGTTTCTCCTTAAGCCATTATTAGAAGATAAGCCGATAGCCGACGCTTGACCGTGAGAATCTCACTTTTTGATATTTTGGACTTAATATTTTCTTATAGAGATATATATGGCAAAATGGTCCATTTTGAGCAAGAACCCTTGCTGTACAGTCACTGAAATAGGTATAAAACTAATGTAAGTTAAATTTACTAGTATCCTTAAATAGAAGTGTTAATTATTTTTTTTTTATACAATTTCTTTTATTTGCATAGTAAGTGAAGTTCCATTTAAAAAAACATAAATATCATTTTTATAGAAAAACTGTTGTCATCTGTCCGTAGCGTTCTAGCAGCCACGTAAAAAATATCTTGTTTGATGATTATAAGCTATTTTTTTTTATTTTAAGGTAGTTTACTCGAAATATGGCCATGCAAACTTTTGGCAGTTCCCCATTTTTAAAGTTTATTTTTAATAAAATAAAAAATATATAGGGTGTACCAATAAAAACTCCCAAGCCGGATATGTTAGTAAGGAATAGAGATATTTTAATTCTGTAAAAGCTAGTTCAGGAAGCATTAAGAGAGCTTTAGTTTAAGATATAAATTGATTTTAAATATTGACAAGGGGGGTAGCCATGTGTGAGTTGAGTTAATTTTAAGGTTGATTTTAAATATGTTAATAGGTAGATTGGCGCTACGCTTAACCCTCCGGCGGGCGCGTTTGCGGCAAAATGCCGCAAATTTCAATTTTTTGCTCACCAAATAATTCTAGAACACCACACGTCTTCGAGCGCTCAGGTATTTGTAATTTGAATCTTCTGCCCCCGCCCACAATGCATATACAGCTTTCGGCGACAACGCGTCAGTTGAAATTCGTCTTTGAATGCTAGTAGTACAGATTTGCGGAGTGTTTGCCGCGATGCGCCCTATCATGTAAGTACTTTTTGTATTGGTATTTTATTTTCCAATCGGATAATAAGTGGAACTATTTTATAAATGTTAGTATACATAAGTGTGGTATAAATGATGTGTACATAAGGAAGTATATTGTGGCTTGTCTTTTGTTTTAGATAAAATAAATAGTAAATTGTTCGTATTCTTTCAGGTCACGAAAGACATTGACTGATAAGGAATTGGAAAATGCTATAAATGAAGTTGTAAGAGAGCTTGAAGATGAAAAGAACGAAGGCGAACGAGAAGAATACTATGGGCAGATTGATAGTGATGCAGATCAAGAGGAAGAAGTTGTCACAAAAGATTTATATAGTAGTGAATCAGAACAATCAGGAAACGAATTGGACATAGTTGCATATGTCGACCAACAATGTCAACGAAAAGATGATTACCGGTTTTTTATTGGACGAGACAATGAAACTATCTGGATCAGTAAGCCTCTCTCCTCTGGTAAAACAAAAGCAAAGAACATAATAAAAATTTTACCCGCTCCAAAAGGTAGCGCCAAAGAAACTCGTAAGGAAGTTGATGCTTTCAGTTTGTTTATTACTGACCAGAGGATTTTAGATATTGTGACGAACACCAATATTTATTTTTAAAGGAAACATATTGAAGTTGAATATTTAAGATCCAGGGATGCCAGGGAGACTACAAAAACAGAAGTCAAAGCTCTCTTCGGGGCACTGTTTTTCATCGGTATAAAAAAGGGAAGTCATACAAATTGCCTCGAGTTGTGGGATCAAGAAACAGGAATGATTCTTTTACGAGCACGAAAGGAGGTGTAGACACGGTCGACCAGATGCGTGCATCTTACAGTACATCCAGAATAACAAGAAGGTGGCCCCTCGCTGTGTTTGGACATAAGTGGAATAAATTCGAATGTGATTTTTAAGTTCAATAACATTAAGCAAGACAGAAGACGAGTTTTTCAAAAAACCTGGCTTTACAACTCATGAGTTGAAAGATAGATCACTCATTCAAAGACTTCCTAAAGACCTTCAGGCCATTTTATCAAAATACACGAATAACGATCAGACGACTCCCAGAGAAACTGCAAAACCTGGGATACGCTACATCTATGGCAAACATAAAAATAGTAAAACCAAGGCTGTGTCAACAGTGTGGAAACAATGTTTGCAAAAAACATAGTAATATAAATATTATATTATTCGGGTGTAACGGGGAAATGGAACTTGAATAAACCTTTTTTTTTATAACAAAATGTACTTTTATGTTCTAACTTTAAATTAATAAAAAATTTAAAAGCAGAACAGTTTTATATATAAAAAAGTAAAATGCGGTGTGAATGCCGCAACGCGCCCGCTTATGAAAAATTATTTAACCCGCCCGCCCGAGGCTTAATATTTTTTTTGTAAAAAATGCATTTTAATCATATTTTGTTCTATGAACTTATTTGATAAATCTAGCCATTTTTGACATACATAGTGGGGCCACTCATAACAGTTTCATCCTGTTCTTTGGCATTAATCATTTGGTTTTAAGAAAATGCTTGCACTTTGCTAACACCTTAATTTTAAATAGGTAATGTACCTTGTATGGCATTCATTGAAAAGGTTATTTTATAGGAATTCAGAAATATAACTGTTTATTGTGATACTTTTAATTTTACCGCACTTTTTTGTGATAAAAAAACTGTAACGGATTATAAAGTGGTGTGACACAGAAAATTTAATTACTAATTCAATGCACTACATAACATTAATATAAATATTCTCCATATTGCACTTAAACATGTGTTATGCATTATTTTAAACCGTATTGCTAACTTTATTTTGTTGCAAGCGCAAAATGGAGATATTTATAATAATGTTATCTGGTGCATTAGTAATAAAATTAGCATTCAGATAAGGTGTCACACTTTAACAGATTTTCATCCCGATAGATGGCGCTAAAATTAAAAGTATCGCAATAAAAATTATTTCTAAATTCCCCTTAAAATTAAGGGGTTGGAGAAGTGACAGGGAAGGGGTAGACATATGACAAATGTCTGTATTGTAAAAATGTGTTCAATTTGGAATACAAATCGCTCTGTTTCAACATTTTCTTAAAATGTAATGAATAAAGCCAACTAACAGGATAAAACTGTTTTGCGTGGCCCACTCTGTATATCGAAAATGGCCAGATTAATCAAATTTGTTGATAGAATAAAATCTGTTTTAAAATGCATCTACATATTGATTAATTTAAAATTAATTTATATCTAAAACTGAAGCTCTCTCGGTGCTCTGTGAACTGACTTTTACAGAATTCAAATATCTCTATTTCTTACCAAAATATCCGGCCTGGGAGTTTTTATTGGTACATGTAGGTAAGGTTAAATATGTGTTCCTATGGAGAAGCCGCTTTTCCAAAATTTTAAATATATTTTCTTTGTGAAAAAAATCACAAAACTTTCTTTTTTTATATAAAACAGATTTAATCCTTAAATACATGTACATGTTTTTTCATTCATTAAAAATAGAAAATAAGCTTTAAAAGTGGGGGCTATTTTTCGTATTAGAGACAATTGCCAAAGTAAATAATCTTATTAATATTATTAGGCTATGTATTATTTAAATAAAGATTTTGACAAAGCAATTTAATAAATTTTGGTAACAAATAAAAATAAATAATTATTTGATATGTTATACGCCGCGCCCCGCATACGCAGACTCTGTTACTGAATTTTCATTCAGAAACAAAAGTGTTGATCACACACTTTAGAGCAATCCAGTCCCTTCTGACGTCACACCGCACGAATCTCATGACCTCCCTTTAAAGTGTTTGGAACCTTGTTCGCTACATAAATTTGGCAATGTTGTGTGTCGTACCCTGAAGGGTCCGATTACAATTCAGGTATAATTCGTTGGCTATCGCCGCCTACTGGGGGTTAGTGGCTTGTTAATATACGAATGTAGGAATACTATTTTTAAACCAAAGATCTCAAATATTTTTTATTTATTGATAGTTATAGATAATATACAGGGTGTCCCGAAATTAGACGGTCATATTTTAACAGCGTAATCTACATCCTAAAATAGTAGTAAAAGTTCATATAACCCCTGGTCCGAAAACTTTTCTTTTCCGAGATACAGGGTGTTAAAAGTGAAGTCCTGATACCACACTTTTGTAAATATTTTCTAAACGTTTTAAAGATAATTAGGTAAAATTTGTTACAAATACTTACCTTTTTACGCTTCATTTATTGGACTAAACCCCAGTTATTGATCATCTTCTTAGGTGGGTAAATTAGGGGGAGCTTAGGGTAAAATTGCCGTGTGTGTCTGTGTGTCTATATCTACCATAACTCACGAACCGATACACAGAAAAACACTAAATTTTAAACTTAAGTTTTATTTCAACCTGACGTGAAATAGTTAGATTTTGGACAAAGTCGGAACATCTGGGGGGGTACTTTATTGGAGGCCGTTTTTATATTTTATTGAATATATCTGTTATTTATGTTTGGAGAAGAAAATTATTCAAATAAAAGTTACTTCTAATATTATTATTTATAATTTTTGCTTAATGTCAAAATTTCCTGAAATGGTCCGTATTCGAGAAATTTGACAAAATGTGCAAAATTCTAAACTAAACTAAAAGTTGTTTGCGATATCGATCTCTATAATTTTTGTTTACACATGATTTTTCTAAAATGGACCGTAATGGAAAAATTGTAGGAAAATTGCTAAATTTAAATTTTTCAGTATTTTCGTTTTCAATGAATAACTATAGAAAAATGTTTCGAGGTAGATAAATGTATGTGGAAAATGTATATATTTAGTTTATCCTCTAAAAATTTATAGAGGTACTGCAATAAGTTGTACAAAATAACCAGAAAAAGCCTATAATAACTAGATAGGAAAGTCATGTGTTGGACACATCAGATTTTTTGACTATAAAATTTGGAAAACCAATATTTTCTGTATAATAAAGCTACATTTGTTGCATCTCGCTAGACGCGCCATTTTCAAGAGAAAAGCATGTTACCTTATTCGAAAGTGTAAACAATAATTAGTAGGTCTGTAGAATTAGAAATTTTATTTTTTTTTAACTTTGAAAAACCGGTAACTAAAGAAATTTTAGAAAATATTTCATCTGGACTTCACTTGTAACACCCTGTATCTCGAAAACGAAACGTTTTCGGACCTATGTTTATATAAACTTTTACTCCTATTTTTAACCGACTTCATAAAAGGAGGAGGGAGGTTCTCAATTCGTCGCAATATTTTTTTTATTTTTTTTTATGTATGTTCAGCGATAATTCTTTAACACGGTGTCCGATTTTAATGATTCTTTTTTTTGTTAAAAAGGGGGGTACTTCAGGGGTAGTCTCATATAAATTTGGTCAAAATCTAATAATTGGGTCCATGACAAAATCCTCAAACTCTTCATTTTTTATGTATGTTTAGCGATAATGCTTTACCACCTTGTCCGATTCATATGATTCTTTTTTTGTTAGTAAGGGGGTACCTCAGGGATGGTTCCATATAAATTTGGTTAAAATGTGATGATGGCATCTGCACATTTTTGAAGTCGGTTTTTTTTTAAATTTTTAATTTCTAATACTTTTTTTTTATTTATTATAGATACAAACTAGCTACAGCATTGAATATTTTATAAATATTTATCATATACATAAATAATTGGATAATTTCAAATAAGTAAAGTTCTTTTTAGCTAAATGATTTTAGATTTTAATTATATTTAAATTAATAAAATCTTAAAATATTTATCCTTGTTTAGTTAATATCCATTATTGCAATTTAGATCCATAAAGACCTATCGAATTTAGGTTTTTAAATTCCACCAGAAGTGCCTTAAATATTTTAGTACCGAGGTATAAAACAGTATTAGTTTCGAAAGCAAATATAATTATTATCACAGTATAACACTGATTCGTATCCGTGATACGAAAAAAAGGATTCGAATCTTTTTTTTTTTTTTTTTTTTTTTTGAAAAAGGATTCGAACAGTGGATCCGTGATTCGAATTACATCTCGTGATTCGGATTCGTGATTCGAATCCATTTTTTCGAGGATTCGTCCCAGCTCTGGGTGACGGCATCTGCGCGTTTTTGAATTCGGTTTTTTTTTAATTTTTAATTTCTAATACTTGTAGGATGTAGATTACGCTGTTAAAATAATATGACCGTCTAATTTCGGGACACCCTGTATATTGGATATTCGAAATAATAGTTATGACGTAGCGGTGTTTTTCTAATTGTAATCGGACCCTAGGTATATGGATACGGAAAGTGATGAATTGGAGATAGGTAAATAAAGGAAATAGGTAAGTCTGTATTAAAAAAAATTTTTTCACATAGATTATTAAATTAAAAAAATAACTATTAAAACACGAAATGTTAATTTTTTCTCTTTTACAACACAAAATATACAATACTGTTGAATCAAAATTTTCTCTTGGCAGCAGGTGGTTTTTGTGACGCGACAATTATGATGCTTTGCATCTCATGAATTAAAGTTAATTCTCTTTCAATCTTAAGGTGTTCATACCCCTTATAATTATCGGACAAGAATATCTCAATATATTTAAATTTTGGCAAAATAAATTAGGCAATAATATCTATAATATGCATATATTTTAATGTTTTAATTCCTTCCAGTTTCCCAAAAAAACTAAGAGGGCTTTAATTTTGAAATATCCTAATGAAAATAAATGCATTCGTCGACAGCACTATTCTTAATATAATCCCCAAATTTAAGCCTCTAATGTCTTGTTAATGATTTCTTAAAAGTCGCCAAAATTAGTGGCTAAAACGCGTCGTGTACGATACGATAGTTACAAGCCCGTTACACTGTTTTCCACTCAATTTATTAAAAAAAAATAATAATTAATTAGGGTGTTAATTTTTTTCTCTGAAGCTATTGGTTTTGGGGAAAAAATTCAAGAATAAAAAAAATTAAATAAATCAAGGATTGCATAAAAGTTCATCTCGAAAAAAAGTTTTGATATGAAATAAAGTAAGTGTTGCTAATTTCACCCCCCCTATAATGTAACAGAAATATTGAAAAAATACCCGTGGTTAGTCCTTTGCGATTACAGAATTTCAAGTTTCTAGCTTTACTGAAATTTTAGAAAAAAATAAAAACTCAATTTTAGTCACCACTTTTTAAGGGTGATATCTCGAAAAGGGGTGGGCTGAGGAAATTTTGTTATAGAAAAGACGCATCTTAATTTCATACGAGCACTCAGTTCCTGAATTTTGTCGCATGTATTTAGAAACACCCTGTATATTACACATTTTTTTAAGCGTGCAAAATTCTTGACAATCTCTTTTCCCTAATTGGCACATGTCGTATTTTTTTAGGAGTTTACTAACTCCGGCAACAAACAAATAAAATAGAAATTTGTCAGCTGGTGCATTTTTGCCTTTCAGAATTTTTCATTTCATAAATTAACTAAAAACTAAATTAAACAAAAACCTAACAACGCCTCAACAACAAATTAAGACGATCATAATAATTTCGCACCTCTTCAAAAACAACTACCTATTTTTCGACACAGGAATTAAAAAATTTAACTAAACGGCAGCTACTCTTTTAACCACGGGCTTCAAAGCCTAGCAGCGTTGCCATATTCACTGGTATCATTGTTTTAATAGAATTAGTATCGGAATGAAAACTATGTTAATCTTCGGTCCTGTTTTAAAATTGGTAATCTTTTTGAAAAAAAAGTTATTTAGAAAATAGTTAAGATATTTGTTATAGAATGCCGGTAAATAGCCAAAAAATTAAATTTATTAAAAAGTTGAAATTTTTGTTGTTTTTCTTAAAAAATATAAGTTTTTCACGGTTTAGCGAAATCCTTGGTTCATTTTTACAACGATTGGCCTGAACCATTTTTTTTTTACAATTTTTTTTAACTGCCTCAAATGTAAAATTGATTTTTGGGAGGAGCGCCCGTCATGTTTGCTCTTAACAAATTAGTTTTAAAACAATACATTATTACTCTTGTTATACTTTCAAAACATTGGCATCTTTTACGCTGGCAACCAACTGTTATTCATTCATTTAATTGTTTTTTAAACGAAATATCAAATACTTCGAAAACAAATAAACGAAATTAAAATTAAAAAAAAAAAAAAAACAAATACTCTAAATAATAGGACGTGTCGCAAGATTTTCCAAAAAAAAAATCCAATCACAAATAATGCCTCTAGTTAGTTTTCGTTAAATTTGTATTTCGATAAAATAATAGAATAATGCAAGTGATGGGATCTTAGAATGTATAAAAAATTTATAATATACATATTAATATAGTTTACTATCTAAGAGCGTGCACAGAACTTTTTTTCTTATAAACTTATTTAGTTCTAACGATTTTATTTATTGACAATCCGACAATATTTACGGATTTATATTTTTATTCTGTCATTTTATTATCTTAACCTAATCTGCATTATATTTAAGAAATCCCCATGAGTCACACAATAATAATGCTACTATTGTTTGACACGCTATAATTAGATCATACAGAATTTATCGAATGTGTAAGGGCACCATGTTATATAAGCAGTCAGTCACCTTAAAAATTAAATAAAAATTACCTTATATTTAATAAGTACAACGTAAAACAAAAAAATTAAAATAATTTTTTTCATATGTACAGAGTATTTATGTTTATTAGAATTAGTTTAAAAAACTTTAATAGTCATAATTAAATGTATATCCTAATTCTTGTTAGCTAAATATAATAATAATAATAATAATAATAATAATAATAATAATGTGCTATGTTTTATTTGAATTTTTACTTCTTTAGATTATAATACCTAATATTTTGCCTTATAAACCGATATTAATAAAAGTTAAACAATTTTATTTTAAAATAAATATTCGTTTTTGATTTGCGCTTCTGTAAAAAACGAATAGAAACTTAATGTTTTAATAAATCTGTTTAGTGTGAATTATAGTTATGATAGATTTTAATGTGGCATATTTTAGTATTAACTGAATCTCTAGATGTAATATAAAAATTAATACAGACTCACTTATATTCTCTTTTTAAATGGCAGTCCAAAATGTTTTTATTTTTCATTTCATAAATAAAGCGTCCTCTGAAAATAATGCGCTTCTTGAACAATTTTTATCTTTTTTTATCGTTTTCCCAATAATTTAAGTAAAACGACGTTAAATTGTCTTAACGGCTCCCGATACTCAATATACCAATGCTAGTATCTACGAAAACAAGATATTAGTAATGTCTTGAGGTAATTGTCAAGGAAATTATCGAGGTAATTATCGAGGTAATTATCGAGGTAATTATCGAGGTAATTATCGAGGTAATTATCGAGGTAATTATCGAGGTAATTATCTAGGTAATTACCGAGGGTAATTATCGAGGTTATTATCGTGGTAATTATCGAGGTAATTATCGAGGTAATTATCAAGTTAATTATCGGGGTAAATATACTTTATTGTAAACCTAAACATTGCACTTTTTTGTGCGATTAATTCTTAATATTTCTATATAAATATAATTTAAAATAAACAAGTTCTAGTTTTTTAAACCATTACAATGAAAATCAACGCAATTAACACTCATTTTGCTAAAATTCCCATAAATTCACCTCTTTAATAAGTGCCATACTTGGTATATTCCCTATTCAAATTGTATTGGCTAGAGAGATGGAGGGGAATCTGGGGAATGCATGGCAGGTAAAAAGGTACTCCTGTGAAATATAAATCGATCTATTTTTGATATTGTCTTTTTTAATTCTCTTTCAAAATATTTAATCAATTTGGTTTTTTTGTGCTTCGCCCTATATAACCGTACGTGAAATGAACACATTATTTCCGGTGAAACCCTTTATTTTAACTCAAAAGAGTATATGTCATCTATCAAGTGAATACTTAACTAAAAAGTATAAAACCTAATTTTTATTTAAAATTGGATGTTTTGTCCAAAATAGTAATATAAAGAAAAGTTCTGTTGATTTTGTTAAAATAATAAACTTTTTACATCAAGCATTGGTACTTTCTGACTTTCAGTTAACTAGGTTTCAATAAAATTATATAAAAATACAATAGATATAATAGAATTTGATTAATTTTAAGATGAAAATAGCTATTTGTGAATTAAGAGCGAAAAGTGATACTTTGCCGCTTGAAAAAGAAAGTTGGCCGAGGATGCGTAGCGGAGCGCGGCAATCTGTCGAAAGCGGCAATGAACTTTTCGCTGAAAAGGCACACAAGATTATTTCTACGATCACATTATTTTAAGAAATAGATATAAAAACTGAAATTATGTCGTACGTATTATATAAAATGTTGCCTATATCTACGTTAATCATGAAAAACGGAATTGATATTCAAAATCAATGTTAACTTGGATAATAAAACAAAAAACATAAAACTACGTACAAATAACTAATAATGTGTTAAGAAGAAATAACATATTATATCCAATTGAAATTAGGCAAGCAACAAAGCTGTCAAGTTTTCCGCTGGGCAAGCGACAAAGCTGTCACTTAATGTCAGTTCGTGGAAAACGTCAACTTTGCGATTGTATTTCAAAGCGCAAAAGCCTACTTTGGATAATTATAGTGAAAACAATATATTTCAATGTTAGAAAAACTTCAAAGTAAAAGGAAAGTTTTGTTAAAGTTAAGTCTACACGTTGTTTTAAATTTCAATAGCAAAATCAATTTAATATAATTAGTATAACATGTAACTGAAAATAAAATAATAACTTTAAAGATTATGGAGAGTTTGTTGAAACAAGAAAAAGAATTTTGTACAACCTTTCATACTCTCTAAAAATTCCCTTCTATGAAAAAAATAATTTATAAACACTTTTTTTAACTTAAAAATACAAATTTGACAGCCATCAAGGGCTGGCTGTGTATCACAAACATTAAATCCATCATGAGGCCCGAAATTTTTTTCTTTTAATAAAGGCGGAAATTTTGGAACATGATATAAAAATGCAGCAGACATTTCTTATGTTACTGATTATGTAAGCACAAAAACTGTAAACGAAAACTAATCAATTATAATGCATTTTCAACAAAATATAAAAAATCAATAAAAAGTGTCGATCATGGACGTACAATTTCGAATTTTAAAAGTTAAAAAAGGTGCTTTATAATAATTGTTCCCATAGAGAAGAAACCGTAGGTAATAGTATAAATCCTTTAGGTTCTGGTTTCGTTAAAATTTTCCAAATATACTCTTAAAATAACTTAATATTCGTTATTAAATAAATGAAGAATTGTGATGGCGTTTGTTTCATTGAAAGTACCAGCCTTATGTAAAATAAGCAATTACTTCGCAAAATGTCGATTGTCCCTTCTTAAATGTAATTATTATCGTTAAAAATACTTATAATATTGATGTGTATTCTAGTACAGATGTTTTCGTCCGTAAACGCACCCCCGTTTGAACTAAAGCTGTAGTTCCGAAATGTTCGAAACGGGGTACCAACATGAAACACTGAACACTGTTTATTCACATAGATACACTCAAATGATAGAGATTACCAGTTGAAATATTCTTTGTTGCAGGATCTCGCCGATCCGCACCATTTGGTTTCTACTAACGGGGGACACAGTCTACCTCCCCTTCTGGCGTGTTTCAAGACTTCTCTGCGACGTTGCATTTCACCAATTCCACAAGATTTGCTACAGACGCTCCATTGGGACCATTCTGATACTCGACAGTTACGAGGTGGTCCTGAAAAGCAGAAATAACTAGAATGAAGATATATACGTTACAATATATGTCACAGTTTAACAGACCCCCCATTTTCAATCAGTATTTATTTCAGAATAAACAGGCTCCATCCTATTTAAAAACTACATGTGATTTATCGCAATTATTTTGTGACTCACATTTTATACATGACCAAATTTTTATGTTGAAATCCATTACATCTATACAAAGTTCATTTAACAATATCGATAAATATTTAATTTAATCTAATAATTCTATTTTAACTTACGGAATTTCTTGGGGTAACTTTTTTTAATTTTGTGGTATTTCTTGTGCTTCCTGTCTTTGTGTGCTAGGTACGAATCAGCTATGCTGTTCATGATGGCGTTTTTGTTTCCTTTTGGTAAAATTGCCGGAAAAGACGGAGATGTAGCCGTGTCATGTTGATTTCTGTAACAAAACAAAAAAATATATAATAAAATATCGTGTGATCTTGTTATTAACATATTCAACTTTTTTGGGTTATCTATTTTATTTTATATGAATAAAATTAGTTTATGTATTGAATTTTAGAATTTAGTTGTTATCAGATGTATTCTAACAGAAGGACCTCAAGTACTCTATTCCTACAATAATGTTGGAAAAAGTTTTCTGTTTCGTGAATCGGAGTGTCGGTAGATTATAAAAAGATCCTTTATGAGTAGTTCAATAAATAATAATAATAATAATAATAATAAAAATAATAATAATAATAATAATAATAATAATAATAATAATATTAATAATAATAATAATAATAATAATAATAATAATAATAATAATAATAATAATAATAATAATAATAATAATAATAATAATAATAATAATAATAATAATAATAATATTAATATTAATAATAATAATAATAATAATAATAATAATAATAATAATAATAATAATAATAATAATAATAATAATAATAATAATAATAATAATAATAATAATAATAATAATAATAATAATAATAATAATAATAATAATAATAATAATAATAATAATAATAATAATAATAATAATAATAATAATAATAATAATAATAATAATAATAATAATAATAATAATAATAATAATAATAATAATAATAATAATAATAATAATAATAATAATAATAATAATAATAATAATAATAATAATAATAATAATAATAATAATAATAATAATAATAATAATAATAATAATAATAATAATAATAATAATAATAATAATAATAATAATAATAATAATAATAATAATAATAATAATAATAATAATAATAATAATAATAATAATAATAATAATAATAATAATAATAATAATAATAATAATAATAATAATAATAATAATAATAATAATAATAATAATAATAATAATAATAATATTAATAATAATAATAATAATAATAATAATAATAATAATAATAATAATAATAATAATAATAATAATAATAATAATAATAATAATAATAATAATAATAATAATAATAATAATAATAATAATAATAATAATAATAATAATAATAATAATAATAATAATAATAATAATAATAATAATAATAATAATAATAATAATAATAATAATAATAATAATAATAATAATAATAATAATAATAATAATAATAATAATAATATAATAAATAATAATAATAATAATAATAATAATAATAATAATAATAATAATAATAATAATAATAATAATAATAATAATAATAATAATAATAATAATAATAATAATAATAATAATAATAATAATAATAATAATAATAATAATAATAATAATAATAATAATAATAATAATAATAATAATAATAATAATAATAATAATAATAATAATAATAATAATAATAATAATAATAATAATATTAATAATAATAATAATAATATTAATAATTCACTGTTGGGTTCTAATTAACAGTGCTGTTCCTAAAGTGGCGCTGGGAAACAGTAACAAAGCCTACACAGAACACGAGGCGAAATAACCTTAGCAGTTGAAGCTGATGACAAAAAAAAAACAAAACAACAATAATAATAATAATAATAATAATAATAATAATAATAATAATAATAATAATAATAATAATAATAATAATAATAATAATAATAATAATAATAATAATAATAATAATAATAATAATAATAATAATAATAATAATAATAATAATAATAATAATAATAATAATAATAATAATAATAATAATAATAATAATAATAATAATAATAATAATAATAATAATAATAATAATAATAATAATAATAATAATAATAATAATAATAATAATAATAATAATAATAATAATAATAATAATAATAATAATAATAATAATAATAATAATAATAATAATAATAATAATAATAATAATAATAATAATAATAATAATAATAATAATAATAATAATAATAATAATAATAATAATAATAATAATAATAATAATAATAATAATAATAATAATAATAATAATAGATATTAGTTTATTGACCTTTTTTATACATGAATTGTACATTTAGTCAGTTATACAAATATAATAAAAATTATTAAAACCTAAAATAAAATACATTGTAGTCAAATATATAGTACATGCAGTCAATAACATTAAAATGACAACTGCAGAAGTTTAAAAGCATAAAATTTACAATTAAAATAAATTATTTACAATGACAGACATATTCATTTACGCTATAAAAACACTCAGACAGAAGAAAGTCCTTTACAAATTTTTTAAACTGATATATTGACATAAGGTTTACATTTCTATTTTTATGAAAATGTATCAGTTTATTATAGAGACCAAGATCGAGTTTGTTCTTTTTTGTCACACATATTCGTGATGGAGGAAGCACAAGATTTTCCGCATTCCTTGTATTATAGTTATGTATATTTACATGAGAAATAAACTCATTTTTATTTTTATGGATTTCTAACAATGTCTCTAATATATAAATACAAGGCACAGGGAGAATCTTGAGCTTTTTAAATATTGATCTGCAAGGAGCATCATACTCTGCGTTATCCAAGATGCGTAATGCAGCTTTTTGTAAGATGAAAACTTTGTGAGCTGTAGTTGAATCTCCCCAGAGTATGATTCCATATTGCAAGTGACTATGCACTAATGCAAAATAAGCTGTTCTCAATACATAATCATTTAAAAATCTAATCTGTCTTAATGCGAATACTTGTGATGAAACCTTGGCACAAATTGTATTTATGTGCGCCGCCCAGTTCAGCCCTGCATCCAATGTTATTCCTAACAGTTTAACCGGCTCAGACTTAGCTTTTATTTTACTTGATGTAAATGTAATTTTTTGTGACTTAGTGTCGTTTAATTTTAGCTTATTAGTGTCAAACCATTTTTTTACAATATTCATGCAATCAACCTCCGCATTTAATTTGTCCTTAGTTATTACAGTGGTATCATCTGCAAATAGAACCGTATTGCCATTAACTATATTGGAAGGTAAGTCATTAACGTATATTAGAAAAAGCACTGGACCCAGGACTGATCCCTGCGGAACTCCTCTGATGACTGGAGCTAGCTTAGAATCAATATTTTGATAATTCACATATTGTATTCTGTTAGTTAAGTAAGATGAAAATAAATTTAGTTCCTTTCCCCTAATTCCGTAGAATTCTAATTTTTCCAATAGAATGTTTATATTTACACAGTCAAAGGCCTTGGTCAAGTCACACAACGTTGCCGTTGCGTTTGTGCCCTGATCAAGACCCTCAACTATGCTTTCTATTACTGTCAACAACGCATCTATTGTAGATCTGTGTTTTCGGAAACCAAATTGCTGTGTTGAAATTATGTTTTTGTTTTCAAGATAACTTACCAACTTTTCTTTTAAAATAATTTCAAATACTTTTCCAACAAGAGGTACAATGGTAATTGGCCTGTAGTTATTAGGTTCGTTAATATCGTCTTTCTTATGTAGTGGTAACACTTTACTGATTTTTAAAACATTAGGCAGTTGCCCTCTAGGGTACACTTATTAAATAAAATAGTGAGTGGTTCAACTAACGATACTAAAGCAGCTTTGAACATTGGACCACTTAATCCGTAATAATCTAAGCAATTTGAATTTTTTAAATGCAAAATGGCTTCCTTGGTGTCCGATTCTAGGATTGTTGTCATAAAAAATGAACCCAACGGTTTCCGAATTTTATTTAAATAAACATTTGGATTTATTAAATTCTCATCAACTGTACTAATAACTTTTTCCGATATTGTGACAAAAAAGGAATTGAAAGTTTCCGCGCTTAAGTTGCTATTCTTCTGTATTTTTGTATGTTTCCTTTCGTCATTCACTAACTTCCAGATCGTTTTGGTTTTATTTTCAGATTCTGCTATTTTTCTTTCGCATGTTCTTCGTTTTTCTTTTCGAATAGCCTGCTTGTATTTTTTTTGTGTATCGCGATAAGTTAGCCAGTCATTAAAAGAATTTGTTTTTAGAAATTCAGATTTATTTTTTAAAACTTCTTTACGTTGTTTCTTTAGTTCTTTATTGAACCACTCATTACTTTTTAAATGTCTTATTTTACAGCTTTTTATTGGGAAACACAGATCAACTCCAGCGCGCAGTACTTCCAATATTTGTGCCGAAGTTTCATCAGAGTTTAGTATATCTAATTCATAATCATGCCAAATTATTTCACTTAAATTTTTTGCAAATTGACAAATTTTATTTTTATTTACTACTCTCTTTGTCTCGTATTTTGTATCACGTATACTTTTATCACTATTTAAAAACATATATACACCAGAGTGATCCGATAAGTCGGGATCAAGAACGCCCGTGAGCAGGTCAGAAGGACTTACATTTGTTATGACATTGTCTAGACATGATCGTGAGTTAGATGTGATTCTGGTAGGAACATGAATGTAATGGTTCAGTCCATACATACCAAATATATTACACAAATCATTTGTATGCTCGGTGTTTCCATTCAAATTAATATTAATAATAATAATAATAATAATAATAATAATAATAATAATAATAATAATAATAATAATAATAATAATAATAATAATAATAATAATAATAATAATAATAATAATTATAATAATAATAATAATAATAATAATAATAATAATAATAATAATAATAATAATAATGCTAAAACGGACGCATTTTTCTCCAGACAAAATAGTTTCTTCATCCTATTTATGCCCTTTCAGTAGAAACCTCGACGTCTGCACAATTTCCGAGTAGGAGGAGCCATCTCCAGTTTTAGACTGTTTACTTCAGATGGAATAAAAAAATATCCTTCGGACACCTTGATAAATCAACCTAGATAGAATTTTTTAATCCGATTATCAATTACCGTACAAGCGAGAATATTTCAAATACGAAGACTCTCTCAGATGTTCAAAACCGGGAATTACTAGGAAACCAAAATACGGGGGGAAGGGGGCGCTTTGAAACGTTCTCCGGCGGAAATTAACTAAAATATAAATTTTTATAATTTATTAAAATTTAGTGACTTCGTCACAATACATAACTACATAAGAATTTTTACATCTAAGCATGTATATTTATTTTTTTTGTCAAAAATTCATTTTCAAAAAATATTCAAAATTTTTTAACCCACAAACTAATTAATAAAAGAAAAACCAAACTAGTAATTTCAAAATTCACAAGTTAGTAAAATTGTCTTTCATTTTCCCATTATACATGCAGTTGTGTTTTTAAACGACCGTTGTACTTTTATCAATATTCTAAAATTACCAAAAGGTAGATTTTAAAAAATGTTGCGGGTCAAATTGCTAATTTATAAAAAAAATACATGGTGGCTCATTTGAAATTATGGTATAGTCTCAATTAAACTCATTTTTTAAATCTATAATTTCTATGGAATGCCAGCTTTGAAAGGCCGCGCCAGTGTTGCAGGACTCTGCATAAGGACACTATATTAATTCTGTGATTGACTGTCATTGCGAATCCATGGATATAATCATCGATCTACTTTTTTTACTGAATAAAATCTATGAATGTTAAGTTAATTTAATATTTCAGCTGACATGAACATGCAAGTACTATTGAAAGGAAAAGTTTCAAAAACGAATGGAGAAAACCATCTTCATTTCAGAAAAATAGGCATCCTCTTACAGGTAGGACATTCAAAACTGCATTTGGGAAATCTATTTCAAGGTAACGGAGGTCTGGGCAAGGCGACCAATGAAGTCGTCAACGAAAACTCTGATATCTTTATAGGAGAAATAAAACCAAACTTGGAGGCGTCTTTATCTGATAAGTTTACTGATATCGCTAATATTATTTGTAAAACGTTCACTTACGAGGAGCTGTTCCCGAATTAATAAACTTATAATTATTTAGTTAATTTTATTGTATAAAGTTAGTTGTATTTGTACTTTTTGACTAATGATTAAGTATTAGTATACTTGATACAAAATAAAACAATTTTATTAGTTTGAGATAATTATTTATAAAACAATCAATTGATTCTGTGATTTTTTGTTTTTCTCCCTAGTCGCTCCCTTTAAATATCATGTTTTTATAGGACTATCCCTCCCCTTCACAGCCAGCACAAAAATAAAAAAGGAGTATTGAAATATTTTAAAGTAGAATTGTTTAATATACCTTTTTTTAAATTGTGACTCTCTTTGTAGAAACATAGTACCTACAAAACAGTTAAAAAAAGGTTTAATTTTAACCGCATATTGTACAACTCGCCATTAGTATTTAAGATGAGTATTTACTTGGCTTTAGAGCAGAGCATGCAAGGTTTTCGTAGTACCCCACTTTTAAAGTTTATATAATACCATTAAGGGGAACCACAATCGGTACTTTCAAATTCAGGGCTAGCTGCACATTACACAATTTTTTGCATTTTGTGCGTTTGGACTCCTCGACAAATAAAAGTGGAGGAAATTCCTCATAATGACAGCTTTTGGGAAGGAAAGGTGCAAAATAAAATTCAAAATTATTATATGCAATATGCCTTACCAGAACTAGTTGACAGCAGAGCTAAAAGAGACATGGAAGTACGGGACAGAATGCCAAATAAATGGTGAGTTTAACAGTACGGGTTTTTTATGATTTTTTTCTAGAAGCTGTACCTCATTATAATAGATTATTCAAACAATAAAAATAATTTTTGTTAAAATATAAATAATAATAATATGCTGAAACATTATATCTGATCGCTACATATTATAAAACCAAAGGTACCTTTTCATTTAACTAACTCACACATGGCTACTTCAAGTTTAAATATTATAAATCCGCTTGAATATAAAAAATAACAGGTATAGAAAATATTTTTTAAAAACCTAGTATATTTAAAAATATAAAATGTCATGAGACCGTTTATTGTTTGTTTACATTGGCCTCCTGTTTTTGTTACTTTGACTTTTTGTATCGAGGACATATTATGTGATATAGAAGGGAATGTATTGCTAAACTATGGACGCTTTTCTACTCTTAATCAATTATTATTAGTAGAGTGTATGTATTAAAATATTCCCTCTAGAAAACGATTTACCTCCCTTTGTCACAAGCTGAATTTTTCAGAGATAAAAGGTCATGATAAGGTAACCCTTATTCCGGAGGTAATACAAAATTAGACTGTGCAGAAGGGCACTATCATCAAAAATCCAGATATTGATACCGCCAAATGGAAAAAAAAATATTTTTTGGTCCAATGCACAATAAAATCTTTGTAAGGAGTAATTTTTTATACATATTTAAAAAAAAATTCAGCCCTTCAAAAATTTGTTTAAAAAGTCATTTCTTTAAATATAATTTTATCATTTAACAAAAAGGAAGGCCCTTATGAAAAACGTAGCTCTGTTTCTCTCTACGTGTCGGCTGATGCATCACATTATTGATGTGCTAAGATTTTTTCATTTTTTTATTATAAAACGGCTCGTTAGGTGCCAGTGGACAAAGTGTCATATTGTCTGTTTTTACTAAAAAAATTAATAAGTGTGTTACATATTAAAGTTCCTAATAAATTGGGAAGAAATATAGACATTTTTTAGGTTTTTATTACATCTACATTCATCCTGGTATAGCTGAATGCCTGAATATATTTGGGTAAGTTTTCGTTAAACATTTTAATTACAGATTTGTTGTTGCAAGAAGCAAAGGCACAAATGATATCAAAATGTGACTTCTTAATCTTTGCATGATCAACAGTTTCTACACAATATTTTATTAGCAAATGATATGGACAGAAGCATTAGGTAATTATGCCGAAATATTTAAGTTTGATCTGACAGCCTCTCCCATGTCTCTAACAGTAAATGGGTATCTCGGCACCTCTACAAATAAGAGTTTATTGGGAAATATTTTAGAGCAATATGACCCACAAAGACTTACCTTCACCTAAGTGATCTTGCAAAACTTGTCACATTTTTGATGGGATAGCAATCGCTGAAGGTTTGGGAAAATCCAAAAGTTGCATATCATTTAAAGAATATGCTAATATATTTGTAAAGATTATTTTTAAAAATAAATTTAATGCTCAAAGGATAGATGTAGTATTTAATCATTATAGAGAAAATTCTATCAAAAATACAACACGTCAAAAGAGATGATCCCAGAAATCAATTGATATAGAAATTGACAGACCCAATATTCCACTTCCAGAATAATGAAACTTGTTCATTCATTCGATATTGAATAAAAGACATATAACACATTTTCTGTCAGAGCAACTTCTTGAAAATTTGTATCTAGTGATGGATTCGCGAGTATCAATAAATATGGGATGAATTTTGAAACAACAAAAGACGATTTCTTAAATTTAAATCATGAAGAAGCTGATACTCGTATCTTGCACATATTATCAGTCAGAAATTCGGGGAATTGACGCTGCATTATTGATTGCAACGATACAGATGTTCTAGTCTTATTAATTTATTTTAAGTAGTTTTGAACTAAAAAGATATGGTTCATAATAGGGCGAGGAGACTCGTGACGATTTATAGCAGTACATGATTTAAATTTGAATAAAAAACTTCTAAAAAATTTGCCTTCTTTTCATTCTGTGACAGGTCGTAATAAGACTAACCAATTGTCTGGCATTGGAAAAAGAACCTGTTGGAAAACCTACCTTGAACACCATCACCTTTTGGATGGATTTGGCACTGATTCGTAGGTACTCTGAAAACACATTCTCTAATCTTGAAAAATTTTTCATAAAACTGTGTTCAAAAACTGCCATTGTTACTTCCATTAACATTTTGAGGGGATTAATGGCATCTTTAAAATAATTGCTAAATTGCCATTGACTGAAGACGCCCTAAGATTACATTGTTTAAGATGTTTTTACCAGCTAAGTATTTGGCTAAGCTCTCTAAAGACCCAGATGCAGCTTCCTAATGAAGAGTATGAATGGAAAGTAGATCAAGATTGAAGCCTGATACCCACTCTTAAGATTATGCTCGACCTGCTACCAGAAATAACAGAACTTATCATGCAAATGCAAAAAAGATACTATACACCGATAATTTTCATGCATGTACAATATTATTCTATTCTAGACTATGGAAGCAAAATTTGCAAATGCAGAAAAAAATATTGGCTACATCGGTTAATGCACCTGTATGGCACAGAAAAACTGCAGAAATAGTTTGATCATAGCCGCTAATGTTTTGGAAAATGTAGATTAATGTGGTGAATCTGATTCTGATTAGTTTGAGTCTGTGTACTTATATATTTTAATATTATTAATTTATGCTTTATATACTTATTATTGAATTTTTTATTAATAATTTATTGTATTCTGCAAAGCAATAGCCTTACTGTTTATAATCTATACTTATATATACTGTGCTTATACCTTCCAAAATAGTTTATATCTTATTTTTTTTTACTCAAAAAAAAAAAATCATGAAGTAATACACCCTATAAAACATTATTCGCCTTCGTAGCAGATAAATCAATAATACTTATATAAAATAATGTAAGAGAGTCAAACAGATTGCATACATTTCATCCTTGAGAGAGACGCATACAGTCAAGAGACTGCTTCCTTTCCTGTAAAACCATGACATCAGTAATTGTTTATTGCTATATTTTTGTTAATTTAATAGCAAAAAATATAAGAAAAGCACTCTTACCTTGTCAATACACAGGCGAAACTTTTATGAAGAATATTTTTTTTTCGTTTAGGCCTTCGTTTTTCGTCAAATGAAAAGTATATTTCTAAAAGAAGATTTTTTAACCAAATTTGTCGACAGCCAAAATAAGTTTTAATCTACACCATACTTATATTGTAAAATACATAATTTTATTTTGTGCTATTGTGGAATATTTTTCGGTTCCTTTGTCTCAACTTCGCGCGTTAAAGTTTAAAATATGCATCCCTCGTATCTACATGCAATTGTTAAAATTATGAATGAATGCTGATTTTGTTTGGTCTCGGAAGTAATTTTGTAGTATTTAGGCTCCACCCTTAAGCTGTAATTTTTATACCTACTAAACTACCATTGCACCGCAGGTCTTTCAGTTTGTAATGTAAATTTTCCTCTTAAATGTGAATCATGTCGTGATAACTACATGCCTCTGAATTAAATCGAAACTGCCAATTATAAAAAGATTAAGAATTGAACTCTCCGACATATGAAATTTTTTTCAAGGCCTACATTATGGTACGTTTACATCTGACATTTATTGCATGAGAATTATGTCTGACAGTTGTTCAGTCCAGTGAAAACACTCAAACATAAATATATCTCCGAGAGAAATTTTTGTGTGTTTACACTGGACTGAACAACTGTCAGACATAAATCTCATGCAATAAATGTTAGATGTTAACGTACCTTTAGAAACATTTTTTGTGAATCAATTTAATTTATGAAAGAACTAGGTAATAGAGACTTGAATTTATCTGTAAGTTATTCGTTATATCTAGATCGGCATACTACCTTTTCGGATGCCTATTATAGGTCCAAAAATCATGCAAATAGGTCTATATTATATTATATTATTGGAACGTGTTTTATATGAGAATTTGGGATCAACACATGTTGTTTTTACCATGGAAAGTAGAAGCATCTTTTTAAAAATGTAAAGGGCATGTAACGTGTTGAATAAAATAAAAAAAAACACATTTATTATCACTATAATTATTATATACAATAAATAAATTAATTCGTAAAAAAATCTAATGATAACTAAGACCATATTTTTGTAAAATTTCCGGGTTAATATTAGAACCCACAGACATCAAAAGAGGAACATCTGCAATGTTCAAATTTAACGTGCTGAGAAGTGCTTCTGTTGTACAAAAATCCGTGGTTAATAGAAACTGGGACAAAGCATTGGCTTTTAGACAAATCTCGACTAGTCTCTGTTCCATAAACGAAGCACACTGAAACGAAAAAGCATCTAGTACAAAATACAAATAAAATTATAAAAATAATTTCTCGCCAATACGAGGAGCATTGGTAAAGTTCGAAGAAAATGTAAAACAAAACGCAAATTATGTTATATAAATCGTTTTATTTGTTCTTAAAATCAGGCGAATTTGGGCAATGCATTGGATGTTGTTGCTGGTCAAAAACTCGACGTTAGGAATTGCAATCTGGATAAACGGATCCGGTAATCCAGCAGATCCAGCATCAATATACAATATATTTTGGCAAAATAACCGCGCTATTGCATGAGTAGGTACTTTAAACGCGTGGTGTTTGTGCGTGCGAGTCGTTTGATGCTAAAATGAAAAATAACTGCATTTCAAAGTGAAAGAGTTCGAGAAGAATACTTTTGTCTGCCATTCATGATTATTTGCTGACAATTAAGCCGATAAGTGAGAAAGCCTTTTCGAACTCAGGATATACATTTGTAGCTCTATTGGAAATCGATTGGCAGACGACACAATTAACACACGACACAATTAACACAATATATTTCCTAAGAACTTTTTTAAACCAAAAGTTGATTATTTGTTTAAAAACTAAAGAATTAAAATATAAAAAATATTTTTTGTGATTGTTGTATTGTGCTGTGCTATATAGATTTTTTACATGTCACTAACGGTCCATGTTGGAACGAAAAAGGTAAGTTAAGTTATCCTGATTAGATCAATACGGCCGGATCCGTTCAGATCCGTCCGTACCCGGCAGGATTGATGAAAATCCGGTCGGACCCGGCCGGATTGAAAATGAGGGTCGGATTGCAATACCACTCGCCGTGCTGTGTGAGCACTTGTAGTGTCCAGTCCAAAATGGACGTAAAATGTATTGATAAACATTTTAAAATATAATTGTATTTTAAATAGGGTTTAATTTATTATTCACTAGATCACTAAGAGTTGTTTTGTTTGACAATAATACCAATGTTTACTTTCCTGTCTATTTACAGAAGGAAAGTATAGGAATCGTGATTTTTTGTAGACCTCGAGTTTACGACGGATTTTTATGTTTTGGTGTCCCCTGAATCCGTTTTGTTTTTTTTTTTCGGGATGATGTATGTATATGACTGCATGTCTGTGTTTGGACTCTGAGGTCCGTTACTGCTCTTTAGTGACAGTTTCTTTGTTTGGATTTTCGGCTACGTTTTTGTCTCCTTTGACCTCGATCACGATATCACCATTTCTGGGTTTCGTGATTCTGCTAACGTCGACCACTATGGCATTTATTGTCGACTTTTGTTTTGATATTCTTAATTAGGTGCTCTCGTCCGCTTTTATGATTAGTTTTGTTGGAAATTATCCCTTTTTTCATAGTAACCCATAACGTGTACCTCTATGTCCTTAAATGTATGTAGTCAGTCATTTTCCTGAAATCTATTGCTTTATGAATCAGAAGCTAGGTGTTCGTATCCACGCCTGTCTTTATATGGACTTAGCTTGCCTTAATCTATTGGTATGAGCTTATATAATTTGTATAAATCCTCTGGCCATTCCTGGTTTATGATTTCATTGATAATATCTGGTCCGATTTCTTCATTTAGTGCTATCCTGATGTTTTATTTCCTAACCGTCATGTCTTCTGTTCATATATCTGGAAACATTTGGACACCAAATTTCTTAGTTTCCTTTTCGTCTTTGTTTGGCTGGGCTCTTGGACTTTTCACATCCCTACAGTTTTTCTTCTTTTACCCTCAGTCATCTCTTCCTAGACCACCTCGTTTTCTCTCGCCTTTCCGATATAGAATATTCATTGTGAGCGATTTCATACTTGCTTCGGTTTTAATCGAGACTTTTGTGTAAATGAACATCTGGATTTTTTGTCTCTTGGTGCCGAAGATGACCTGCTCTTTTCCAAACAAATTTTGTGGCCTTGTTTATTGTAGATTAGATTATATTATATTTCAGAGAAGTGAGATATTATTTGTCCTTCGTACCGCGACCTTTTCACATTTATTGTGGGACTCCCTTATTTAGAGTATGTCATCTAGCTTTTTCTTATTAGTAGTTTTGAAAGTAGCTCCCGCATGTAGTTCAATGCTTCTGGCTTTTCTTTGCCTAATGATAGAAACCTTACTCTAGTGAGGCCTTTACACTGACACAGGACGTGGATTAATGTTTCCCTTTTCTTCTTCGCAAAACCTACAAAACGTTGCTTCTTCTGCTAGATTGATGACTTTCATGTGCCTTCTTAGGCGACAGTGTCCTGTAAGAAAACCTACTGTTAACCTAACGATTTGACGTTGATGATCCAGTTGATATTTCGTGAACTAGGCCGATGGTTCTTTGATGAAAGTTTTGGCCTGTCTCAATCTTGGATAGTTGTTTCACTATTTCTGAGACTTTTTTGTGTCCATTGTTTGACAAATGCCTTGCACAATGCCTTAGCATCTCCTCAGAATGGGTTAGGGCCTGTTATGTAGCAGGGGCTGGTATTTATTTATTCATCTTCATATTCTTCGTACGATAGTTCTATGGACATTGTAATAAGGCCAGAGGCCCTCGAGGTGTCTAATATTGATGGACTTCTTAAACAGAGTTCCTTTTCCTATATCACTATTCATGTCCTGTTTGTTATCTTCCTTAGCTTTTGGCTGGACAGATAGCACTTGATCGGGCTCCCCTTGGTTGTATTCAACTCTCAGCGATGTACGGTCGTTTTCATTTTCCCAATTGTGCTGGTTTTCTATACTATCCTTCATTGTCCCAGATATTTCTTATATATGGTATCGTGTGTTTGTCAGCCTCTAAATTACATTTTTTCATTAAGTCCCACGAGTAGGGCATAAATGAGGATCTAGCGAGGCAGTGATCCTATACCCCACTAACGTTTCTTACTCTGAGGGTTTGCCAGGTTCCCTGAAGGCTTCTTTCGATACCAACTGCGCATAGCCATTCACACTTCGGCGTGGCTCGTTTGACATCTTGGGTTTCATATTTTTGGGCCTCAGGTTGTCTCTTGAGAGATCCTTTCTGTCAGGATGTCCCTCCCTTAGCAGCCGGGTCCCCGATTTTTGGCGCTGGGAACTCGCCATTCGCCCTCTCGTTTCAGAATCGGACGTGCCAGTTTGCTACGTTAGAGGAACTGGTATTTGTTGGCGTCACCTAGTGGGAATCAGCGACCCTGCCAGTAGACAACAACTGACCATTTTGAGCTCTTCTTCTCCTGTTGGGCTTTGACCTATTCTTCCACGGCAAGGTCTTAAAACTTCTAGGAGTAGGCCAATGCTTATTTTAGTCTATATAAATGAGAGCATCAACAATTTTCGAGCCAAAACTGAAGCGCCGCATTTTTATATAAATAGCCCAACTTTATCGTTATAAGGGGAGTCCAAGTCAAGATATCACTGTGAGCCGATTAATATTGTTGATATAAATTAGTGCACAATTGTTTGAGATATAAATTAGTGACTTAGTGAATATGAATTTAACAAATAAAATATTTAAATATATAAACGTTACAATACGTTTGATTTCTTAAATTGCAATATTTATTTCACAACTTATTTCACTTGACTACTACTGTACGTTTCTAGAAGAATGTAGAGGCCAACTGTTTGTGTTAAAATAAACAGTTTAAAGATCTAAAAAAACTTAAGCTTTTATTTCAATCCATCGGGCCACTTAAAATTTATTGTAAATAAGATTGTACATTTATTAGGGAATAAAATCTGGGTCCATAAATGCCGTAGATATTATCTAGTACCTACCAATATCCTATAGCTTTACATACTTTAAATTTTACACATTAAAAGAAGAATTCAATGAAGTGTATGAGGAAGAGAATTTTGTTGTGTAACATGTACTAGGTTGGATATAAATGCGTTATAAGAACACTGGTCAGAATAGGTAAAACAAATTTACTTACATGTTCTTTTGCCATATTTAATTTCCACATTTCTAAAACAATTTCCAGTACATTGGAAACTAAAGGACATGAATCAACCGTTCCTTCTGATTTATTTCTATTGCTTGATAATACTTGTACCTCCCTAAAAATGTTTTAAAATTATTAGGTTCGTAGCAGATACTATAATTCGAAACCTACAGGTTTATTGTAATATTGATCTAGATTTGGATATTTATTTTTGATGGGTGCTTTTGAAATTTCTTTAGGCTCCACATATTTTAAAAATAAAAAAAGTAACATTTTATAATATTTAATTAAAAAATATTATAAAAGGTCCCTCAAGGTTTTTTCTGCAATATTTAGATTTATTTTTAACAATATGAACTGGTGAAACATCAATAGGTTACATGCCCAGGTTTACAGCACTGTTAAAATCTGTACCTGACGTTACAATAAGTAATATTTGTTCTGGCACAAGTGGTTGCATTTAAAAAGAACAAATATGAAAGTAACTAAGGTTCAGATAGGTTTGCTAAAAGGAAAAAACAAATTGGAGTACATAGAAATGTATATTTTGCTACGTGGAATACTAGATCAGCGTAAAACATGTGATGTACAGTTGACATATTATTATACCAAAGCAGAAACTAGCATACTCCTAGAACAAATATGACAATATAATATTATGGTAGGTACGAGAAGTGTGGTTAGAGCTGCATAGGTTGGTTGATGATAAAACAGAAGACAAAACCTACGATTTATATACAGAATTCTTCAATTATAAAAGACAACCGAGTGATGGTATAGCTACTCATTCATTTAACTCAAAGAAAATCTGGAAAGAACTGCAACAAGAGATCAATAAAGACAAATTAATACTTCAAAATCAGTGTGCATGTAATTTACTCGAAATATTACTGAGTTGCAAAATACTTCTCCTTCAATTTTAGCTGGCTACTAAAGATGAAATCTGAGAGATCTTTAGACAATCCTACAAATCAGTTATGCGCCTACAAGAAAGTATTTTGTAAAAAAAGTGATGGCAAAACCGAAGAAGTTCTAAGTTTAGAAAGAAGTCATGTCAAGCCTAAGAAGAATCTGATCTGTAACTACTGCAAGCAAGATGGTCATGGTAATGTGACAAATGAAAATCCGACAGAAGTCCTCCAAACAATAGTAATAGAAGGGATCAAGAGATAAGGACATAAATTTAACATTAGTAGAGCTTAGTCTGATGTTTTAAGTAAAGAAAATGATCCAGACTACTGGTTTGTTGATAATGGTGCTCAAATCACATAACCAGTAGATATGATATCTTACAAACATTTGAACACTTTGATTCTAGTTATTTAGTTACCACAGCCAATGTTGACGCAATACAGGTAATTGGCAGAGGATCAGGAATAGTAAAAGCCACTGTATATGGCAAATCAAAACTTGTTATGTTTCTGGCATAAAGAAACACCTTTTTTTTCTATTAGCTTCAGAAGATAAATATTTCAAAATCGAGTTTTGTTCAAGAGTAGAAGTTTGTAGGTTAATAATCGATGTGATTAGTAGGAGTTCTAAATCGATTTGGAGGACAGTTTAAATTAGCTCTTCAAAACGTAGCTCCTGTAAGTTAAGAAATAAACGAGCTGTCGGTTGGTTACCTGTTGCAGATATATCACTTAAGATTAGGACACCATATAAAATCTCTTGTTCATCGTGAATTAGGTATAAAAGTACTTCTATATACTAGGTTTATGTGAGGGATGCATTTATGGAAAAGCAAATAGACTACAGTTATGTAGTCAAGAACTTATTCACTCAGACTTTCATTGAATCGCAGTCAGGAAAACGATATTCTGTGCTCTTCCAAGACCACTTAGTAAATTTAGATACATCGACGATTGAAAAAATACCAGTGTTACTTCCGAATATTTCTATGGTAAAAATGTTCTGTAGCATATGTCGCTGGTGTTAGAAGAATTTGGTTCTTTTGTAGAAATAACTAACGAGTCATAGGTAGTAGAAAAATAAGTGTTTTTAATTAACTATTTTCACTGAAGTAAATATATAGTGGTTGATGCCATTTAGATATAATAATTTTCTTATCTTCACTTAACAGTTTTAAATATTTACAATTTTAGTTCATCACAATTTGATTAACTAATACAGTTGATTTTTTAGTTACCAACTTAAAAACATTTGTTTGTAGAATTTCTTATGCCATAATAATTGTAGAAGATATAACTTTTACCAGAAAATAAACTGCATTAAACGCTTGTAAAAATGTAGAAAGTAACGTGCCGTCGGCAGAAAGCACCTGAACGTTCTGATGGCAAAGACAACTGTGGCTCCCGTTCGCGTCGAGCTCACCCTTATATATACCGTTGGGCCGAAATGAGTGTCCGGGTCATAGTTGACGCACCTATTCGGTTTCAACCAATGAAAACATCATGACATAATGAAATACGTAATTTGTGGTTCGTTAACTATGCGCCGGACACTCATTTTGTTCCACTGCACAGCTGTGCACCTGAAACACAGGTGTTCGACGTTCGGTATTCTGAGAAAAAAGCAGTCGAACTATTTGAGAAT
>OV651813.1:74885765-74968575 GCA_927349885.1 Psylliodes chrysocephalus
AATAATAATAATAATAATAATAATAATAATAATAATAATAATAATAATAATAATAATAATAATAATAATAATAATAATAATAATAATAATAATAATAATAATAATAATAATAATAATAATAATAATAATAATAATAATAATAATAATAATAATAATAATAATAATAATAATAATAATAATAATAATAATAATAATAATAATAATAATAATAATAATAATAATAATAATAATAATAATAATAATAATAATAATAATAATAATAATAATAATAATAATAATAATAATAATAATAATAATAATAATAATAATAATAATAATAATAATAATAATAATAATAATAATAATAATAATAATAATAATAATAATAATAATAATAATAATAATAATAATAATAATAATAATAATAATAATAATAATAATAATAATAATAATAATAATAATAATAATAATAATAATAATAATAATAATAATAATAATAATAATAATAATAATAATAATAATAATAATAATAATAATAATAATAATAATAATAATAATAATAATAATAATAATAATAATAATAATAATAATAATAATAATAATAATAATAATAATAATAATAATAATAATAATAATAATAATAATAATAATAATAATAATAATAATAATAATAATAATAATAATAATAATAATAATAATAATAATAATAATAATAATAATAATAATAATAATAATAATAATAATAATAATAATAATAATAATAATAATAATAATAATAATAATAATAATAATAATAATAATAATAATAATAATAATAATAATAATAATAATAATAATAATAATAATAATAATAATAATAATAATAATAATAATAATAATAATAATAATAATAATAATAATAATAATAATAATAATAATAATAATAATAATAATAATAATAATAATAATAATAATAATAATAATAATAATAATAATAATAATAATAATAATAATAATAATAATAATAATAATAATAATAATAATAATAATAATAATAATAATAATAATAATAATAATAATAATAATAATAATAATAATAATAATAATAATAATAATAATAATAATAATAATAATAATAATAATAATAATAATAATAATAATAATAATAATAATAATAATAATAATAATAATAATAATAATAATAATAATAATAATAATAATAATAATAATAATAATAATAATAATAATAATAATAATAATAATAATAATAATAATAATAATAATAATAATAATAATAATAATAATAATAATAATAATAATAATAATAATAATAATAATAATAATAATAATAATAATAATAATAATAATAATAATAATAATAATAATAATAATAATAATAATAATAATAATAATAATAATAATAATAATAATAATAATAATAATAATAATAATTATAATAATAATAATAATAATAATAATAATAATAATAATAATAATAATAGAATACATTTATTGACCACCTATACATACATTATTATCTGTACATTTGAAGTCATAATACATTAATAATTATAAAATCTAGATATTATATTCCAAGAACTCCGCAACAGTGTAGAAGCAATGTTCGACAAGAAATGTTTTTACAAATTTATGAAAGTTGTTTACAGACATGTCTTTGATGTGCTTATCTTTGAAAATTAGATCTAATTTATTATACAATCTAACATCGATTTTATTTTGTTGGGTTGTGCTAATTCTAGAATATGAAGTTACAAGATTATCCGCTCCTCTAGTATTATATCCATGCAGATCAGAATGTCTAATGATGGTAGGCAGATTTTTATGTATCTGCATCAAAGACTCAAAAAGATAAATACAGGGAAGTGGGAGAATCTTGTACTTTTTAAATACTTCACGGCAGTGGGCGCGACACTCTGCAGCATCAACAATGCGCACGGCCGCCTTTTGAATTGAGAAGGCTTTATGCGCACTGCTTGAGCAGCCCCAGAGTATTACGCCGTAAGTCAAATGACTGTGTACTAAAGCATAGTATGCCGTGGCTATTACTCTGTTACATTTGATACCACTTCGCAACTGTCTCATAAGAAATAACTGAGTGGAAAGCTTAGAACAGAGAGTGTCTATATGACTGGACCAGTTTAAACTCGTATCAAATGTTATGCCTAGAAGTTTAACTGGTTTAGATTTAGTTGCAAATTTATCCGTACTAAATAACATATTCTGAGTTTTACTTTCATTGATTTTCAGCTTATTAGCAGCAAACCAAATTTTTGTCACATCTAAACTCTCTCTGCTCATCGCTTCATCACCTCTAGTTAATATGGTGGTGTCATCCGCGAATAGTACAACTGAACTCTGTCTGCTCACAACGGAAGGTAAGTCATTAACATACAATAAAAACAATATAGGGCCCAAAACTGAACCTTGGGGTACCCCATTTTTTATAGCAGACAGACTAGAATTCAGGTTGTTGTAGTTTACATACTGGAACCTATCTACAAGGTACGAATTAAATAGGTTTAATACCTGGCCTCTGAGGCCGTAAAATTCCATTTTTCTAATTAAAATATCAGTGGTGACGCAGTCGAAGGCTTTTGTTAAGTCACACATAACTGCGTTAGTTGAAGCCCCTTGATCCAATCCTTCGACTACCTCCTCAAGGACACTAATGAGAGCAGTAGTTGTGGATTTATGCTTCTGGAAACCAAATTGAGCAGTGGAAAGTAGCGATTTTGTTTCCAGATACGAAATAAGTTTTCCTTTTAGGATTTTTTCAAATATTTTCGAGATAACTGGCACTATCGCTATAGGTCGGTAATTACCTAAATCACATTCATTACCTTTTTTAAAAACAGGAATTATTTTAGAGATCTTAAGCGATAAGGGCCAGTTACCTTCATCTAAACATTTATTAAATATAACCGTTAACGGTTCAACTAGCGAATCGAGAGAGGATTTAATAATAATGGCATTTAAACCATGGTAGTCGAGTCCAGGTTTATTTGGAAGAGATAAAATTGCTTCTAGTACGTCTGATTCTGTAATTGGAGACATAAAAAAAGAGAAAGGAGGCTTATTCAAACCATTTAGATAGGATAATGGATCGATGTTAGGATCCCTTATGCTATTTATAACAGCATCTGAAACCGTGGCAAAGAAATTGTTAAATTGATCAGGATGTAGAGATGAACTCTTAGATGTTGAATATTTGGTTTGCCTTTCCTTGTTAAAAATTTTCCATATTTCTCTACTTTTATTGTCTGCATTAGTTATGATGTCTGCATAGGCATTCCTTTTTCCTTCTTTAAGTGCTCTTTTATAATAATAATAATAATAATAATAATAATAATAATAATAATAATAATAATAATAATAATAATAATAATAATAATAATAATAATAATAATAATAATAATAATAATAATAATAATAATAATAATAATAATAATAATAATAATAATAATAATAATAATAATAATAATAATAATAATAATAATAATAATAATAATAATAATAATAATAATAATAATAATAATAATAATAATAATAATAATAATAATAATAATAATAATAATAATAATAATAATAATAATAATAATAATAATAATAATAATAATAATAATAATAATAATAATAATAATAATAATAATAATAATAATAATAATAATAATAATAATAATAATAATAATAATAATAATAATAATAATAATAATAATAATAATAATAATAATAATAATAATAATAATAATAATAATAATAATAATAATAATAATAATAATAATAATAATAATAATAATAATAATAATAATAATAATAATAATAATAATAATAATAATAATAATAATAATAATAATAATAATAATAATAATAATAATAATAATAATAATAATAATAATAATAATAATAATAATAATAATAATAATAATAATAATAATAATAATAATAATAATAATAATAATAATAATAATAATAATAATAATAATAATAATAATAATAATAATAATAATAATAATAATAATAATAATAATAATAATAATAATAATAATAATAATAATAATAATAATAATAATAATAATAATAATAATAATAATAATAATAATAATAATAATAATAATAATAATAATAATAATAATAATAATAATAATAATAATAATAATAATAATAATAATAATAATAATAATAATAATAATAATAATAATAATAATAATAATAATAATAATAATAATAATAATAATAATAATAATAATAATAATAATAATAATAATAATAATAATAATAATAATAATAATAATAATAATAATAATAATAATAATAATAATAATAATAATAATAATAATAATAATAATAATAATAATAATAATAATAATAATAATAATAATAATAATAATAATAATAATAATAATAATAATAATAATAATAATAATAATAATAATAATAATAATAATAATAATAATAATAATAATAATAATAATAATAATAATAATAATAATAATAATAATAATAATAATAATAATAATAATAATAATAATAATAATAATAATAATAATAATAATAATAATAATAATAATAATAATAATAATAATAATAATAATAATAATAATAATAATAATAATAATAATAATAATAATAATAATAATAATAATAATAATAATAATAATAATAATAATAATAATAATAATAATAATAATAATAATAATAATAATAATAATAATAATAATAATAATAATAATAATAATAATAATAATAATAATAATAATAATAATAATAATAATAATAATAATAATAATAATAATAATAATAATAATAATAATAATAATAATAATAATAATAATAATAATAATAATAATAATAATAATAATAATAATAATAATAATAATAATAATAATAATAATAATAATAATAATAATAATAATAATAATAATAATAATAATAATAATAATAATAATAATAATAATAATAATAATAATAATAATAATAATAATAATAATAATAATAATAATAATAATAATAATAATAATAATAATAATAATAATAATAATAATAATAATAATAATAATAATAATAATAATAATAATAATAATAATAATAGATAGATAGATAGATAGATAGATAGATAGATAGATTCGTTTATTGACCCCTATTACATACAAGAATGTACATTTGAAGTCCTTATAACTATGGATACTAAAATGATAAAATGGTAAAATGATAAAAGGTGCAGTGAAAAAAATACAAAGAGATAAAATACAAAGAGATGAGATAAAATACAAATAATACAATAAAATTTAAAAATATTTACAAGGTACAATACAAGAACGACATATTTCGTCTGTGAATAAAATAAAAGAATAACAAAAAGACACATTAAAACTATAAATATTATACGTTAAAATTATAGTATTCATCGATGGAATAAAAACAGTGGGCGAGTAAGAATGTTTTTACAAAAATACGAAACTTACGGTGTGGCATCTTATTAAAACGTTCCGATCTAAATGAATTATTAATCTTGTTGTACATATCTATATCTAATTTATTAGTTTTGGTCATGCACACTCTAGAGAAGAAGCTTACAAGATTGTTCGCCCCTCTAGTAGAGTACGCATGAACATCTGAATGTGTTGTAATGTTCAAAATGTTCTTATGTATGACTAATAGATTTTCAAATATGTACAGACAAGGTAATGGTAAAATTCGATATTTTTTAAATAGCTCACGACAATGAGCACGGCATTCGGCACCATCAACTATGCGCACTGCCATTTTCTGCAAAGAAAATGCTTTATCCGCATAGTGCGTACGGCCCCATAAGGTTATGCCATAGCTAAGATAGCTATGTATTAGTGCGTAATAAACAGTTGTCATAATATTATTATTTTTAATGCCACCCCGTATTTGTCTCATAACGTAAATTTGTGACGACAGTTTTGAGCAAAGAACATCCAAGTGACTAGACCAGTTCAATCTGGTATCAAGAGTTATGCCTAAAGACTTTACGGGTTCAGATTTAGTAGCTAACTTGTCTGAGCTAAACAGCATATATTGAGTCTTATTTTCGTTTAATTTAAGCTTATTTACAGAAAACCAAGTTTTAGATTTGTTTAAAATTTCTTTGCTCAACTCTTCGTCACCTCTAGCCAATAGAGTGGTGTCATCTGCAAATAGAATAACAGAGTTCGTTTGATTAATAGCCGAAGGCAGGTCATTGACATAAATTAGAAATAGAATAGGACCTAATACGGACCCTTGCGGCACTCCACTTAATACTGCAGTTAAACTTGACTCCACATTATTGTAACTGACATATGTTTTTCTTTCAAGCAAATAAGATTTGAGTAAGCTTAGCATATTACCTCTAAATCCATAATATTCCAATTTTTTAATTAGAATATCATGATTGACGCAATCAAAGGCTTTGGTCAAGTCGCAGAACGCAGCGTATGTTTCCGTACCCTGATCAACCCCTTCGACGACATTTTCTAGCACATCACATATAGCGTTAATGGTGGATTTGTGTTTTTGAAAACCAAACTGGGCCGCAGATAACAATGATATGCTTTCTAGATATGATAGGATAATAATAATAATAATAATAATAATAATAATAATAATAATAATAATAATAATAATAATAATAATAATAATAATAATTATAATAATAATATTAATAATAATAATAATAATAATAATAATAATAATAATAATAATAATAATTATATTAATAATAATAATAATAATAATAATAATAATAATAATAATAATAATAATAATAATAATAATAATAATAATTATAATAATAATATTAATAATAATAATAATAATAATATTAATAATAATAATAATAATAATAATAATAATAATAATAATAATAATAATAATAATAATAATAATAATAATAATAATAATAATAATAATAATAATAATAATAATAATAATAATAATAATAATAATAATAATAATAATAATAATAATAATAATAATAATAATAATAATAATAATAATAATAATAATAATAATAATAATAATAATAATAATAATAATAATAATAATAATAATAATAATAATAATAATAATAATAATAATAATAATAATAATAATAATAATAATAATAATAATAATAATAATAATAATAATAATAATAATAATAATAATAATATTAATAATATTAATAATAATAATAATAATAATAATAATATTAATAATAATAATAATAATAATAATAATAATAATAATAATAATAATAATAATAATAATAATAATAATAATAATAATAATAATAATAATAATAATATTAATAATAATAATAATAATAATAATAATAATAATAATAATAATAATAATAATAATAATAATAATAATAATAATAATAATAATAATAATATTAATAATAATAATAATAATAATAATAATAATAATAATAATAATAATAATAATAATAATAATAATAATAATAATAATAATAATAATAATAATAATAATAATAATAATAATAATAATAATAATAATAATAATAATAATAATAATAATAATAATAATAATAATAATAATAATAATAATAATAATAATAATAATAAAAATAATAATAATAATAATAATAATAATAATAATAATAATAATAATAATAATAATAATAATAATAATAATAATAATAATAATAATAATAATAATAATAATAATAATAATAATAATAATAATAATAATAATAATAATAATAATAATAATAATAATAATAATAATAATAATAATAATAATAATAATAATAATAATAATAAATAATAATAATAATAATAATAATAATAATAATAATAATAATAATAATAATAATAATAATAATAATAATAATAATAATAATAATAATAATAATAATAATAATAATAATAATAATAATAATAATAATAATAATAATAATAATAATAATAATAATAATAATAATAATAATAATAATAATAATAATAATAATAATAATAATAATAATAATAATAACAATAATAATAATAATAATAATAATAATAATAATAATAATAATAATAATAATAATAATAATAATAATAATAATAATGAATAGAATACGTTTATTGACCTTATTATATACAATTTTAAGTACATTTTTAGTCCAAATAATAAAAGAAAATATCTATATGACAGTCAAATATTAAAACATATTTAAAAGGTTACACAAAAAGCCAAAGACACTTAAAAAGATAAAAACAACATATTTAAAAGGTTACATAAAAAGATAAAGACACTTAATTAAAGTTTTGTATAAAACATAAAACATAAAATTTATAAATACTAAAAATAACATGTAAATTATTTATTTAGTTATAATTAAGAATCTTAATCATAATAATAATAATAATAATAATAATAATAATAATAATAATAATAATAATAATAATAATAATAATAATAATAATAATAATAATAATAATAATAATAATAATAATAATAATAATAATAATAATAATAATAATAATAATAATAATAATAATAATAATAATAATAATAATAATAATAATAATAATAATAATAATAATAATAATAATAATAATAATAATAATAATAATAATAATAATAATAATAATAATAATAATAATAATAATAATAATAATAATAATAATAATAATAATAATAATAATAATAATAATAATAATAATAATAATAATAATAATAATAATAATAATAATAATAATAATAATAATAATAATAATAATAATAATAATAATAATAATAATAATAATAATAATAATAATAATAATAATAATAATAATAATAATAATAATAATAATAATAATAATAATAATAATAATAATAATAATAATAATAATAATAATAATAATAATAATAATAATAATAATAATAATAATAATAATAATAATAATAATAATAATAATAATAATAATAATAATAATAATAATAATAATAATAATAATAATAATAATAATAATAATAATAATAATAATAATAATAATAATAATAATAATAATAATAATAATAATAATAATATTAATAATAATAATAATAATAATAATAATATTAATAATAATAATAATAATAATAATAATAATAATAATAATAATAATAATAATAATAATAATAATAATAATAATAATAATAATAACCTCCTTAAAATTTATTGATACAAGGATCCAAAAAGGCCTAAACATTGAATAATACTTAGAAATCATGTAGAGAGCAATACACGCCTAAGACGAAGAACAAAAAAAAACTATTGAAGAAGAGGAAGAGTGAAACGTTGAAATTCGTAAAAATTTATAGAAAAAAGAATGGAAAATCGTAGAAATCTTTAAAGAATACACGCTGCTGCATTGCCAAAGGGGCCGTAGTTGGTTAGTACAATAAATGTAATATCCAAGGAGACATTACTTTTCTGGATCTCTGAATACGGGAAGGTAGCAGTCTAAAGTTCAATATTTGAGAATAAGTCTAAGAAGTCATATTATTATTGTAGTCATACATTATCGTCGTTTTCTTATTACTTACAAGTACAATAAAAATACTCTACGTTCAGTGTCGATGGTAAAAAGGTAACAAAATACTAATCGTTTATTATCGTGTGTAAACCTGCGCAGTATGTCACTGTTGTATGTCATTGTCGCAATCTTTATTTAAAAATAAAAACAATAATAATTACAATGTACCATCATCGTTTGTACTCCATTATCTTCACATTTAACATTTTCAACTATAAAAATAATCGGGCAAACATTTATTATTACTATCTGTTTTTTTCAAGCTATCAACCTAAAAAAAATAAGACATATGTCATCCGTCACTATTAAAATAACTTTTTACTCACATTTTTCCGTATATTATTGTTCAGTTTCAGTATTTTTTGCATCATCTTCTGTCTCGTATGACTCGTTAAATCCAGAAAAAAAAATACCCCATTCATTTTCAGAAAGTAATTATCGATTGCTTTAATATTTAACATTTCTATACATATCTGTCCTAAAAATATGAGGTCAGGCATCCATCAGTATTAAAAACGTTTGTACTCACTTTTTCCGTATATATTTTATTGTTTAATTTCGGTTTTACATCTTCTATCTTAAAAATTATGGCATCTGCCAATAAAAAAGGTCCCATTCTTAGACAGCATCTCTATACCGAAGGTATTTCTTAATTAGAAAGCAATTATCGATTGCTTTTATATTTAGCATTGTTATACATTTATACCCTAAAAATATGGCATCTGTTATCCGTCACTATTAAAAACGTTTGTACTCACTTTTCCTTTATTATTGACATTTTATTGTTTAGTTTCTCGTACATATTTTTGCATCATCTTCTGCCTCATATGACTCGTTAAATCCAGTAAAAAACCCCATTCATTTTCAGAAAGTAATTATTGATTGCTTTATATTTAGCATTTCTATACATTTATACCCTAAAAATATGACATCTGTCATCTGTCACTATTAAAAACGTTTGTACTCACTTTTCCTTTATTATTATTTAGTTTCAGTATTTTTGCATCATCTTCTGTCTCGTATGACTCGTTAAATCCAGTAAAAAACCTCATTCATTTTCAGAAAGTAATTATTGATTGCTTTTATATTTAGCATTTCTATACATTTGTCTTCTTTTTAACCTAAAAATATGACATCTGTCATCTGTCACTATTAAAAACGTTTGTACTCACTTTTTTCGTATATTATTATTTAGTTCCTCAAACATATTTTTGCCTCATATTCTGTCTTAAAAAATATGACTCGTTAAATCCAATAAAAAGGCCGCATTCATTGTAGAAAGTAATTATCGATTGTTTTTATATTTAGCATTTGTATAATTTTTTTCGTTTTTTCAACCTGAAAATATGACATCTGTCATTAAATCCAATAACAAAAATATGATATCTGTCATTAAATCGAATAAAAAAGTACTACTTACATTTTGTCCTAAAAATATGACATCATGACATCTGTAGCTAAATCCGCTTAATATCATCAACAATATGCAAATTTCTACAGAATTATCTTATTACTTCCATTTATTCTTTAGTTTGTTTTCCATTACAACCTATTTTCATCCTAAAAACAATATATCTGTCATTAAATCCAGCAATATTAAAACTTTTGTACTCACACATTTTCGTTTTCTTTGTGTTTTGTTTTTAAAAGATTTCTATATAATAATTATCGCTGAGACGTTGTTCAAAGCAATATTATCATTTCTTGCGGTTACATATCCTGTAAAAACTCATCATATTGTTGGAATAAGTTAATATCTACGATGTATTATGAGACAAAAATATATATATACAGGGAAATATCTATCTAAAAGTATACACAGTGTAATAACAAAATTAATTATAAAGGCTACCGAAAATGTTTTAAATACATACGTTTTGAAAACATCAAAAATAAGAAAAAGAAAAGAAAATATCTGTAGGCAATCTGTAGACAGATATCAATACCAATGCTAATAAATGTAAGTTTTCAATCGACAAACTCTTATTTACTTTTTGTACGACTAATTCTAATGTTAGATTTCATTCAAAGTACAAGTATATTTTTCTACGGTTAATGCTAAGTTTTCATTCAACAAGCTCATGCGATATGAAGAGTATGAAGGACTTATACGAGAATATTTATAACAAAACATGGAGCTTAAATCATATAAAATGACAGATGCATCTTCAAGTACCATTGTCAAAAAAAAAGTCTATATTTACTAGAACATTTTTTCGCAGGAAGTCACTAACGTAAAACAGAATCTTAAAACATTAAGTTAAAAGATAAGTTATGGTAAAGCAGCATTCTACATATATTAATGACGTCAAAATTTATATTAGCAGAAGTTTTTATAGAAATTGGAATAATAAAACTAAGGGTTTAGAGGAACAATTTCTACATTAGATTGTTCCTTTAAGGTATCTTGCAACATTGTTCATAAATAATTTCAAACGACAAAAATCGTCGAAAAACGCCAAAAATTACAAAAACATCGAAAATCAATGAAAGGTGCACACTTCTACACGTATAAATCACATCAGCGTCGTTCGTTTTCGTTCATTATCATATCATAGTTAGCATTGTTTAGATATTTAAACAAAGATATATCTGAAGACGAGCTGTAGATATATTCAGGTGAAAAGGTTTAGGAAATTTAATAAGCAGTTGATAAAGAATAATATCGTTTTCTGTTCGACTCTAAAGCATGAGCTCTATAAATTATATTATATTTTAAAAAATAGTACGCTGGAATAATAACTATAAAAAAAGGATATTAATGTTATCAAGAAAGTTAATATGCAAAAACAAAAACCAAGATGAAATACGAGGGCTTCTCTCTACATACTCAACGCATTTGAATATTTGTAAATCAGAATTATAATACCTACATTACAAAAGTGTATGTATAACTCCATATATTTATTGCTATTGGACCGATTCAAACGGAACAAACAGCTCAGGTGTAGGAGGAGCAACATAGATTAACGTTGAAGACAGAAACCATGTGCAAAGTTAGAAGGTCCTAAGTATCGGCTATTATCGGATAGAATTAAACAGGAAAAAATTACATTGTAACGAAAACGCGACGTAGATTAACGCTGAAGAGAAAAATTAGGCGCAATAGCAATAATACCAAAAGTCCGTATGGTAAATAAATACTTAACCAATAAACCTGACAATAATAAATCTTGATATAAAAAGCTGGCATACTATTTGACAACGGCAGGCATTTAATTGGACTCGAATTATCTTCTTAGTTCCTCGTTTGTTTATTCTGTAACTTAAAAAAAAAAACAATCAATGACTTAGGAAGGTACTAAACAAATTTCTTTTGTTACAACTGTCATTCGGTGTTAAACACCGCTCACCTTTATTAGTATTGATCATATTTGTACTAAATTTAAACTGGTATTACGTCATTCATTGTATCTTTTGGCATTTTTGGAATTATGACTCATATTCTCGCGAATTCTGAAGTAGAGAACTCGAAAACGACTTAGGCGTGTATCACGTGGTCCGATTCAAACGGGAAAACGAGGGAGGGAGAGAAATTACCGATGAAGAGAAAAAATACGCGCTGTGACCTACGCCTATTATTGATTATCGAGGTGTCTAGTGAAGAGAATAGATGTAGAATTGAAGAGTTTGGTATAAAAGTTCAAAAACTTAGAAGAGACATAAAATTATATGAAGATAAAAAGCAAGTATTAAGAGATTTGACAAATTTAAGTCTTTGGGAGGATATTGAGAGATATCCACTTAGAAGAATCCTCAAATATGGCCATCTTAAAGGCTAATTTCGTTATACTTACTGTCATATTAAACAATATACTGTACACCAATGTACCGAATGGCGTACAGCAAATGGCGATACGTTTCGACAATCAAACGGAATGGCGAAAGATGAATTTCTCAACGGTAAATAATATGAAGCTAAATACGTTTTCGATACAAGTCAATGAGACAAAGAGATACAAATTAAAATTGATTTTTGATGATAGCACTGAAGGAGAATTCAAAGATTGGCATGCTGTTACGACTCCACCACCACCGATCGATTTGAGTGCCATGTCAGAGCCTAAATATTCTAAATTATATATAGTTAGTTGTATAACACTATCATCTACTTTGTTTATAATATTGAAAATTATTGTAAAAATTATAAATAAAAAATTTTACTCTTCTTGTAAAACGAAAATAAATGCATGAAATTAATAAGATGTTTCAATTAAAAAACATTTCCTTTTATAATCATTTATTAATAACAAAAATTACAAAGGTATGCAATTAAGAAACCATTGGCGTAGACTTTCGATGTTCTTCTAGGTACATTTAAATGATCCATTGGCGTGGTACATGCAGGTTTTGGAGTCACTAATGAATTTTTTTGTTGCACACGGTGTTCAATCGAACTTGCATACATTTACTATTATAGGAAATATTCCAAACACGTGACACTTTTTTAGTAAAAATTCAGCTTTTTCACTTCCTCGTACGTAAATGCAATCAGCATGGTTAAGTAAATATGTTTCCAAAATCGAGTTTAACTTGGAATAATCGACGTCTCCAGAGGAATAGCTGACTCCATGAATATGTTTCTCAACATATCTAACGCTAATTTTATTGGATAGCATAGAAACACGGAACGTTTAAACGAGACGAGACGCTTGACACATAACGTTGACAATGTTATCAAACATCATAGTGCGTTCTGAAGCATTCAAAAACATCGTTTTTGCCGTTTTTCAACGTTTGCGACGCTAGCATCTCGTGCGTCGCTTGCGTCGTGTACATCGTTAGCGTCGCTTGCAACGCAAGGGACACACGTTACAACAAGGGTAAATGAATACATACAAAAAAAAATGACAGCTAAATGACATTTGCAAAGTGTGAAAGAAGAAGCGATGTAGCCTCGACGTTGCAAGCTTATATCTCTCTTAATATTAAACTGATTCGAACGGGGAAAACGAAATTCTACGTGAGACGTCATAAAGTTGCCATTCGCAAGTACACATACGCAGTGGCAATCATTACAATTTAAGATGGTCATATGGCCATGCGATAAGCGTTCACGTGAACGAAGGTTAGGTTAGAATGTGCACGCGAAATTCGCGCCCGAATTTCGAAGCGTGCACACTCTAACCTAACCTTCGTTCACGTGAACGCTTATCGCATGGCCATATGACCATCTTAAATTCTAATGATTGCCACTGCGTATGTGTACTTGCGAATGGCAACTTTATGACGTCTCACGTAGAATTTCGTTTTCCCCGTTCGAATCAGTTTAATATTAAGAGAGATATAAGCTTGCAACGTCGAGGCTACATCGCTTCTTCTTTCACACTTTGCAAATGTCATTTAGCTGTCATTTTTTTTTGTATGTATTCATTTACCCTTGTTGTAACGTGTGTCCCTTGCGTTGCAAGCGACGCTAACGATGTACACGACGCAAGCGACGCACGAGATGCTAGCGTCGCAAACGTTGAAAAACGGCAAAAACGATGTTTTTGAACGCTTCAGAACGCACTATGATGTTTGATGACATTGTCAACGTCATGTGTCAAGCGTCTCGTCTCGTTTAAACGTTCCGTGTTTCTATGCTATCCAATAAAATTAGCGTTAGATATGTTGAGAAACATATTCATGGAGTCAGCTATTCCTCTGGAGACGTCGATTATTCCAAGTTAAACTCGATTTTGGAAACATATTTACTTAACCATGCTGATTGCATTTACGTACGAGGAAGTGAAAAAGCTGAATTTTTACTAAAAAAGTGTCACATGTTTGGAATATTTCCTATAATAGTAGATGTATGCAAGTTCGATTGAACACCGTGTGCAACAAAAAAATTCATTAGTGACTCCAAAACCTGCATGTACCACGCCAATGGATCATTTAAATGTACCTAGAAGAACATCGAAAGTCTACGCCAATGGTTTCTTAATTGCATACCTTTGTAATTTTTGTTATTAATAAATGATTATAAAAGGAAATGTTTTTTAATTGAAACATCTTATTAATTTCATGCATTTATTTTCGTTTTACAAGAAGAGTAAAATTTTTTATTTATAATTTTTACAATAATTTTCAATATTATAAACAAAGTAGATGATAGTGTTATACAACTAACTATATATAATTTAGAATATTTAGGCTCTGACATGGCACTCAAATCGATCGGTGGTGGTGGAGTCGTAACAGCATGCCAATCTTTGAATTCTCCTTCAGTGCTATCATCAAAAATCAATTTTAATTTGTATCTCTTTTTCTCATTGACTTGTATCGAAAACGTATTTAGCTTCATATTATTTACCGTTGAGAAATTCATCTTTCGCCATTCCGTTTGATTGTCGAAACGTATCGCCATTTGCTGTACGCCATTCGGTACATTGGTGTACAGTATATTGTTTAATATGACAGTAAGTATAACGAAATTAGCCTTTAAGATGGCCATATTTGAGGATTCTTCTAAGTGGATATCTCTCAATATCCTCCCAAAGACTTAAATTTGTCAAATCTCTTAATACTTGCTTTTTATCTTCATATAATTTTATGTCTCTTCTAAGTTTTTGAACTTTTATACCAAACTCTTCAATTCTACATCTATTCTCTTCGCTAGACACCTCGATAATCAATAATAGGCGTAGGTCACAGCGCGTATTTTTTCTCTTCATCGGTAATTTCTCTCCCTCCCTCGTTTTCCCGTTTGAATCGGACCACGTGATACACGCCTAAGTCGTTTTCGAGTTCTCTACTTCAGAATTCGCGAGAATATGAGTCATAATTCCAAAAATGCCAAAAGATACAATGAATGACGTAATACCAGTTTAAATTTAGTACAAATATGATCAATACTAATAAAGGTGAGCGGTGTTTAACACCGAATGACAGTTGTAACAAAAGAAATTTGTTTAGTACCTTCCTAAGTCATTGATTGTTTTTTTTTTTTAAGTTACAGAATAAACAAACGAGGAACTAAGAAGATAATTCGAGTCCAATTAAATGCCTGCCGTTGTCAAATAGTATGCCAGCTTTTTATATCAAGATTTATTATTGTCAGGTTTATTGGTTAAGTATTTATTTACCATACGGACTTTTGGTATTATTGCTATTGCGCCTAATTTTTCTCTTCAGCGTTAATCTACGTCGCGTTTTCGTTACAATGTAATTTTTTCCTGTTTAATTCTATCCGATAATAGCCGATACTTAGGACCTTCTAACTTTGCACATGGTTTCTGTCTTCAACGTTAATCTATGTTGCTCCTCCTACACCTGAGCTGTTTGTTCCGTTTGAATCGGTCCAATAGCAATAAATATATGGAGTTATACATACACTTTTGTAATGTAGGTATTATAATTCTGATTTACAAATATTCAAATGCGTTGAGTATGTAGAGAGAAGCCCTCGTATTTCATCTTGGTTTTTGTTTTTGCATATTAACTTTCTTGATAACATTAATATCCTTTTTTTTATAGTTATTATTCCAGCGTACTATTTTTTAAAATATAATATAATTTATAGAGCTCATGCTTTAGAGTCGAACAGAAAACGATATTATTCTTTATCAACTGCTTATTAAATTTCCTAAACCTTTTCACCTGAATATATCTACAGCTCGTCTTCAGATATATCTTTGTTTAAATATCTAAACAATGCTAACTATGATATGATAATGAACGAAAACGAACGACGCTGATGTGATTTATACGTGTAGAAGTGTGCACCTTTCATTGATTTTCGATGTTTTTGTAATTTTTGGCGTTTTTCGACGATTTTTGTCGTTTGAAATTATTTATGAACAATGTTGCAAGATACCTTAAAGGAACAATCTAATGTAGAAATTGTTCCTCTAAACCCTTAGTTTTATTATTTCAATTTCTATAAAAACTTCTGCTAATATAAATTTTGACGTCATTAATATATGTAGAATGCTGCTTTACCATAACTTATCTTTTAACTTAATGTTTTGAGATTCTGTTTTACGTTAGTGACTTCCTGCGAAAAAATGTTCTAGTAAATATAGACTTTTTTTTTGACAATGGTACTTGAAGATGCATCTGTCATTTTATATGATTTAAGCTCCATGTTTTGTTATAAATATTCTCGTATAAGTCCTTCATACTCTTCATATCGCATGAGCTTGTTGAATGAAAACTTAGCATTAACCGTAGAAAAATATACTTGTACTTTGAATGAAATCTAACATTAGAATTAGTCGTACAAGAAGTAAATAAGAGTTTGTCGATTGAAAACTTACATTTATTAGCATTGGTATTGATATCTGTCTACAGATTGCCTACAGATATTTTCTTTTCTTTTTCTTATTTTTGATGTTTTCAAAACGTATGTATTTAAAACATTTTCGGTAGCCTTTATAATTAATTTTGTTATTACACTGTGTATACTTTTAGATAGATATTTCCCTGTATATATATATTTTTGTCTCATAATACATCGTAGATATTAACTTATTCCAACAATATGATGAGTTTTTACAGGATATGTAACCGCAAGAAATGATAATATTGCTTTGAACAACGTCTCAGCGATAATTATTATATAGAAATCTTTTAAAAACAAAACACAAAGAAAACGAAAATGTGTGAGTACAAAAGTTTTAATATTGCTGGATTTAATGACAGATATATTGTTTTTAGGATGAAAATAGGTTGTAATGGAAAACAAACTAAAGAATAAATGGAAGTAATAAGATAATTCTGTAGAAATTTGCATATTGTTGATGATATTAAGCGGATTTAGCTACAGATGTCATGATGTCATATTTTTAGGACAAAATGTAAGTAGTACTTTTTTATTCGATTTAATGACAGATATCATATTTTTGTTATTGGATTTAATGACAGATGTCATATTTTCAGGTTGAAAAAACGAAAAAAATTATACAAATGCTAAATATAAAAACAATCGATAATTACTTTCTACAATGAATGCGGCCTTTTTATTGGATTTAACGAGTCATATTTTTTAAGACAGAAGATGAGGCAAAAATATGTTTGAGGAACTAAATAATAATATACGAAAAAAGTGAGTACAAACGTTTTTAATAGTGACAGATGACAGATGTCATATTTTTAGGTTAAAAAGAAGACAAATGTATAGAAATGCTAAATATAAAAGCAATCAATAATTACTTTCTAAAAATGAATGGGGTTTTTTACTGGATTTAACGAGTCATACGAGACAGAAGATGATGCAAAAATACTGAAACTAAATAATAATAAAGGAAAAGTGAGTACAAACGTTTTTAATAGTGACAGATGACAGATGTCATATTTTTAGGGTATAAATGTATAGAAATGCTAAATATAAAGCAATCAATAATTGCTTTCTGAAAATGAATGGGGTTTTTTACTGGATTTAACGAGTCATATGAGGCAGAAGATGATGCAAAAATATGTACGAGAAACTAAACAATAAAATGTCAATAATAAAGGAAAAGTGAGTACAAACGTTTTTAATAGTGACGGATAACAGATGCCATATTTTTAGGGTATAAATGTATAACAATGCTAAATATAAAAGCAATCGATAATTGCTTTCTAATTAAGAAATACCTTCGGTATAGAGATGCTGTCTAAGAATGGGACCTTTTTTATTGACAGATGCCATAATTTTTAAGATAGAAGATGTAAAACCGAAATTAAACAATAAAATATATACGGAAAAAGTGAGTACAAACGTTTTTAATACTGATGGATGCCTGACCTCATATTTTTAGGACAGATATGTATAGAAATGTTAAATATTAAAGCAATCGATAATTACTTTCTGAAAATGAATGGGGTATTTTTTTTCTGGATTTAACGAGTCATACGAGACAGAAGATGATGCAAAAAATACTGAAACTGAACAATAATATACGGAAAAATGTGAGTAAAAAGTTATTTTAATAGTGACGGATGACATATGTCTTATTTTTTTTTAGGTTGATAGCTTGAAAAAAACAGATAGTAATAATAAATGTTTGCCCGATTATTTTTAAAGTTGAAAATGTTAAATGTGAAGATAATGGAGTACAAACGATGATGGTACATTGTAATTATTATTGTTTTTATTTTTAAATAAAGATTGCGACAATGACATACAACAGTGACATACTGCGCAGGTTTACATACGATAATAAACGATTAGTATTTTGTTACCTTTTTACCATCGACACTGAACGTAGAGTATTTTTATTGTACTTGTAAGTAATAAGAAAACGACGATAATGTATGACTACAATAATAATATGACTTCTTAGACTTATTCTCAAATATTGAACTTTAGACTGCTACCTTCCCGTATTCAGAGATCCAGAAAAGTAATGTCTCCTTGGATATTACATTTATTGTACTAACCAACTACGGCCCCTTTGACAATGCAGCAGCGTGTATTCTTTAAAGATTTCTACGATTTTCCATTCTTTTTTCTATAAATTTTTACGAATTTCAACGTTTCACTCTTCCTCTTCTTCAATAGTTTTTTTTGTTCTTCGTCTTAGGCGTGTATTGCTCTCTACATGATTTCTAAGTATTATTCAATGTTTAGGTCTTTTTGGATCCTCGTATCAATAAATTTTAAGGAGGTTGTCTATGGATTTCTTTGATTTTCTACGAATATCCGAATGTCTGCCCCCTTTTCAACGTTTCGCTCTCCCTCTTCTTCAGTGGCTTCTACATCATCTTAGGTCTTCACTGCTCTCTGTATGATTTCTTAGTATTTTTTCCTCCAAAGTTTATACCTTTTTGGTTTCCCCCTTCCTAGCATTTTGACATTTGTCATTGTTTCTATGATTTTACCTTTTACCGTACATTTGTCTCCTCTTTCCGTCTGCCTGTCCTTTTATCTGTATTTTTGTCTGTCTATCTTTCCGTTTGTCTACCTAAGATCCTTTTGACCATTTTGCACCTGGTGACATGCCGCCGAGAGTTAGGTCCTTTTGGCCACGAAACGAAACTTAACGAATCGTAATGACACGTAACGAAAAGTAACGAAACGTAGCGAAACGTAACGAAACCTAACGAAACGAAACGTAACGAAACGTAACGAAATGAAACGAAACGAATACATCAACTGTTTGTTTCCCTATTCCTTTCCAACCAATAGCAACGAAGATATACATGCCGGTTGACAGGTCCTTTTGACTCCGCCATCTTGTATATGGCTTGATCACGTGAACGGTGATGGATATTAACATCTGATGGATATTAACGAAGATATAAATTGACAAGCGAGAACTGACCCTTGAACTGCGCATGTGCACATGCCATCTAGATGACATTGTCATCTACCATTTTCAACGTTCAAATCCGATCGATATTAACGAAGATATGAAGTGACAAACGACAACTGACTCTTGAACTGCGCATGTGCATGTGCGAAATGACACCTAGATACCATTCTCTACATGTAGCCGTTTGAATCGCTAAGGCCCTTCTGGCTTTACACATGAGTTTTCTGTTCAACATTCATCATTCTCTTCATAATGCTGTTTTTCTCGTTTAAATCAGACCATGTGATACACGCTAAGGCCCTTCTGGCTTTTCGTTCTACGCAAATTTTCTTTTCGACGCCAATCAATACTGAGTTATCTTCATAATGCCGTTTTCCTCGTTTAAATCGGACCACGTGATGCACGCTAAGGTCCTTTTGTCCTGTCACTGCGCATGCTTTTTATATTTGACGTCAATCAATATTGAGTTATCTTCATAATGCCGTTTTTCTCGTTTAAATTGGACTAACGATAGCTGAGATATACGCTAAGGCCCTTCTGGCTTTACACAAAAATTCTATTCGATGTCAATCAATACTGAGTTATCTTCATAATGCCGTTTTCCCCGTTCGAATCGAACCAATAGCAGTGAAGATACGTGCTAAGGCCCTTCTGGCTTTTCGTTCGATACAATTATTCGACCTTAATCTATACCACGATCTCTACATAACCCCGTTTCCCCCCTTTTAAAAAGTACAGAAACAGAAATAATTAAAAACAAAGAGCATTTAGAAAAAAGAAAATCGTTTTTCCCTAATTTAAGCTAAGCTTTAAGATAAGCATGCGTTGCATGTGTTGCGTGCGTTGCGTGCGTTGCGTGCGTTGCGTGCGTTGCGTGCGTTGCGTGCGTTGCGTGCGTTGCGTGCGTTGCGTGCGTTGCGTGCGTTGCGTGCGTTGCGTGCGTTGCGTGCGTTGCGTGCGTTGCGTGCGTTGCGTGCGTTGCGTGCGTTGCGTGCGTTGCGTGCGTTGCGTGCGTTGCGTGCGTTGCGTGCGTTGCGTGCGTTGCGTGCGTTGCGTGCGTTGCGTGCGTTGCGTGCGTTGCGTGCGTTGCGTGCGTTGCGTGCGTTGCGTGCGTTGCGTGCGTTGCGTGCGTTGCGTGCGTTGCGTGCGTTGCGTGCGTTGCGTGCGTTGCGTGCGTTGCGTGCGTTGCGTGCGTTGCGTGCGTTGCGTGCGTTGCGTGCGTGCGTTGCGTGCGTTGCGTGCGTTGCGTGCGTTGCGTGCGTTGCGTGCGTTGCGTGCGTTGCGTGCGTTGCGTGCGTTGCGTGCGTTGCGTGCGTTGCGTGCGTTGCGTGCGTTGCGTGCGTTGCGTGCGTTGCGTGCGTTGCGTGCGTTGCGTGCGTTGCGTGCGTTGCGTGCGTTGCGTGCGTTGCGTGCGTTGCGTGCGTTGCGTGCGTTGCGTGCGTTGCGTGCGTTGCGTGCGTTGCGTGCGTTGCGTGCGTTGCGTGCGTTGCGTGCGTTGCGTGCGTTGCGTGCGTTGCGTGCGTTGCGTGCGTTGCGTGCGTTGCGTGCGTTGCGTGCGTTGCGTGCGTTGCGTGCGTTGCGTGCGTTGCGTGCGTTGCGTGCGTTGCGTGCGTTGCGTGCGTTGCGTGCGTTGCGTGCGTTGCGTGCGTTGCGTGCGTTGCGTGCGTTGCGTGCGTTGCGTGCGTTGCGTGCGTTGCGTGCGTTGCGTGCGTTGCGTGCGTTGCGTGCGTTGCGTGCGTTGCGTGCGTTGCGTGCGTTGCGTGCGTTGCGTGCGTTGCGTGCGTTGCGTGCGTTGCGTGCGTTGCGTGCGTTGCGTGCGTTGCGTGCGTTGCGTGCGTTGCGTGCGTTGCGTGCGTTGCGTGCGTTGCGTGCGTTGCGTGCGTTGCGTGCGTTGCGTGCGTTGCGTGCGTTGCGTGCGTTGCGTGCGTTGCGTGCGTTGCGTGCGTTGCGTGCGTTGCGTGCGTTGCGTGCGTTGCGTGCGTTGAGTGCGTTGCGTGCGTTGCGTGCGTTGCGTGCGTTGCGTGCGTTGCGTGCGTTGCGTGCGTTGCGTGCGTTGCGTGCGTTGCGTGCGTTGCGTGCGTTGCGTGCGTTGCGTGCGTTGCGTGCGTTGCGTGCGTTGCGTGCGTTGCGTGCGTTGCGTGCGTTGCGTGCGTTGCGTGCGTTGCGTGCGTTGCGTGCGTTGCGTGCGTTGCGTGCGTTGCGTGCGTTGCGTGCGTTGCGTGCGTTGCGTGCGTTGCGTGCGTTGCGTGCGTTGCGTGCGTTGCGTGCGTTGCGTGCGTTGCGTGCGTTGCGTGCGTTGCGTGCGTTGCGTGCGTTGCGTGCGTTGCGTGCGTTGCGTGCGTTGCGTGCGTTGCGTGCGTTGCGTGCGTTGCGTGCGTTGCGTGCGTTGCGTGCGTTGCGTGCGTTGCGTGCGTTGCGTGCGTTGCGTGCGTTGCGTGCGTTGCGTGCGTTGCGTGCGTTGCGTGCGTTGCGTGCGTTGCGTGCGTTGCGTGCGTTGCGTGCGTTGCGTGCGTTGCGTGCGTTGCGTGCGTTGCGTGCGTTGCGTGCGTTGCATGCGTTGCGTGCGTTGCGTGCGTTGCGTGCGTTGCGTGCGTTGCGTTGTAACGTGTCAAATTTATCGTTTCGTTTTTGAAAATATTTAAATCATATTTTCTTCATTGTTTCATTTTAACTCGTTAATTTTTATTTTAGTTGTCCCACCTCTACACCTATACTTTGCTCAGTTTTGACCTTCTTTGCAAACTTTATTGTATATTTCGTATGAAAATTAATATTTTCAGAAAAGTAAGACTCTATTGCGAACGAAGGGCTGTCTTTCTATTATAGTTGTTGTATTTGATGCCCGGCTTGGTTATTATTTATTGTTTTTATAAGTTAATCTATCTGTATTGTAGGAATTAAGAATGTCACCTTGATCCATTCAGTTTTAATTCTCGCGCTAATTAATAGATCCGGTGTTCTTTTGGCAGGAATGCGACGCTGCCAGTTTTAATTTTAAAATTTCTGATTTTTCTATATGTTTGTAGGGAGTATTTCGGCCTGATAGATTGCTTTAGCAACTACTAAACTTTTTCCCTTGTATAAGGTTAGTTTATATTACATTATTTGTATGTTTTTCCCTTAATTTCTCGATTATTTTTGTTTCTTTGTGATATCCCGCCATGGCTCCATCTACTGATGGATTCTGTAAATAAATTTTCCTGCGAATATGGCTAAACTGTGGTTTCCTGGTCACTTTTGTTCTGTCTTTTAAAGAAGCTGCCTCGTGTGTTTAATTGTAAGGGTGCTACTGGAATTTCGTGGTAATAGTGCTACCATCCCTAGAAGGGGGGTTCAGTTTTCCGAGTACCAATTGTAGGAGAATCTCAAGTACTTTTGAGAGAGTTATTTGGTTGATAGAGATTTTCTGGACTACTTCGTTTGAAGAAGGATTTTTTTACATTGCACGTGGAGCTTTCTGATAGATATTTTACCCTTAATCAGGTATGTAACACTTCGTTTAGCTATGTTCATTTTTAAGCCGCTCATTGTTCTTTTCATAATATAGAGTATGAACGATAAAATTAATTTTGTTTTATTCCTGCAAAAAAAAATATGATAATTTCTTTTGTGGTTTAAATAATTGGAGACTCGTTTTGATAGTGATTTGCTTAAAACCTTGCATCTAAAAGTCCAATTAGTTACCAAGCTTTTTCTTTATTTTAGTGATATAATTAGGCCTTTAACCGCTAAATAATAAAAAAAAGGGTGATATCAACAAATTTGCCGCCGAAGCCATTTGAATAAAGAAACCCCTTGGCCAGGGTAAGTAACGTGTATTTTTTTTTATATTTATACAGTGGTTTATTTAAATGTTTGGCATGAAATTTTAGTTTTTTTTATGCGACATAAAATTTTGTCGAATTTGCGATGTTGCCAGATTTAAAATATTTCTTTGTTTCTTGTGATTATTTTTAATGATCTATTTGATTAGCGAGAATGGTCTAGTTTTTCGCTGTAGACCAGGAACGCTTATTTTTTTTTTTTTGTTATTAGTATATTTTTATTTTATTTATATATACGCTTACTTTGATCTGCTGAGTAAGTTTAAATATATTAAATATAAGAAAATAGATTATTTATTACAGTGTTTAAAAAAAAAAACTGAATCTCTTTTTTTTTTCTTTTTTTTTTTAATTCATATTTAATGAAAGAAGTTCGTTTATTAAGCAGAAACTTTTGGTTTCTAATTCATATGTATATTTTAGAGTTTTATGGTTTACGGGTATTTTATGGTTCGTTTTATGGTTTAATACTGGTTTATTCCTGATTTATTCCTGGATTATTCTTGAACTGAGATCACCATCCGTCATCGGTTTAGCGCATCCACTCCAGGGACGTCGTCTTCAAAGTAGGACACAACAGTAAACCTGATCCTGTCATAGCGACGCTGAGTTCTGGATCAGCCTCCACTTGATGTTGGTTTCGTTTTGGATGCACGCAAGTTATTTATTAATTTTTTCTTTCTCTTATTAATATTTTTTTTTTATGTCATTGCTTGTACAGCTTTTTCGGCTATTGTTACGATTTCTGCTTATGGCTAGCTTTTAATGATACGTATTTACTTGTTAGCGGTCTCTAAGGTGCAAGATCATTAAACAAAAATTTTGCCTTTTAGGATCTAACGCACATGCGCCTGAGCTCAAGCGGTGTAGAATCGTTATTTTTTCTTTATTATCGGTTCCTTTTCTTTTCTTTTCGCCTTAAGACTAGCAAGATAACCATTAGTTATTTGTGGCTTTGTTACTATCGCATTATTGCTATTACTAAGTATAGTGTATAATAATCATACTTGCTTTACTTGCTATTTCTTAATTGCTACCGCTACTGTTAATATATTTTGGTTCAATTCACACATGGAATTTGGATGAATTTATAGGTTTGTTTATTCTTTTTTTATTTAAATTTGGTATTACGAATTTCAGTCGTTACCTTGGACTTAGTCCTAGATATATGTTCATTTTTTTTTATACATGTTTAATAGCTCTTAAATAAATAGCTGGTATTAAGTATAATAGTTTCATTTACGTACTCGAGTTGGTGTATTTTAAGTTATTGACCTTTTGATAAGTTATGGTCGATAAGGACCTCTTAGATACTTGTGTAAATTTATCTGGCGCCTACATTAACATTCATATTATTTTTTTGTGGACCACACCCGTCTCCACTGAAGCTAAGCCGCGAGTATCCTGAAAAATGATCACATGTGACCGGGTATGCGTAATTTGCTTATCGTTTCATTTTTCATTAATTTAGTAGTTTTAACCGATTTGGAAGGTTACAGCGTGCGTTGCGTGCGTTGCGTGCGTTGCGTGCGTTGCGTGCGTTGCGTGCGTTGCGTGCGTTGCGTGCGTTGCGTGCGTTGCGTGCGTTGCGTGCGTTGCGTGCGTTGCGTGCGTTGCGTGCGTTGCGTGCGTTGCGTGCGTTGCGTGCGTTGCGTGCGTTGCGTGCGTTGCGTGCGTTGCGTGCGTTGCGTGCGTTGCGTGCGTTGCGTGCGTTGCGTGCGTTGCGTGCGTTGCGTGCGTTGCGTGCGTTGCGTGCGTTGCGTGCGTTGCGTGCGTTGCGTGCGTTGCGTGCGTTGCGTGCGTTGCGTGCGTTGCGTGCGTTGCGTGCGTTGCGTGCGTTGCGTGCGTTGCGTGCGTTGCGTGCGTTGCGTGCTTTGCGTGCGTTGCGTGCGTTGCGTGCGTTGCGTGCGTTGCGTGCGTTGCGTGCGTTGCGTGCGTTGCGTGCGTTGCGTGCGTTGCGTGCGTTGCGTGCGTTGCGTGCGTTGCGTGCGTTGCGTGCGTTGCGTGCATTGCGTGCGTTGCGTGCGTTGCGTGCGTTGCGTGCGTTGCGTGCGTTGCGTGCGTTGCGTGCGTTGCGTGCGTTGCGTGCGTTGCGTGCGTTGCGTGCGTTGCGTGCGTTGCGTGCGTTGCGTGCGTTGCGTGCGTTGCGTGCGTTGCGTGCGTTGCGTGCGTTGCGTGCGTTGCGTGCGTTGCGTGCGTTGCGTGCGTTGCGTGCGTTGCGTGCGTTGCGTGCGTTGCGTGCGTTGCGTGCGTTGCGTGCGTTGCGTGCGTTGCGTGCGTTGCGTGCGTTGCGTGCGTTGCGTGCGTTGCGTGCGTTGCGTGCGTTGCGTGCGTTGCGTGCGTTGCGTGCGTTGCGTGCGTTGCGTGCGTTGCGTGCGTTGCGTGCGTTGCGTGCGTTGCGTGCGTTGCGTGCGTTGCGTGCGTTGCGTGCGTTGCGTGCGTTGCGTGCGTTGCGTGCGTTGCGTGCGTTGCGTGCGTTGCGTGCGTTGCGTGCGTTGCGTGCGTTGCGTGCGTTGCGTGCGTTGCGTGCGTTGCGTGCGTTGCGTGCGTTGCGTGCGTTGCGTGCGTTGCGTGCGTTGCGTGCGTTGCGTGCGTTGCGTGCGTTGCGTGCGTTGCGTGCGTTGCGTGCGTTGCGTGCGTTGCGTGCGTTGCGTGCGTTGCGTGCGTTGCGTGCGTTGCGTGCGTTGCGTGCGTTGCGTGCGTTGCGTGCGTTGCGTGCGTTGCGTGCGTTGCGTGCGTTGCGTGCGTTGCGTGCGTTGCGTGCGTTGCGTGCGTTGCGTGCGTTGCGTGCGTTGCGTGCGTTGCGTGCGTTGCGTGCGTTGCGTGCGTTGCGTGCGTTGCGTGCGTTGCGTGCGTTGCGTGCGTTGCGTGCGTTGCGTGCGTTGCGTGCGTTGCGTGCGTTGCGTGCGTTGCGTTGCGTGCGTTGCGTGCGTTGCGTGCGTTGCGTGCGTTGCGTGCGTTGCGTGCGTTGCGTGCGTTGCGTGCGTTGCGTGCGTTGCGTGCGTTGCGTGCGTTGCGTGCGTTGCGTGCGTTGCGTGCGTTGCGTGCGTTGCGTGCGTTGCGTGCGTTGCGTGCGTTGCGTGCGTTGCGTGCGTTGCGTGCGTTGCGTGCGTTACGTGCGTTGCGTTAACAAAGATATACGTTCCATGCCCTTTTGGCCTGTCACTGCGTAGGTGGTCCGTCACTGTGCATGATTTTACTGTACGTTTTTTTACATATTGACGTTTCTCCCCCGTTTGAATCGGACCACGTGATACACGCTTAGGTCCTTTTGACATTGGCACTTCGCATGCACTTGCGAATGGCTAAAGATACGTGCTAAGGCCCCTTTGACATTGCACAAGATTTTTCTCTTTTACGTTAATCGTTCTTTACTTAATGTCGTTTTTCCCGTTTAAATCGGACCAATAGCACTGAAGATACACGCTAGGGCCCTTGTGGCATTGCACAGGATTTTTCTCTTGTACATTAATCGTCCTATACGTAATGCTGTTTTTCCCATTTAAATCGGACCAATAGCAGTGAAGATACGTGCTAAGGCCTTTGTGGCATTGCGCATGATTTTTCTCTTGTACGTTAATCGTTCTTTACGTAATTCCGTTTTTCCCGTTTAAATCGGACCAATAGCAGTGAAGATACGTGCTAAAGCCCTTGTGGCATTGCGCATGATTTTTCTGTTAAAGGAGATTAATTTTTTCATTATTTTTCCCTTACTGTGTACGTTAAGACCTTTTCAACGACGTATCACATGTTTTATATTTTATAAGCATGAGGGGGTCGTGGGGGTGAAGGAGGGTAGATGGAATTTTTTCATTATTTTTTCCTTACTCTGTACGTTAAGACCTTTTCAACGACGTATCACACACTATGATTGATCAATTTTTCAATGAGGGGGTGGTTCGCGGGGGATGAAAGGGGGTAGTTGGAATTTTTTAAATTATTTTTATGTAATCTATGCTTAAAACCCTTTCCAACGAGGTATCACACACTATGATTGATCGATTTTTCAATGAGGGGGTGGTTCGCGGGGATGAAAGGGGGTAGTTGACATTTTTTCATTATTTTTCCCTTACTCTGTACGTTAAGACCTTTTTAACGATGTATCGCATGTACCGACCATATTTTATAAGCATGAGGGGGTTGTGGGGGTGAAGGAGGGCAGGTTGAATTTTTTGTTTATTTTTTATTGTTTACGTCAACTATTACCGCCATCTTGAATTTTCGACGTTATCATGTTTACTGATAACCCAGACTTCGAACTTCGACGTGTGACCTTGATTTAGACAAAAATTGCCAGAATGAACCTTAGAAATTCCCATGTTAATTTCCATAAGAAAAACGCGATTTTGTTCTAGAATGAACATAGCCCCTTTACTTATTATTAACCCTAAAAAACATATGATCCTTTTATTTTGGCATTCGTGCGTACGAAGCCGCAGGCAACAGCTAGTTTAGTATAATGTTGTTATTTAAGTTTATTGGTATATAATCTCTTCTTCTATTGATAAAGTCAATGTGAGCGGATTTTTCTTCGTTAATTATTGTGGGCCATTTTTTATATCAGATTTGTATGCTATGGATTTCGTTTTCAAGATTAGCTCTTGTTTGTTCTATAGATGAACCTTTGGTTAAGGCATTTATATCATCAGCGAATGTAGCTTATTTTATATTTTCTATCTTTGGAATGTCATAGGTGTATAATAAATATAATACTGGCCCAAGAAAACTTCCTTGTGAGACGCCAGCGCATTTATTGTCTTGATTTTAAAGTATTCGTTTTCCATTTTAACTTTAAACATTCGCTGCGATAGATTTATTTTAAGCAATAGAAATACTGCGGAATATTTTTTTTCTTTTAGAGAATAATTTTCAATTTTATATATTATGCGATGAATCTGATCAATCGCAAAATGTTTATCCTGAAATTTGAATTGATGGGATGAGATAACTAGTTGTTTGTCGATTATCTAATTTAGAGCAATTTCTTAAATAGTTTTGATATCACAGGTAGAATCGCATATGATGTTATTTCATTGTTGGGATTTCCCGGTTTGGGTATCATTATTATCTCAGCAGTTTTTCATAGTATTGGAACATGCTGAAGTCTAAATGCTGCATTACGTATATTGGTCAGTTTTACTAAACCTTTTCGTGGTAATTTCTTTAGTATCTCTCCTGTTATCAAATTGAACCCGGGAGCTCTTTTTACAATAATACTTGTTTTTCTTTCTCTTTGTACTTTTTTAGAACTAGTTTATAATATGTTTTATATTGCTAATTTTCTCTTAGTTGTCCATTTCAATTTATTCACCTTCTCCTGAATGCATTCTAAAGAGTTTGCAAAAGCATCATCTTTTTATTTGCAACTTTTTGCCCACCTCCCGTTTTCTGTTCGTATTGGGGGTATGTGATGAATTGGTTTGTTTATTTTTCTAACAGCATTTCATAATAAGTAAACAGTGATTTGAGCATATCTGTGAGATCTCTTATACAATATTAATTTATTAGTTGACCCATTTTTAATTTTTTCTGTCCTTCTTCGTAGCTGTTAAGTAAGTCTATTTTTGTTCTATTGTTATCTTAAGTTTTCATTTTTTGCCACTCATGTTGAGCTTTCCTTTTGTGTAATGTTAAATCCCTTATTTCTTTGGGGTGATTAATACCTATGATTTTCCTTTGTATTAATGGTGTATTATTCAATGCAGCTTGTTGCATATTGACCATAAATCATTCAGTTTCTGTATCCAAATCTTCCACTCTCCTAATTGGTTCAATTAAGTCTGTATGTTTGTTTGTCAATGTGGGAGTGAATTCTCTAAAAATAATATTTTCACTCAATTTTAGGGGTATTGGGGAAGTGATCAGATAATAATTTCTTTATCTTCTTTATCTTTATAAAATTTGCTGTAATATTTCTAAAAATGAAAAGTCCAGACGATCTGATATTTTGTTTATATCGCTGGACCAATATGTGCAAATGCATCTGATTATAATTTCAAATTTGTTTGTTGTTTTTCACAGGTCCATGCATTAAACAATACCTGCTCATTTTGAGTTCTGGCTTGATTCTCATTAAACAAAGCCTGACTTTGTTCCAGTATTTCCACGGGTTCCACGTGATTTTCCTGTATCATTGTTTGGCTGTTTTCACTAATAGCGCTTCAGTCGGCAACGGTGGCCTTGAATTAAGACTTGTGTTTTGTTATTGTTTTCGACATATTTCAACACTATTTTTGTTTTTAAACATTAAATTTAGTAATTATTGTCACTTTACTATCAAACTATTATGATCAAAAACATTTGCATTTATTACGAAATTGACCTGTTACGGAGCAATGTTATTAAACATACAACGGCACTTATTGGTAGCTGAACTGTAACTTTTTTAAAAATAAATAAAATTTATTAAAGACTTTATCGAATTTATTTAAATCTACGGACGGATGTTAAAAAAGTGTGTATCGAACATGAGTAAAGCATCTTTACCCATTTGTTGCCTAAATTCCTACTAACTAAATCTTAATTGACCCGTATAATAATAAATTCATAATAAAATCGTAAAATATTAAACAATTTCTTCCTATATCTTATTGAAAATCAATTAAAGGTGACTATTTAAATAATACCCATTGGGAGAAAAGTTAAGTTATCAATAAGTTTAAGCTAAAATGTATGTTTATTACATATAATATTAAACTATCCTTCTTTTTTGCGTCATTAAACTCTTGTATTTCAACTTCTTTTTTCATCAAATAATACTACGGAAATAAATGAGTAAACCTTTGTAAAAAGCAGAGATATCTCTGGCGGGCTGATATTTCTTCATTTTTTAGTAATAAAGGTTCCATCATAAAATGGCTTCAGAAAAGTTGAGAGAGATACGGTGGAAAAGTTGAGATAATAAAAATAATTCACTTAATATCGTGATAAAATCTTTATGGGTAAATTATGCATAACAATAAAATTCATCATGGCTTTCATTTCACAGGAAATTTATGGCTAGTGGTAGCTACTTTCGGCGATGTCACATTTTCAAGAAAGTATAATAGAAAAATTGACTAAACAGTAATGTGTACCTATTTTTGAATAGATGATGATCGTTCAATTTTGAAGAGAAGCGCAGACCTTGCCTCGGGCTCCGAAACGAACTAAATAAATTAGATTTGAAATAATAATTAAGCGCCTTTGTTATTAAATATTTCTCTGAACCTTTCTTGCTCTAAATTCAATCGTTTCAAAACTATTCAATTTCAGTTTTAAAGAAAATATTTACAGGTCGATACTTAAATTACTTGTTAAGGTGTTTATTCACAATATTTTTTTACAAATTGAAAGAATATAATACTAGTGGTCTGTGAATTTTAAAAATTTTATGTGACGTAGAACACTGATTTATTTAATAATAATTTGGTATTAAGGTATATCTATTGTTAAGTGAAAACGTAGTAGGGAGTGGAAAAAGTTAGATATTTATTTTTCATATATTAATGTAATTTGTGAAGATTTTGTTAGCTGCCTTGTATGGTTTTTTCTGTTCGTAGATTTTAGATTAACCATTTTTCTGAGAGCAGTGTTTCCTGAAAGTTGTCAAGTTAGAAGACAACGGCATGGAACCTCCAATTGGCGAATCTCTGATAACAGCTGATGTTGAAAAGTTGCCAAGTGGTACCAACACCATTGTATGCGGGAATTCTTTTACGGGGTCATCGGCGGATGCAGGTGAGAACGTTCCGATTGTTATAAGTCCTACCATTCCAGATCCTAAAACCTCCTCTCTTTTCCAATTAAACAATCAGCCAGAAAGTCCCGATAACCCTTGGAAACAAATAGCCATGGCTTTCTCTCAAAACATTTATAAAAAACCACCAGAACCTCCCAATTTTAGGTCAGTAGATCGAACTAACCCAGCCATTTTCCTTCAGAGACTTCACAAATATTTTGAGCTGACTCATGCCCCTCAAAAGGACTGGCTTAACGTAGCAAATCATTCTTTACCTTGTCCCGCTGGTGATTGGTCACTTCTAAGGGAGGATTTTTGGCATACGTATGAAGATTTTGCTCGGGATTTTGAAAATTATTTCTGGTCCAGTGAACGCCAGGCTGAGGAACGTTTTCGGCTCAGTGGGGTGCTATTTTCTGGAGAGGTAGGCTCCATGTCTGATTTCTTTCTGAATCAACTTAAATCTTACCGTCTGTTTAATTCCCCTATCCCTGAAAGTATGGTAGTCAGCGAGATTATGAGGCAGTTGCCTTTGCAAATTCAGTCTTTGTGGACCACAATCTCGGATATAAGTATATTCGGTGCCTTGAAATTTTTAGAGGCAGTCTTCACTCATTCCTGCGAAAAAAAGCAAAGTTACTTTTAAAGCCAACGAGTGTCACTGCTGCGGTCCTGGACCCTTATCATGTGATTCGTACCAGTAATTCGTTCCATTGATTAGGTTTGTTCTTCAGGGTACCAAGCTCTCATGGTCACCTTCTCAAGTTTTTGTGTTTATGTGGAGAGAAGCTCCTTTGCTTGGTTATAATGAGTTGTTGTTATTTTATCCCAAAGGATGTTTATTAGCTGTTAAGATGGGTTGGTTATTTGATTGCAAATTAGTGTATAATCAGTTTGGTTTAGATACTCCTTTAGAGCTGTTAAGATGTTCTTTGTTTGACACATTTAGTTATAGTTCGGTATCATGTGATTCTTCTTCTGACATAATGATTTTAGATCAAAAGCTGAGTGCTGGGTTTCCTCAATCTATGTTTCCTCATCAAAAGTTGTGTTTGTTGTCACACATCACTATTTGTTGTAATGAAATTGATTTGATAGCGTTGGTTGATTCGGGATGTGAACTTAAATGTTTCAGTGAAGAATATTTTTGTAAACTGAGACAAGCTCCTTTTTTTTGAAATATTACCAGTTGCTAGCACTCAATTGAGAGGCGCTATAGCCCAAAAAAGTGTCAGAATAAAATATCAGGTTTATTACAATTTTCAGTAGTGGGTATTTCAGGCCTTTTTGGATCAGGCGTTCCTTGTTGTTAAAGATTTAGTAAGACCAGCAGTTTTGGGTGTTGATTGGTTAGCTAAGGTAAATGCGGAGATTAAATTGTCAGATCAATCTTTAAAATTAGAGCATGGGGGGCGTAGTTTTACAGTGAATTTCAACCTAAATACTGGATGTTTTTCTAACGATACCAAGTTTGAGTGTGATGTTGTCGGTGGCCCAGGTCATCTAAGAGAAAATCTCTCAAATCTAGATTTTGTTTCCAATGAAAATGTCATGTCAACTACTGTTGAGGGATTTGTTAAGATTGATATAAGTTCTCATGTGGCATCGCTGGAGCAACTATTACTCACGGCAAAGCAAGTGGTTTGTCTGGACGAGGACAACAAAGATAATTAATTTAAGCTTCTGTCACAATTTCAGCATCTTTTTAATATATATCCAGGCAGAACCCATAAATATTAGCATGTCATTAAAATGCGTGATATTACTCCTTTTGTTAAACGTGCGTATCCTATACCTTTTCGTTATCGTTCTGCAGTAGACAAGGTCATTCAGGAAATGCTTGGTTTGGGTATAATTAAACGAGAACCCTCTGCATATGTCAGTCCTTTAGCTGTGGTCACCAAAAAGGATGGCACTGTTCGTGTGTGTTTAGATGCTCGTTTGTTAAATTCAAAAATGTATGCTCTTAATGATGCTCCTTCCTCACCTGAGGAAATATTTCAGTCATTACCACCAATTCGTTATATGAGTACTATTGATTTACGTTCCTCTTATTGGCAAATCCCTTTAAGTCCCGATAGTATCCAATATGTTGCTTTTCTTTATACTGGTAAAACATATACTTTCCAAGTTCTTCCCTTTGGTTTGAAGTCAGCTGTATTATTAAGTTTTGCAGACGACACAGCAATTCTTTACGAGCACTCGAATTGGAGTGATTTAAAAAGTTAAACGGAAAAAGATTTTAAGAAAATAAAATTATCGTTTCAACACATTCTTCATATTTTAAATTAAAAAAAAATGCAATATTTGCCATTTACATCATATGAAAATAATTTACCTTATTTCGATATATTAGAAATAGATCAGTTTACTAAGATGCCAGCCGCTACATCAGTTAAATATCTAGGCATAATGGTTGATAGACATTTAAGATGGAATCTACATATTAAATCAGTCATACAGAAATTAAGTGGCATGTCAGGAAAATTTAGATACCTAAAAAAAGTTCATCTTAAGATGCTTTCTCATGGGCTAATACAATCTCAGCTAAGTTATGAATTCATAGGATAGGGTTGCGTAAGTAACTTTTATCTAAACAATTTGGAAATTATTCAAAAATGGTTCATAAAAATATTATACGGAAAAAGTCTTACTTACCCTACAAACTCCTTATATCAATTATCAGGGCTGTTTGATATAAGACACATTTTCTGTTTGAGAATATTATTATTTGTAACCTACCAAATGAACTCGGTGATTCCACCAAAATTTTAAACTTAAAAAAAAATTATTAAAGTATCAACTACAATTAAAAACGTTGTCTTCTACGGTTACACAAGTTTCGGCTGTTCCGGTGTCAACCTTCGGGCCTTCGACGTCGCTCAGACGGCAGCTAGGGGGTGGATGGCTTACAAGAATTCCGGAAATAGTAGACAAATGAGTAGGCGCCAACTGGGTCTATATAGTGGCCAAACTATGATCCTATTTCCCCAAAAACCCAGTAAATGAGGAAAGAAATAAAAGACAAACCTCAACTTATGTTCCTTTATAAAAAAAAGAGGAAAAATATTTACTAAATATATCAACTATAAATTTCAACAATTTATTATGAGTTCGACAAATTACTAAAACTAATTAATTACTTAATGGCTTTAGATAATTTAAAAAAAATTAGTTGGAGGAAATTATAGGGAAAGTTTACACCATATATGTATATGCATAACCCAAAATAAATTATTAAATGTATCAAAATATGACACGGTTCGTCGTTAGCTTGGTACCAGGCATGACGCTTGCGCAAAATATTAATTTCCACCTTACATAAAATATAAAATAATAGTTAACTTCAATCTTGTACATAACCGCACCTATACTACATCATATATTGTAAAACAGTAAACTTATAATCCTTATAAGCTTATAACCCTCTCCAAATTGGAAGGCGATATCTGCTTAACTTTTAGTTAACCAAACTACCCAAAAGAAAATTATTAAACCATGAAATTTTATAATTAAGTATAATTCATAGAACTAATTAAAAATAAAATAAACACATAAAGGACTTTAGACACAGATTACTTAAACTCCCAGGTTGGAAGAGGTTACTTAATCTCTGCCCCCACACGGGTCTTCTGAGATTGCTTAACTTATACGTTAAGTCTTGTCCATTTAATAATGAATAAATTGAAAAAGTAAAATTGTGACAGTAGCCCTTAATAACTGAAGAATTACAACTTAAACGTGGAAGCAGTCCAAGTGTTCTGCGACCCGAAGGATTACTACATCAGCATTAAGTACTTAAATTAAGAAAAAGTTTGAAATATTAATCAATTAAATGATGTAATATTTGATAATACATAAGTTATGAGTGAAAGAACCCTAGAACATTCTGTGATCAAAAGTATAAATAATGTTGAGAATACCTTGACAACATTCGGTTGAAAGTGAATGTATAGTTTAACAATGCACACATGAAACCTTCAATATAACGTATAAAAAAAACCTGATAGTAGGGTGTCTTCTTTCACAGCATTCCCATCTTCCTATCCAGAACGAGAATTATCCTTGTAAATCTAGCTACAAGTAAGCTAGGCGGCTAGCATACCAATGTTCTGTGTTCCCTCGATGAGTCCACGATGAAACCATTGAACTCCGGACGATATAACCCTCTGTGTACAAATGTTGAAATCCTGAGTCGCTACCCTCTGGGTAAAAATTGTTGTCGTGTCCTGGGTTAACAACCCCCTGGGTGAAACAGTCGTCGAATCCTGGGTTAACAACCCCCTGGGTGAAACCCTTAAAATATTACAAAGAAAAATGTCAATACACATTGACTCAAGTATCCCGAACTATAGGATTACCCAAAAATGTTCAGCATCTAGGATGAAGAAAAATTACATTGGCTCAACAGTGAGTCATAAACAGTATTATGAGCTCAAATAATTAAAATTCTGTTACACCATGCCATAACATAAAGGAAATTGACAGCCACATGGTGCGTAACATAACCAAATATATACAAAACATACCTTTTTCGTAAAGGGTTAACTTGGTAGCCTTCCAAGGATGAGAAACACGTGAGATGATCCACAGCACAACAATATTCCACACTCCAAATGCTGTGAACTTCCAATTATTGCGTTAAAATCCTATAATAGATATGGGCTGGACCAATGACCATAGGAATTTACCAATACACTAAAATTCCTCTCAAAATACGAAATGTCCATTTACCCACAATTAACCATGAAGTAGAATCTAAAATCCACTTTAATTAGGTAAGCCGATGAGGCTAAATATGCTTTACTATATTTAAATATTGTTAAATAAGATTTTTTCTTTTCATATTAATTTTGGTATCTGTGAAGCTATTCAAATATTAGTATTAAATTGTGCATTTGATAGTAAAAAGCAATATCTGTTTCCTATATACTCTTCCTGACTCCTTTCTTTATATTTTTACCTTTTTCCTTGTAGCTTGGCTGTATATAGATGGTTCTATAGAAGTTATATAGATGGTTCAATAAAAACTATATAGATGGTTCAATATAAGCTGTATCTAGATGAATTTTAGAAGAACGTTTCGAAATCCGGAAGAATACATCAAAAACTTTAGTTCAACCATCGAAAGAAGTTAACGAGATTTCACTTTCCCTTTGAAAATTTAACAAGAAGGCCTCTACAGTCACTCCTTAAATGTTACCTCGATTCAACAGATAAGTTATTAATAAATCATTTAAATTTAAATAATTAAGTCTCTGTGAATTAGAATTTGTCGCTACCTTATTTAATTATAATATCATAAAGGTTAGTGATTTTATATATTTTCATCACTAATGGCTTGTCAAGTTTAGAAAGTTTAAATATAGTGGCGTCCAACATTCTTTTTCAAAGTTATACGAGTTGTTTAATAACCTGACCCACTCCCCAAAATCATAGAGCTTAAAACACTATAAAAATAGAAAAAATAACATGGTCTTATTACAGAATGCTTCACAGAGACCAAATTTAATAGGAAAAGAAAAAATCTTATTTAACATATTTAAATATAGTAAAGCATATTATCTATTTCAAACAAAATAATATATGAAATTATATAAAACATGAGATTTCTTGTGTGAGGTTATGTTTCAAATTTGACATTTTAATAAAGAAATTCTTGTACTAAATATATATTTTCAACAAAATATCGGCAGGAAACTTACCTTTATAAAATCAGACGGTCATTAAAAATATTTAAGATAATTAGTACATCGGATGTCCAAGATAAAAGATAATTAAAATTCAATAATCAACTTGCTCGATGACAGAGGTAAATCGAAATGACAACCCGAGTTTTGACACAAGGCATAAACGACAAATGACGTTTGTGTAGAGATGGTTGTTTCAAAATAACGAAAACGGTTACAACCGTTACAATTGTTGTTATTTTTAGCAATTTTTGTAAGATTTTTAAAGTTTTTGTGAGTTTTGGAAAATTACTTTGATCCCTAAAGACGTCCCAAAGACTTCTACAAACAATGGTTAAAACATGTTTAGTTTTATTCTGTCCAAACCGATGAAAAAATTTCGAAGAACTTGGCATAAGTAAGTTTTTAACACCAATACAGACCCGTATTTAACAATTATTTTTGTATGAATCAATTAGGCATTTAATTATTGTTCTAGCCCAGTATCTATACTGGGGTTCTAATAAAAACCTTTTATGTAGTTATATATAATTATTAGTTTTTTATTTGTCTTTTAGGTTAGAAAAAAAGGCTTAATGTAGTGGAAGAAAATGTATGTCAAGGAAATATTTTAAAATCGTTCAAGCATTTCTTGTTTTGAATTTTAGTCAGTAATAAAACTGTGATTAAAAAGAATGCCACTCCTACTTTATTTTGGCCAAGTAATAAAAAAATAACATGGTCCAGAAGCTCATGAATAGAAAAATATAGGTAATACCTTTACGCATGCTAACATTATTTAAAATGAAGCCTTTTTTTTAGTAAACTTTTTAAACCATTTTTTAATAGAATTTTAAGCAGTTCTGATACCTAGTGCTGACTTGAGAAGATCTCCGAAAAGAAATTATTGAAAACTAACTGTTTTAGGTTAGATAAAAAGTTTTGGAAGATCACACAAAGAAAATTTTAAAATATTGTAAAACTTGTAGGGTATTTAAAACGTTTATTAACAGTAAATACAAAATCTTTAAAAAACGAACACGATCGACAACTATAATTCAATCTGTCTGACAATTCTTTCTTTTGACTACTATATTTACTTCTACTAGTGGCAACTAAACATCTTCCTCCTAGTACATTCGTAGTACTAGCCGGCTAACTCGTTACACTGCCCCCTTCCTTAGATGCATTCCTCCTGGAATGCTGATATTGTCCGACGTGTTGTGGTCGTACCCGTAATCTTCGGTATGGTCCCCTTTAAACGGTGCCAGTCGATCATGATGAACCACCATGGGTTTCCCTCTGGGAGCCTTGACAATTCGGTAAATGACGTCATTAATTTTCTTTTTCACGGTGTGCGGACCTACCCAGTTCCTTTGTAATTTAGGACATAGACCTCGTTTTCTTCGTGGATTATATAGCCAGACGAAATCTCCCTCCTGGTAGCTGGTCTCTTCTGTTCTTGTGTCATAATGCCTCTTCATGCGATCACTAGCTAACTGCAAATTGGTACGGACTAATTCGTGAATATCTTCCATCTTTTTTCGAAGATCACAGATATAGTCTTCTCCAGCCGTGTAATCACCAGGCTTACAACCAAATACCAAGTCACATGGCAATCTCAAATCTCTACCAAACAAGACTTTTGCAGGTGTCTGGCCTGAAGACTCATTAACTGCCGATCGGAACGCCATCAAAAAGAATGGAATGTGTTGGTCCCAGTCCCTTTGATTTTCGGAGACAACTTTTGACAAATATCTAGCAAGAGTTCTATTTATTCGTTCCACCATCCCATCAGACTGAGGGCGAAGTGCTGTGGTTCTGGTTTTTAGAATTCCCAGTTTCTTACAAAGTTCTTGAAATAGTTCACTTTCAAAGTTCCTTCCTTGGTCCGAATGTAATTCAAGTGGCACTCCAAATCGACTTATGAATTCCTTTACTAGCATGTTGGCTAAGGTGGCAGCTTCCTGGTTGGAAACAGCATAAGCTTCTACCCACTTAGAAAAATAGTCCATCACTACGAATATGTATTTATTCCCTGCGTCGCTCTGCGGTAAGGGGCCCAGTATATCCACGGCAATTCTTTCAGCTGGGCTTCCTACAATATACTGTTGCATCTCAGCCCTAGGTTTACGATGAGGCCCATTGCTTGATAAACAAGTGGTACATGTTCGACACCAATCCCTGACGTCGTCGGAACAATTTACCCAGTAGAATCTTTCACGTACCTTCTGCAATGTTTTCTTTACGCCTAGATGACCCCCTGAGGTTCCATCATGGAGGTGTTTTAATATCTCTGGTATGCAAATTTTCGGGACAACAAGCTGCTTTTTGTATTCTGTTCCGTCAGGATTTTCAATACATCTTTTAAAAAGTCCATCCTTCACTATCAAAGAATTCCACTGTGCCCATCGGTGAAGACGACGACACTTCTTGCCACGTTGGACGACGATTGATCGATTTCCAATTTCTGATTTTCATCAAAACAGGATATTTTTCCTACCGATCCTGAATCTTCTCGGGTGTCCATTCATCACTGATAATTTTAATGTGGTACAGGTTCTGCTCTTTCTGCTGCAGGCGGCTACAATGGGGGCAATTCGGTTGGCATGGTCTTTTGGAGAGTGCATCAGCGTTGCGGTGGCTTACTCCCGATCGATGTACGATATCGAAATCGTATTCCTGTAGCTTTTCGAACCATCTTGCTACTTGACCTTCTGGATTTTTGAAATTAAGTAACCACTTCAAACTAGCGTGGTCGGTTCTTATTAGGAATTTTCTGCCATAGAGGTATTTATAAAAATGCTCAACGGACTTTACAACAGCAAGAAGTTCTCGTCTGGTGACGCAATAGTTTCTCTCCTATTTAGACAGCGTCTTACTAAAATAACCGAGGACTTTTTCCCGACCATCCTGCAACTGCGACAAAACGGAACCAATTCCTATATTGCTGGCGTCGGAATCCAGAATAAATTTTCCTTCAGGAAGCGGGTAACCCAGCATTGGGGCTGAGGTCAATTTTCCCTTTAACGTGTCAAATGCAGCTTGGCACTCTTTATCCCAGCTAAAGCTTCTACCTTCCTCGGTCATCCGTGTCAACGGTTTGGCAACGTCTTCAAATTTCTCAACGAATCGACGGTAATAGAAGCATAGGCCCAAGAAGCTTCTTAGTTGACGTTTGTCGGATGGGATTGGCCATTGCTGAACTGCCTGTATCTTATTAGGGTCCACGGAAACGCCTTCTTCGCTTACTATATGGCCCAGATAACCCACCTTGGATTGAAATAGGTGACACTTTTTAACGTTAAGCGTTAAATTGGCAGCTTGTAATCTCTTAAAGACTTCTTCGAGATTTACCAGGTGTTCCTCGAAAGTCTTGCCCATGATAATGACATCATCCAGATATACAAGACAAGTTCTCCAAGACAAACCTCTTAGGATGTTCTCCATGAGCCGTTCGAAGGTAGCAGGAGCGTTACAAAGGCCAAATGGAAGAACCGTGAACTGCCACAAACCTGATCCACTAGTGAACGCCGTCTTTTCTTTGTCGATAGGATCCATTTCTACTTGCCAATATCCGCTTTTTAAATCTAGCATGGAAAACAGCTTGGAACCCGCCAAGGAATCAAGGGCGTCATCGATTCTTGGTAAAGGATAACTGTCCTTCTTGGTGACATAGTCCACACAAAATCGTGTTGATCCATCTTTCTTCCTAACCAGAACCACGGGAGAGGCCCACGGACTCATAGATGGTTCAACCACTCCGTCCCTAACCATCTCCTGGAGAACTCTTTAGGCCTCTTCCTTCTTAACTTGGGGAAGTCTTCGTGGCGCTTGCCGGATAGGATGAGCTGCGCCTGTATTAATCTTATGTTTTACGACATCCGTTCTTCCTGGTTTACCATCTTTAGAACCAAAGACACATTCATATCGGTTAACTAGGTCTTTTACCTGACTCTTTTCGTGACTGGATAAGGACGGATCTATAGCTGCAAGCATCAGATTTATTTTGTTTGAAATTTCTTTTTCCGAAGCGCTCACCTGGTGAATCACGGCTGTTACGGGCTCGAACATTCCCACCTGTGTGCCCTTTTTAAGAGTAACGGGATAGTCGTTAACATTTATTATGCGAACAGGTACGTTTGCAGCTGACGTGATGAGTGCCTTACCAACAAGAACCCCTTTTCCTAAGTCCTGGTCGTGATTTATAGGCTCTAGCATAGCTGGGATATCATCTGGAATCACTCTATTCAGTCGGGCTGCAGCGACTAATTCACAATTTGCTGGGACTTCGACGTTTTCTGCTAGCGTTACTTCCGCGATGGTTGTCTCTCTTTGGTGTAAAAACAGTTCTTCATTTCCAACGTGTATGGTTCGGCGCTTGAGATCTAGTTGAAACCCACAGGCATACATGATGTCCATACCCAAAATAATGTCTTCTTCGATGTCTGCCACCAGAGAGATATGTGATACACAGGTGGAACCAAATTTTATTCTCAACTCCACCTCGCCGTAGACCTTGACTGTTTCCCCCGTAGCGGTCCGTAAAGGGCCCCACTCACCTCGTTCTTCTTCGCCGCTTTTAACCGACGGTTTAAAACGTTGAAAGGAAAAACGTTGACTGATATGTCCACACACAACAGTTTTTTTGACGCCAGTTTATCACGATGGACCGTACGTGCTTGTTAGCAGTGGCAGCGGTTTTGGCAGTGACAAAAAATCGCGAAAAAAGAAAATCTCGAAGAAAATGGATTAAAGACTGGCTACTTAATCGCAGTACACGGTCACAAACAAATTTACTGGAGGAGCTAAGATTGGAGCCTGGTGATTGACACGATTACTTGAGGATGGACGAGTATACGTATCGGAAACTGTTAAAATTAGAAACATCGTAAATTGAGAGACATAAAGTCTGTTTCAACACGCGTAAAAACCGTAATATTACCGTACAAATCACAATTGTTGGATAGAGCGCATGATTTGTACGGTAATATTACGGTTTTCACGCGTGTTGAAACAAACCTATAATACCCATTTACGGGAATGCATCAGTCCTCACGAACGCCTAACAGCTACTCTGCGGTTTCTGGCCATTGGCCGCAGCTACGAGGATCTGAAGTATTCTGTTATTATTTTACCGCAGGCACTAGGACGCATAATACCCGAAACCTGCCAAGCTCGATAAACTCTAATAAAAAATCTCTGTTCCACTGCCTAATATCCGGCATTTTTATTATAGCTAGTTGTAAATATTAATAAACAACAAAAACATGCTAAACGTCACTGCTACTGATAAATGCCCGACCAGTCAAACTGTTGAGAACACACATCTCGTTTTTACTCGAACGGTTGGCACGATAACCATCAAAAATCAAGACTCGCCTGAAATTTTGGAACGACGTTCATAAACGACATTCTTGCCCATACACCTCGTTTTTGTGACATTTTTACCCTGACGTTTTTAACCGTCGGTTAAAAACGGCGGAGAAGAACGAGGTGAGTGGGGCCCTTAACAACCATCTGGAGGGTAGCAATTTTTTCTTCGTTGTGACTGCTGGACGAATGATAGTTTTGTCGCTCCGGTATCTACCAACATTTTATACTCTTTGCCATCGACTGTGCCGTCTACGTACAAACTGCTGGTAAGATGTCTTAACGATGCTATAATTAGAATGGGAGGGTCTTGGAAGCTAGTTCGAGTCGATGTCGCCCCCCGGGAGACGACCCAATTTAGTTTTCCTGCTGCTGGAACTTTTTATCTGTCCAACGAGAGCAGGCATTTCTGATGTGGCCTAGTTCCCCACAATTCCAACATCTGACAGGGCGTCTCTTCCTGGAGGCCAGTATTTTCATGACGCTAGTCACTACGTCTTCCATGATTTTGGGATCAGATGGCTCTTGTTAAGTGTCGACGTTGTTGTGGTCCGTGATGACTCGTACTCGATCAGGGCCTCGGGAAGCCTCCGTTGCAGCTTCGTACTCCAACGCTACTGTCAACGCATCGACTAAAAGTTTTGGACGAGCTAAACGTACCGCTCTCTGTAAGTCTTGGTCCCATAAACCGTCAACGAAAGCTTGGACAGCTAAGCATTCTAGAAGACTCTCTGGGGCCGACGGATCGGCAAAGCGTGCCATTCTTGCAATGTCTGCTTCAAACTCCTGAATTGACTTATTGACTTTCTGCTTCCTGTTCTTGAGATGGGACTGATAAACCGGCTCTAGGTGAGCATGGCCATATCTCATTTCTAAATGTTTCACCAGTAAGTCAAAGTCTTCAGCTTCATCCGCATGGAGTGTTTGCAGAACATCTAATGCTTCACCACGCAGAGCTATTGTGAGAGATATGGCTTTCTCCCGGGATGACCATCCGTTAGCTCCAGCTGCAGCATTAAACTGTTTCATGTAATTTTGTAAAGAAGTCTTTCCATCATAAGTTGGGGGTTTTATCCCCTTAAGAATTTCTGCTGTACTAGATCCTTGCCGCTCTTGCGTCCTCGATGACTGCTGGGAGACACGTTCTTCGATCGTTTGAAGCTGGATATGCAGATTAGAGACGCTGCTCCCTAATCTTTCAACGACCGGATGGGATTCCATATTTTGTTCTAAAGATAGTTGTTGGGACATCTTCCCCTGGAGATTCTGGATCTGCGCTTCGAGTCGTCCGGTGCGTTGCGATATCTTCTTTTCGAGTCGTTTAGTACGTTGTGATATCTCTGTTATCTCTGTGTGCATTTCGGCTCGAAGTTCCGAAGCTTGATTAGACATCATAGTAGTCACTTGTTGAAGGAGCTCATTGCGTTGACTGGATATCTGCTGAGAAAGCTGAACCAATTCGTCACTTAGGCTTGACATCTGCTGGGACTGACTGAATACCTGTTGCGATAGCTCGTCACGCAGGCTCGACATCTGTTGGGACAGGGCAGCGAAGGCTTTTCGAGATGGATCTTCGAATTCTACCGATTCTGAATCAATACCTTGGCTATGGTAGTACTCACGTAGCCGTCCTAGTAATACAGCCTTCGGTCAAGTGGTATCTAAGTCCCGTTCTTCGAGCTCTCTTCTGATCTCTACCGCCAACAATTCGTTTATCTTCTTCCCGGGCATTTCTATTTCCTCTTATACCCCACACCTGACACCAATTTGTAAAACTTGTAGGGTATTTTAAAACGTTTATTAACAGTAAATACAAAATCTTTAAAAAACAAATACGATTGACAACTATAATTCAATCTGACTGACAATTCTTTCTTTTGACTACTATATTTACTTTTACTAGTGGCAACTAAACATCTTCCTCCTAGTACCTTCGTAGTACTAGCCGGCTAACTCGTTACAATATGTTCGAAGCATTTTAAATTTTAGTCAGTGATGAAACTGTGATTAGAAGGAATGCTACTGCTATTTAATTTTTGCCAAGTAATAAAAAAGAGAACATGCTACAGAAGTTCATGCAAAGGAGGCTAGGAAGGTTTATTTCTACTTCATTTAAACATAATGCCTATGCAATCTATATTATGCCACTATTTTTCAGAATTTTAGGCATTTTAGATAGTGGAGATGATCTCCCAAAAGAAATTATTGAAAACTAAACAAAAGAATTCATACTTATGTTTAAGTGACTTGACTGAATGTCATGTACTATTTATTCGTTTCATAAGCTTGCATTTGAATATGCACATTTGATGGATTTTTTAGCTCTGGAGCATTAATATTTGTTTATTTACATCTACTACATCTGCATTTGTTTATTTTTTTTTTTTATTTAAAATGATATTTTGAGGATTGTCAAACTTGACATTTTTTGTTGTTGGATTCGTTCGATGCCAGGTTCTGTTACAGGTTTATCGATTTATCCTTTGTTTATGCTAGCCATATATGCTCATGAATATAAAAGTGATTATTTGTTTGATTTTTGTTAAGTTTTCAAATTTAGATTTTTTCTATAATATAGGTATCGCTAAACATCAGTAACTAGAGAGTAGGTATTTTAATTCACAAAATAGTTTTAAAGTAAATAATCATAAGAAAAATTACAAAGACTTTTGTTTTCATATTATAATGACTCAAAGGTCAAACACAAAAAGTTTAAAACTTGTCATTGTCATTTTTACCACATGGCCAGGACGTCTAGAGTGTTTTTTTATTACATCTACATTTAACCCTAATCTTCTGTTACTTGATAAAAAATTCACATCTCATCAGATGCATCCTATATGATGATAAACAAGCACAGCAGCTATAAGCATGCTAATTTAATCATCTTAAATCTTTCCATGCAAATATCTGCAAAATAGTGTTTTTTTTTTAATTGCAGAAATACAGTAAAGAAGACAGAAATGCAGATATCTAAACAAACCAAATGCGGTACAGATATCAAAAACGACAGCAGACGTATAAATGATGCAATGTTACAGTCTTCCCCTTAGCAAGTTCTACCTGTGTTAAAGAAAAGAAATATGATAAGTACTGATGCTGGAACATTTTTACTGTATGCTGAATGTTTTCAAATAGGTAGTTTTCTTAGAATTAATTGTCAATTGTTATAATTTGTACACCTGATACTCTTATCAAAATATCTACTTGTAATATGTTGTGTATGTTTTATATTTCATATACTGCTATGGAATTTTTAAAAGGGAAAGTATACCTTATAATATGTAGACCAAGGTATATTCTAGCTCAATAAAAAAAATTCATAAAGTATAATAGTTAAAAAAATTTAATACTTTCCTAATACAAGACGTATTTCTAATCAGGCAATGATGTTGAGTTCTTTCAAAAATAATATAATTAAGTTGTATGTATTTTACTTATTTATACCTAAATGTTTTTATATATTTTACATTTACTTTTGACGACTGTAAACAACATATCGAAGGCACCAAGGCTAGACCTCGTAAGTCGCAAAATCAAAATTTTTCAGGATATCAAAAAAAAAAGATTCACAAGTGCATAGAACAATACATTTTACTCTATAATGGGACTAATATTTAATCATATTTTGTTCAAAAATTGTAATACTTCATTTATACAGTAGATGGAGTTAAATATTTTAAACGAGATTATCATAAAATATAATTTTCAGTGGAACTGTTAGTTACGAGGTCCTGTATTGTGGCCCTCGATATGTCCAAAATAAAGAAAAAAGTCCAATTTAGATAAAACAATAAATATTGTACAATTTTAAATAAAAAGTCTAACTTTATTTTACAGTATCTATAAATTATAATAAAAAAAATATATAAATCCTTGGCCATTCAGCCAGTTTTAAATTAAATACAATTCATACAAATAATTATATTTTTATATATTTTGTAATTCTACATTATAATTGACTAACACCCAGTTAGAAGAACACTTATATAAATCTTTCAATATCTAATGATCGTATAATTTTATTAGACTGAACGTAATTTGATGTTCATATCATTAAGACAGATCAAATTCTCAAACTCTGTCATAGTTTATCGTACCTATAAATTTTAATGAATATTGTTGCAATCGGTTGGTTGTATCTGAGGTACGATATACATTTATATTAGTATGTACACATTTTTTTTTTATTTTAAATATGTATATATTTGTTTTCTGTCTTTGTCAATAAGATGTATTTTTTTCAACAATAGAGCAATTTGAATAAGGAGCCTGCGCATATCAGGCAGAGACTCCTGTCACTCGTAGCATCTAAATTTGTGTCAATGTATATAGTGGAGAGAGCATAAGTTGGAACCATATCCATGCTTTCTGACAGTGGTCTCCCTTTGTTATCTGCATGTTCCTATTAAACTTTGTTAAACTCATTGTAAGATATACCTTCTGTCTTGAAAATTCCGTACCTGTCTAGTATCCTAAAGATTTTTTTAATAATAAGTAGTTTTCTTTGAATTAAATGTTATATATTCTTTGTATTTGTTTATGTCCTGAAGATTTTATTTGAACAAAATGTTATTCAATTCTTATAATTTATTTCCCTAATACTTGCAATATATGTTTTTTTTTCAAGGATTTTCAAATGTTAGGTAATTTCCTTTGAATTAATTTATTTTTTAATAACTTTAACATCTGATACTATTATTAAAATATTTGCAATGTTTTTTTAAATATTTTTGTATTCTGTAGAATCTTGCAAGATTTTCAAATAAAAGAAATAGTTCAAATAATAAGTACCTAGTTTTATTTTCTTCATTGGTCCCCAGCCTAAACTTAAATTTACCTTTATTTCCAAGATTAAGTTTTGATAGGTATAATTTAATAAATATTTCACTCGTCTACAATATTCGACTCGATAGTGGAGTCGGTAAGCATCTGGTATTCATTTCTGGTCAGGAGATAACAATGGTTGTAATTCTATAGCAAAAATGGTTTACTCTCTACAGGAAAGAATCGAAATAATTATCCTTTATGAAGAGGTTGGAAAATGCGCACGAAGGGCAGGCAGCATTTAAATGAAAGGCATCCTAATCGTAATGTTAGTCATATGTATATTCTTGATTTGGTAGCTAAGTTTTTGGAAACTGGTTCGGTGGAAAATAGAAAAAGAACCGACGAGTACTAAATGAAGAAGCTCTAATTGAGGTTTTGGGAACATTTGTTGCCGTGTCAACTAGCTCCATACGAATAGTAACAGAACAGACGGGAATATCACGCGAGACTGTAAGAAGAGCACTGAAAATGCATAAATTTCATTCCTATAAAATGCAGTTACTTCAAGAGCTCTATGAAGATAATTTTGATAAAAGAATAGAGTTTTGTAAAACCATATCTGATCAAGTCAACGCCAACCCCAATCTTCTGCTGAATATCTGTTTCAGTGATGAATCTTCATTTTTTTTTTTTCTAAATGACAATGTTAATAAACACAAATGTTGGTACTGGAGTGATGAACACCCGCATATTATTCAAGAAGAGCGCATACGCAATTATTGGTTTTTATTTAATGAAGGAAACTTGCCAGGCGATCTGTCCCTTTAATATGCTTGCAGAGATTATTGATCCTCTTATAAACTCATGAGCCAGAAACAAACTGATGCAGAAGGTAATTTAGTTTTAAAGGAGGATGTGTTACATGTCCAGCAGGACGCTGCTACACTTCATTTTTTTCTTCTCGTCTGACAGAGATTTCCAGGCCCTTGGATAAGCAGAAGGGGAGCAATTGAATGGGCCCCAAGATCACTTAATTTAACTCCTTTAGACTTTTTTCTTTGGGGAAACCTTAAATCCGTTGTTTATGAAAGACAACCTGCTGATATTGATGATCTTAAAACGAGAATTACAGAAGCATGCCGGTCAATTTCTGGTAAAAGTTTTCCAAAATGTTAGAGAGGAGTTGGGAAACAGACTTTTTACTGTTTACAGTACAATGGACAACATTTTCAAAAGTTTTTAAAATAGTGTACAAGTAGATCCTATGTGTTCTATTTTTAAAATTTCTTGTGCAAATTAAAAGTTAATTATTTTGTAAAAGTCACCTTACCAAAAAAATTAAAAGTTAAACGTGTAGACTTGATATTCCTCCTGTTATTTAACTCGATAGAATAATTTTTGTCACTACGTCAACCACGAATTACTGTTAGAAAAAATATCCCACTATGGTATTCGCGGTGTACCACAAAACTAGTTTCAGTCATATCTTTGTGATCGGCCCCAGACAGTGAAAATAATCTTAAAAAGTGGTCAATATTTAACGACTAATTATTCGTCATGGATAGTGAATAATACCGGAGTTTCCCTGGGTTCCATTTTGTGACCATTATTATTCACTTTCTTTTTGAGTGACTTACCTAAAAGTTTATCACAATGTATTTTACTTGTTTATATGCAGATAATGCAATATTATTTATTACTGACAAATCTGAGTCAAATATTCAATTTAATTTAAATTCAGTATGTAATGCAATAATAAACTGGCTTAGTTTTGACTCTTTATATATACTCGTAAACCCCAATAAAACAAATTATGACCTTTCACACTCAATGGAAGTCAAACTTATCTTCATATTATGTATTAATTAATAACGAATATATTTTTGGGTAGTAAAATTATAAAATCACTTAATTCTATGTCTTACCAGATTAGAGTACAAAGGGAGGTTTTTACAGCTGAAAGATTAAGTATGTTCGACTTTTAAAATTTTACATGATCTTAAACTCAACCTGTGTAAGCCAGGTTGGTTTCTATCTTTAAAAAAACAATTTATTTTAGTACGAAAGGACCAAATAGATATAAAATTGATTTAATTTTGATTTAAATTATTATTTTGGTAGATTAGTGCAATAGATTTAGAATCTTTATTGCAATTAAATTACAAATAATACTTTTATATTTTAGACTTTTTATTATTATTTATTTCAAGATTGATTTTATTATTATGTGTTTTAATTAGAATTGCATTTCTAACATTGTTAGAGCGTAAGGTTTTAGGGTATATCCAAATTTTCGACAAAAGTGCCATCAAAACTACTGCATGGAATAAAAAATTTGGGGATGCTCCATTAGTATTTGCGACGTTTTTCTAGTTCAAAAACGTATATTAAGGGCTCTTGCAAATAAACCACCAATATTTTCTTGAAGATCTTTATTTAAGCAATACTTGCAGTTGTGGGATTATACTATATAGTTTGATTCAAAAGAAAGGAATATATTCATTAAAATGGAAGTAGTTGGTTTTTCAAAAAAAAAAAAAATGCTCGGCAGGTCATTTTATTTACTAATAGCGCAATTTTTCAAAAATAAGTTTCTCTCACTTTCCATATATAGGCAGTGGCGTCATTGGCAATTTCTTTAAATAGTAACCCCAATTTTTTTCTTGATTTTGATAGTTCTTGCCATTTCCTACTCGGAAACATAATATTTGCAATATCTTACAAAACAATTTTTTTTAAATAAAAGTCATTTAAAGATTAGGCACATAAATTTTATTTTATTTTGAGAACAAAATAAATAAATGAAAGATAATTATTTGTAATTGAGTACCTAATCTATCAAAATAATAATAATGAGAAAAAGAATTTAATAACAATTTCACAGCAACATAATTTAAAAATATACTAAATTAGGTATTCAAATGTCCTCTACCGACGTCTTGCCTTTATTATGGTGCTAATAAAATGAATAAATTCATTATTTCATAAACCAGTGATTTTCGGGAAAAAATTCTGAAACCTGTCGATTTTTATATTTAAACGGGCGCTTCGTCAGCATATGATTTTTGACGGATCTATGCGATCTTTATGTCGTCATCAAAAAAAATTTTAAATGGAAATGTGTGTTGTAATACATCATTTAAAAGGTCTTCTAAATATCTACTCAGACATATCAACTGTCCAAGTAATTTAGTTTTGTATATTGCTAAAAAAAAATTATTTCTTTATTATTTTTAAATCTTATCTACTTTTTATATTGTCTAAAACGAATCAAGTTACCTTATCAAAATTGCTACCTTGACATTCAACTTAATTCGCTTTCTATCAGGGGTTAATTGTATTGTAGTGGACGTTTTCAAAAAGTTTTTGTGTTTATTAATGACATGAAGCTAACTGAAATGCAATGAATTGAAGTTTTAATAATGATTGGTTGTAAAAATAAAACACGTACGCAGGAAGATTTATGTACGTTCTTTAGTAATAAATACCCAAACCTAGAACCAATTTCACAATCCATAGTGAGTAAAATTGAGACAAAAATTCAGAGAAACGGGTCATGTGAAAGACATCACTAAAGATAGTAGAAACCCAATTTTTGAAAACAAGAAACCTTTGAAAATAATTACAATATCAGTTCACAGTGAGTAGCATTAGATAATGATATGGGAAATTTAACAGTTCATAGAACGCTAAAAAAGCAAAAGTGACATCCCTACAAAGTTACTTTAATACAAGAACATATGGAAAATGATTTTGATGAACGAGTTGTATTCTGTGAAAAGATAATGGACAAAAACAACAGAAATACAATGTTTTTAAAAAATAAGTGCTTTTTTCAGATGAATCTAAATTTTTACTAAACGGTCATGTCAATCGTCATTATTAAGCTACAAAAAATTCACACTGGATGCAAGAGTACCATACTCAATACCAAGAGAAAGTAAATGTTTGGGCGGGAATAATAGATAAGACTATTGTGCCATACTTTTTTGAAAAAATCTTAACAGTTCCTAGATATTTAGAATTTTTTCAAAACTTCTTGATCCTCGAATTGAACCGATTGTGTTCCTAAACAAAATTATTTGTGGCTACAGGAAGACGGTGCGCTTCCACACTATGCTGTCTTGGTGCGAAACTACTTGGATAACATCTTCCCAAATCGGTGGATAGATCAAAGAGTATCAATAGAATGGTCTTCTAAGTCACCCGATTTAACTTTTTTTGATTTATTTTTATGGAGATACTTAAAAAAGTAAAGTGTACCAAAATACACCACAAAATGTCAATGATCTCAAAGAAATGATACGTATTGAGATTGCAGACAGAAATTTTTGAGAACGTCCAAGAAGAGATCGCTTAATGAATAATAATATTTATTGCAATAATAAATGGCAAGACGTCGGTGGAGAACATTTTGAACACCCAATTTAGTAGAATATTTTTGAATTATTTTGCTGTCAAATTATCAATCAGATATTTTTTATTATTTTTTAGATTAAGCACTTAATGAAAAATAATTATCTTTCATTCATTTATTGTGTTATTAAATTAAAATAAAATTTAAGTGTCTACTCTTTAAATGACTTTTATTTAAAAACATTTTTATGTAAGATATTTCAAATATCATGTTTCCGAGTAGGAAATTGCAAGATCTATCAAAATAAAAAAAAAGGGTCACTGCTCAAAAATGGGAAGTGGGGTAAACTTGAATTCTTTTTGAAAAATTGACCTTTAAGTTAACAAAATTGAGCCGTCCAAGCATTTTTTCAAAAAACCAACTACTTCCATTATAATAAATTTATCCTTTTATTTGAACCATACTGTACCTATATACAGCAACTGCTTAAAAAGATGCATAAAAATGAAGAAAGCTTTATGACAAAATCAGATATAAATAATTATAATACGAGAAATTAAACTAAAATTTATATCCGAAATGTAAGATTTACACTTTCGGTAAAATCGTTTAATTTTCAAGGATCCCATCTTTAAATATCATACCTAATGATTTAAAAAACTTATCCCAGAATTTATTTCTGCTGTTGGACATAACTCCTTACAATGATAATTTTAAAGGCTAAAACCTTTATGATATGTCATATTGTTTTTATGTTTATTTTATTTAATTTTATGCATGTACATATCTGTGCATATTTGTGTATTTTTAATTTTTATTTGTAATCGCTAGACAGTTTCAAGTTCGAGTTCAAGTTTAAGTTTGAATACTGAAGATCATTCACGTCGCAGAATTATGCAGAATTACGAATTAGGATCCCGAATCCCTTTGTGGAAGTTGCCTGATGATATACCTTGAGATAACCTACTTTTACATTCCGTATATTACCAACTTACCAAAAGATAAGTGTTTACTCAATAAATCATCTTAAATTTGAATTTAGTGAAATTTAGGTGAATTAGAATTTGCTAACACCTTATCTAAAGCATGGTTTAAGTATTATTTGTTAGTGGTTAATGATTTTCTATATTTTTATCACAAATCTAGAGTCAAGTATATTGCGCGATTGTGCAATGGACTGTATAAGAGAATTCGTGTTTTTCATTCAAAATAATTCGTTAATCAAACATGATCGATATGGATGCACAAAGTAAATTACAAAAAATATTGATAGGATTGCAAAACTAAAATATTACGTACCATCGGTGACGTAACATGTAGTAAGCTTTAAATTTAGTGGTGCGCAACTTCATTTTCAAAGTTAGTCGAGTTATTTAAAAATCTAACCCACGCCCTATAAATTGAGCTCAACCACATTAAACAAGTAGATAAAATAACTAGATATCACAAATTTACAACCATTTAATTAACTGACATGTTGAAAATACTTTAAGAAAACCTGTTAAACATAAATCAATCTAATTACTTCTAGTACTTTATTTATTCCAATATCCTCAAATAAAATGAGCAATATTATATGACAATAAAGATAAAACACACATTAAAGGGTATTTGTGGTATTTTTTATCTAAATCCGCCATAAAAATTACAAATTTTTCTTTTTGTGATGTAATACAGAACTACTTTTATTAAATTTAAACAAAAAGTTGTAGTTTGTTTACGAAATATGGGTTGCCTTGGTTGTCAGCACATAGTAGCGAGTTTTTTTTTACCGGATTTACCACAAGTGATAGATTATATCCCGGAAACGTTAGCGCAGTAAAAGATGTGCGTCTTTTTCCCGCCCAGAGGGTGTCAATAGTGACTAGTACGTATACTGGGTTATTACAATGTGTGACACCTATAAAAGTTTAAAATTAGGTTAACCATATCTATTGAGACTAATTCTAAAAGTTCACAGTTTTTGTAAGAAAATTATATTTTCTGCAGATTATTTAAAATAAGTAATGATGTAAACACCGTTTGCATTTAAGAGAAAAATTTACATTACAAACTGAAAGACCTGCGGGGCAGCGGTAGTTTAGTAGGTATAAAAATTACAACTTAAGGGTGGAGCCTAAATACTACAAAATTAGTTCCGAGACTAAATAAAATCAACATTCATTCATAATTTTAACAATTGCATGTAGATACGAGGGACACATATTCTAAACTCTAACCCGCGAAGTTGTGTGCAGTGGTTGACTGGCATCGGGATTAACCCATTTGCCACAGACATTATTATTTTTATTAAAATTGTTACCACTGATTGTTAATTGTTATTGGTTTATATGTTAATTTTAGATTCTTTAATAAATGTTATCAATGTATTAAATACTTTTTTATTGTTTGAGATCAATAGCAACGTAATATTGGTTGGAAAAGAAATCCCTATATCTAATAACTTGGTTAAAAAAAATTTTCTATATTTGTTGTGGTTTTTACATGCAAATATCAAATGATTAAGATCTCCTACTGAATTATTATCACAAGAACAGAAGGGTGTCCTTAGGACACCGACCCGCGAAGTTGAGACAAAAGAAACGAAAAATATTCCACAATAGCACAATATAATAATATGTATTTTACAATATAATAAAACTTATTTTGGCTGTCGACAAATTTGCTTAAAAATCTTCTTTTAGAAATATACCTTTCATTTGACGAAAAACGAAGGCCTAAACGAAAAAAAAATATTTTTCATAAAAGTTTCGCCTATGTATTGACAAGGTAATAGTGCTTTCCCCATATTTTTTGCTATTAAATTAACAAAAATATAGGAATAAACAATTACTGATCTCATGGTTTTACAGGAAAGAAAGCAGTCTCTCGACTCCATGCATCTCTCTCAGCGCTGAAATGTATGCAATCTGTTTGACTCTCTTACATTATTTTATACAGGGATTATTGATTTATCCGCTATGAAGGTGAATAATTATTATAGGGTGTATTACTTCATGATTTTTTTGAGGAAAATAAAAAAATAAGAAAATATAGACTATTTATGGAAGGTATAAGCACAGTATATATAAGTATAGGTTATAAACAGTAAGGCTATTGCTTTGCAGAATACAATAAATTCCTAATAAAAAAAAATAATAATTAAAAGAATATAAAGCATAAATTAAAAATATTAAATTATATAAGTACAAGACTTGCAAACTAATCAGAATTGGATTCACCACACGAATCAACATTTTCCAAAACATGAGCGGCTATGGTCAATTTCTGCAGTTTTTCTGTGCCATACAGGTGCAGGAACCGATGCAGCCAATATCTTTTTCTGCATTTGCAAATTTTGTTTTCACAGTCTAGAACAATAATATTGTTAAAATATTGTACATGTATGAAAATTATCGGTGTATAGTATCTTTTTTGCATTTGCATGATAAGTTCTGTTATGTCTGGTAGCAGGTCGAGCAGAATCCTAATAGTGGGTATCAGACTTCCATCTTGATCTACTTTCCATCCATATTCTTCAACATTATGAAGCTGCATCTATGACTTTAAAGAGCTTAGCCAAATACTTAGCTGGTAGAAACATCTTAAACAATGTAATCTTAGGGCGTCTTCAGTCGATGGCAATTTAGCAATTATTTTAAAGAGACCATTAATCCCTTCAAAATGTTAATGGAAGTAACATTGGCAGTTTTTGAATAAAGTTTTATGAAAAATATTTCAAGATTAGAGAATGTGCTTTCAGAGTACCTACGAATCAGTGCCAAATCCATCCAAAAGGTGATAGTGTTGAAGGTAGATTTTGTAACAGGTTCTTTTTTTAATATCAGACAATTGGCTGGTTGTATCACGACCTGTCACAGAATGAAAATCAGGCACATTTTTTAGAAGTTTTTAATCCAAATTTAAATCATGTACTGCTATAAATCGTCATGAGTCTCCTTGCCCTATTCTGAACCATATCTTTTTGGTTTAACACTACTTAAAATAAATTAATAAGAGTAGAAGATCTGTATCGTTGCAATCAATAATGCAGCGTGAATTCCCCGAATTTTTGGCTGATAATATGTGCGATAAGATACGAATATAAGCTTTTTCGTGATTTGAATTTAGGAAATCGTCTTTTGATGGTTCAAAATTCGTCCCATATTTATTGATATTCGCGAATCCACCACTAGTTACAAATTGAATAGGCTTTTGCTGAATGGAATTTTCAAGAAGTTGCTCTTACAGAAAATGTGTTAAAAGTCTTTTGTTAAATATCGAATGAATGAACAACTTCCATTATTTCGGAAGGGGAATATTGGGTCTGTCAATTTCTATATTAATTGACTTCTGAGATCCTCTATTGTATTTTTGATAGAATTTTCTTTATTATGATTAAATACCACATCTAACCTTTGAGCATTAAATTTATTTCTAAAAGTAATGTTAACAAATATATTAGCATATTCTTTAAATGATATGCAACTTTTGGACTTTCCCAAACCTTGAACTATTGCTATCCCTTCAAAAATGTGACAAGTTTTGCCAAAGTCAATAGGTGCACTTAAGTCTTCGTGGGTAATGTCATATTGATCTAAAATATTTCTCATTAAACTCTTATTTGTAGAGGCGCCGCGATACCCATTTACTGTTAGAGACATCGGAGAGGCTGTCAGCTCAAACTTAAATATTTCGGCATGATTAATGCTTCTGTCCACATCCTTTGCTAATAAAATATTGTGAAGTAACTGTAGACCATGCAAGGATTGAAAAGTCATATTTTGATATCATTTTTGTCTTTGCTTCTTGTAACAACAAATCCGTAATTAAAATGTTTAACGAAACCTTACCCAACTTACCCAAATATATTTAGGCATTCAGCTATAACAGGATGAATGCAGATATAATAAAAACGCAAAAATGTCTATATTTCTTTCCAATTTATTAGGAACTTTAATATATAACACACGTATTAATTTTTTAGTAAAAACAGACAATATGACACATTTTTCATTGGCACCTAACGAGAAGTTTTATAATAAAAAAATGAAAAAAATTTTAGCATATCAATAATGTGAGAGAAACAGAGCTATACTACGTTTTTCATTAAGGCCTTCCTTTTTGTTAAATGTTAAAATTTATTTTTTTTTTAATTTGGTGTCATCGGCGTCGACTACTACGGCCATTAGCCTCGTGTTCTGTGTAGACTTTGTTACTGTTTCCCAGCGCCAGTTTAGGAACAGCACTGTTAATTAGAACCCAACAGTGAATGGTCGAGTGGGGAATCCTACCAAGGCATCAGAATTAATTTTAAATAATTAAATTAAATAAAAAATCCCGGCCAACGATTGGATTCGAACCTGAGACCTTCCGATCTCAAAGTCATGACTCTAACCACTGAGCCAACCCACCCCCCAAATTTTAGAATTATATTTAAAAAAATTAAATTTTTGAAGGGCTGATTTTTAGTATAAGTATAAAAATGTACTTCCTACAAAGATTTTATTGTGCATTGGACCAAAAATAAGTATTTTTTTTTTATTTGGCGGTATCAATATTTGGATTTTTGATGATAGTGCCCTTCTACACAGTCCAATTTTGTATTATCTCCAGAATAAGGGTTACCTTATCCTGATCTTTCATCTCTGAAAAATTCAGCTTATGACAAAGAGAGATAAATCGTTTTCTAAAGCGAATATTTTAATACATACACTCTACTAATATTAATTGATTGTCCAAAAGTAGAAAAGCGCCCATAGTTTAGCAATACATTCTCTTCTATATCACATAATTTTAAACCGATTTAAATGTGCAAAAAGTGACTCCAGAGAGGTACGGGTTTAGCCTGTACCTGTACTTACATAAAATTTCTTTTAGTAAAAATAAAAAATAATCCGTAAAATTGGTGTACTATGAATGAAACCATTGCATATAATATATATGCCAATTTTAGTATTACAAAAATGATTAACGTAAAAAATAAGGTGTACAAATACGTAAAATTTATTTATCCCTCGTAAAACATTAGTAAAATATATTATAAATTGTTTTCATTCTCAAATATTCATTTCTTAAAAATTCAATTTAGTTTTTTCTAAAAAAAAATGAGAAAATGGGTAAAAAAGTCGAGTTTTGTATATTTTTTTTATAAAAAATTGAAACAAATTTTGAAAAAGTGTCTCAAAAGGAGCATAGATTTAACCTTTAGCTACACGTACATATTTTTTTCTTTTAGAAAAAGTCAAAAATAAACTTTAAAAGTGGGGTACTACGAAACCCTTGCATGCTCCGCGCTACATCCAAGTAAATACTCCTCTTAATGGACTCAAATATGCTCTCATTTTTATTAAAAATAAAAAACTACTTACATCGTGTTTGACATCCTGTCATCCACAGTATAAAATACATCCTTCAATGGTGTCGTGGAATATGGAGTTGATAAAGTGAACTGTTTCAACGGCCTTTGTCTGGGTTTAAGTCTTGGATGTTGTTCTTGTTCCTCTCGTTCTTCTTCGATAGCATTTTGAATGTCATTGTTGCCATTGAAGATATCGATCGTATTGTGTGTCAGATGTTCCATTTTTAGAACTTCGTATTGATGTTCGTCTTCCTCGTGATGAAAAACTTCGCTTAGTTCGTATTCTTTGACCTGGAAAAGACGTGTAATGTAACGGAATGAACGTTAACTATTTTATTAAAAATGAAGCAGTGTAGTAGATATATTTTTGAATATTAGGGAAATTAAATTCTCTACGGTTATATAGAAACCTACGCTTTCTCTTCTATTGTTGATTTCCTTATTTGATGATTCTGATAACACATCATTTTCCGTATCTTTATTTGGTAACACAAAGTAGTCATTCCCCAATTATTTTAATTTTGTAAATTATAAAAACTAGTTAAAAACGGCAATTAAAAATGTATATTGGCCATACTCGTAAGGCTTGCTCACATTCAGGTTTACGTCGCTCAACGTATATTGAAAACTTAACTCACGCAGACGTAGATATGGGCTTAGTGTGCATCAATACATTTCTGATATATACCGATGCTGTATAGATGTATTTGAGAACGAGCCTGAAAGGGCATCTGGACCGACTAAGCACATCAAATTGCTGACTAAGAATCTCGACAGTCAATGTCGTCATGATTTAGCGGTAAGGGCATTTGTCTGGAGAACAAAGCTGTCTGTGTTCGAATCCCGAGACGACAGGCTTTTTCAAATCTCCAAGTATTTGTTACCTTTGGGGTTCAGGGATGGTCATAATAATTCGTAGGGTAATTTTTGAGATTTGTTTCAGAATTTACAAATTATTTAATAAATTATAAAAATTGTGCATTTATTTATCGTGAAATCGCAAATCTGTGCCTTAGAGGCAAAGGATCTTATCTCGAGTTTAATATTAAGTAAAATGCATTTACTAAAATCCTAAAGCTTATATTTTTTAGTAATAGAAAATCGTACCTTTATAAGTAGGTACTAGTTTTTGATATACTACATTTAGAAAAACTAGTATTTTTATTTTTCAAAGATGTAAAAAGTCATATTTCCAAATGCAGGCCTCATTTTCTCCAAATCAGATTGGAGATAAGATTTTTACCTTCAAGAAACAGAAATCGAAATCCGAAAAGTCAGAGAAACGTTTGAAATAATTTTAAAATTCGGAAACAAATCTCAAAAATTCCCCTACGAATTATTAAGACCATCCCCGAACTTATAAGGTAAAAACAAATACTTAGCGATTTGAAAAAAGCCTGTCGCAGTCGGGGATCGAATCCGTACCTCCATATTTGCTAGACATATGCCCTTTCCTTACCATATATGGGCTACTCCCGGGTAACCCCCGCGTCAGATCCAGCCAAATTCAACTAATGCGCAAAAAAATATAGAGTTAGAACAAAGTGTTTATTTGTAATTGTATTAAGCGTTCGCAGTGGAATTCCACTGTATTTTTCAACTCATAATGAGTAAAATCGATTAATATTATCATTAATCGTATGAGTGGAATGCCACAGATCGTGTTAAAAGTAGTCGTTAGAAACAAACAAACAGATAATCATTCTAGAAGCCGCCCGATGTGCTCGAAGCGCTTGCGTACGAGAGTATTCTAGTTGCTTATTGGGGATAATATATAAACTGCTCAGCGCGTCACCTCATTACTTCTTAACAACTAATAAAGTTCGCGTCGCATATTCACATGCGATCGGCAGTACGATGCGAAAAATTTTTTTAAGCAAAAACATGTCTGGTTCAAAAACGCGGTAAGTGGACACATAATGTCGTCAATTCCAAGATAAATAGACTAATGAATACTTTTTTTATCTTGCACAGTGGTAAAACTATTTGTTTGTTGTGCAATAAAACAATTTCGGTTTTAAAAGAATACAATATGAAGCGGCATGAATCCAGCAAGCATTTTGTTAAATATAATTCATTCATGAGCCAGTTAAGAAGGGATACAATTAAAAAGCTCATTACCGATTTAGGAAAACAGCAACAAATGATCCATTCACAAAGATCAAATCTAGACAGTGTTGTTAAAGCTAGTTTTATAATTAGTTTCAAAATAGCGAAAATAACGAAATAATTTTTTAAGGGACAGTTTGTTTAAAAGTGTCTAGTATAAGTTGCAGAACTTTTGTACCCAGAAAGGAAGAAAGAGTTTGAGAAAGTGAGCTTATCGCGACGTACTATTGTTCGACGTATAGATATGATGGCTAGTGATGTTAAAAAAGAAACTACTGATACATTAGCTGGTTTTTAATCATTTTCGATTGTTTTGGGTGTGAGTACAGATTTATCTGATACAGTCCAGTAAGCTATTTTTATACGAGGTGTTGATGAAGAAGTTGCAGTGACCAAGGAATTACTGGCTACAAGGGACCACTACTGAAAAATATATTTTTGCCGAGCTGCAAAGTAGTTTTGAGCAATATGGTTTGTAGTGGTGTAAATTAATTAGAGTGTGTACGGATGGTGCGCCTTCAATGATCGGTATACGAAAAGGAAGAAAGGAAAGAGCAACCGCTATGAATGTGAAAGAATGTGATTTAAAAATTCTGCATTGCATTATTCACCAACAAAACTTGTGTTCTAAGTCCATTCAATTGAAGATTGTTATGGATGTGTTAGTAAATACCATTAATTTCATTAGTTCCTGCGGTCTTATCCATCGCCAGTTTAAAGCATTTTTGGATTAACTTTCTTTAGAGCATAATGATGTGATATATTATTGCAAAGTAAGGTGACTAAACAAAGATAACATGTTCAAAAGTTTTATGACCTCACAAAAGAAATAGCTGATTTTATAAAAATGTAAGAGAAAACATTACCTCAAATTTGTGATAGAACTTGGCTTTATGACTTGGTATTCCTGGTAGGCATCAGAGTACACGTAAACGACCAAAACTTAAAGCTTCAAAAACAAGGGCAATTGGTAAATCAGCTGTACAGTTATCTTATAGCTTTTCAAAACAAAATTCGCTTGTGGAAAACACAAATGAGAAGTAAAAACTGTTGTCATTGTTCAACATTATCCAGTCACGAAAACATTCGGGTAATTCAGAAGACAGGGTTCAAAATAAAAGTATTTATTCTCTCTTTAAATAACAAAATAAAATATATTTAAAGTAAATTAATTTTTTTCACGGCCCTCAGGCCAATAGCCATGGCCTTTCGTTGAATTTCAAACAGCTGGGCTCTCTACGAGATGGTTCGTTGTCTCTGCTTGGAAACGACGGTGTATTGCACGGGCTTTCTGAAAATAAAATATCAATCGGGTTCGGACTTTACGTCAAAGACTCAACGCGTCTGTGACTGGGAAATAACACGTCTATCAGGAGAATAGACTCAACACGTCTATCAGAAATATAGACTCAACGCGTCTATCAGGAAATCAGTAAACTCAACACGTTTACCAATTGACAAACTCAACACGTTTGCCAGGAGGGGACAGGAAACGAGAGGTACTCAGCACGTACTACTCGGGGGAGGTAGTGAGTTCCTTCCAGCTCAGCTCGCCGAATAGAAGGTTTTAGGATCGTTCGATCCATAAGAGAAGGGATGGAGTTGGAGCTTTTTTAGCTGGAGGTTGGGGAGGGGATTGTAGCCATTGAGTTTGGGCCTTGGCCGTATTGCTGCGGGGCAGATGCAGCAGATCCGGCGTATGAATTTTTGCGTGTCACCACCATAGTGGTGACAAAAGGGTTTAGAGAGGAAGTAGTTGTGTTGGTTTAGTAATTGGGAGTCCCTAATCCGACTAGTGAGTTGCAGTCTCACAACTCAAGGGCTGTTAACCCCGGCAATATGGTGGCTTGACCCTAGTCGGATAACGTTTGTTAGTTTGTTTATGTTTACAAAGTTTTGGTCCTGTAGTCTTGTAGTCGTCTATGGTAGTCCCTTGCTGAAAGAAATGGATTAGTTGTCGTTATTATCTGGTGATAGATCAATTTATTCGAATAATTCGCTATGCGAATAATTACCTTTTTTAAGGAAAAATTTCTAAAAAGAAATTTTCCAAAATAGGGCTATTGACCTGTAAAAAATGGGGTTAGTGTCGATCTATTTAATTTCCAAATCTTATTCAAGTAATTTTAGCCTTTTTTAAGAAAAACTTTTTCTTTAACCCCTTACACTTAATCCCTACTACTCACATATGGCTACCCTCACTCCAAATCTAAAAGAATTTTTCGAAATCGGGCTATTTGGTTTGATCACTTTTAGGAATTCTTCTTTGGAAAATATTTTTCTAATTAAAATTTCTGAAAAGAAATTTTAAAAATACTTAATATTAACCTCGGATGCTTCTGCTTCAGGTGCTTCAGCAGGAGTGTGCTTTCGCAGTGACTTCCGCAACGCTTCTGATTTGCTTCGGCTGTTCTCGTCCGCTGGTTACACAGGTACCGTCTCGTACTCTTGCTGGATCTCGAATTGGCCAGTTTGGACTATTGCTTCTTCTTTTATATCTCGGCGGTGGCAAGGGATACCCTCTCTCTCGCTTATTGAAGTGGAAGGGAACGCTGGACTCGCTGGGTCGCCGCTTCGAGGTATTTTTGGGAAACCAGTGGCGTAGCTTTAGTAACAGTAATTTATTTTTGTTACACATCCCCTAACTACCTAAAACTAACCAAAAATAAAACAAAACAACGGATAATCCCAAAAACACCAAAATAAAACGTAAATTTTCTTTCCTCGACTTCTTATCAGTATCTAATTCTGAGGTTTCGGTTTTTTAATCGGAGTCTATACGTAGACTTTTTCATTCCACTTGTATTTCTTATATTTTCTGGTACTAACTGGTACTGGATTTTTGAGTTGTATACTAACTTCCAACGTATTTTTCATTTTTGATGGCACTACTGGTCAGCATGCCACTGGTATTTCTTTTATCGGTTTTATATCAGTTTTTAGATCAAAGACGGTGTTTGACTCTCCAAAAAAGTGTTTAATCTTACTGAAAGTGGCCCACGCTGTTTCGCAACTCTTTCCCCTTATGACTGGTAGCGGACGCTTTGGAGTTGTGTCTGTCTGCATAGACGGCGTCAAAGGCGACATGTATTCTGGGATGTATAAAGTACCTTCGTCTACCTCCATCTCGAACGCTGTTACTGAATACTGAATTGTCGTGGTTTTCTGGTGCCTATTTATATGGTTTCTGGTGTGACCTGCTTCTTATTTTGCATGCACTGGTTTCAGATCTTTTATGTGTATCTTGTGATACCGTTTGCCGTTAACATGTTTTAATTGAAAAATTACCTTCGACCAGACTTTGCTTATTGTATACGGTCCGGAATATTTCGGTGAGTTTAGCAGTAAAACTGTTGGCGGCGTTAGAGAGGTGGTATTCTTTCTTCATTACTTTTTCACCCAGCCTGGGTGTCCACTCTCGGCGCCTCAGGTTATAATAATGGCTTTGTTTTGTGAATGCTTTAGCGAGATTTATTTTGACTAGATCGTTTGTTTGTTTTAATGAATTCAGGTATTTTGTTCGATCTTCTGCTGTACCGGTACTTTCTTCACCATCAGATGTTTCTAGAATTTTACTGGGTATCTGCGGTTCTTGTCCGAAATTTAGAAATACTGGAGAAAACCCTGTCGACTGGTGTTTTGAGGTATTGATTGCGAATGCTAATTCTGGTAGGCAGGCGTCCCATTTTTTGTGGTTGTTGTCGCAAAATTGTGCAATCATCGTTTTAACTACTTTATTCGCTCTCTCGACTGGATTGTTTAGTGGGGAATATGGAGGGATTTCGGATTTTTCCATTGATATTCGTGTAGTAGTTTTTAAAATTTTTTGCTATCGAAGTTTCTCGCGTTGTCTGTAATAACTCTTTTTAAGCGTCCGAATCTCATTATTACTTTGTCTTTAAAATTCTGACATATAACATTGGATGTCGTTTTCCTTACTGCGCGTATTTCAATTCATTTAGAAAAAGTATCTTGGAATACAATTACCTATATGAGTATTCCCTTCGCTTGATCTCGGTAATGGTAATATAATGTCGGTTGATACGGTTGACCAAGGTTGAGGTGGAATGTTGGTTGAGTACATTTTCCCTGGAGTTTGCTGTTGTGACGTCTTGTACTGTTGATAGCTTTGGCATTCTCTGATGAATTTTGCCGCGTCTTTAAACATTCCTGGCCAGTAATACTTAGATGCAAGTCTGAAGATTGTTTTGGCGATTCCTAGGTGTCCTGCGGTGTTTACTTCGTGATTTTCTGAAAGTAATTGCTGCCTTTTCTCGGTTGGTACGCAGACCTTCCATGCGTTAGATATCCCTACCTCTTTAAAATCATCTTTGTCCCAGAAATGGCGATATAATATAAAATCTCGTGACATGTAATCTGGGTAATTTTTCGGATTTTTCTCTACTTCTTTCTTTTTGTTGTACCAGTAGTCTTCCATGTGATCTATTGTTAGTGTGTTGATTGCATCAACTGGTTGCCTTGATAGAACATCTGCTAGGTGATTCTGTGTACCTTTCCTGTAAATCACATCAAAGTCGAATTGTTGTAACGTCATTGTCCATCTGGCGATTCTTCCGGATGGTTCGTCCATCGTCTGCAGGTATTTTAAAATCTGATGATCTGTTATAACGGAGAAAGAATACCCTTCTAAGTATGCTCTCATTTTCTCGATTTCATACACTACTGCTAATAATTCTTTTTCTGTGACGCTAAAATTTTTCTCTGCGTCTGACAACGATCGACTAGCGTATGATATTACTGTATCATGACCCTCTTTGTCCTTTTGTAACATTGCTACGCCTAAATCGTGGTTCGATGCGTCGGTCTAGAAAAAAAATCTTTTTGTAAAATCAGGGCATACTAATAAGGGTGCATGTGTTAATAATATTTTAATTTTATTAAAGGCGTCTTCTTGTTCTTTGTCCCAAATCCAACGCTACACGGGTTGTTTGATTTTTCTATAATGTTCTCTTGTAATAATTTATCTATTTCTTTATCTATAACTTTTTGCATAGCTGGATTTCGGGGTCTGTATCTCTGTTTAATTAGAGTATTGTGTTTTAGTTTGATAGTGTTTGATTAGCGGTGTGGTTCCTTTGATGTTCTGCAATAGTTTAAGTTCGGTGTTCAGGAATTTTTCTAGACGGTTTTGTTGTTGGATTGTAATTGTTGGATCTATTTTAAATTTTTTGTCATCTTCTTCTGGTATATCTACGGTCGTGTTTGTATTTAAGTTCTCTACTCGGTTTGTTTGGACGTTTTAGTTAAATCCCCACTTTTGTAGCTCATCCATGACTATTATTGCTTCTGCTGCTAGATTGGGTAGATAGTAAAATTTGGCTTTCTGTTGAAGTCCGTTTACGGTGCAGTTAAACAAAATACTTTTTGAAATCTTTCTTGGACTTCCGTCTGCTAACGTGACTTTTGTGTTCTCCTCCTGTATCGGCAGCTTAGGTTTTCTACTTATTTTTATTCCTTTTTCCCCAAGGAATGATCTATGCGATCCTGTATCTAGCAAGGCATTTAGGGTATTTGCATTTGTCAAAGTGAGTGTGATGTGGGGTCTTATATCCTTGGGAAAGGACTTGATGTTGTAGGAGGTGATCGGTGTTACTGGTTTAGGCCGGGGATGCCTCCTTGAAATCCAGCCGCCTGGTCGTTTCCCGGAGGACTATGGCATTTGCAATTTTTTGTCAGGGTATCCATTTTGCCACAGAAACTGCAAAATATAATGGGTTTCGATCTGCATGCTTGCCGGTTATGTCCCCTTTTCCCACATCTCCAATAACATGTGCTTCTGTCGAAGTTTTCTATTTTATCTGTGTATCTATAATTTCTTTGTGCCGGTCTCTGAAAATAACGTGTTCTATCTAGATTGTATTCTCTATTGTGATATGTTTGTGATTGTTAGGTCGTCTGTCGGATGTACGATTCCTTTTTTAACATAGCCTTTCTTATATTTTTGAAGTCTTCTGCCCTCTGCAACAAATCTCTGATTGTTGTAAAATCCTCTCTTTTAATGTACATCTTATATTCTGGTCGTATGTTGATATATATCCTTTCCAATTCTTGTTGTCGGTTAAAACCACCATGTCTTCCAATCAATGTTCGTATATTTATTAAGAAGTCTTTTATCGGTTCGTTCTCTCGTTGTGAGCGTTCTCTAATTTGATCTTCTAGCTGGGTTTCTAAGTTTGAAGGCATGAAGAAATCTTGAGTGAAATCGTTTTAGTCGCTCCAGTAGACGGTACCATTTCTGTACCACAATAGTGTCTTGCCTCTGACTACTTTAGGTAAGCCTCTTAGCATATGCTCATCCTGTATTTTGTAACAATATTTAAGCTCCTTTAATCTTTTCAAAAATTCAATAAAGTCTTTCGTTCCATCGAAATGTATGCCCATTTCCTAATTTGGTCTATTGCAACGCATTCTTCGATTTCCTTGTGCCTTCTGTCGTCGTTCATCTTGTTTTTCTTAGATATTATTATTTTTAGAGAGAACAAAATTAACCGGACCTTTTATTTTTCTAAAACTGCTCGGGCGCTATTTGTAATGCGGTTCGGGTAATTCAGAAGACAGGGTTCAAAATAAAATATATTTAAAGTAAATTAATTTTCTTTACGGCCCTCGGGTCAATAGCCACGGCCTTTCGTTGAGTTTCGAACAGCTGGGCTCTCGACGAGATGGTTCGTTGTAAAGTGCCTCTGCTGGGAAACGACAATGTATTGCACGGGCTTTCTGAAAATAAAATGTTAATCGAGTACGGACTTTACGTCGAAGACTCTACGCAGTAAAGGGGCTAGGAGAGTTCGAGCACAATCCTTATGTAAATTAACATGGGAAATCGCTAAGGTTCATTCTGGCAATTTTTGTCTCTTTCAAGGTCACTCGTCTTGACGTCACGTGTTATGACGTCACTGCCAACTGTTGCTAATCTAACCTTACTCGATCTTGTTGTCAGCCTGCTACATCTGCCGCTGGATGGATTCACTTATTAATTAATTTATTAATCCGCAACTTACTATACATCATTATCACAGCAACTCAACATAGACCATTATTAATTTTATTTATTAAAGAAAAAAAAATTAAAACGGCGGAGGATCGATCCACTGACCCAGAGAGGTTTGCCGATTACGAGTCGGCGCTGTAGACCACTCAACCACGAGGTCATTAAAGAAATTTTTACTTTATAATGTATACATAAAAAAAGAGATAACGCTGGTAAAAGACATCGGATGTTATTATTGGTTCGATTCAAACAGTACAAACGGCACTAATATGAAGGAGATGTGGCGTAGATTAACGTTGAAGAGAAAAAACATGCCAGAAGGACCTTAGCATGTTTCTTGAATACTATTGGTCCAATTCAAACGAGAAAAACGGCATTACGTAGAGAACGTGATATAGATTAACATCGAATAGAAAAATCTTACGATTGCCACAAGGGCCTTAGCATGTTTCTCGGATACTTCTGGTCTGATTCAAACGGGAAAAATGGCATTACGTAGAGAACGTGGTATAGATTAACGTCGAACAACAAAATAATTCGCAGTGACAGGTCAAGAGGGCCTAAAACTAATATCTTTGTTATTGTTGGTCGGATTCAAACGGGAAAAACGGCATTACGTAGATAACTCGAAAACGTCGAACAGAAAAATCATGCGTAGAATAAAAAGCCACAAGGGCCTTAGCATGCTTCTCGGATTCTACTGGTCTGATTTAAGCGGGAAAAACGGCATTATAAAGAGAACGAATAACGTAGAAGAGAAAAATCTTGCGCAATGCCAGAAAGGCCTAAGCGTGTATCACATGGTCCGATTTAAGCGGGAAAATCGGCATTATGAAGAGAACAATTAACGTAAAAGGGAAAAAACATGCCAAAAGGACCTTAGCATGTATCCAGTCATCGATGAGGAGTGAAAAGTTAAAAGTCGGATATTCGTAGAAATTCATAGAAAATCACAAAAAAAGAATGGAAAAATATAAAAAATCGTAGAAATCTTTAAAGATTAATAGAATACACGCTGCTGCATTGTCAAAGAGGCCGTAGTTGGTTAGTACATAAAATGTAATAACCAAGGATTAGAGGAGACATTAATTCTCTGGATGAAAAATTATCAATGAAACGGGAAGGTAGCAGTTAAAAGTTCAGTATTAAGAATAAGTCTAAGAAGATCGCGCAGGCATCGTTCGGAATCATTGTTGTTATTGTAGTTATAAATCATCGTCGTTTCCTTATTACTTACAAGTACAATAAAAATACTCTACGTTCATTGTCGATGGTTATTAATAAAAAGGTAACAAAATACTCTTCGTTCATTATCGTATGTGTTATGTAAACCGGCGCAGTACGTCACTGTAGTATGTCATTGTCAAAAGTCACCGTCTTAATCTTTATTACAAAATAAATACAACAATAATTACAATGTACTATCATTGTTTGTACTTGAATTATCTTCACATTTTTTATATTATTTTAGCATTTTCAACCTTAAAAATCATATGTCAAATATTTATTATTACTGGACATCTTCTTTTTTTTCTTCAAGCTGTCAACCTAAAAAATATGACAGCTATCCAACCAACTGTACAAGTTTTCGTATGTCTATTCTTATTAACCTAAAAATATGACATCTGTCACCATTAAAAAACCTTTTGTATTTACTTTTGCCGTAATTATCTACATTTTATTGTTTAGTTTCGGTATTTTTGCATTATTAACAGCTATCTCATCTGTCAAGCATTTATTATTACTACCATCTTCTGTCTCTTAACCTAAAATATGACTCGTTTAATCCAATAGAAAGGCCCCATTCATTAGGTATTTTTTAGAAATGAATTATTGATTGCTTTTATATTTAGCATTTCTACACATTTGTCTTCTTTCAAATCTAATAATATGACATCTGTCATCCGTCAATATTAATCTAAAAACTTTTGTAACTCACTTTTTCCTTCATTATTGACATTTTATTGTTTAATTTCGGTATTAATTTTTTTTTGCATCTTCTTCTGTCTTAAAAATATGACATCTATCAATAAAATCCAATAAAAAAGGTCCCATTCTTAGACACCATCTTTATAACAAAGGTATTTCTTAAATAGAAAGCAATTATCATTAGTCATCCTCGTATATTTAGCATTTTTATACTTTTTTCCTAAAAATATGACATCACTATTTAATAACTCATTTTACTTACATGTTAAATATCCACTAGCTGTTAGACAAATAGTCTGTGTCAATACTTTCATTATTCGACATAATATTTTTCTTCACTTTAAACAAATTATCGAAATTTTATTGTATATTTTCGGCATTCGTACTTTTTTGCATTACTAGCATCTTTTATAACATCTGTCATATATTTTCTACTCACAGCGACAACATCAGTATGCGTTTCTTATTTCTACAACTCCAAAAATTATTACTAGACATCTTCTACTAACAACTATCCAATCATTGTAATCTCTACAGGTTCTCCTATGTCTATTCAGTCTTTCTTTTCAACCTAAAAAATATAACATAAATAAATAAATAAATAAATAAATAAATAAGTAAATAACTCGATTTTCTTACATGTTAAATATCCAGACAAACCATTGCGTCATTACTTCCATCAGTCGATATATTTTCTTAATTATAACAAAAAAATTTAAAATCGATATGTATTCATTTTCTAATAATATTACTTTATGGTGCTTTCATTCATGAAACGGATACTATTACTGATAATGAGTGATAACCTAAACCTCTTTGGTGATAACTAATCCATCTTACCCAGACTTCTAATAAAATCTAATGTACAGTATCAGGGGTCTAATAAAAATTTAAAGATAAATCATTACGAAAAAAGCATTAATGAAAACAAAATTGTAATAAAAAACATATATTACCTTTATTTACAATAGTTCAATATAATCTAAAATCGAATATGATACTCGAAAATATTAGTAGAGAACTCTAGTAGTAGCCAAAGTTGTTGCTATTAGTACGGGAAAACGGCATTATTTAGAGAATTACCGTTACTTAAACCTACGCAGTAGTCAAAAAGACCTAAGTCTCTGATATTATTGGACGGATTTACGTAAAATAAACGGTAGTATGTAGGATACGTGACGAAGAATAACAAAGAAGGTAAAAATCTTGCCCAAAGCCAAAAGGACCTAAGTATCGACTATTATCCGATAGAATTAAACGAGAAGAAATGGCACTGTTAAGGAAACAAGTCGTAGATTAACGCTGAAGATAAAAATTAGGCGCCGTAGCAATGTTAAAATGAGTCAATATCTTCATTGCTATTGGTCCGATTCAAACGGAACAAACGGCACTGTGTAAGAGGTGCAACATAAATTAACGTTGAAGAGAAAAACCATGTACAAAGAAGGACCTAAATATCGGCTATTATCGGATAGAATTAAACGGGAAAAAATAACATTGGTACGATTCAAACGGGGAAAAACGGCATTAGGTAGAGAACGATTAACGTGGAAGAGAAAAATTAGCAGTAGCCGTAAGGACCTAAGTCTATACCGTCGCTAATATGTAACCTCATTATAAAAAATATCGCTATGATTGTAAGGTGCTGATAATTTGTGAGAAATAGTGAGATGAAGTTACGCATGATTAGTGATACAATCTGCTAACTCTAGATAAAATCAAACAACTTCTTAAATAAGCGGGTACTAAACTTATCAGAGAAAATACTGAAGCATAATAATGAAAGAAGCTGAGAAAAGCTAAAGAAGATATCTTAAGACCTCTGAAGACATCTTAAGACCTCTGAAAAACGTTTCAGAATATATCTAAAGACATCTGAAGACATCTGAAGACATCTGAAGACATCTGAAGACATCTGCAGACATCTGAAGACATCTGAAGACATCTGAAGACATCTGAAGACATCTGAAGACATCTGAAGACATCTGAAGACATCTGAAGACATCTGAAGACATCTGAAGACATCTGAAGACATCTGAAGACATCTGAAGACATCTGAAGACATCTGAAGATATCTGAAGACATCTGAAGACATCTGAAGACATATGAAGACATCTGAAGACATCTGAAGACATCTGAAGACATCTGAAGACATCTGAAGACATCTGAAGACATCTGAAGACATCTGAAGACATCTGAAGACATCTGAAGACATCTGAAGACATCTGAAGACATCTGAAGACATCTGAAGACATCTGAAGACATCTGAAGACATCTGAAGACATCTGAAGACATCTGAAGACATCTGAAGACATCTGAAGACATCTGAAGACATCTGAAGACATCTGAAGACATCTGAAGACATCTGAAGACATCTGAAGACATCTGAAGACATCTGAAGACATCTGAAGACATCTGAAGACATCTGAAGACATCTGAAGACATCTGAAGACATCTGAAGACATCTGAAGACATCTGAAGACATCTGAAGACATCTGAAGACATCTGAAGACATCTGAAGACATCTGAAGACATCTGAAGACATCTGAAGACATCTGAAGACATCTGAAGACATCTGAAGACATCTGAAGACATCTGAAGACATCTAAAGACATCTAAAGACATCTGAAGACATCTGAAGACATCTGAAGACATCTGAAGACATCTGAAGACATCTAAAGACATCTGAAGACATCTGAAGACATCTGAAGACATCTGAAGACATCTGAAGACATCTGAAGACATTTGAAGACATCTGAAGACATCTGAAGACATCTGAAGACCTCTTTAAAACGTTTCAGAAGATATCTGAAGATATCTGAAGACCTCTGAAGACCTCTGAAGACCTCTGAAGACCTCTGAAGACCTCTGAAGATCTCTAAACACCTCTAAAAACATCTGAAGACCTCTAAAGACAACTGAAGACCGCTGAAGAACGTTTCAGAAGATATCTGACGACCTCTGAAGACATCTGAAGACGCCTAAAGAGAAGTCGAACACCGTAAAAGGAAACAGTATAAATTAGTGTGGATAAACTCTTATATACTTTTTGTGCGACTAATTCTATTGTAAAATTTCCTTCAAAAAAATTACAACAGATATACTTTTCTACGGTCAATACTAAGTTTACATTTAACAAACTCATACGATATGAAGAGTATGAAGGACTTATACGAGAATATTTATAACAAAACATGGAGCTTAAATCATATAAAATATTATGGCTGCTGCTGCTGCTACTACTGATGATGAGAGCCGTAAAAGTTTGTAGAAAAAGAAGTGATTGAACTTCTTAATATATTCAAAATTTAAAAAAACTCAAAAAATAAAAATAAAAGAACTTAAAATATTTTACCTGGACAGCACGGCAGATCACTGTGATAGCTGAACAGATATTGCTACGCAGCCCATGGTCAATGAATATTATAGAAAAACCTAAACACTATATATATTAATACGCAGTATTCTGTTTTTAAATCCATCGTTAGTCATCGTCGTTAAACAATTATCTTTATTAAAAAATAAATAAAAACACCAATTAACTTAACGATTACAAATCTTAAGCTGGTATAACATATACTAACTACGGTCATCGATTGTACTCGAATTATCTTTACAGATTCAGTTTCTCATGTAATTATTATTTTAAATTTAAATTTTCAACCTAAAAAATCATCTGTGACACATTTTATTATCACACTCTTTTCTAGTCATACCAACATCACCGGTATTGGTTCTTATTTCTACATTTACAACATTATTACTACACATCTTCAGGCTCTCAACCTAAAAAATATGACAACTAATCAACCATTTATTATCTTCATCACTAATTTATATCTTTACAAGCTCTCGTATATCTCTTCAACCTTCTTTTCAATCTAAAAAACGTATGACATCGGTCATTCGTCATTATTAAAAACTTTTACACTCATTTTTTCTTAAATATTAACATTTTATTATTTAGTTTTTACATATTTTTGTATTACTAGCATTTTCCTCTATTATTATTATTATTATTATTATTATTATTATGATTATTATTATTATTATTATTATTATTATTATTATTATTATTATTATTAATATTATTATTATTATTATTATTATTATTATTATTATTATTATTATTATTATTATATTATTATTATTATTATTATTATTATTATTATTATTATTATTATTATTATTATTATTATTATTATTATTATTATTATTATTATTATTATTATTATTATTATTATTATTATTATTATTATTATGTCATTCATTGTATCTTTTCAGTATTATTACGTTGCATATACTCGTGAATTTTAAAGGCCTAACGTCATATGGCATACTAATCAAGAATCTGTCATTCTAATAATGTACGTCTTCATTTAACAAAATCTACGAGGTTACAATAATCTTTCAGTGACTAATGTAAGATTTCGATCGATAGAACTCTACTAGGACCCTGTTTTTCTATGAATCATTCTAATGTAAGTTTTTTCTACGACTATTTCCAATGTAAATTTTCAACAAACTCTGGCAGATATATTTTTTTCCTACAATCAATACTAATGTAAGTTTTTATCTGAACTATTTCCGAAGTGAGTCTGAAGTTATTCTGTAGTAAGCCTAAAGTATGTTTGAAGCATGCTTTTCGTTTTTATAACTTGATTTCAATGATTTTGCATTTTTATTTTTAGAACGTCACATTTTTGATAGGATAGCTGTGTAGAAAAAAAGTTTAATTTTAAAGGTTTTTATGCATACAAAGAACTTAATTTAGTTAACAAAGATTTTAAATCTTCTACAAGTCCTTCGCTAGAACAAGGTACTCACTGAATGTATAGTAAGTACAATATCTTGTTTAAAAATATAAATAACCATCTACGTTTCTAAAAGCTAGGTTGAGAGCCTGAAGAAGTGTATAAGAACCAATACCGGTGATGTTGGCATAACTAGAAAAGAGTGTGATAATAAAATGTGTGACAGATGATTTCTTAGGTTGAAAATTTAAATTTAAAGTAATAATTACATCAGAAACTGAATTTGTGAAGATAATTCGAGTACAATCGATGACCGTAGTTAGTATATGTTATACCAGCTTAAGATTTGTAATTGTTAAGTTAATTGGTGTTTTTATTTATTTTTTATTAAAGATAATTGTTTAACGACGATGACTAACGATGGATTTAAAAACAGAATACTGCGTATTAATATATGTAGTGTTTAGGTTTTTCTATATTATTCATTGATCATGGGCTGCGTAGCAATACCTGTTCAGCTATCACAGTGATCTGCCGTGCTCTCCAGGTAAAATATTTTAAGTTCTTATATTTTTATTTGTTAAATTTTACTAATTTTTGAATATATTAAGAAGTTCAATCACTTCTTTTTCTACAAACTTTTACGGCTCTCATAATCAGTAGTAGCAGCAGCAGCAGCAGCAGCAGCAGCAGCAGCAGCAGCAGCAGCAGCAGCAGCAGCAGCAGCAGCAGCAGCAGCAGCAGCAGCAGCAGCCATATAATTTTATATGATTTAAGCTCCATGTTTTGTTATAAATATTCTCGTATAAGTCCTTCATACTCTTCATATCGTATGAGTTTGTTAAATGTAAACTTAGTAATTGACCATAGAAAAGTATATCTGTTGTAATTTTTAAGAAGGAAATTTTACATTAGAATTTGTCGTACAAAAAGTATATAAGAGTTTATCCACACTAATTTATACTGTATCCATTTACGGTGTTCGACTTCTCTTTAGACGTCTTCAGATGTCTTCAGAGGTCTTCAGATATTTTCTGAAACGTTCTTCAGAGGTCTTCAGATGTCTTCAGAGGTCTTCAGATGTCTTCAGAGGTCTTTAGATATCTTCTGAAACGTTCTACAGAGGTCTTCAGATGTCTTCAGATGTCTTCAGATGTTTTCAGATGTCTTCAGATGTCTTCATATGTCTTCAGATGTCTTCAGATGTCTTCAGATGTCTTCAGATGTCTTCAGATGTCTTCAGATGTCTTCAGATGTCTTCAGATGTCTTCAGATGTCTTCAGATGTCTTCAGATGTCTTCAGATGTCTTCAGATGTCTTCAGATGTCTTCAGATGTCTTCAGATGTCTTCAGATGTCTTCAGATGTCTTCAGATGTCTTCAGATGTCTTCAGATGTCTTCAGATGTCTTCAGATGTCTTCAGATGTGTTTAGATGTCTTTAGATGTCTTCAGATGTCTTCAGATGTCTTCAGATGTCTTCAGATGTCTTCAGATGTCTTTAGATGTCTTCAGATGTCTTCAGATGTCTTCAGATGTCTTCAGATGTCTTCAGATGTCTTCAGATGTCTTCAGATGTCTTCAGATGTCTTCAGATGTCTTCAGATGTCTTCAGATGTCTTCAGATGTCTTTAGATGTCTTCAAATGTCTTCAGATGTCTTCAGATGTCTTCAGATGTCTTCAGATGTCTTCAGATGTCTTCAGATGTCTTCAGATGTCTTCAGATGTCTTCAGATGTCTTCAGATGTCTTCAAATGTCTTCAGATGTCTTCAGATGTCTTCAGATGTCTTCAGATGTCTTCAGATGTCTTCAGATGTCTTCAGATGTCTTCAGATGTCTTCAGATGTGTTTAGATGTCTTTAGATGTCTTTAGATGTCTTCAGATGTCTTCAGATGTCTTCAGATGTCTTCAGATGTTCTTCAGATGTCTTCAGATGTCTTCAGATGTCTTCAGATGTCTTCAGATGTCTTCAGATGTCTTTAGATGTCTTCAGATGTCTTCAGATGTCTTCAGATGTCTTTAGATGTCTTCAGATGTCTTCAGATGTCTTCAGATGTCTTCAGATGTCTTCAGATGTCTTCAGATGTCTTCAGATGTCTTCAGATGTCTTCAGATGTCTTCAGATGTCTTCAGATGTCTTCAGATGTCTTCAGATGTCTTCAGATGTCTTCAGATGTCTTCAGATGTCTTCAGATGTCTTCAGATGTCTTCAGATGTCTTCAGATGTCTTCAGATGTCTTCAGATGTCTTCAGATGTCTTCAGATGTTGATTCTTAAGATGTCTTCAGATGTCTTCAGATGTCTTCAGATGTCTTCAGATGTCTTGTCTTCAGATGTCTTCAGATGTCTTTAGATATCTTCTGAAACGTTTTTTAGAGGTCTTCAGATGTCTTCAGATATCTTCTAAAACGTTCTTCAGAGGTCTTCAGAGGTCTTCAGAGGTCTTAAGAGATCTTCAGAGGTCTTCAGATGCCTTCAGAGGTCTTAAGATATCTTCTTTAGCTTTTGTCAGCTTCTTTCATTATTATGCTTCAGTATTTTCTCTGATAAGTTTAGGACCCGCTTATTTAAGAAGTTGTTTGATTTCATCTAGAGTTAGCAGATTGTATCACTAATCATGCGTAACTTCATCTCACTATTTTTTACAAATGTATAATAAATTATCAGCACCTTACAATAATATCGATATTTTTACTTTCCTATCTGTATACAGATATAAGGAAAGTATAGGAATCATGATTTTTTTCGACCTCGAGTTTTCGACGGATTTTTACGTTTTGAGGTCCCCTGAATCCGTTTTGACTATTTTCGCGATGATGTCTGTGTGTGTGTGTGTGTGTGTGTGTGTGTGTGTGTGTGTGTGTGTGTGTGTGTCTGTGTGTCTGTGTGTCTGTGTGTGTGTGTGTGTGTGTGTGTGTGTGTGTGTGTGTGTGTGTCTGTATAACGCATAACTCATGAACCGATACACAGAAAAACACCAAATTTTAAACTTAAGCTTTGTTTCAGCGTCCAATGAGCTGATTAGATTTTGGGCAGTGTCGGAACATCTGGGGGGGGTACTTTATGGGTGGTCATTTTTATATTTTATAGAATATATCTGTTATTTACGTTTGGAGAAGAAAATTCTTCAAATAAAAGTTACTTCTAATATAATTATCTATAATTTTTGTTTTATGCAAAATTTTCCTAAAATGGTCCGTATTCGAGAAATTTGACAAAATGTAAAAAACATAATTTTTTATAAAAATTGTTCAAATAAAAGTTGTTTATAATATAATTCTCTATAATTTTTGTCCTATACATAATTTCTCTAAAATGGACCGTATTCGAGATATTTGAGAAAATGTGTAAATTTCGAAATTTGAAGAAAACTCAAAAACGGATAAAGGAAAAAACATTAAATTTTAAACTTAAGGTTTATTTCGGCCTGACGTGAAATGATTAGCTTTTGGACAAAGTTGGAACATCTGGGGGGGTACTTTATGGGAGGCCGTTTTTTATATTTTATGGAATATATCTGTTATTTATGTTTGGAGAAGAAAATTGTTCAAATAAAAGTTACTTCTAATATTATTATCTATAATTTTTGTTTTATGTCAAAATTTCCTGAAATGGTCCGTATTCGAGAAATTTGACAAAATGTGCAAAATTCTGATTTTTATGAAAATTGTTGAACTAAAAGTTGTTTGCGATATCTATTTCTATAATTTTTGTTTATACATGATTTTTCTAAAATGGTCCGTAATGGAAAAGTGCTAAATTTAAATTTTTCTGTATTTTCGTTTTCAAATGAAATATCTATAGAAAAATGTTTCGAGGTAGATGTATGTGTAAAATGTATATATTTAGTTTATCCTCTAAACATTTATAGAGATGCTGCAATAGTTTGTACAAAATAACCGGAAAATGCCTATAATAACTAGATAGGAAAGTCATGTGTTGGACACATCAGATTTTTTATAATGAGGTTACATCGATATTAGCGAAGGTATAGGACTTAGGTCCTTACAGCTACTGCTAATTTTTCTCTTCAACGTTAATCGTTCTCTACCTAATGCCGTTTTTCCCTATTTGAATCGTACCAATGTTATTTTTTCCCGTTTAATTCTATCCGATAATAGCCGATATTTAGGTCCTTCTTTGCATATGGTTTTTCTCTTCAACGTTAATTTATGTTGCTCCTCTTACACAGTGCCGATTGTTCCGTATAAATCGGACCAATAGCAATGAAGATATGGACTTCTTTTGACATTGCTACGGCACCTAATTTTTATCTTCAGCGTTAATCTACGACTTGTTTCCTTTACAATGCCATTTCTTCTTGTTTAATTCTATCGGATAATAGTCGATACTTAGGTCCTTTTGACTTTGGGCAAGATTTTCCTCTTTTTTGTTATTCTACGTCACGTATCCTACATATTACCGTTTGCTTTACGTAAATCCGTCCAATAATATCAGAGACTTAGGTCGTTTTGACTACTGCGCAGGTTTAAGTAACGGTAATTCTCTAAATAATGCCGCTTTCCCGTACCAATAGCAACAACTTTGGCTACTACGCATGATTTTTCTAGGGTACTATCGATTTTAATTTTTTTTTGTTATTATTAAGAAAATATATTGACTGATGGAAGTAATGACGCAGTGGTTTGTCTGGATATTTAACATGTAAGTAAAACGAGTTATTTATTTATGCCATATTTTTTAGGTTGAAAGGAAAGATTGAATATACATAGGAGAACCTGTAGAGATGACAATGATTGGATAGTTGTTAGTAGCAGATGTCTAGTAATAATTTTGGAGTTGTAGAAATAAGAAACATACTGATGTTGTCGCTGTGAGTAGAAAATATATGACAGATGTTATAAAAGATGCTAGTAATGCAAAAAAGTACGAATGATGAAAGTATTGACACAGACGATTTGTCTAACTGCTAGTGGATATTTAACATGCAAGTAAAATGAGTTATTAAATAGTGATGTCATATTTTTAGGAAAAAAGTATAGAAATGCTAAATATACGAGGATGACTATCGATAATTGCTTTCTATTTAAAAAATACCTTCGTTATAGAGATCGTGTCTAGGAATGGGACCTTTTTTTGGATTTTATTGGTAGATGTCATATTTTTAAGACAGAAGAAGATGCAAAAAAAAATAAATACCGAAATTAAACAATAAAATGTCCATAATGAAAGAAAAAGTGAGTTACAAAAGTTTTAAGATTAATAATGACGGATGACAGATGTCATATTATTACATTTAAGACACATGTGTAGAAAAGCTAAATATAAAAGCAATCAATAATTCATTTCTAAAAAATGCCTAATGAATGGGGCCTTTCTATTGGATTTAACGAATCATATTTTAGGTTGAGAGACAGAAGATATTAGTAATAATTAATGCTTGACAGATTAGACAGCTGTTAGTAATGCAAAAATATCAAAACTGAACAATAAAATGTAGATAATTACGGGAAAAGTAAGTACAAAAGGTTTTCTAATGGTGACAGATGTCATATTTTTTAGGTTAATAAGAATAGACGTACGAAAACTTGTACAGTTGGTTCGATAGCTGTCATATTTTTTAGGTTGACAGCTTGAAGAAAAAAAAGAAGATATCCAGTAATAATATATATTTGACAGATGATTTTTAAGGTTGAAAATGCTAAAATAATAACATAAAAAATGTGAAGATAACTCAAGTACAAACGATGATGGTACATTGTAATTATTGTTGTATTTATTTTTTAATAAAGATTAAGACGGTGACTTACGACAATGACATACTACAGTGACGTACTGCGCCGGTTTACATAACACATACGATAATGAACGAAGAGTATTTTATTACCTTTTTATTAATAACCATTGAACGTAGAGTATTTTTATTGTACTTGTAAGTAATAAGGAAACGACGATAATGTATAACTACAATAACAACAATGATTCCGAACGATGCCTGCGCGTTCTTCTTAGACTTATTCTTATTACTAAACTTTTGACTGCTACCTTCCCGTTTCATTGATAATTTTTCATCCAGAGAAGTAATGTCTCCTCTACTCGTTGGTTATTACATTTTCTGTACTAACTAACTAACTAACTAACTAACTAAATCGGACCACGTGGTGCACGCTTAGGCCTTTCTGGCATTGCGTAATATTTTTCCCTTCTACGTTAATCGTTCTCTCCATAATGCCGTTTTTCCCGCTTAAATCTTAAATCGGACCAGTAGTATCCGAGAAACATGCTAAGGCCCTTGTGGCTTTTTATTCTGCGCATGATTTTTCTGTTCGACGTTTTCGAGTTATCTACGTAATGCCGTTTTTTCCTTTTGAATCCGACCAACAATAACAAAGATATTAGTTTTAGGCCCTTTTGACCTGTCACTGCGAATAATTTTCTTGTTCGACGTTAATCTATACCACGTTCTCTACGTAATGCCATTTTTCCAGTTTGAATCGGACAAGTAGTATCCGAGAAACATGCTAAGGCCCTTGTGGCTTTTTATTCTGCACATGATTTTTTCATTTGATGTTAATCTATACCACGTTCTCTACGTAATGCCGTTTTTCTCGTTTGAATTGGACCAATAGTATCCAAGAAACATGCTAAGGTCCTTCTAGCATCTAGCATCTCCTTCACATAAGTGCCGTTTGTATTGTTTGAAACCTTAGATAAAAGAGACCAGAGATGTTACATATACCGGTATTTGTGCTGCGCGAATGTTGCCAATTTCTAAAGAAAGGTTAACGGAGTGGGGAACTGGGAGGAGATTCGAAGTCTGTGACAGGGGCGGACTTGGTTTATTAAAAACACGATGAACTATTAGATATACTTAAAAGATGTTTAAATGGAATGTTTTATTATGAAATAAAATTAATGTGATTTTATTAATATTAAACAGAAGCAACGATATTTTATTCTAGTCTCTTGCGGCAATGTCCGTAGTAACTAAATGCTAACGAAATATTCTATAATAGAAAACAAAAGTTCGTTTATAGAATATTTTTTTATCGTTTAATTTTTCCACAAGATACTACAATAAAATGTCAAAATATAATATCGTTTATGAGCAAAAATGGTACTCATTGTCTATCAGTATTATATTTGCAGCATGTGCAACAGGAGAATATTGTAAATAGGAAGAGTAAGAAATGAGGATTCCTTGTGAGCTGAACATGTTTTTTTCTAAGGCTAATACATATTAAAAATTAATTGAGTTGCGACAACACTATAGACTGTAGATAAGGGTATATTACATACGTTTAGACGATATCTTTCCTACAGACTTATGTGAAAAAGTGATGCAAAAGTAAATATATATTTTTGGGTGTCGTAATAAGAGAGAAAAGGGTCCAGAAATCAAACTCAAAATGTATTATTATGTTGTTTATTGTATTATGTATATAAAAAAATAAGTAAAACAATAAATAAATAGTAAATACAAAAAAATGAAGCAAGTTATAAAACCAAAGAAATTCTGAAAAATAAAAAATTTACAATTCTAACATCCTTCAAACAATACTAGTTTGTTATATAGTACCCGTTTACTTTTTGTTTTATCAAATAAATTTTTATTATAGTGGTGAACCCTTGCCGTTAAATAAACGAATGAAATTAATTTTTATTAAATTAGGATGGTGTGGGCTTGAAAAAAATTGTTCTTTAAAATGGTCATCAAGTTTTCTAAATAGATTTTTATCTGATAGTATTCTCATTACCAGAATATTTAAAATATTTATATTAATGGCACAATTTTGATATAAGTAATATTGAAATAATTTTTCTGCTGTTGTACATATTAATACCACATTTTCTGAAGGATATGTCATTCTATAGGTTTCCTTTTGTTGAATGAAAGATATTAAATAATCTGCTCTTTCTCCTATAAGTCCGCTCAAGCATTTTTCGCTTTTTAAAGTTTTACTTATTTTATATATGACATATCCAGACATGTATACAATAACTTCCTTTTTAAAAATAGACAGATCTTCCTCAAAAAATTTAGTATGAAAGGTTTCTATGTCCTTTATGTCAATGTCTTCTTCTACTTCAGCAATTCGTTCCTTACCACAAGACTTGTTAATAATGTCACATGGTGTCATAATTGGAATTGTTTCCAATGGTACACAGTTTCCCAAGAACGAATCTCGCAATTCAAGGTGAACCATCATTTTTTTGTAAGCAATTTTGAATTGGCGTGAGCATGCAAAAAAAAAAACAATAATAAAATAATAAAATAAAAATATAATAAATAAAT
>OV651813.1:74969075-75174075 GCA_927349885.1 Psylliodes chrysocephalus
GAGTTGCTGTGATAATGACGTATTGTAAGTTGCGATAATGACACGGCATAAAAAACAATCGGCAGGCCCACTCTCCGCAGATCGCATACAAATATTAGATTAAGAAAATTTGACCTTGACGACGCCATTCGGGGGGTCTTAGTCAGGGTCGGATTAAAGCGTATTTAAAGATTTTGTAATAAAATAAGGTATTGATAGACAGGATCGTATTAAAACAAAAAAGCTTCACAGATTGCGCCAAATAATTAGCTTGTTTTTATTGATGGTCTTAAAATTTATATTAATATTTTTTAAGTGAAATATATGAGCAGTCTTAAATATAACTTAGGACCGATTTCACCGTTGTGTTTAAACGAAGTTTAAAATTACATTTTTACATTAACAATCTCATTTTAATCTCCGTTTAACACAACGGTGGAATCGACCCTTAATAACATATATTTATGGAAATCGGGGACAAGGAGCGTCAAATGTTATCTCGGAATTAATTAAATCTAAAAAAAAAATACAAACGCTGGATTTAGTGATAAATAATTTAAAATTGTGATGAAAAATTATTTCAATTTTTGTTATTAAACATACAAAACTATTATTTGACATTTTTAAATTGCCAAAAATATCTTTATTTGCTTTTTTTGTATGCTTTATAATAACAATACATGGAGCTTATATCCAAGTCTTCGTGTGTTTAAGGCATATTGTGTACATACATCGCAACGTTGAATTATAAGACATTTTATTAAAAATCCGCATATATAATAAAATTTTCTTAAAAAATATTAATATTTTGTGCATGCAATTCATTAATATGCTTGTTTATATTTACATTTTCGACAATATTGCCACCATTACACGCGATTTTGGAAAATGGCTCATCCTTACTAGTCCTACGAATTTCATGTAGCTTTACAAGTAAAGCATCCCCACCTGTTTCGCAGTTTTCAGTTCCAGAATGTAATAAATTTAAACATTGCAATTTTTTGAACGTCCTTTGAATTTGGACCGATGTAGGGTTTACACAGTTACCATCATGGAGGAAGGATAATTAGGAGTTGCAGATTTCTCACAGAAATTTGGCAGCATGTTTACCTTCAGCGACATATGGAATAGTTTTGTGCAATTAATACTCAGTCGGTAATATAGAAAGATGTAAGGCTATTTTAGCTTGAAAATTGGCGGTCTTTTGAATTTACTTCGACAAAATATAAGAATTTTACATTTTTAATAGCACTGTTTTAAAACACATGATTTTGATTGTGACTCAATACTAATTTACTACTTATAATTTCTTTAATGGCTAAATAAGATTTTCTTGCTTTTTGTAATGAAAATACTTTAGATTTATCAAGATTATAAAACTTTGTTTTTCGCATATCTAGAATAATTATCAAAATGAATATCAGAATTAAATTTTTGTTAAGCATTTTAATATTTGGGAATAACACAATTACGATTAATATTCATTTTTTTTTCAGAAAAAAAAATTATTCCGTACAAAAAATTCTGCTTGTTGAAGAAAATTACAAGAAAAAGTTTCCTTTTAAAGTTATGAAGGAAAACCGCAAGGAAAACTGTGACTTTTCTTCGTAAAATCAATAAGGTAATACAGAGTTTTTCCTTTTATCAATTTTAATTTTTTTCAATTATTAAGACCATGTACACCTGACCTAACATATTAATATAGTAAACCTATTTTTTCGTCAAACATAATTTTTTTATAATGACTTTTTCCTTAAAATAAAAATAAAGATTTTTCCATTTTGTCAACATTTTACTTTAAATCTTAATAATATACCTACATAAGTAAATATAAATTGACGCTAAACTTTACGTGACGTTAACTAGGCCTAGGCACCTACCTACATCTTACTAATAGCTTTATAACTGACAAACTGACTCATAAACTAGGATTTTTTTAAAAGTATACCATACATACCTAATAAGATCTTTAAGAAACCGAAAAAATCTTTTAAAACAGTTTATTCATATAGTTTTTTGCTGCATAACTTTGCCCAGACATTGTAAAACACTTTAAAGTTAACAAATTAACACTGGAAAACAACTACTATATAAAAAGTGTCAAAAAATATATATAATTCTAAAAAAATAACAATAACTACATAATACAAACATCACAAACAAAATAAATTTAAGATACACGCTACTGATTCCGTGCTACTGCAACTTGTTTGTTTTTGTCGATATGAACGACGACAGTGATGCCACTGGCTTGATTGAGAGGTTGGACCCCAAAATGGCGGTGTGTGCGTAGATGTGCGCGTAGCGTTGCCGCCAAGACAAGTAAGCCTGCCGATTGTTTATTATGCCGTGATAATGATGTATAGTAAGTTGCGTATTAATAAATTAATTAATAAGTGACTCCATCTAGCGGCAGATGTAGCAGGCTGACAACAAGGTCGAGTAAGGTTAGGTTATCAACAGTTGGCTAGTGACGTCATGACACGTGACGTCAAGACGAGTGACCTTGAAAGAGACAAAAATTGCCATAATGAACCTTAGCGATTTCCCATGTTAATTTACATAAGGATTGTGCTCGAACTCTCCTAGCCCCTTTACTCAACGCATCTTTTACGTAGAAACAGACTCAACGCGTCTGTGACTGGGAAATGGACTTAACACGTCTATCAGGAGAATAGACTCAACACGTCTATCAGCAATATAGACTCAACGCGTCTATCAGGAAATCGGTAAACTCAACACGTTTGCCAGGAGGGGACAGGAAACGAGAGGTACTCAGCACGTACTACTCGGGAGAAGGTAATGAGTTCGTTCCAGCTCAGCTCGCCGAATGGAACTGCTAGTTTGCACGTGTTGATTCCGAGGCCCGAGTCGAATAAGTTCTAAATTTGCGTAAAACAAATCCGGAACCTATTTGACCCATTCCGCCCACCCCCCTGCTTTGTACTTGACATCGCTGCAGGGTCCTCATTGGCAAAAAGCATCAAATTTGCAAATCCAACTTTCGAAAGGGCATAAAAGTTAGAAATGTAATCATCATTTATGCACAGTGTGGTATAAGACTTTACTCTGCCGTGTCGTCTGTGCGTGCGTGCATTTAGGTGTCCCCGCCTGTGAGCGTTCCCCCAATTTCCCCAAGTGGCAATTGGGGGATAGCTCTTTAGCAGGCGGTTGTCGTTTGTGTGTACAGTCTAGTATCTGTTTCTCGTGTTTGTTGTCTGAAATAAAAACAACCTCTGAAAAGCAAAAGATTAACAAAAGTTATAAATAAATAAACAACAATTATTTCCGGCTGGAAAAATCATCAAAATAAATATAAATAAATATGAGAAAAATAAATATTTATACGGTCAGTACTTATTTCTGCCGAGGCTGAAAAGAAAGAAATATTTATAGTCATAATTATTAGTTAATACCCGGTCCGTCGATGCCTGGGGCTAGTTGATTTCTAGGCCTGGCGTGCCTCGTGTAGTCTTCTATTAAATAGTCCGTGAGTTCCCGCAGTTCTAGGTTCGGATGTGTCCTTAGCTCTTCAAATAGACTCTCGGCGCGTTTATTCATTCGCTCTAGAATCGGTGGTGATTCTAGCTCCCTGTATAGCTGCGTGTTTCGAGTGTATCGATATGCATTCACTACATACCTCAGGCAGAGGTTGTGCTGCGTCTGGATTTTCTTACGGCTAGTCCTGCAGGTGTGTCCCCACGCTTTGGAGGCGTACATCAAAATCGGCAAAATAACGGCGTGAATAAGTCGTAGTTTGGTTCTAAGCGCAAGCTGGCTTCGTCGCCCGATCAGGCAACTCATCCGCGCTCGCGCTTGTTTGGCCTTCGAGACTATCATGTCCACATGCGGTGTAAAACGCAAGTTTTTGTCAATCTTGACTCCTAGGTACTTGGCGGAGGTGCTCCAGGGGATGTCGTGCCCATCTATTCCTATTTCTCGTCCGGGTTGGTGTCGTCTCTTCGTGAATAGCACAGCTTGACTTTTTTCGGCATTAATTTTGATTTTCCATTTTATGCACCACTCCTGGATTTTTGTCGCTGCTACTTGTAGGTGCCTTGATATCAAATAGGGCTGTGTACTCGAGGCTGCTATGGCCGTGTCGTCTGCATAGAGTGACATGGTAGTTCGTTGGGTCTTCGGAATATCTGAGGTGTAAATGGTATACAATAGCGGTGACAATACCACTCCTTGAGGCACCCCTGCGTCCAAAACTCCAGATCTTGATAGGACATGTCCCATCTTAATCCGAAAATTTCTTTCGCTGAGGTACGACTTGAGCAGCGTCATCATAGCCGTTGAATATCCTAGGTCCTTCATCTTGAAAATCAGGCCGGCGTGCCATACTCCTGTCGAATGCCTTGAAGACATCTAGGAATATAGCTCCTGTCGATTGTCGATGATTAAATTTCTTCGTAATATGCTCTACTAGCCTTAGGACTTGAAGTTCGGTGGAGTGTCCTTCGCGGAATCCGAATTGCTCGGCGGGGATGATGTCCATATCCTCGGTTTGTTCCTTTAGCCTGTTAAGTATAATCCTCTCGCAAATTTTGCTCATTGCGGGTAGAAGGCTGATGGGGCGGTAATTTTTCGGAAAAGCGGGGTCCTTATTCGGTTTTCTAAACATAAGCACTACTGCACTTTTCCAGAGTCGTGGGAAGTACTGATTTCTTAAAATCCCGTTAATGATTGCTGTGAAGTGGACAATGGCCTTTTGAGGTAAGTGCTTCAGTGCTCTGTTTGTAATGTGGTCACATCCTGGTGCTTTATTCGCTGAAACAAAACGAATAATGCCGATCTCCTCGTCAGGAGATATCGGCGGTAAAAGTAGTCCGTCGTCGTCGTCTTCTGGGTAGTTGTTTTCCCATAGTTCGTCAACTACGTCCGCAAAGTCCATGTCCTCATCATCGTGTTCATTGTTTTGGCATTCGTTCTCCAGGGAGGTGGCGAATACTTCAACTTTGTCCTCGTCGATGTGGACGAGTTCTCGCGTACCGTGGAGCGTAGGTACTTTTGTGTGTTTGTCTCGTCGTAAGATTTTCTGCAGGTTCCAGAGCCCCTTTTGTTGCGGATTCAGAGTGTCTAGGAAGTTTTTCCATTGTTCGTCGCTATGTTGCTTGAGTTCTTCTCGCAGTGTAAGTGCGAGGTTCTGCGCGTAGATCCGGTCTCGGGGGAGTCTAATCCTGTCTGCTTGTCTGCGTGCTTGTCGTTTTTGTCTTATTAGGTCCTTAATGTCTTGGCCGATGTTCTTAAATCGGCTGGGCCTAGTTACTTCGGTTTCCCTCGTGCTGGTTTGCAGCGCTTGTTAGATGTGGGTTACTAGGTGCTCTAGCGCTCGGTCCACTGCCTCCTCGTCTTCGATTACCGGTACGTTACCGATATTTGCCCCTAGAATTCTTTTGAACTGCGTCCAGTTTGTTTTCGACACCATCTTCGGCGGGTTGTCTCGTTTTCCCTCACCTAGGTGAAGAAGTACGGAATTGTGTCCTCCGAAGCCCTCGTTAAGAGAATACATTTCCTGGGGAAATGTGCAATCTCTCACTATGGCAATGTCAATCACATCGGGCAGTCCTCGTGTTGGGTGGTGTGTTGGCTCGAGTGGACCTCCGGCGTCGCATCCTGGGTTATTTGCCAGGTAGGCTTTCAACGCCCGTCCTAAGGGGTTGCGTCTTCTGCTGTTCCAGTTGGGGGATTTTACGTTCAAATCTCCGATTATGAGGCCTTCTTCGAAGGGTGGTAGCACTAGGTCTAAATCCTCGTGATGTAGAATATCTCTAGGTCGCAGGTAGGCAGACACTATGTTAAAATTTCCGTGGGAAGTTCTAACAGTGATCGTAGTAGCCTCCATTGTCCTGAGTCCTCCGGGCGTGGGAGTGTGATAGTGATCTATCTCCCGCTTAATAAGAATCGCAGTGCCTCCTGAATTTGCTCTAAGATCGGTCCTATACACGTCATAGCCAGGATAACTAAAGTTTTGCCGATCGGTTAGCTTTGTTTCCTGTAGCGCTATAACGTCAAGGTCCTATCTGTCGATTAATTCGAATTCCTCCTGAGTTCCACGATAGGATCTTCAGCTGATTTGGCCTTGTAGGTGGTGTATTCATTAATGGGTTCCTTGGTATCGCATGAGGAGCTCTAACAAGTCCTTGATGAGGGCGGAATCGTTAGATTGCTCTTTTTGTTTTTGTTCGACTACGTGTTGAATAGCCTGCGTCGTGGTATTGGCGTATGATATACTCGCTGTAACGTGGGCGGGTTTCGTGATCGGTCTCTGTCGTGGTTTTTGCGGCTGTCGATTTCTCGTAAGTTGGAATTTCGTACATCCGCGGTAATTTGCGGGATGCTCTCCTCTGCAATTGGCACAAGTGGCCTTGACGTCCTTGTTCGCACGTCTAGGACATTGTTCTGCACGGTGTCCTTCTCCGCAAATTACGCATTTTACGTCCCTGTGGTATCCTGACTGGGTGTGGTGGAAACCCTGACACCTGTAGCATTGCGATGTTGCTGCATTTGAATGCAGTGGTTCCATACGGACCACTAGGTCCAGGCATCTCGTTACTTTCATTATTTCGGCCTTTTCATTGAGCGGAGCGTCTATCAAGAACAGTGGCAATGGTTGCCTGTCCCGTCTTGCAGTCATTCTCTGCACTTTCAGGGGTTTTAATCCCTGGCTTTCAAAATCCTCCATAATGTCATTAACTTGGGTTTCCTTTGGGAGTCCTCGGATGACCGCTTTGTGACATTTTTCATCTTCAAGCCTGTACGTATGGTATTTGGCTTTTCTCTCGTCCAGGTACTTTGTCGTAGCCCTGTACGCATCGGAGGTTGCTGGCCAGATTTTTAATTCTTCGTTGCGTGTAGCGGCTTTAGTGAAAGGAATATCCCTTTCTACTAGGCCACGTCTTATTTCTGGCCAGTTTTTGGCACCGCTTTATACTACCACCGGTGGTACTTTCGTCTGTTTTGGCTCGGCCGTGGGGTTAAGGGTTTCATCACGCCCTGTAATAACCACGTTGTACCACGGCGGTACTTTTGTCTTATCGGTTTGTTTCGTCATAATCGGTATTTTCGTTACCTTCGGTAGCGGTGGGAAATCATCGTTTGTCGGTTTCGTCGCCATTGGATTTACAGTCTCAAATATCATTGAAACACATGCCTCGGAGGCTCGACCGTTTACCGGCCGATTCAACCCCTTACTCGGACCCAAGCGTTCCGTATTTTTGACTGTAACACTTTCATCCCTGGGCGGTGAAAAAGCCGGAGACTTGCGTCTACGATTTTCGAACCGTTCCGGGGAGTTAAGCTATTGCCATTGGTGTCGTCTTCCTCGGACGATGAGATATTCCCAGCGCCTTTGCGGTTTTACGATTTCTTTTTCGGGTTTTTCGTGAGTTTACTTCAATAAACTCGTCATTATCGCTCGTCGGCAAGTCAGTCTGCATAGCTTCGGTGATGACTTCCTCAGTTAGTTTGTCTTCCCTTGTAGCATCTCTGTTATTTCTTTCTTTGAAAGAAGCCACTTGCGCCGTTAATAGGGCCACTTGTGTAGTAAGTGCCTCGACTTGCTTCACTAGTTTTTTGTTTGTGTCCTTTAAGAAGTCCACCAAACTTTCTTCTTCAGTTCCTTGTTTTAAGGTTTTGCCCCTGTGGGGGCCATTCCTGTAGGTCGTATCACTTAAAAAGAAAAATTGGTAGTAAATCATTCACAAATCTACCAATTTTATTAATAAAATCGCAAAAATAAGTCTGAAAATAAAAAAATAAAATTAGTATTTTTCAAATCTTATTCGAATTTTAAAAATCTTTCGGCATTTGCCTAAAATCTTCTGAATCACTGATAAATCACAATCTTCGCTGCGAACGCTGCTTCTGCCAAAGCGATTACAGGCCGTTCTTGTCACACTTGAGTCGAATATACTGAGAGCGATCGAAGTACTTCTAGTCGTTGCGGCTGCTGCGGCGAACTGTTGTCTGTGTTGTCTGCTAGTTTGGATTTTTTTTTTTTTATTTATTACTGATAATCTTAAGTATTTTACATTTTTCTAGGACATTTTATTTTCCTATTTTCCTGCTATAGGAGTTATCCTCCTTTTCAGGGTGGTCTGCCCTGATTACAAAGTAACCTAGCTAGCTAATTTCCTAAATTGTTGTGCGCGTGTGTGGGACCTGTGTGGCAGGTTGTGTTCCCCAAGAATATCGCCAATTTTGCTATTTCCAACCCCATAAATGGACAAGTCCAAGTATGAGGTGGGGAATATGATTTAGGAAAACCACAAAACCTAAACCACGATATTGTACATAGTTTTGACTTTCTAATTAAGTAATTGGGCAGGGTTTATCTTATACTAAGGGGGGCTGATTCCAGCAGATCCTGGAGTTCAGCGGTGAGGGGGAGGTCTTGGGCGTCGGTGAGAAGTTTAAGATTAGGCTGTGGCAGTTTTCTTTTCAGTTTTCGAAAGAGAGGGAGTTGGTTGGGGCGCCATGGGGTTCGGAGTGTGTCTAGGGAGTGAGTGTTTGTGCCTTTCAGCGTGCGAGAGACGTATTGTTTCCTGAGGGTCTGGAAACGTGTGAGGATGGGGGTGTTGGGGGTGTTTAGGTAGACTTCTCCACTGGGGGAGCGATAGGGGAGGTACTAGCAGCGTCTGAGAATACGTCTCTCGAGTGTGGTAAATTTGTGGGACAGGTATGTCGGAAGTCCTCCGTAGGGTATAGCTCTGTATTCGGCAACGGGTCGGATGAAGGAGTTATATGTGTGAATAAGGGTGTTTAGGTTACAACACCTTATTCGTCCGCACAAAGCTCCAAAGAGACCGGCTTGCTTTCGCATCTTGTCAAGAGTGCGTTGGACATCAGAGGACCAGTTAAGTGTACGAGAAAATCGTACCCCCAAATAATCGACTTCAGTCTGTTGAGCGAGCCTGACTCCCAGGAGATTAACGTTTACGAGTTGGGGGTTCTGGGAGGTTCTTTTGGAATTTGGGTGTTTGAAGACAATAAATTGAGTTTTCTGTGGATTTAATGAGACCCTCCATCTGCTACACCAGTGAGAGTACTGCTTCAACAGATTTTGGGTTCGAATATTTAGTTGGTTATAATTTTTGGCTACCGAAATTAGAGCTGTGACGTCTGCGTATAGCAGACATTTGGATGTGGGGTGGTTTGGGGGGGGGGGTGTCGTGAGTGTATATGAGGTAGAGGAGAGGGGCCAGGACGGAGCCTTGTGGGACTCCTGCTAGTGGGGTGAACGTGTCGGATAGGGAGTTGCCCACTTTGACAGTGATTTTTCTGTCAGTGAGGTAGGAGTGTATGAGTTTGGTGATTTGGGGGCGAAGACCTATGTTCATAAGCTTTTTGACTAGTCCGGTATGCCAGACTTGGTCAAAGGCTTTTTGAACATCAAGGAGAACGGCTGAGGAGATTTGCTGGGAGTTTACCGCTATGACAGCGGTAGTATGAAGGAAAGAGATTGCGTCCTGGGTGGAGTGGTGGGGTCTAAAACCATGTTGGAATTGGGGTATGATGTTTCTCTCTTCACAAAATTCCCAGATTCTTTCCTTGAGCAGAAGCTCGAGGAGTTTACCTAGGACTGATATGAGAGAGATGGTCTGTATGAATTTAGGGATTTGGGGTCCTTGCCTGGTTTGGGGATCAAAATGGTGTTTGCGGATTTCCAGGCAAGTGGAAAATAGGATAGAAAGAGGCAGGAGTTTAGGATAAGAGTGAGGATGGGAAAGATGGTTTCAGGAAGATGTTTCAGCGTTCTCCTGTGTATGGAGTCAGGCCCGGAGGCCGTGTTTTTGCCTGCTTGGCAGGATGTCTTGAGGGGTGAATGGGGCAGTAAGGGGGTTTTCGACATCCGTAGGGGGGAGTGGGGTGGCAAGTGTCTGAAGGACGTGTTGTTCGGTCTCGTTTTTGAATTGTTCGTCAAAGTGGGGGTTGTCGGGGGTTCTGAATGTGGCTTCGAGGTGTGTTTTGTGGGCCATGACTTTCTCGTCGGGGGTTGAGTGAATTTGACCGTCGATTAGGAGGTGGGAGTAAGTTTTGGATTTTTGACCCGTGATTATACGGAATTTATCCCAAAACTTGGAGCCGTCTCTATGATCCAAATTAGAAGTGGTATTGATCCATTCTTGCTGTTTGTGCAAGTTGATTTGGAGCCTGATCAGGGCATTGAGGCGGTTCCATTCTGTTTTGATGACAGGATCGTGGGTACGGACGTATTATCTATACAGGCGTCGTTTTTGGGAGATGAGAGTAAGGATGAATTGGGGGAGGGCTTTTTGGGCAGTGTTTATAGAAGTGATAGGGGTGGATGTTTCAAAGGCGTGGGTGATGGAGGTTTGGACTTCATCGATTATGGTGTCGATGTCCTGCGGGGAGTTGAGGGGGCGTTGCTCTGGAATGTTAGTAGAGATAGTTCTCTGAAATAGGGGCCAATCTGCTTTTTTGAGGTTACGGAAGGTGTGTATGGTAGCTCTTGGCGGAATTGGCGCAAATAGAGATGTGTGTAACATCAAAGGAAGGTGATCGGAGGTGATCGTAACACCTATGAAGCATTTTTTAGCAACCAGTCCAGTACAGGAGTCTGTCAGGAGGATGTGGTCGATGATAGATGATCCCAGGTGGGATACGAAGGTAGGAAGTCGGTTTGAGGTTCTGAATATAGGGAAATCTATGAGCAGATTAGCTAGGCTAATACCGTTTGAGTTAGAGGCGTGATCTCCGAACATGGTATGTCTGGAGTTCAAATCTCCAAGCAAAACGGCTCGTGGGAGAGATGATAGGTATTCTATCAGTGGTAGGGAGATTATTTGGCCTGGGCGGTTGTAGTAAGAGATGATTGGTAATGGATTGTCTATCGGGAGGTCTATTGCTATTATGTCTAGTTCAGCTAGATGAGCTGGAAAAGTGTGAGAGTTGAATGGAATTAAATTTTTAATTAAAAGAGCATTCCCAAAAGAGTTTTGGGATTTATTTAAATGTACTGTTTGATACCCAGTGAAGCTGGGGGGAAGTTTTGACTAAGTGTCTGTAAGAGATAATATTTGAAGGTTTTCTTAGTTTAAAAGATTTTTGATTAATGGCCTCTTCCGAGCGAGGCCATTACAGTTTATTGTGCCGATTAGATAGTCCATTAAAGGTCGGGGTTTATCGGGGAGTATGTAAAGATTGCTAAATTTCCATGTCCTGTTACGGTGCATGAATGGCCGAAAATGGCCGGGATTAGCGTTCCCAAGATTTTGGTGAGAATTTCTCGACTATTTGGTAGGAGGTTCATCAGAAGAGTCGAGAATAATTGGATAGAGATCTTGAGCTCTCATGTTAGCTCCTGGGGGGGGTGGATGTTGGGAGGGTGACAGGCGCTACCTGTTCGGGTTTCTGCGGGGGCTTTTGTCGTTCGGGGCATGTGATTGAGTAGGCAGGGTGGTTGCCGCGACAATTTGGGCATTTTGGCACCTCTAACTTTTTACAGTCAGCTGGCCTGTGGTGCAGCCCGTCGTTGGGACAGGCGGGTTTTTTGGTACATTCAGAAGCCGAATGTCCACGGCCGGTGCACTGGGTGCAATATTTGGGAATGGCAGGCAGGGGATTTTGGTTGGAGGGTTCTACAGGGTGTCTTCGACCGAAGATGCCGAAGCCCTCTCGAATTAAATAGGAGTAGTGCGACTCTGAAGGAGTCAGCACCCTGATGAAGGACGTGTATTCAAGCGTTTTCTGGGACCTTATCCTCCATACTTTAGTATAGGGGATGCTAAGGTCCTCGAGAACATCTTGGATTTCTTCCAGGGAGATATTTTTGTCAACCTGGCGGATGACAAGAGAGAATTGGGGGGCAGGGGGGGATCGAGTGATTTTTTCTGGGGGGTTTTGAGCATATTTGGGATTAAGGATTAGTTTGTTGTCCCCCATTCGCTGCCTTATGAGGGTCTGTAGTTCGGTGGGGGTTTTGGTAGAGGTGGTTTTGATTAGGGCGGTTTTGTTGAAGTTGGCCTTCACAGAAACGAGGTTCTGGCGGAATAGTTCCTGTGTATTTAGGATGTTAAATAAGGCCTTTTGGGTGGAGTAAGCTGTGGGGATGTTCCTGAGAACATATAGTGTTTGAGTAGGGCGGAGGGGTCTGTTGGGTTGGTTGTCGGGTTTTGTGGGGTTTGGGGCGGGTTGCTGTGTTTTTAGGGGGGTGATGTCGCGGAGGTTTTCGAAGATGTTGGAGGGTTTTTGGATCGTTCGATCCATGAGAGAAGGGATTGAGTTTGAGCTTTTTTGGCTGGATGTAGGGGAGGGGATTGTGGCCATTGAATTTGGGCCTTGGCCGTATTGCTGCGGGGCAGATGCAGCAGATCCGGCGTAGGAATTTTTGCGTGTCACCACCATGGTGGTGACAAAAAGGTTTTATTGGGAGGAAGTAGCTGAGTTTGTTTGTTTAGTAATTGGGAGTCCCTGATCCGACTAGTGAGTTGCAACCTCACAACTCAAGGGCTCTTAACCCCGGCAATGGTGGCTTGACCCTAGTCGGATGACGTTTGTTAGTTATGTTATACTCACAATATTTTGGTCCAGTGGTCTTGAAGTCGTCTAGTAGTCCCAAGCTGAAAGAAATGGATTAGTTGTCGTTTATTATATGTTGACAGATCTATCTATTCGAATATTCGCTATGCGAAAAATAACCTTTTTTAAGGAAAATTTCTAAAAAGAAATTTTCCAAAATTGGGCTATTGACCTGTGAAAAAAGGGGGTTAGTGTCGATCTATTATTCAATTTCCAAATCTTATTCGAAAATATTAGCCTTTTTTAAGAAAAACTCTAAAAAGAATTTTTCGAAATAGGGCTATTTGATTAGTTCGCTTTTTAGGAATTCTTCTATGGAAATATTTTTCTAATTAAAATTTCTGAAAAGAAATTTCAAAAATACTAAATATAACCTAGGGTGCTTCTGCTTCAGGTGCTTCAGCGGGAGTGTGCTTTCGCAGTGACTTCCGCAACGCTTCTGATTTGCTTCGGCTGTTCTCGTCCGCTCGTCACACAGGTACCGTCTCGTACTGTTGCTGGATCTCGAAATGCTAGTTTGGACTATTGCTTCTCCTTTTATATTTCGGCGGTGGCAAGGGATACCCTCCCTCTCGCTTATTGAAGTGGAAGGGAACGCTCGACTCGCTGGGTCGCCGCTTCGAGGTATTTTTGGGAAACCTGTGGCGTAGCTTTAGTAACGGTAATTTATTATAGTCACACAGCTAAGGAAATAAAACTTCTGTCAGAGCAATTTACTGATCAATTTGCCGATTTTAAGAATATAGATAGCACATTCATTGTAAGTGTAATGTGGAAGATCCTCCGCTTCACCTACAAATGCTTTAAGAACACTCATATATGAAGTCTAAATTTAATAATGTTAAACTAAGCGAATTTTACACAGAGAAAAGTATTCACAGCTGAGAGTTGTCGCACGAAAAATAATTTGCAAATTTGGAAGCAAGTATACATGTATAAATTTTTTTTTATTTGGTGTTGTCGGCATCAACTACTAAGGTTATTATCCTCGTGTTCTGTGTAGGCTTTGTTACTGTTTCCCAGAGCCACTTTAGGAACAGCACTGTTAATTAGAACCCAACAGTGAATGGTCGAGTGGGGAATCCTACCAAGGCATTAGAATTAATTTTAAATAATTAAATTAAATAAAAAAATTCCGGCCAAGGGTGAGATTCGAACCTGGGACCCTTGAATCCGCAGGCAGAGACTCTACCACTGAGCCACCCACCCCCAATACATTATTATTTTGTGACTCTACATCTGTAAAAGTATGTGATAGACTATTGTACATCTCTTGATACCATTATATATAAAAGAGTCTCTTATAAGTTCAGTTTCTGGAATAGGCAACCAATTTACCCGTTTGGCGAGTTACACGGGATGTATTCGATTTATATTTCGACTTGTTCTTATGGAACATGCAACACGTTTCTAAGATAAATAAATATGTTAATGGTATTATTTCTTGTTTTAAGAACAGCGGTCTACATGAAACTAATCTAACATAAGAACCTTATTGCCCGTTTCTGCATTATAAAGACTCTGTCAAATAACTCGGCAGAACAGACTCCCCAAAACTAAACAGCATAACGTAAATGGGAGTCAACTAACGCATAATATGCAGTTTTTGCTGCACAAACTCCTTATTCATGAGAGGTAGTTCTAATGGCATAACAACCTGATGCGAGTTTTTTAAAAGTGGATCCACATGAGATTTGAATTTCAAATCCGTGTCGATATTTAAACCCAAAAATTTTGTTTAGTTTGTGGCTCCTACAGTATCCATATCTATTAAAATATCAGGTTAAAGGTTAGTATTTTTGTTTTTGTTTAAACTTAATGACAGAAAATTTGCAGTGCACCATGTTTTAAAGGATTTTAGGTCATTACTAATATTTGCATAAATAATATTGACGTCTTTATTATGCCACAAGAGAGTAATATCGTCAGCAAATAGAGTGAAACTTCTTGAGATATTTAACTTACCTAAATAATTGATATAAATTAAAAGCAGGGTGCGCCCAAGAACAGAACCTTGAGGGACACCCCATTTTATGTTACTTCTGTTCGAGTCTGAAACAGTTCGGACTAACTGTTTGCGACCTAGAAGGTAGGTTTTCATCCAACTCAAGGCCACATCTGTTATTCCATAAACTTCAAGCTTTCGCAGCAGTACTCCGTGGTTGACACAGTCAAAAGCTTTAGTCAGGTCACAAAATACTGCAGCTACGCCTCGTTGAAATTTAAACTTGTATAAGCTAATTACAAACAAGAAGAAACAGCATCCGATACGTTTTTGTATATCTATATATATATATATATATATATATATATATATATATATATATATACGTAGCCAAATACAAAAGCGAGGCCCGATGTAGTCAACACACCACCCGAGGCCCTCCTGAAGGAGTAATTTTTGGAATATATATTTTAATGTTTTGGAATGTACTAATAATGTTAAATTATAACCCCACAGGAGTGGTAAGATATTTCTAAAATTTAAACATACATGTTTGCAACGTACATGAGAGTCCCTTCACAATGTTTAACTGAAATGAGAGGACCCCCGCTTATAAATTGCTTTTTCAATGTACATAAGAGTCCCTGCGACGTTGTCAAGATGGGCCCATAAAATTTGCCCTTCAAAAGGTTTGACTCGAAGAATGTTTACAGATCTTTACAACAAATCTCTTTTCTATGAGTTCGCGCGTATAGTGGTATAATAGGTTTGTTCCAACACGTGCGAAAACGGTAACATTACACGGTACAAATCATGCGGTCTATACAAAAGTTGTTTACATCGTTTGACTTGTTCCGAAATATTATCGATTTCACTTTGTGCGTTTTTAGAATAATCTATTTTACGGAGAGAAAAATGTTATGTAGAGAAGTTGTAGGTATTACAGAGATGCCTATAAAAGGAGATATATTACATCTTTATTCGTTTGTTTTATTATATTCTAAATAAAAAAATTGGTTGTCGAGGGTATTAATATAAACTCTGACTTTAATTATTGTGTTTACTCTCTAACATAAAACATAAACAATTGTAATACGACAAAACAAAACTATAATTTTAATCGTGAATCTGTCCCGCTCAACGCTGGGTTCCAATGATTTAATTACGCCAATTTGACATCAGCACAGATTTTGCCAAAATGAAGAATACAGTTTTTTATTTTTACTGAGGGTGAGAGGAATAATTTACATTGCCAATTATCTTTGTCCAGAAGATTAAGTGAAAACATAGACATGCAAAATTTTAAAATATATTTTTTTTTATTTTAAGTAAAAGCAAAAATATAAAATTATTCAAAGAAATGTTTCTAAAGTTGGCTTTAGATAAATTAACGCATGTCGGAGCATTAAATTATTCTTCTTCTTTTTAAGTTTTATTTTAAATTTAATTCAGAATCGTTCGTAGTTATTACGGACATGGGACATGATTTGTATCTTTATATTTGTCGATCATGGCCTACTTCAGAAACATTTTTTTGTAAATGTAGGTCTGTGTTCCGCTGGAACCACTGTTTCAAAATTTTTTTAAATTTTTATAAAAAACAAAGCAAAAATTTTAATACGTATCACTTTTTTTAAGCTTTTAAGAATATGTATTCCTACTTTATTTTTATCAGTTTGAAAGAGCTCATCTGCTAAGCGATTTCGGTCGAATACCGGGACCGGTTAATGTCAATTCTAAAGGCCATTTAGGCGCGCAGCTTTTGATATAACATTCTCTTTTCCAACTTACGCCATTTTGACGAAAAAAAATATATATACAACATATTCTTGTATCTATAACAATTTATGATATAGGGTGTTTACCAGGGGTGTTAAATATCGGAATTTATAATAATCGTTTTAATTAGTTTTGGTGAAAATTTATACACATTTAAGTAGACAGTACCTACTTTTGTTAACCAATGATACAGAAGTTGAATAAAAATATTTTAGAGTTGTAACATATAGCAATATTTTATGAACTATTCTGAATGAAAATAAGAATAAAAAATTCTCATTAAGAGATGAATATCTTGTTCTTAATTCAGAATTAATTAATTTACCAGTTTGAATAGTTTAGAATCAATATCAAATTTGGGTATTTTCGATTTTGTAGATGAGATTGGATGCACTGAAAAAGCATATACATTATTATACCCTGTCAATTTTACGTCATATAAAGTCTTCAAGACGTAAGTGACAATTTAAAGAAAACGTATTATTTGTATCGATTAATAATAATTTATAAAGAATTTTCATTGAAGATAATTTTTTTTTATTTATTATGGTTGTCCTGTTTGTTTTAGACTAATATTGATGTTGAAAACAATATTGGCAATGTTAATGTAGGTAACAATATTGGTAAAAATGAAAACATTTTAATTTCAAAAAATGATAATGTTCCTTTTTATGAAGGATGAAGATAGGAAGAATAAATCCTTGTACAAGACTAAAAAAATATTATTTATTATGTAGTAAAATTAACTATATTTAAAGGTTAAAAAGTCTTATCGTTAGACTTGTAAATCTATTAGAGATACATTTTATAGAAAACTAGATGACAACACAATCGTCAAAAAAATTTTAAAATTGGCATGTCGTGTTTTGTAGCTAGGTACATGGAAGGGGGGAGGCAGTGAATAACATGTACTTTGTCCCGGTGGTGGGAGCTGTCGCTTAACTTGTCAAATTCAAAATAACGTTTCACATCGATGGAGTTTTTCGTTTTAGCTGACAATGAAATAATTTACTTCTAGACGTCTATAACAATAAAAAAAACCCTTCAGTGGCGGAGCAAGACCTAAATTTTATGTGGGCGATACATTTTTGCGAGGCTCTCTGGTGGCGCAAAAAGACGGATTTTATATAAAGAAATAAAATTGAAACTTGTATTCAAAAAAATGCTAACATCTCTTAGACTTTAACTAATATTTTTAAGTAATTATTACTAGCAGTAAAGAATTACAGAAACATAAATTTCCTGCTTTTAGCTTTACTGAACTCCTGTAACATAATCCAGATTAGATGCTATATCTGCGTCAATAAATAAAATTGAAAATGCTAAAAGTCTTTGTTGGCCCATTGTACTTCTTAATTTTTTATTAGTTTTAATTTTGAAAAGCTCCTTTCAGCAGTTGTACCTACTGGTACTGTTAACAAAATTTGAATGTTAATATAAATATTTAGATAAATTTCTTTCAACTTATTTTTTATTATTGGAGCCAGCTGTTTTACACCTTTAATAAAATCAGGTAAATTTGGGATCATTATTTGTAAACCTTCATCAAATTCATAAGGTTTGAAATCACTGCTTTCGCCCACTCGAGAACAGTCCTCTTTAAATAATTTTAAAGGTGATGCTTTTAAAAACAAATACAAAAATAAGTCAAAAATCATATAAAGGGGGACGTTTTTAATAATGGTTGGGTGTCCAAAATATGAACTATGACTGGTGGATTTTATTTTTTTGCAGTCTTCTCACTACCTAGAATGGTTATGGAATATATTCGTTCAGTTGAACGCAATAGCATACTTTTTCGTCTTGTAATCTGAGCGTAGATAAGCTAATATCCATGTGGGTGTAGAAAAACGATATTACCTATTTGTTATTTCACTACGGCGCCACTTCGAGAGATATATATTGGAACAAAAAAATAGATTTTGATAATGATTAGAATTTGGCATTCTGTCGTATTTAAAATAATTCGTTATTCATTGTTTTTTATGTTAAAATACAGAGTGTTTAAAAGCATTTTCATCGTCGAGTTTTGCTACTTTCGGTGTAAGTTTAGACATGTTCTCACATCGATAATAGCAAAACCAGACGGCGCAAAGGATTTATTTATTGTTATAGAAGTCTAGAAGCAAATTATTTCATTGCCAGAAAAAATTAAAAATTCCATCGCTGTGGAACATTATTTTGAATTTGACAAGTTAGACGAGAGCTCATACCACCGGAACATATATTTATGTTATTCACCCCTCTCCTGTACCAAACTACAAATAGCAAGCAAAAAACAAGACAAAACGGTCGCCTAAAAAATGTTGTATGCATCTCGGCCGTATGATCAATTTTGGCCAGGGACTCAAATTTCTAATTCGGTCCAAAAAGATCAACTTGGTACACAAATAACAATTATAATTTTTATCTGTTTTTATTTGTTTGATAATTATTTACATCAATTCTTCTAATGTTATTAACTTGGGGGTTCAGTTTATTATTTATTGAAAACCCTATTTACAAAAAAAATAAAATTGTGTATCTATTTAAGTAGATCCACTTTTGAAACATATTTAAATGTTACTCAAAATGTGAGACATTAAAAATATTAAAATATTAGTGTTCTGTACAAAACTAGAAAATTTTAAATTATCCTTAAAGTCTTACAATAGAAAGTAATGGTTAAATTTATTTTGGGTTCCAACAGCTGACGCCTGGGATATTAAATCCTATTCATCAACATTTTATGTACCTGCTATGAGAAACTAGTAGGGCCTCAACACACGAACAAAGTTGCCATGTTTAAGGGATTCGGAATTGACATTAAACTTGAAAATTTAACGGATATACGAGAGCCTCGCATTGGCAATAGAAATTATATACAAAACGCTCGGAGTGCACCCTAGTAAGAAATATAATGAACTAAAAACCGTATAAGAGGCGATATACACATCACATATGAGTCCAAAAAAAAAATTAAAATTGTGGTTTTGTGGGGTTGGGTGATGAAAAATAGCTCTACATACACGTGTTTGACCTGCGAGGCCCGTTTTCGGGCCTCGCATGTGAAAACCGGGCCTCAAAAAGTATCTTGCACATGAATAAAAATGAATAAAAATGAATAAAAATGAATAAAAATGAATAAAAATGAATAAAAATGAATAAAAATGAATAAAAATGAATAAAAATGAATAAAAATAAATAAAAATGAATAAAAATGAATAAAAATGAATAAAAATGAATAAAAATGAATAAAAATGAATAAAAATGAATAAAAATGAATAAAAATGAATAAAAATGAATAAAAATGAATAAAAATAAATAAAAATGAATAAAAATGAATAAAAATGAATAAAAATGAATAAAAATGAATAAAAATGAATAAAAATGAATAAAAATGAATAAAAATGAATAAAAATGAATAAAAATGAATAAAAATGAATAAAAATGAATAAAAATGAATAAAAATGAATAAAAATGAATAAAAATGAATAAAAATGAATAAAAATGAATAAAAATGAATAAAAATGAATAAAAATGAATAAAAATAAATAAAAATGAATAAAAATGAATAAAAATGAATAAAAATGAATAAAAATGAATAAAAATGAATAAAAATGAATAAAAATGAATAAAAATGAATAAAAATGAATAAAAATGAATAAAAATGAATAAAAATGAATAAAAATGAATAAAAATGAATAAAAATGAATAAAAATGAATAAAAATAAATAAAAATGAATAAAAATGAATAAAAATGAATAAAAATGAATAAAAATGAATAAAAATGAATAAAAATGAATAAAAATGAATAAAAATGAATAAAAATGAATAAAAATGAATAAAAATAAATAAAAATGAATAAAAATGAATAAAAATGAATAAAAATGAATAAAAATGAATAAAAATAAATAAAAATGAATAAAAATGAATAAAAATGAATAAAAATGAATAAAAATGAATAAAAATGAATAAAAATGAATAAAAATGAATAAAAATGAATAAAAATGAATAAAAATGAATAAAAATGAATAAAAATGAATAAAAATGAATAAAAATGAATAAAAATGAATAAAAATGAATAAAAATGAATTAAAATGAATAAAAATGAATAAAAATGAATAAAAATGAATAAAAATGAATAAAAATGAATAAAAATGAATAAAAATGAATAAAAATGAATAAAAATGAATAAAAATGAATAAAAATGAATAAAAATGAATAAAAATGAATAAAAATGAATAAAAATGAATAAAAATGAATAAAAATGAATAAAAATGAATAAAAATGAATAAAAATGAATAAAAATGAATAAAATGAATAAAAATGAATAAAAATGAATAAAAATGAATAAAAATGAATAAAAATGAATAAAAATGAATAAAAATGAATAAAAATGAATAAAAATAAATAAAAATGAATAAAAATGAATAAAAATGAATAAAAATAAATAAAAATGAATAAAAATGAATAAAAATGAATAAAAATGAATAAAAATGAATAAAAATGAATAAAAATGAATAAAAATGAATAAAAATGAATAAAAATGAATAAAAATGAATAAAAATGAATAAAAATAAATAAAAATGAATAAAACTGAATAAAAATGAATAAAAATGAATAAAAATGAATAAAAATGAATAAAAATGAATAAAAATGAATAAAAATGAATAAAAATGAATAAAAATAAATAAAAATTAATAAAAATGAATAAAAATGAATAAAAATGAATAAAAATGAATAAAAATGAATAAAAATGAATAAAAATGAATTAAAATGAATAAAAATTAATAAAAATGAATAAAAATTATTAAAAATGAGTAAAAATAAATAGAAATGAATAAATATGAAAGAAATGAATAAAAATAATTAAAAATGAGTAAAAATAAATAAAAATGAATATAAAAAAAATGAATAAAAGAGGAAGTTACGTATTTTTTTATATTAATAACACGAATTCATGCGAGCAAAGTCGTAAACAAAGTTGCGGGCAACAGCTAGTTTTGTATAATATTTTGGTCTAGATATCTAAATAGATGGCTCAGTCAAGTCTCCTCCCTTATATAATGGAACCACAACATTTGTTTTAAAAGAAGGAGGAAAAGTACCTTCATTAAAACTTTTATTTAATAAAATGGATAAAACGTCTAATGCAGAGGTAGGTAGGTTTTGAAATATGTTTTCTGACATTCCATCATATCCTGATGAAGTTTTGTTGTATATGTCATTACAAACTTTTAATATTATTAAGGAATTCGTTTCTCTTAAGAAAAATGAATATTTAATTGGTAACGATTTTAGAAATTCTAATGGGTCAGTTGTTCTATATAGATTTTTTGTTAGATTTTCAGCGATATTGCAGTAAAATGTATTGAAATCGTTAGGATTTATATTTGCGTTGCATAATTTATGGGTACTTTTGCCTCTTAATTCATTAATAATAGACCAAGTTTTCCTTGCCTTATTTTGAGCTCTCAATTCTTATATAATAATACATATCTTTAGCTTTTCTAATAAGTGTTCTATATAAAGATCTGTAGCGATAATAATAGTTTAAAAATAATTTATATTGTGTAACTTTTTTTATATAATTGAGAGACCTCATATTTTTTGTTGAACATCTTAAACCAGCTGTAATCCACGGCTTTTTTTTGCTTAATTTTTATTTTTTGAATAGGGAAAGACGCATTAAAAAATTTGCTTAAATTTAAATAAAAATCGTTAAAAGGAGATATACCAGTAAAAAAACTGTACCAGTTAAATTTTTTACATACTGAATGAAATTTTCCATAATTAGATTTACTAAACAATCGACCATGAAGAGAATTAGTCTTAAGAAGCTTGTGCTCAAGAGATATCGAAGCTAAAACGGCTTCATGATCGGACAGACCGCTGGGATTTGCTGTACACAATATATCAGCAGGTTTGTAAGACGTACAGAAATAGTCAAATAACGTTTCGGTACATTCCGTTAACCTTGTTGGTTTCTTAACATGCATACTTAAGTTAAAGGAAATTAATAAATTTTTCAATCTAATAGTAATATTATCATCATCCTTGAGATGATCTATATTTAAGTCACCTGTCAAAACTATTTAAGATGATGTAGAAAATCTACTTAGCAAAGATTCCAAATTGTTTAAAAAAACTGAAACATTTAAATTTGAATTTGGTGATCTATAGATACAAATACCATAAATATTAAATTTAAGAATAGAAATAATTGAAAACAAATTGTTTTTGCTCTAAAAGTTTAGGATATTCTACAATCTTAAATTCCAAAGTATGAAATATGGAATTATGTATTAAGATTGCTGTACTCTCGTGTTTATACAGTTCTCTGCAAAAAATAGTTATTAAGTTATAATTTAGAATAAATAAATGTACATCTTTTTTAAGCCAATATTCCGTTAATAATAAAATGTGAGGGAAACAGTAATCTTCTATTAATAAAAATAAATCATCAACTTTATTACGAACAGACCGAATATTTAAAAGTAAGAACGTTAAGAAGTCAACGGGATTAATGGATGGACTACATCTAAAAAATAACTATAAGGTTCTCCTAAGTCACTAAGAATAGGCTCAGTGTTTACTACATATTCAAATTCATCGTCATTTGGTAAAAAAACTTTTAAAACTAAATTTTAATTTATCTTTGTATTCTTATGTAAAAACTTATTTACCATTTCTCTAATTGATAGTTTAATATTTGTCACATTAGGTACATATGTTATGGATGTATTTCTATTTATTAAACAAAGGACGAAGATGAATATTGATTCAGAACTACTAATTTATACTTTAAGGGCATGTCCGATTCATTATCAATTCAGAATTTTTACCGTGTGCGCAACTCCTATTATAATGTGGTATTCAAGGTTCAAAACTAATATAATAGAGAAATTCTATACAAGGGAAGTGTAACCAACTTGACAAATTTTTTTTGACACTAATGACATAAAAAATCGGGTCACATAAAGAGGCTGTTTTTTGGTTAAATTTTTCATTTTTCTTATCTACTTTTATGTCGTTTAGATACCATGTTGTACCCGTAACGTAAAAAAGACTTTTTATTTTAGGGTATTTTACATTTAAAGGTTGAAAACATTTGTCACTATCAGCTGTGGATAATGTCAAAACATAAGCATAGCATTGCATTTTATTTTTTGTTGTTAATAGTCTATTTGTGTTTTTCCCGCTTTCTTAAAACATTTTTTTTCATTTGGTTTTATTTATTTATTTCGATTGCAAAATGCTGCTGCTACGAATACAAGTTCTATACAATGTACAACCAACATACAATACTAGTTACGTTATGCCCATCTATGGTTACCCCTGTGTTCTACCAACAACATAATTGACAGCTGACAATGACAAAATGTTTCAACCTTTAAATGTAAAATACCCTAAACTAAAAAGTCTTTTTCACGTTACGGGTACAACAAGGTATGCAAATGGCATAAAAGTAGATAGGAAAAACCAAAAAGCAAACTAAAAAACAGCCTCTTTATGTGACTCAATTTATTACGTCATTAGTGTCAATTTTATTTTGTTAAGTTGGTTGCACTTCCCTTGTATATAAGTCCTCTATTTTACCGCGAACACAGACATGATAAAACCAATAATTCAGTTCTTTTTGTTCCGCGAACTCTTTATATCTACTGAGCATGCGAAATCGTTACTGTTAAGTTTAATTCGGTTCAGGAGACTTACTGCGAACGAAGCTATTATTAATGTCGTCAGATTTCGGCAGACCTTGCGTAGAGCACTGCTCTAACCATGGAGAACCCGATGGCTCAATTAAACCGTGGCTAAATATCCGTTGGTCAATTTTATTTTTAATTTCGTCACTCTGTACAAAAACATTGAGAAAATCCTGTGTCTCCAGGGGCTTTATAAAATGCAGAGTAATATACACAATTTCATAGACTACGTCTCAACCCTACGATAAAAATTCATCTTCACCCCCTTTTTACAATCTTTCCCACATCCAACATCTGGTTTCTATATTACCTCGACACGGTTCATTAAGGTGAGTAGTTGAAATCGATCAGAATAACGGAGCGTATTGGATTTTCTTGCGCTCTTGGTTTTCCTTTCATACTAAGCGGAAAACGGCTTTATATGAGACCCGCCAAGTAATAAGTCTGTTAGGGAAAGATAAACAAACCCTCTTCCCTTATTTTGCTCCTTTCGGGTTACATCATAAAACCCTTGATAAATCGGTTACAGGGTGCTGTTTATTTTGGCAGCGGGTTGACTACTAAGTTCCTGCGGATAACGGAATTACGGGAAATGTTTGAATTGCAAGCATCTTTGATGATCGTTATTAATATGAGAGTTGAATAGATACATTGAGTAAGGTTAGGTAATCTGGCAGTTTACATAATGAAGGGAATATAAAAATATTATCTGTTTATGAGAATTTAGACATAATTATTTCAAGTTAACATTTCGAAATTTATCAAAATATATAAGATAATCATAAACCTTTTTTAAGTTAAAGGTAATACTTTTGAATTCTATAAATATTCTCAGGAGTTATTTTAAAACTACTTATAGGCTAATGATTATGTCACAAGGAAGGGGGCAATATTGAACTATAACCATCGCGGTTTTTTTTTTTTTCACATAAATCATTTAAATGGTTATTAAAAATATAAAAAAACGGCGGAGGGCTATTAAATTAGTGGGTCGAAATTGAAAATAGAGGTAAAAATTCAAAAAACGAATCAAAAACAGATATAGGTAAGGATTTGTTTGTAGGGAGTACGATTACCTATCGAAATAGTTTATTTGAAACATTTAAAAAAACATTTTATGCAAAAAAAAATTAAAAAAGAGAATTTAAAAAATGCAAAAAATCCAATTTTTCATTTTTAGTTTTTGCGTTTACTGAGCAGAGGTAGGTATAGGCATTACTTTATATAAAAAAAGTAAAATAAATTTCGTTTAAAATGGTAGGAAAGGTTTTTTGGATTAAAAATGACTGAGATATAGCCGCAATTTTTTTTTTATTTTTCTGGCGTTTACTTAATATCGTTTTAATTTCTATATTTCTACATCAAAATTGATTTTTATTAATAAAAAAAGTATTTTAAGTTAATGTGTTAATAAAAATTCTATATTTTTATGAATGTGTAAAACTATGATCGATTTTATCACAACATTGGAAAAAAAAATATAAATAAAAATATTTTAGAATGGGCGTGTTTAGTGTAGACGAATTTAACTAATCTAATGCTAGTAATTGTTTGAGAACAAAAAAACTTTTTTTCATGCAATTAATACTTTAAATAGATAATAAATAATAAAGTTATAGTACTTTAAAAAATTCACTTTTAAATAAATTATTTAAAATACTATTTTTGTGCCATTTACCGCGTCATAATGAAGCGTTATCAAGGCTTTTTCCAAAAGAGACATTTATGATAGTTATCTCTTTCTAAAATCGGAATAAAATTATGTTATTTTTTCTCATGATACAAAAATTTCAAAATCTCTAACCTAAAATCGATTGTGCAAAACATTTAAATTTCTTTTAAAAAGTGTGATAAAATAAACATTTGTTAAATTTTGCGTTACATTAAAAAATCTGGTTATATTTTCAAGTACTTGGTCCCTATAAGAAGTAAAAAAAACAACACTTAATCTGAAGAAATATGTTTATAAAATCTAGACATTCAAAAACGATAGTGGGCTAAGGGCAGTTGCAAAACATAAACTATCATGGTGCTTTTATATTTATTTTGATGTAAGTAAAGGTATTCTTAAATTGTTTTTGTTTCTAATTTATTATTAATTTATAAAACGTACCTATTTGATCAACTAATAGTTCAATATACCAACCTTTTTACTTAACGCTGAGTAATAATTAATTTGATTTATTTTTAGGTTGAAGAAGATGCATAAAACTGGATCCATTTCAAAATTATGGGTAAAAATTTTACAATAAAACAAGATGTGCCTCATAAATATTCTATCTACAATTCCTATTAGGCCCTTTAACTGGGTATATAATATTGTATTCAGATACGTGTCTATTATTAATATTAATTTAACAAAAGCTTATAGATGTATTTAAAATACAATTCCTTTAAAATATGCAAATCATTTTATTATTTTTTTTTTTGTAAATTCTGATAGTTTTACCAAATCTGTACAAATGCCACAAAAGTTAATGTCTGGGCTATACCTATACAGGCATTAAAGAATGGGCCAAACTCCAGATATGGTTAGTTTGGAGAAAAATATGGTAATTTATGCCAATTTACCCTTTTATTTACCAATTTTGATTGCTTAAGGAGTTACAAGGTGTAGAAAATAAGTTTTTTTTTTTATATTTTACGATAATTCAAATATTTTTTGAGTACATATACCCAAATTTTGTAAAAATAAGTTTTTTTGGGTGATACAAACGAACACCAGCTTTTTTGTTGCATCACATGTACAGGTCGTTCTAAACTGGTATGCCTATCTAGTATTTACATCAGATTTTTTTTAAAGAATATACATTTTTGAAAAATAATTAATTATTTTGAAAAAGCGTTCAATTTGATTTAAAAAAAGGTATACTTGTTCCATATCGCTAAAATTCATCATTTGAACGAAGTACTGCAAATGTATGGATTACCCAAAATTTCTCAATTGGATAATGTTAAATCTAATAAATTATAACAAATTAATTCAGAACTTGATTAAATATTTAGTAGATACTGAAACAACGCACAAATTTGACAACACAAATGATAAAGAATATTTAAAAATTATAAATTGAAAAACTAAAAACAATAGCAAAACCAAAAAATGTATTTTAAATTATTTATTTAAATTGTCCGCCATTTACTTCAATGCATTTTCTACGTCTTTTCAAGAAATTTCTTCTAACTGCGAATAACATTAGCCGTTATTACTATTTTTTACCACAATTCATTTCTGGTATTACCAGTAGAGCCACAATAAACTAGAGTCTTAATATAACTTCAAAAATAAAAATCCAGAGAATTCAAATCTGGACTACGTGCAGGCCATGGATGTTACTTCTTCGTCCAATCCATCGATGGGGGAACACATATTATTTAAATGATTTCGTATTGCTATGGAATAATGGCCAGAGGCGCCATGTTGTATATACCACATACCAACTCTAATATTTAAAGGAACATCATCTAGCAGATCAAATAAGTTGTACTCGAGGAAATAAACGTAATCATTTCTAGTAATTTTTGCTGGACGTTCAAACGCTCCTATAAGGTTATCTTCGACTATACCAAAACAAATGTTTAATTTAAATTCATGATGAAAGTGCCGCACTCTTGTACTGTTTACATTTTCTACAGCCCATGTGTAAACATTTTTCTAGTTGTAAATTCCTCTTCTCGTAAATGTTGAATCAATGAATAGAATTTTATTTACAAAAAATGGATTTCGACTATTTTTATTAAGACAAACTGACTAAAATTTGTTCTCGCTAAAAGATCATCTGGCAGTAGATTTTGGACTAAAGGTAAATGATATGGGTATAATTGTTGTTTATGTAAAATGATACAGTGCCCTGATATAAACTTTCATTGGCAGATATACGACGGATACTTGTTGCTGGGTCATCTTCAACAAGATTTAATACCTCTTCATCCTGTAAATCTCGAACTATAGGTCGTCCGTTGACTTTTTTTTGGGCGAAAACTTCCGGTTTCTCCCAATCTGCTGAATAGGTATGAAAACAATTTTCAGTTGGGCTGTCTACGATTAGGCTAGTGTAACTTCTTGCTGAAGCGCATTAAAATGTTGTTGGACATAAACTGATATCATATCGGTAATTTCACTGTCGAGGCATTGTATAAAAAAAAACGAATTTTAGTACTCAAAACTCTGATACAAGACTAATCTTGACAGTGCTACTACATTTGACAACTGTCTACTAGATTTAACATTATCAAATTGGGAAATTATGGAGTAATTCATACATTTGCAGTACTAACTTTGAATTAAGTTTTCCTTCAAATGATGCATTTTAGCGACATGCAACCAGTATACCTTTTTTAAAGCAAATTGAACGCTTTTTCAATATAATTAATCGTTTTTTAAAAATGTCCATTCTTAAAAAAAAAACTGAAGTAAATACTAAATTGGAACGCCCGTTTAGAACGCCCTGTACATGTATTGCAACAAAAAAGCTGGTATTAGTTTGTATTATCCTCGGTATTATCCAAAAAAACTTATTTCACAAAATTTGGGTATATTTACTCAACAAATATTTAAATTATCGTAAAAGTATTGAAAAAAAAATATTTTCTCCACCCTGTAACTTCTTAAGCAAGCAAAATTCTACAATGGTAAATTGGCTTTACTGAACTTATTTTTGTTCAAGCTAACCACGTCTGAAGTTTGGACCATTCTTTCATAAACACCCTGTATATCAAACTGTCAGTATCTCACCATAAATAAATCGTTTTAAAAGACTTAACGGTAATATAGACAATTGAAAAATAAATATAAAGAAAACAACAAAACTTATTTTTATTTAAATTCATTATAAAATTATAAATAGATAACACTGTTTCAAAAATTATTTGTCAGCTTCATAATGTCATTTAGTTTTTGTTCATCAAAAGTAAACTTCTAATATTTGAAATTTCATTTTATTTCAAAATTTGGAAATATTACACAAAAAACCCATTATGTTTTTTAGAAAGCAACATTTGCAGTTGAATATGAAAATATAATTTTTTGATCACTTTGCACTCGATATAATATATCTATTCACTCTTATTATATATAAAAAGCACACATTTAATGTTTTTAATTCGAAGAAGAATCGAAACCATCAAATCAATAGAATTTCAAACTTTTGACAACAGTGACCTTTTCTAAAAACACAATGTGGATGTGATGGAAGGTTATTTACTTCGATGATGTTCAGAACACAACAAGAGAGCAACACTATGTTTGCACCCACCTTAAAAAAATTAAACCATGTAAAATTATTTAATACAGTATTTTGAGCTTTTTAATATTGACAGGAATTTAAATTACCTTCAAAAGCAGAATATTCTGTAAATTTACAAGATTTCTTTTCTTCATTTATTACTGAATAACGCTATAACATTTTTGAATTTCACTAAACATGCTCATTAAAATCTTATATGGACACGTTTTAATAGAATCTGCAACAGAATATATTTTATCTACACTTTATGGGGCAAAGCTAAATAAGACCTTAAGCAAAGAGTTGCTCCCAACTTTTCTGCAAAATCAAAAATTGCAAAATTTTATCTTGTCAAACCAAATAGAAACACGCGATGTACCTAGACCAAATGCAGCAATTATAATCATTTAAATCCTCTTGCACAAATGAATCACCTGTGTCAGAGATTTTGCTTAATAAAGTGGCTTGTGGATGTACCACACACAGGTTACCATAGCACTTATGGTTGTAGAAAGTTAGGAAAAACTTGTACAATATTATGCAAACAATACATGAATGTCAATTGAAAAAATGTACGAGAGACAATATACAATATGATAACAACGAAATTAATGAACAATAAAAATAATTAGTATAAAATGATAACTTTTATTTTAAAAAAAGACAATTAAATTTTAGATCGTAAACAATTTTTGAGAATAATTTATTTAAAAATAGCATATTTTTATGATAACTTTTATTTTAAAAAAAGACAATTAAATTTTAGATCGTAAACAATTTTTGAGAATAATTTATTTAAAAATAGCATATTTTCGTAAAAATATTGAATTTTTATTAAAAAACTAACTTAAAATACTTTTTTGATAAAAATTTTTTTTTGTAAAAATAAGAACTAAAACGATAAAGGTAAACGCGATAAAAATCGAAAAAAATAGCTAAGTTTGAGCAGTTATATCTGTCCGCTTTTATTCAAAAAACATTTTTAATCAATCATTTTAAAGAAAATGTATTTTACTTTTTTTATATAAAGCAATACCTATAACTATCTCTACTCAGAAAACGCAAAAAGGAAGAAAGTAAAATAAAACAAAAATTAATATTATTTTTTTTTTTAATATGAAATATTTCAATATGAAATCGCATTCTCTACAAAAAAATTGTAATTAACTATACCTAAGAATATTGCTTCGTTTTCGAGATATAATTAAAAAACTGTAAGGGTTGCATCTTCATCCCTATCTTTAATTTCCACCCACTAATTTAATAGCAATCCATGGTTTTCCATTTTTAATGAGCATCTGAACTATTCATTGGTGGTGATCGTTCCTTTTTATATCACATAATGAATAGCTTATTAGACCTATGTCAAAGTTCGCATGAGCATATTGAGAATATTATAAAACCTTTAAACGGACATTCGAAACTGCATCCTGAATCGGTCAGGTAGAATTTTTACCAACGAAACTGCATCCCGGGTACAACAAAACTGCATCCGCGGTGCAAATTTTATTACTACTAAAATTCTACAAAAATTTAACCAGTGTTGTCAAATGTAATTTTTTAAAGTAGGTAACTACCTACAAAGTAAAAGAAACATACATGAAAGATGCTTTATTGAACCCTTACCAGAAAAATGTTAGAAAATGGGACACGCACATAACAGAATTATTGGAAGATATATTTTTATATACTGGTTATTCCAGTAATAATTAACATATTAATACTTGTTATTTTGTGATGAGGTTATTTGAATAAAACTAATTTAAATTAACAAAATGGACTTTTAATTAGCTTTAGTTCCAGTTATAAGCGGATTATCTATTGGGTGGGATTTTAAAAATGCCAAGCAAAGACCAGTATACTATCGCCTAATATTATTAATTTTAGTTCGTCTTTGTCTTTGTGTTGGTGTTTTTGTGCAGTTTTTAATAATGGAATCAACATTTTGTTTAACTGAGAGAGGCATGTCATTATTGGTAATTCATGGCTATACATTCAGTTTTCAAAAAATAAAACAAAAAAACGATGGTAATGCAGTAAGCGAACATGTAAGGCATTTGTGAAAATCCAAGGATCTGACGATACAATAGTGCAATCAGTTTTGGATCACAATCATAAAAAGTTATCAGATGAAGTTTTTAACAGACATCTCGTAAGTAATTCAGGTAAGCGTAAAGCTCTGAAGAAAATTTGTGAGAAACCCTTAAAGCTCATTAGAAACGAAATTAAAAATTCTGCAGTCGAGACCTTAACCACAAAGGATATTGTAAGATTGAGGCAAAATATATATACCTAATGCTAGATCTTCTCTTGTTTTTAAAAATCCTAAAAATATTTTAGAATTTCATATAGCAATTGAGTCGTCTCCTATTTTAACCAATCAGAATAAAAACTTCTTGCTTACAAATGACAAAGAAAATAATATTGTCATACTTTCGTGTTTATCAACCTTAAATTTATGTCATCTGTGTCTTGTTGGTATGTTGATGGTACATTTGAACATTGACCCCGTTTTTTACTTAGTTGTATACAATTCATGGTCTTAAAAATGATCATTACATTCCATTAGTTTTCTGTCTCCTTCCTAATCAAACATTCTTATCATACAATCTTGTTTTTAAGTATATAATAGAGAAGTGTGTCAAACTTAACTACCCTGTTTCGCCAAAAATGATAACAGCAGATTTTGAGATTACTATTTATGAAAGCATCTACAAGGCGTTCTCAGAAGCAAGTCTACGAGGTTGTCGCTTTCACTTACGAGAGAAATGGTACCGAAAAATTCAGGAATTAGGCTTAGCTACAGAGTACCAAAAAAAAGGGGGAGAGTGAAACGGAAATATCAGTTTTTAATACTTGTTTTTGGATTACTATTTCTTCATCCTGAAGATGTAGGCGGTATTTTTGCAACTGATTTAACACTAATTTAGCCTGTCAATGAAAAAGTTACGCAGTTTAAACATTATCTCGTTGACAATTATATTGCAGAAGACCCATCTTTTCCACCATTTATATGGGCAGTGCATTGTTTTTCTTTACAGAGAACCACCAATTGTTGTGAGTCTTTCCATTCGAAATATAATGCTTTTACGCCTCTTACCCTAATGTGAATGTTTTTATGAATGTGATAAATCAATTTCAAATTGACACATATACAAAAATTAATAGTGTTCTAATCCCAAAAAGATTGACACTCAAAGTTTAAGGAAAAGAAGATTTCTCGAAGACTTGCTGAGTAATTTAAATCTACATATAATAAGTAAATTAGACTTTATTAAAATAATTTCGTATAAATTTAGAGTTAAGTTTTAATTATATTTTACAGTTTTAATAAACATTTAAATGTGTAGTTGTTGAATTATTGGTCAATTTACAAAATATCTAGATTAATTAATAAAATAACAGAAGTCACTAAATAGAATCAATATTATTAAAAATGTTTTTTGAAAATGTTACTGACTGAATATAAAGAGAATGTTTGTAGAATTTTTAATAAACAACGCAAAAGGTGGCAACAATTGCTTAATTTTACAGCTAAATTTGCTTAGCCTACGATAAGTGACCCTTACCTTATGGGGATGCAATTTCTTTGTGACCTTTTTCGAATCAGATAGAAAACTCCTTTATGGGATGCACTTTCGTAAGAGCCGTTTAAAATTAGCTCTGTTTTATCATCAACATTATAATCTTGTAAAGCTCTCTTAATGACTGCCATTATAACTTACTTACAGCTGTATTTATAGTCGATCGCCAGCGGACCGCTGCTGATACCGCCGAGATGAATCTCTGCCAAATCGCTGGCGACTTGCTGGAGATTGTCACCGGCATGTCATCTCTGGCAAGTTTTCATGTTATTTTATAGGAAAAATTAGTTTTCATGTTCTTTTATGGGGAAAAATTTGATATTTGTTCATTGTTTTTTGAGTTTTAAGAAATGAATCATGAATAACATGCGAGAGATGCCGGTGACAATCTCCAGCAAGTCGTCACCTCTTCGGGCTTTCGCAAGCGGATCGCTGGTGATACGCCGGCGAATCGCTGGCATTTGACTGTGCATACGGGTGTTAGTGTAATTGTATATTATAATTTATTTTGGTTATATACTTGTATGTTAGTTTTAAAACAAACCCTTTAAGTATTATTAAAATTTATGTAAAAATATGCGGGATACTAATGTATTTATAGAATGTATAGAGTGTATTTATAGAATGTATTTATAGAATGTATTTATAGAATGTATTTATAGAATGTATTTATAGAATGTATTTAAAGAATGTATATATAGAATGTATTTATAGAATGTATTTATAGAATGTATTTATAGAATGTATTTATAGAATGTATTTATAGAATGTATTTATAGAATGTATTTATAGAATGTATTTATAGAATGTATTTATAGAATGTATTTATAGAATGTATTTATAGAATGTATTTATAGAATGTATTTATAGAATTTATTTATAGAATGTATTTATAGAATGTATTTATAGAATGTATTTATAGAATGTTTTTATAGAATGTATTTATAAAATGTATTTATAGAATGTATTTATAGAATATATTTATGGAATGTATTTATAGAATGTATTTATAGAATAATAATAATAATAATACTCTCCCTAATTCACCCCCTTACGAGTGAATTTCAACCCCTGAAGTCGACTGAACGACTTGTGTAGGGGAAGGGACGGCTATTATTATTATTTGCCGTGGCGCTCCGGGGCGACTTAAAGATGACTGATGGTGCCATTTGACTTACAGGTGAGGAAAACCCGGAAAACCTCACCCACCATCATCGAGACGGTAATGTATGGCGAATTTTTTTTTTATCTGCATGTCATATCAACAGAAATTGAATTTCTATTAATACGCCACACATCAAATCCTAAACCGAACCATGCAATTTAATTAAAAATCCACATGGTCTGGTCTGGGATTCGAAACCCAGCAGTCTCAGACTCATAAACTTGCCTATAAATGAATATAGGCGCGATAGACCGCTACACCACCGTCCCGATAATGTATTTATAGAATGTATTTATAGAATGTATTTATAGAATGTATTTATAGAATGTATTTATAGAATGTATTTATAGAATGTATTTATAGAATGTATTTATAGAATGTATTTATAGAATGTATTTATAGAATGTATTTATAGAATGTATTTATAGAATGTATTTATAGAATGTATTTATAGAATGTATTTATAGAATGTATTTATAGAATGTATTTATAGAATGTATTTATAGAATGTATTTATAGAATGTATTTATAGAATGTATTTATAGAATGTATTTATAGAATGTATTTATAGAATGTATTTATAGAATGTATTTATAGAATGTATTTATAGAATGTATTTATAGAATGTATTTATAGAATGTATTTATAGAATGTATTTATAGAATGTATTTATAGAATGTATTTATAGAATGTATTTATAGAATGTATATATAGAATGTATTTATAGAATGTATTTATGGAATGTATTTATAGAATGTATTTATAGAATGTATTTATAGAATATATTTATAGAATGTTATTTATAGAATGTTATGTTACAAAAAAAAACAATTTTACATATTGTACAGGGTTTTCAACAATACGTACCACAGGTGACCAATTCCGCTATTCAGGTATACGACTATTATTTAACCAAATTTAAGATCATTATAACTTTGAAGTGAGTTCCTTCAACATGATTTTTAAATCGTTTGATCCCAAAATGTAAAACACGGCACTCCATATTTTCACCCTTGTTTCACTTCCTATTAGGGGAACTCAATTATAGAAGGTTGTATTATTATTTATTTTGTTTTATTTATACATTTTGGAAGTTATATAGTAAACTTTGTTAACCTAAAAATCAGTGGCGCTCAATTCTTCTATTAATTTTTAATATTTAAAACTCACTATAGCCACAAAACACCAATTGGTAATAACTTTACCACATTATTTAATAAAAATCAGTTTGTCAATAACCACTAAATATTAAAAAATTATTTGTTACAACTGCAGATTCACCTACATGTTAACACAAATGCTCTTCAACTACTTAACAATCAATTCCATATCCGAATAATAAAGAGGACCAAGTCATTTAAATTTGGCTATATGCTTATCATGTAATAAATAAATCAAAGAATCATCACAACAAAACTGTTGTGAGTAGAGATTATTCAATACAATTTGTGAATTAAATGTTCACTTACTTTAATAAATTGGAACGTGGCAATAGGAGGCAACCGCTTCAAGTACGGATAAAAAAATGATCCAGCAGGATGGGCAGGATAATGGGCAGTGATTCTGTAGGCTTCTCCTTGTGGTTCTGTGGGCCAGTTGGGCGCTGTAAAAGTGAATCCATTGTCCGTACCGGCATCGATCGGATCAACCTGTTAATAAAATAACAGACAATTAGATAACTATAATTTTTTATTGCAATAATTAATTATATTTCCTAGTAGCAGTTACTAGAATTTGAAATACCTATCATAAATAATGTATATACATTTTCTACAATAGATCTGAAAAAGTCGCGGTGCACAACGACAAATAATAACTCCTTATAAGACCCAAAACCACGAAGGTGGTGAATTTGCTTTGGCAGCTCATAAAAAAATTAATTTGTATGAATTTTAGTAAATAAACGGCGGGGTTGGTTGTAGTTTAGCCATTGCTTTGTAGCTTAGATTGCTTGCTTGTTTGCTTGCTTGTTTGCTTGTCCGCTTGTAGGTAACTCTTTCTGCATGCCAATGGAGAAATGCAATCATCGAGTGTCTGCCTCCTCGTGGCACCACTGGATACGTCAATATTGCTGCTCTATGAACAGCACTATTAACTAACTAAATGGCACTCCATCAATACCCCAAGCTAAGGTGTAAGGCAACGTGCTGAAGGCTGAATGGCTGCTGAAAAAGCGGTTTCGAACGTTCCTCTGAGGAAACCTGGCGAAACCCTCTTGTATCTAGCCTTGCCGGCTCTGCGTCGGTCGACTTTTATTTCCCTAGCTGTTCGTGGGATTTACATGGGCAAGAAAACCAAATTCAGCAAACCCCGGCGGGACTACACCGCCACCAAATCTGATCAAACGGAGCCTGCCATCCGAAGCGATCAACCTCCCTCAACCTCTCAAGTGAGACAACCTCACAAGAGAGAAGTGGGAGAACAAAAGAAAGAGGTGAAGGGAGAAGAGAAGAGGAGCACCATCGCTCTATCTTCTCCATCCCCCTCTCACCACTCATCGGCGAGGGAAGCTCCCCTCAAGAAGGAATCCAAACGAAAGCTACCTTCCCTACCTCCACTGGGACAACCTGGTGGAAGGGACGACCCACTGAGGCATGGACTCAGTGGGGCAGGGGTTCGGTGGTATCTTCGCTACCTCGCTCAGGGCATGACACCGGAGGAAGCGAAAAAGAAAGCTGTGGAGCACAAATCCCAGGGAGAGGGAAGTAAAACCAATCCTAAGGATCTGAAAAGAAAGCGGGACGGGAATAACATTACACCACCGCAAAGGAAAGAAAAGAAAAGGAAAGTGGCCGATACTTCCGCTTCGGGCAGTTATGCAACTGTCGTGAAGACGGAGCGGGTCGCGATCCTACCTAAGGGGTTCCCTGAGACCATCCTCAGTGCGAACGAACAAACCTTGGTGGAAGAAGCCCTGGTAGAAGAGATGTTCGCTGGATGGGAGCATAAGCTCCAATTCGGAGGCATCCACTTCCGGCCAGGAATGGTCTTGATCGACTGTGAAACCCCACAGTCAGCAGAATGGCTCAGGACAAAAATACCACACCTGAGCAACTGGAAGGGAGTGGAGTTGGAGGTATGTGCGGGAGACGACATCCCGAAAGCACATACAGCCATGCTCTTTCTCCCAAGAAGTCAAGGGAAGCCTGTAGAGAAGCTTCTACAGTTAATAGAAGCGCAGAATGTGGGGCTATCGACCACACTGTGGAAAATCGTCAGTCAAAAAGACGAGGGCAAAGGCCAGATCCTTAGGTTAGGAATAGATGGCCTATCCTGCCAACGGATCAAGGATAGTGGATGTACTATCCACTATCGATTCGGGAAAATCCCCGTACACGGCCTTCAAAAGAAAGAAGAATTAAAGGAACTGGGAGGAACAACAGAACCAACTCCTAGTACTTCCAAAGATGAGACTGATGTGGAGAGCATAGAGAGCCTTAACCTCTCAAATCTCTGCGTTGACTCATCTGAGGATGTAGAAATTGATGAAGAAGCAGAAGAGGGGGATATGGAACGCACCCTCACCGATGGGGACAACACCCCCCATTAAAGGAAAGAAAAATGGCGGGCATCAACATCGCCCAAGTGAAAGTCCATCACGCCAAGGGAGCCTCGGCTGTGATATCTAGGACATTCACTAAAGATCAATTAGGGATCGTATTGATCCAGGAACCGTGGGTATATGGAAACCAGGTTAGAGGACTTGCATGTAAGGATGCAAGGGTAATTTATCACACAAGTGATGAAGTACCCAGAACATGCATAATGGTAAGAAGTAATATTAAATATTCTTGTCTTTCAGAATTCATGACGCGTGATCTCGTTCCAATTCGAGCATACCTGGAATTAGGGATGAGGCGGCAAGACATAGTAATAGCTTTTAGTTACTTCGCTGGAGATGGGCATGTACCACCCCCGGTAGTATCGAGGCTAGTGGAGTACTTCCAGAGAAGACATCTGCCATTACTTCTTGGATGCGACGCCAACGCGCACAGCACTGTATGGGGAAGCAACGACACCAATCAAAGAGGTGAGCAACTTTTAGAATATATTTTTAATAAGAACCTTATTGTGCAAAATATTGGGAATACTCCAACATTTGTAACAAGGGCAAGAAGTGAGGTATTAGACATCACATTAAGCACACCGAACATTAAAGATCTAGTTAAAAACTGGAGGGTATCGAGTGAACCATCTCTATCTGATCACAAGATAATTGTGTTTACGTTAGAGAGCGACATTCCTGAGACGATCCTCAGGAGGAATCCTAGAAAAACAGACTGGGACAAATACAACACCATTCTAAAACAAAATTTAGCACGTATCCAGACAAAAAAGGAGCCGGGGCATCCACTTGCTCTGGAAAGCGATCTCGAAGAACTAAATGGGGCAATACTTGAGGCATATGAATCAAGCTGCCCCATTCAAAGAAATAGGACTAGTAGGGATGCTCCTTGGTGGAACCGTCATCTGTCAAACTTACGATCCGAAGTGCGGAAGCTCTATAATAGGACCAAGCACAGCGGAGATTGGCAGAGCTACACCGAGGCGCTTACTACCTACAACAAAGAAATTAGGAAAGCTAAACGTAACAGCTTTAGAAAATTCTGCGAGGATATTAACTCTACACCTGAGGCAGCGAGACTGCACAGGGTCCTGGCAAAAGGGAGAGTTGATACAGTTATGGCATTAAAGAAACCAAATGGAAGCTTCACGGAGAGTGAGGAGGAAAGAGCTCGCCTCTTACTCGAAACTCACTTTCCTGGAAGCACACCTTTTCTAATAAGGGACACAACTAAGGTAAGCAGACCCCCAAGAGAGGCCGCTGTAGTGGCCAAGCATATATGCAGCAGAAATCGATTAAGGTGGGCCGAAAACACTTTTAAACCGTTTAAGTCTCCAGGTGTGGATGGAATATTTCCTGCCCTGCTTCAGCAGGCACAGGAGGAATTACTACCACACATAATCCGGCTATCCCGGAGCAGTCTGGAGCTGGGATATATACCAGAAGCATGGAGAAGGGCCAGAGTCACCTTTATTCCAAAAGTAGGGAAAAAGGATACCACACATCCTAAATCTTTCCGTCCAATCAGCCTCACATCCTTTGTATTAAAAACAATGGAGAAGGCTGTTGATAACTATATCAGAACAGAAGTCCTGGAGAGGGTGCCACTCCACCACAGCCAACACGCGTACCGAGCAGGAAGATCTACAGAAACTGCCCTGGTACAGTTGACTGATGTAATCCAGGATGCACTGACAAACAAAGAAACGGTCGTGTGTGCCTTTCTAGACATAGAAGGAGCTTTTGATAACACGCCACACGAATCTGTAAAAAGAGCACTTGCATACAGAGGAGTAGATAACATCACATCCAGATGGATGGCTCAGCTGTTATCTTCGAGAACTGCAGAGACACAGATAGGGCAGGACACCATCTCTATCTGCACAACCAGAGGATGTCCACAAGGAGGAGTTCTATCCCCACTAATGTGGAGCCTAATCGTAGACGAACTTCTATGCAGATTGACTGACCTCGGCATACCCTGTCAAGGTTATGCCGACGACATAGTCATATTTGCTAGTGGCAAGTTTAGTAATATCCTGTGTGATATAGTCCAAAGAGGACTAGAACATACCAAAAGATGGTGCCTTGAAGTGAAACTTAGTATAAACCCTACAAAAACAACACTAGTAGCCTTTTCAAGGAAAAGAAAACTTAATCTCAAAACCGTTAAATTAGACGGGATAGATATAGAATGGAAAAATGAAGTCAAATATCTAGGCCTAACCCTGGACAACAAACTTCTCTGGAACACACATGAGAAGGAAGTAGTAAATAAGGCCACAAAAGCCCTAATGGTATGCAGAAACATGGCGGGTAAACGATGGGGATGTAACCCAAACATACTGCGATGGATGTATACTGCAATAGTGAGACCAATCATCACTTACGGGGCTATAGCCTGGAGTAACAAAACTAGTTTAGTTACTACGAGAGCTAATATCTCAAAAGTACAAAGACTAGCCTGTGTTTGCATTACTGGTGCAATGAGAACCTGTCCTACGGCCGCAATGGAGGTGATCTTAAACCTCACCCCTCTACATTTGATGATAGAGAATGGGGCAAAAAGGACACGATATAGAATGATCAGGAGCGGAGTAATCAGACGAAAGTCTACTTGCTTCAGGACTAAAGATACCTGGGACATGCCCCAGGATGAAGTACAGTTTTGTGAAAAACTTCAAAACCACAGAGCTGGGCTGCAAGAAAGAATGGAGCCAAGAATCCATCGCGCTTGCAACCGAAAGACGTGCTATTCAGTGGTACACGGACGGTTCCAAAACCATAGAAGGAACTGGAATAGGAGTGTGTGGGCCGAGAACCAAGCACTCCGAAAGCTTGGGAAAATACCCAAGCATCTTCCAGGCGGAAATTCACGCCATCAAGAAGTGTATCCAGTTTAACATCGAGAGAAACTATCATAGACAAGAGATTATCATCATGTCCGATAGTCAAGCAGCCATCAAAGCGCTGAGTTCTTACGTAATCAGCTCAAAAATGGTATGGAGATGCCTAGGACAATTGAATGAGCTAGGCGAGAAAAATAGAGTTACTCTCACTTGGGTCCCGAGACATAACGAAGTACAGGGTAACGAGATTGCAGATAGTCTTGCAAGGAAAGGGGCTCAAACACCCTTTGTAGGACCTGAGCCGTTCTGCGGTATCAGCAGTAACATAATATTAGAAGAGATTAAAAAAGAATTGGGTAGTAGAAGAACCGATAATTGGAACAATCTCTTGGGGCTGAGACAGGCCAAGATACTTCTGGGTGAATATAATCAAAAAAGATCGGAAGCCTGCATCTGCCTGAGCAAGAACAGGCTACGTATTGTAACAGGGATCCTTACCGGGCACTGCCGACTAAAAGGACACCTAAGTAAACTGAGAGTAGTAGAGGATAGTGAGTGCAGATTCTGTGAGGAGGAGGACGAAACCTCCATTCACATCCTAACTCAATGTGTAGCACTCCAGAATCCAAGGGCACTATATCTAGGAGGATATCAAATAGAAGAGGGAGACTTACCTAACTTGAAGCCACTTCAAATCCTACACTTCCTTGAGAAAATAGGATTGGAAGGGTCGCTATAGGCAATGAGACATTTCCTTAGTGCAGTGGCGACAGAAGGGGGCACAATAGATATTTTAGGTCGCAGTGTATTAACACCCCATTATCAACATAACATAACATAGTAAATAAACATTTGAAACTATTGTAATTAGTCGGATATACCTATACTTTAAAAAATATACTTCAAAAATAACTAATTGTCAATAATTTAACAAAAAACAAGGTCAAAAAGTCATTTCGGGAACGCGTCCAAAATCACAACTTGTAGCTTCATCTTACTCAAAAATGTAGTAAAATCCAACTTTAAACATTTTCAATAATCATTATGAATATATTGGTTCCTAAAAAATAAGCTTTATAATCTAAATTAGACAAAATAAATATATTTTAAATGCAGGATTCGTCAAAAACATGTCCAACAAAGTATACGTCATATTTGTGAACGAAGCAATAAAAAGGCGAAAGTTTGATTTCTGAACGTAACTTTTGGCGCTAGTGTGCTGCTTTAGTGAACAAGTGTACATTTCCAATCAGCTTATATTAATCGTACCTTTATTATACACGGAAAAAAAATTGTAGAAGAAATTTCTACAATTATAGATTTTTTCTCTACAATAAATAGTACATATAGGGACAGGGACAATTTGTAGTAAAAATTTCCAAATATTTGTGGAGAATGTATTGTAGAGTTATTATCTACAATATTTAGTACAAATATCCAAATGCATCATAAGAATTGTTCTACAAATTGTTATAATTTTTGCTATTCATTGTATGAATTTATATTAAAAATGTATTGCGTTTTATGAAAATAAATACGAAAATTTTACACAATAAATAGTAAAAATTCATACAAATTGTAGTAATTTTTAATAAAACTTGTAGTAGTATTCCATAATTATTATAATTATAACCTAGAAAAAAATGTTCCTTAATAAAATATTCAATTTATTGTTTTAATATAAAAGATACAAAGTCTTAATAACATTATGTAATAAATAACAGTAATAATAGCACCCTCAGTCTCAGTTGGCTCTTCTGCACCTGAAAAATATGAAATAAAAATTAGTAACAATTGAACTGTGCATACCCTTAAAACGGGGATATTTATCACCTTTACACTGATTTGGATATTAAATGACTAAGTCAGATAACTAACAAAAATGAGAAAGTAGGTATGTCACAATGAAGACAAAAAACATCATTGAATTTGGCACAAAATTCGATCGTTGGGCACAACATTCGATCGTTGGCCACAACTATTTTTTTTAAAATAATCTACTAAGGTTATTTAAATTAGTTATCTAAAGGTAAATTATTCAAAAACAATAATAAATGTACTTACCACCAATAGAATTTATTATTAAAATTTTCTCAAACACATCGGTGCTTATAATATAATAATGTGTTATAGGTACTCGTATATGTACCATGCTTTGTTATGTGAACATGGCGAACGGCTACTGCTGTCTGGCCATTTATGATCGACGTCAGAAAACGTTAGCCAATAGCAGAATTCTGTTATGTTCACATGACTTAGAATTTCTACAATATTATAGAATATTTTTGAACAAAATTGAATATTTTTCATAAGAAGGGATGTAAATTATTACTATTTTTTGTAGAGAAATTTACTATTTTTTGTAGAGATAATTATTAATATTTGTACAAATTTTTTCAGAAGTTAGTAGTAGTAATTACGATAATTGTAATAAATTTCTACTTCTACAACAATAGTAAAATATACTAAACATTGTGGAATTCTTTCCTATTGTTGTAGCATTTTATTCGACAATTCAATTGCTACAATAATGAATAGTTTTTAACTATAAATTGTAGTAAAATTTTCTACAAATTGTTAAGTATTTTTTTACAAGTCTACTACTACAACATTGTAGTAAAATTTTCTAGTCACATTTTTTTCCGTGTATATCATTACGGGAACGCGTGTAACTGATTGTTAAATCAAAATGCCAGTTATTTCATATCTAATTTTTAAAAATATTCTTGTTACATTGACGCTAACCTCTAAATATGGCATCTAAGATGGCGGGCGCCGGAATAAAGCGCGCGAATGTTTGAAAACGTCATTCCGGGAACAGTCATTATGGTAACGTTCCCGAATATGACGGGCGTTTCCGGAATGACTTTGACGTTCCCGGTATGACGTTATTAATGCTAAATAAATATAAAATTAGTATTTTGTGGGAATTACAGTTTCATTTTTACTTGCAGCAAACATGGAAACAAATGAAAATGGGAAGACCAAAAAAAAATCTAAAAAAGCACTTAAAAAGGATAGTTTGGATTATTTACGCCACAGAGAAAAAGCTAATGCAAGAAAAGAAAATTTTTAGATAATATGACAGAGGAACAAAAAGAAATTAAACGAGCTAAAGACAGGGAGTACTACCAGAAAAAGAAAGCCGAAAACAAGGTAAATAAACTATCGGATTTGACTGAACGTGAAAAACGAGCGCTAAGAAAACAATGGAAAGAAGCATCAAAAAATTATAGAGCCAAGAAAAAGATGTTAGCAAATGCAGTCAGTAATACGCCTCCACCTTCAGATAATGAGTTAGACATACCATTATTACCATTACCGCCCTCTCGCGATTTAACGCGAAAACAACGTGGAAGAAAAAAAGTAAAAAAAGATCGAACAAAAGCATATCGAAAAATATTAAAGCAAAAAGGTATAATTACAGAACTGAAACGCAAAAATGATGCACTGAGGAAAAAACTAAATAGAAAGGAACAATTACAGGCGAAGAAGAATATAGTAGACGACAATATGTCTCCTAATAGCAAAGTGAATGACTTAATCAAAGATATACCTGTGCCTGTGCCTCCTCAAGTACGCAAGCACCTTTCATTTGGGGAGGTATTATCAACTCAACTGAAGACGAACGCAACATCTTTGCCGAAAAACTCGAAAGAGAGAGAAGTTTTCTAAAAATGTGTCAGTGGCACGGACATTAGGAAATATAAATTGTTGCATATGGCCAAGACATTTATGCCTAAAGAAAAAAATAACAAAACCATTCTTAAATCAGACAAAAAAGTTCGCGAATTAGTTTTGAAGCCGGATGTACGCCAAACGATCAAGGATTTTTTCCAAAAAGACGATGTTAGTAGGATGTGTCCAGGTAAAAGGGACTTCGTAAAAAAAGATGGTGTTAAGAAACAAAAACGCGTACTTTTATCAACAGTTAAAGCATTACATCCAAAGTTCGTTCAAGAAACTGGAATCAAATTACCATACACAACTTTACTAAGAGCAAAGCCATTTTGGATCATGGCACCAAAACTAAGAGACCGCGAAACTTGTCTGTGTGTCAAACATGAGAACTTCGAACTAAAACTAAGGAAATTGAATAGCTTACAACTAACAGGTTGTCGTGATAGCGAAACATTCATTAAAGAATATGTTTGCGACCTGACTTCCTATGAGTGTATGAGTGGATCGTGCCATACTTGCAAAGACCTGACATTGGTAGAAGGAGAAAATGAAGATTCCGTAACATATTTTCAATGGCAATCCATAAACAAAGAAAGTATCATTAAGGGAGAAAAAAAGACATTTAAAGTTACAAGTAAAATACCAATTACAACCACAGTCAAAGAGTTAAGAAAAACTTTAGCTGAAGAAATTCCAACGATGAAACAACATCTTTATGGCATTTACAACTATAACAAACAAAAAAAGGAGCTGAAAGTAAAAATTACTGACAATGAGACCATGATTCAAATTGACTTTTCGGAAAACTATACGACAAAATACGCAACAGAAATACAGTCATCGCACTTCGTCAAAAATCAATTAACTATTCATACAGGAGTTTATTACTCACGAAATGAAGACCATCAGTTGCAAACCACTTCGTTTGCTAGTCAGTGAAAATTTAGACCATCAGGCCCATGCAGTATGGGCACATATGAAACCAATTTTAAGGAAAATCTTGGAAAATAAGAAAATTGACACCCTGTATATTTATTCTGATGGACCAACGTCGCAATATCGTAATCGTACAAATATACATTTATGGCTCAGAACTTTAATTGACGAATTCCAACAAATCGTAAAAGCTACGTGGACATTTAGCGAACCCGGACATGGAAAGGGCCCGATGGATGGTGTAGGTGGAGTCCTAAAAAGAACTGCTGATAGCCATGTGTTGATGGGGCAAGATATCAAGACAGCCTCAGAATTTGTTGATCTGTTTAAAGAGTCTAAGATACACGTGCAAGAAGTTTCTGTAGATGAAGTTAAAGGCATGAAGAAAATGATCCCTAAATCAATTGATGCAGTTCCAGGTATAATGAAAATCGCGAATATTGTTTGGGAAAAAGGCCCTGAAGTCATTATAGAATTATTCCAGTATAAAAGTTTGCAAAAAGTGTTAAAATTGCAATCACTTTCCAGAAACGAATGCAGCGATTTTACTGAACCTGCTGATGTCGATATGCCTTTAGAAATAGAACCGTGTCAACAAGGACTAACTAACATAAATTTTCAAGATCTAACAAACACAAATAAAAGACAAAGCATTTTTAAAAGAATTTACGACTCTTCGTCATCTGATGACGAAAATTTAAAATCAGTATCTGATCGTCAGAAAGCTCTAAACCTCAACGTGAAGGATAAAGCAGCCGGATCGTCGTATAATACAAATAGCAAAGAAAACATTCACCCCAATTTAATTTGTCCTGGAACATTTTTATTGATTAAAGTCCCTACCCAAAAGAGGAATATGTTTTATAGATACCTTGCCATCTGTCAGACTTGTGTTGAAGATGACGGAGAACTCAAAGTTACATTCATGAAATCGGTGCGCAACACTGCGAAGATATTTAAGTTGGATGCAACAGATGTGTCTTATATTACATTTGAACAAATTATAAACATTGTACCCACACCAACACGGAAAATTGAAAAAAACCACGAGTATTACTACTTTAACAATAATGTAGATATATTTGAAAAATGTTGAGTAATTAATATTTTAAACGTGTTTTTTGATGCAGAAACGTGCAATTTTAGTTAGTTTGAAATGTATACGGTTGTGTTACCTGTTTTGTTTATTTTACTATTATAATTCTTAAAGTCTAATGTGTGACTGTTAAATTGACCTGATTTGTGATTAAAATTCATAATAAACTTTATTGATAAGACTGTATTTGAGGACTGATTTATACTAAAGAATACCGTAGTTAGAATTAAACATAGTTTCAGTTGTCAAAGATTAAATTTAAGAAGAGTTATGTATGACTAAGTAACATTATAAAAGCTTAAAAAGATATTTGTTACCAATTTTGTTTTATTTTTGCAATTGTCAATTCTATAATGTTATTAAACTACTATAAGGATTGATTAAATATTATAAAGAATATATATTTGCATTTATTACTTCAGAAAACACCCTTAACAGTTTCAAATTTCTGACTACATCATTCAGTGAACACCTCAGTCAATCCGGGAACACTAATTCATTTTCGAGAACACCACGTATTTTGGTTTTTCATTAGTAATTTCAAATATTTTTGAACAGATAAATTTTTACATATAAATAAAATAAAGTTCTTGTTATGATCTTAACCAAGTTTACGTTTTAAGTCATTGGTATTCTCTAATATAATAACTATAATGCATGAAATTTGGAACTTATGGTCATTTTGAATTTCATTTAATTTTTTGGGGAAATCGGCTCATATTTCTACAAAATTTTCTTTTGCACTTAGTTTACTGTAATAAGATACTGTAAAAAATAAAAAATAATTAATGTTTTTAAGAAAGCTTTGATTTATAAAAAGAAAAATAATATCGTTCCCGGTATGACGAATTTTACTGAGGAGTTTGCTTAAAATCGCTATAATAAAAAAAATAAAAAAAACTGTGCTCCTTTTAAATCTTTTAAGACCAATAATGAAGCAATTACTTTCAGTGTTTAATTTTGCTATTCCTTTTATAATTTTACGTGCAAATTACCAAAACAGAATTCGCCACCTTCGTGGTTTTGGGCCATAAATGCATAATTTCATTATAACTTTAAAAATTACCATGTAAAACCAAACAATATATTTTGTAGCAATAAAACTTACTACTGATTTAAAAACAAAAGTTCGCTCCAATAACATCCCTTTACTCATATCGATTGTGTGTAGTAAGGACATTGCAAAAAATGAAATCCACCAATCATAGTTCATATTTTGAAAACTCAACTACTATTATTTTTAAAAATTGAAATGAGAAACAATTCTGTCTAACAAATTGTCAGTATATCTTTTAGTTATTGAGATTATATATACTTTAACATAAGTTATTTTTGTGTAGAATCGATAAATAAATAGCATTTTAATTTTTATTTGATCCAGATTTAAAAAATCTGATGTGTCTAACACATGACATTCCTATCTAGTTATTATAGGCCTTTTCCGGTTATTTTGTACAACCCATTGCAGCACCTCTATAAATGTATAGAGGATAAACTAACTATATGCATTTTCCACATATATCTAACTCGAAATATTTTTTCTATAAATATTCATTGAAAACGAAAATACTGAAAAATTTTAATTTTGCACTTTTCCTCCAATTTTTTTATTACGGTCCATTTAAGAAAAATTATGTAAAAAAATTATAAAGATCGATATCGCAAACAACTTTTAGTTTAACAATTTTCTTAAAAATCAGAATTTTGCACATTTTGTCAAATTTCTCTAATACGGACCATTTCAGGAAAACTCGGCATAAGGCAAAAATTATAGACAATAATATTAGAAGTAACTTTTATTTGAACAATTTTCTTCTCCAAACATAAACAATAGATATATTCCATAAAATATAAAACAACCTCTTATAAAGTACCCCACAGATGTTCCAAATTTGTCCAAAATCTAATCATATTACCTCAGGCCGAAATAAAACTATAGATAATTATATTGCAAAAAACTTTTATTTGAACAATTTTTATAAAAAATATTTTTTTTTTTAATTTTGTCAAATTTCTCAAATACGGACCATTTTAGGAAAATTTTGTAAAAAACAAAAAATATAGATAATAATATTTTATGTAACTTTCATTTGAAAAATTTTCCTCTCCAAACGTAAATAACAGATATATTCAATAAAGTATAAAAATTACTTCCTATAAAGTACCCCTCTAGATATTCCGACTCTGACCAAAATCTAATCAGTTCACTGGAGGCCGGAATAAAGCTTAAGTATTCAATTTGGTGTTTTTCTTTGTATCCGTTCATGAGTTATCAAGGATACACGCACGCACGCACGCACGCACGCACGCACGCACGCACACACGCACGCACGCACGCAAAAATAAATAAAAATAAATAAAAATAAATAAAAATAAATAAAAATAAATAAAAATAAATAAAAATAAATAAAAATAAATAAATAAAAATAAATAAAAATAAATAAAAATAAATAAAAATAAATAAAAATAAATAAAAATAAATAAAAATAAATAAAAATAAATAAAAATAAATAAAAATAAATAAAAATAAATAAAAATAAATAAAAATAAATAAAAATAAATAAAAATAAATAAAACTAAATAAAAATAAATAAAAATAAATAAAAATAAATAAAAATAAATAAAAATAAATAAAAATAAATAAAAATAAATAAAAATAAATAAAAATAAATAAAAATAAATAAAAATAAATAAAAATAAATAAAAATAAATAAAAATAAATAAAAATAAATAAAAATAAATAAAAATAAATAAAAATAAATAAAAATAAATAAAAATAAATAAAAATAAATAAAAATAAATAAAAATAAATAAAAATAAATAAAAATAAATAAAAATAAATAAAAATAAATAAAAATAAATAAAAATAAATAAAAATAAATAAAAATAAATAAAAATAAATAAAAATAAATAAAAATAAATAAAAATAAATAAAAATAAATAAAAATAAATAAAAATAAATAAAAATAAATAAAAATAAATAAAAATAAATAAAAATAAATAAAAATAAATAAAAATAAATAAAAATAAATAAAAATAAATAAAAATAAATAAAAATAAATAAAAATAAATGAAAATAGATAAAAATAAATAAAAATAATTAAAAATAGACATTCATAAATAAAAATAAATAAAAACAAAAAATATATGTACTTATACTTATTAATACTATTATTAATATTATGTTACGCTGGTTTTTGGTATCACAATTTATTTCAAATAAACTTTACAATAACTATAATTCAACTTTGACAATAACTTTACAACTGATAACATTCACGTATAACGTCTATCATAAAACTAAACTCTGACGTCAGGTCGTCAACTTATATAGCTTTCTTGACCTTCTCGACCTGTCATCTAGAATGTTCTTGACGGGTAATGACATTTCTGGAATATTCTTTTACTTGTACTTTTACTTATGACGACCGCAGCACACTGTAGAGCGATGAGCAACATTCCACTTCTTTTTCTATCTGTACGTTTCCTATGATAACCGCAGGCCACTGCAGGGTGCTGCGTAACAATATTATAAACTTACTGGCAAAATATAAGAGCACACATTTATTAAGCTTATGCTAAAGAGACCAAACTCGCACATATTATGCTGAGATACTACAGTTCGAAATGCCATAGATATCCACCATTGCGGTATTACTAAAGGGTCAATGCTTGCTGAAAGAGCTTTATAAATCATAAAGGGATTTCAGAATTTTCCCACCACGTATATATACTACATAGAAAACAAAGGAACCTTATACCACGTTATCCTAAAATGAAAAGCTCTAACTAAGCAGCGATATTCTCTTTTCGGTCTAGAGAAAAGAGGAGCTTAACAGGAACACTAGGTAGTGAACCTAGTAAAACCGACCAAAGGAACAGGTCTATTTATTATACTCAAGAGGCCGCAGTGTTCCGAGCTAAGACTAACCGCTGCTCTATTGTAACCGATAAATATAAAAATAGTTGTTTTCTAATTAGTTTTAAATTGTTAAAAATCATCAAATATTATCATCATGAAACCTCGAACTTAAAAGTATGCGTTTGGTCGAAAAAAAATTCACCGTACGACACTGTAAAAGTGAATATGTTGTTAAAGCCTCCCTCGATTGCGTGCACCTGGTCGAAGAATTAACTGAGGATTAGTGGCAGATTACACGGGATCGGACCGTTATACACGGTCCACTAGACTATCGATTGAGGCCCGATTGCTAATGGGGAATGTCGAGTTTAGGGGGTTTTAGGGGATTTCAATTAGGGAAGCTTTTGTTTTAAAACAGGCTTATGTATAATAGATAATTTTGTATTTGACTTTATTATAATGGACATTAGTATCAATGGGTATCTGTAAAATGCAAAAATAACAAGAACGCTTTTAATTCACTGAAATACTACAAAATAATAATTTATCAGAATGATAACATGAAAATTTGATATGTCGCAAGCTTACAGGCATTAATTTAGACCAGATTAATTTAAGAAACTTAATAGTTGTGTCCATGTTAGGTATGTACCTATATAATGAAGACTAAATTAGGTATTTACCAATATCTACCTGCGAGGTAAACTGGACTATGTCGACATGGTGCAATTTTATAATGGTTATATTTTTAAAATCGGCTCATCGAGACCTTTCCAGGAGTATTCTATACCATGTATAGTTATGTCACAATAAAAGTTGACTAAAAAAATATAACACTACGTTCAATAACCTTACAAGTTAAACAACACATTTTAACTCTCACGTCAGTCGAACTATTTATAGTGGCATGTTGAAGGTATATGTGATAGAAAATTTATTATCAGAATATAGAAATATGTTACCAAAACCAAAAATTGATGTATATTAAAAAAAAAGTTATAATTGTTAAATTTTTAGTAATCAATACACATTGTGACAATTACTGAGACTAACTACATTTCTTGTCAAAATATAATTATAAATATGTAAATATGGATAAAAGTTGGCACGAATGACATAGTGCAGTATATCTCCGAGGTATTTATATACCTATTAAATATTTTTTAAAACTTTGGCTTTATCATTCTTTTAGTGTACCTATTTTTAAAGCTGTTATGTTATGTCCATCTGTCCAATATCACGTTTTTTGTCTATACTCTACACCATAACTCAAAAACGAAGAATGATATTAACTTGAAATTTTTAGCAAACTTTAAGCTCTAAAAGGAGAATTATTTTGATTTAAAAAAAATCTGATTAATTAAAAATGGGGGGTTTAAGTGAAAAAAAATCATAAATCAAAAATGAAAAGCGATATCAACATGACATTTTTAGTAAAAATCTATGAACCTATGAGGAAAAGAGGCCGATTGATTGTAAAAATAAAATAAGTAAATAAAAGTGCGGGGTTAAATATCAAATATAAAAAATATCAACTTGAAATTTTGGAAAAAAGCAAGCTCTACAAGTTGACGAAGCCTATTGATTTTGTAACAAATCTGATTAAAAATGGGGGTTAAGGGGGTCTGATAAACTGTGAAAAGTATAATTTAGAATGCATTAAATATCTTAATTCTAGTTTGTATTTATGTAACATTATGTATTGTGATGGGACTGATCTTATAAAATAAACGTTTTAGTTCCCTTGCTTTATTTACCAATAAAATGTATTTAAAAAATATTTTATTTGACATGTGTGACAAATTGTAAAAATAATTAAATTTACAATAAAACCTGAAACATGGTGAGTAAAGTATCATATGACAATATTTTTTACACAAAAACCTGATATATATTTTCAACGTATTAGAAACAAAACAAACATTACAAAATTACAATATTCATTTATGCATTCATTAATAGTTGTAGCATTTGGAAACATTATGATATTGATAATACACTTAATACAAACTGAAATTTTAAAAAAATAGCGATACTGTACAAAGTTTTGAACCGAACTTACAAATGATAAAATTATTGGAAAAAGTGAATACCCATTTTAAATTACCACAAACCGGCACTGGTTACAGGATTTATAAAATAAAATGGCTTTTCAAAGATATGCCTTTTTTTATAAACCTACTATTTTCTGATATTTTGGGAGAAAAGTAGGTACTATTAGTTTTCGGTTTGCTGGAGATTTTTTCAGACAGTTATAAAGGCAAAAGACTATATTTTATCTTAATAATATCCTCTTTGTTACAACAAAATTTCCATTTTGTTGCATGTGAATGTAGAAAAAATATTTAATAAAGTTGTATGGTTCAATAAATCGATATAGTTTAAACTTTGAAACCGTGAAGCAATGATAGATTTCCGGCAACGCAAAAAACAGACAAACAGGTCTGTTGATACCTGTGGCTAATCAACGAGGATTAAAACAACAGGACTCTCGAATCCACGTTGACGTTACTCATTAATTTTATTTCATATTTTGCAGAACCAATCAAGGCAAAAAGCGCGTGCCAGGATATTCTTACAGTAAACACAGAGTCTTTTTTATATCAAAATTTAGTTATAGCCACAATACAGGAGAAGGATGGTGTTATGGCGCATGGTGTTATGGCGGTACTGACGTCATGCGTAAAGTTAGTAGAGTTGGCGCGAAGTAAATAGCATATGACTAATGCATTTTGCATTGGTTTGTATTATATTATGTGGTAAATTTTAATTTTTGTGAGTGATATTAGTGAAAAACATTTAATAAAAAATGCGGTACGCAATTTACGGATGTAACAGTAAGAATCAAGACAAAGGAATTAAAAAAGACATTATGGTTTTTCGCTTTCCTCGACAGTAAAAGGTTTGTTAGAAGTGAGTAGTAGCCAGCGGCCGTGCAGATAAATTTAAAACAGAAAATTGTCATATGTGTTCCATACACTTTCAACCTTCTGATTACAAGAGGGGTCTCGAAGTAGAAATTCTCTTTGGTTAATTCGCAACTCGAAACATCTCAACTGGGGACTGTACCCTTTTGAAGGCTAAAAATTTTGCAACTCGGGACAAGATAAATTTCTAGCTTTAGAGAATTCGCAACTGGCGGCTTGTTTAAGTGACGTTAGCAAATGGATAAGCATAGGATAATGTTTTAATACCGTAAATAAATCTATGCGGAATAATATTCCAATAGTCTTAAACTGCGAACTAATATAATTTAATTATAACAAAACTAAATAAAACTTGTCTAATTAATGCATACAGGGAAAATAAGAAAATCCAAAGTGTATGAGGAAGTGATTTGCTTTGTTATACATTCCATACGAAAACGCAGACTATGGATGGTTGAGTATAACAAACTCGCTTGAAGATAAGCATAACCACTTAAATAAATCATCAAAAATACATCCCAATTTTTTTGAACTTATAGAGACATTAAAAGAGGAATCTCATCAGTACGACAATTGACCCACAGTAAAGGTGGAGTTGTATAAAAAGAAAATTGCTACATGTTGTACTTGATAAAAGAATCATAAAACTGTCAGTGACAATCTCCAGAAAAAATATAGTCACATTCTGTTTTAATTTTGTATATGCACCCACCATTTAGCAGTTATTTGTATTTGGTACTTTATTTTTATGCTTTGTATTATATGTATGAAAAATATTTTTTAAAACCTATTTTTTTATCCCATATTTTTTATAAAAAAAGTAGTTAAGCATATTCAATTGGGTAATATAATTCAGGTTAATAAATCACCAGTTGCGAATCCTAATCAGGTAAAAATTTCCGGAGTCCCAAGATACGAAGTTATTGCGAAGTCTCTAGTTATAGATATTATTCTTTAGAAGACGAATATACGTCAAAATTAAAAACCTGAACTAGAATTTATATAACAAAAATAAATCATTAAAGAGGAAAGGGATAAAAACTGTTATTTAAAATAAATATTTCTCTTATGTATGTCTTTGCATTTATTCTTCTATATAACTCTTTCCTTAACTATCCCATAATAATATCCTTAGATATTTTACGTAATTTCTAAAATATTATTCTTTAATATTTATGAAATTTCTGTAAACAGCATATATATTTCTCACACCTAGTATTTTTAAATTCGTGCCTATACAACCTCTACGCGTGACGTCATGCGCGTGGCCTTCCTATTTTTGACACTGTTGATATTCTTTTATATACCGTTGGCACAGTTATAAAGACTAGAGAAAAGGAGGCGAATAGGCAATGGTCAAATTTAAAATTCCGACCTTCTTTTTATAAAGTTTGCGAAATTGACTGTAGTTGGTATGTCGAATAATAGCAGTGTCAATTTTCTATGTAAGTCAATGTAAAATGAAGTGATTTTTTTAAAAAAATTATGAAAAAATCAAAATAATGTAAAAAACAGTACCTGAGTACAAGTAATATGAGTGACAAAAAACATCAAAGCAAGATTTATGTCATTCCAGATTGTAAGATAGGATACAAATCAAATGTAAAACTAAAAAAAAACACAAGGGAAAATCAATTCAATGTCTTTTTAAAGCTTCCAAAGTAAGCAACATAATGTATTTATGTCTAAATATAATATTTGTTGTAAACTAGTCATTATATGTATCTTACGGAGTGTAGTTTATTTTATTTCAAGTTACTATAATATAAAATTTTACAGTCATAGATCCTGACTTAGAAACAACAATAATTATTCATTAAAAACTTTCTAGAGAAGAAAATTTATTTTTTATAGAGTTTTAATGTTAGATAAATAGTTGCTACTGTTATTTTTTTTGTTGATCCCGAATTGTGTCATTGTAAATGTTTTTTATAGGAAACTAAACGCTTAGAACAGTGGCAGCATATATATATATATATATATATATATATATATATATATATATATATATATATATATATATATATATATATATATATATATATATATATATATATATATATATTTACATCTCTGTATCATTGAAGCGTCACGATAAAGATGCGCTTTAAAGCGCCCATGTCTGTTTACCCTTGATCTACTTATTTTAGACATATATACTCGTTGCTGTTGGAAGAAGCAGCTTAAATTAGGCGGATAACATTAAATTGAAAGGAAAACACAAATCGTTACTTTTACTTTATCGACACCTGGGCGTCATTTCAATTGATACACATTGCAGCGTCACCAATATTCAAATTTACGTATATTTGACCGCTTTTGTGGCGTCAATTAGCGTTTTGCGGTGTTGTCATATATTTAAATGATAGGCAGTTTAAGTTTTTGTTTAACTGTGATAAAGATATATTTTGATACATAACGATAGACCTGCAGAGCGTTAATTTATCATTTCGGTAGCGCAGAGAGTGCGGCAGAAAGTGAATAATTTAGTTATGCAATATTGATTGTAATTTAATTCTGATTGTTTTTAATTATTATTATTATTATTATTGTTTTTTTCTAAGAATAATATTTCATTAAAAGTTATTGACGTTTCAAAATTTTGCCAGCCTTTTCATGCAGAATTCTGTGGTGTAGAATTGATAAATAAAAATTATGCCTTAGTAACAGTGTACAGATCCTCCTCCCATGGGGACATATCAATATTCAAAACGTATTTTCTAAATTTAATTATTTATATAAAAAATTTAAAAACCTAATTTTTATCGGTGATTTTAATGTTGATTCTAATAGTTTAAATTAGCATTCGCTTGATTTAATTATTATATTAAATATGTATGGTATGAAACATTACATCACAGTTCCAACTAGAATAACTCCCACTTCTAAATCATGTTTGGACAATATTATTTCCAATATAAATCCGGAAGTTATAATATCAAAAGTCATTGATGCCGACATAGCCGACCATTTGACTTTATTTTTGGAGATAAAAGACTTTAATATTTTAAGTAATACCAGTTATGTCAACAAAAGATTTATTAATGAACGTACAATTTTAGAGTTCGCAGAAAAGTTATCTGAAATTAGTTGGCATGGACTAGAAATGGGAAATTACTGCTCCCAGGAGATTTGTAATATAATATTTACTATTCTATGTCCTATTGTAGATCTATGCTTTTCCATAAAAAAAATTCGCAGTGGTGACAAAAAGATTTTGTGGTTTAATGAGGAACTGCGGGTACAGCGAAATCAAGTATTTCAAAACAAATCTAGATTCAAAAAAACCAATTCGTTAGAAGATTGAAGACTATATTCTGAATCGCGCAAAAACTATAGGAGGTCAATTAGATTAGAGAAACGTAACGCTTACAATAAAAGAATAGCTGCATCAGAAAATAAAAATAAAACAATCTGGAATATTGTAAACGCAGAAAGAAAATCCAACAACAAATCATCCAGTACATCGAATCTAACATCTGAAGACTTCAATGTAGCAGAGAAGGTTATTCAAACAATCGAAAACGATAATAATATTTCCTCTAATGATTTTATTAAAATGACACCGAAGCCCCCGTATTCGTTTTTTATGGGTCCAGCCTCTGAATCTGACGTAAGAGAGGCTATACTTCATATTAAAAATACGCCATGCACGGATTACTATGGCCTCAGTAGTCCCATGATTAAGGCCTCTATAGAATCCCTCATTAAACCACTTAATATTTTATATAACCAATGCATAATCAAAGGAAATTGGCCTAACCAACTTAAAATTAGTAAGGTATTGCCACTTTTTAAAAAAGGTGATTCTAATGATGCTGATAATTATAGGCCAATTGCCATTACACCTGTTATCGGTAAGATATTTGAAGTAAAGCTAAAAGAGAAATTAGTTAACTATTTTAAAAATAAAAATTTATTCTCGCCAGCCCAATTTGGGTTTAGAAGGCATAGATCTACAATAGGAGCAGTCGCAAAAGTAATTGATTACATAGTCGGTGGCTTTGACGAGGGCTCGAGTACTACTGCGGTATTATGTGACCTCACTAAGGCCTTCGACTGTGTAAGCATTGATATTATTTTGGAAAAAATGGAGTACTATGGCATAAGGGGAAAGGAACTTGCCTTATTTTTTTCATATCTGACGAACAGATTACAGTGCGTGTTTCTCGATAATGTGGAGTCACAATTGGCTCCCATTTTAAGAGGGGTTCCACAGGGATTTGTATTGGGCCCTGTTCTATTTCTAATATATATTAATGACTTACCGCGTAACATGAAACACTGTACTAGTGTTATGTTCGCAGATGATACGACTATCCTATCCAAAGATGACACGATCTCGAGCAGAACTTGTTTACCGTCCTCTAATGAATGGTTTGCTGCAAACGATTTAAAGTTAAATAATGTCAAAACTCAAAACGTTACTTTTTCATCTAGTAAAGTCAAAGTAGCTGGGTCAGTAAACCTGCTAGGAGTAATGCTCGATGCCGGTTTAAATTGGTCGCACCATGTAGACAATGTCTGTTCGAAATTGGCGTCCCAAATTTTTGCACTCAGGCAAATATCGAGTTTTTCAGAAAAATCAGTACTAAGAACAGTCTATTATGCAATCATACATAGCCATCTGAATTATGGTGTCATGTTCTGGGGCGGCAGTTATCACTCTCAGAAGGCTTTTATTCTCCAAAAAGCTGCCTTGAGGATCATTGACGGTGCAGAACTCGACATGCTATTTAAAAGGTACGTGATTCTTCCATTGCCTTGTCTGTATATACTGGAATCATTAAAAGAAATTTTTAAAAAACGTAATTCATTGGATTCGAATAATAATTATCATAGCTACAATACAAGGAATGCAGAGAGTCTAGTTCCTTTTAAATCAAGAATTTGCCTGACGCATAATAATAAGTTGGATTTGGCCCTTTATAATCAATTCGTTAAATGTCATAGGGATATCAATACCATTCAGTGGTAGAGTCCCTGCCTGTGGACATAATGGTTCCAGGTTCGAATTCCACCGTTGGCCGGGATTTTTTTATTTAATTAATTTATTTAAAATTAATTCTGATGCCTTGGTAGGATTTCCTACTCGACCACTCATTGTCGGGTTCTAATTAACAGTGCTGTTCCCAAAGTGGCGCTGGGAAACAATAACAAAGCCAGCACAGAAACGAGGCGATATAACCATTAGTAGTTGAAGCCGATGACATCATATAATAATAATAATAATTTGATTTTTTCCTAATCAATCCCCCTTACTCCTCCTATTTGCAATCAGATTTCTTTTAAATCAATAATCTTTGTCCCCTTACAGAGCAATTTCATGATGATATCATGTTTCGTTTTTGACTTATAATTTTTTGTAACTTCCCTTCAACCCCCCATTTTATAATCGATAGGCTTTGTCCTCTTATAAATCTTGATTTTTATTAAAAATGTTAAGTTGATATTTTTTTTTCTTTTTTATTTTTTTAAGTTTCCCCCCTGAACCTCCCATTTTAAATCGGATTTTTTTTAATCAATGGTCTTTGTCCCATTATAGAGCTTGATTTTCCTAAAAATTTCATTTCGATATCATGTTTCGTTTTTGATTTATGATTTTTTTAACCCCCCCTTAAATCCCACACTTTTTTCAATAGGCTTTGTCCACTTATAGAGTTTCATTTTTTTTAAAACGTTCAAGTTAATATTGTTTTTCAATTTTGATATGATTTATTTTTAGGTTTCAACCCCTCCCCCTTCCTTAATTCACACATTTTTAATTGTATTTTTTTTAATTAATAGTCTTTGTCCCCTTATAGAGCTTGATTTTTCTGAAAATTTCATGTTGATATCATGCTTCGTTTTTGATTTATGATTTTTAAGTTTCAACCCCTCATAAACCACCCATTTTTTATCAAAATTTATTTCTTAATCATTAGACATCGCCAACTTATAAACTTTGATTTTTCTTAAAAATTTCAAGTTGTTATTGTTTTTCAATTTTGATTTATGATTTTTTTTTAAATTTCACCCCCCTTCCCCTTAAATCCCTAATTTTTATTCGTTTTTTTTTAATCAATAGCCTTTGTCTTCTTATAGAGCTTGATTTTTCTTAAAAATATCAAGTTGTTTTTCGTTTCTGATTTATGATTTTTTTTTAACACTTTTAACCAGATTGTTTCAAAATCAATATGCTTCGTCCCCTTATAGAGCTTGATTTTTTCTTAAAATTGATTTTTCCTAAAAATTTCAAGTTGATATTGTTTTTCGATTTTGATTAATGTTTTTTTAAGTTTCCACCCCCACCCTTATATCCCCCATTTTTAATCAGATTTTTTTTCATAATCAATATTCGGTGTCCCCTCATAGAGCTTGATTTATAGACTTTGATTTTTCCTAAAAAAGTTGATATTGTTTTTCAATTTTGATTTATATTTTTTTCAAATCCACCCCCCCTCCCTTTAAAGTTCCAATTTTTATTCGTTTTATTTTAATTAATAGCCTTTGTCTTCTTATAGAGCTTGATTTTTCTAAAAAACTTCATGTTGATATGTTTCGGTTTTGACTTATGATTTTTTAAAGTTTTAACTCCCCTTAAACCCCCCATTGTTTATTAGATTTTTTTCATAATCAACACATTTTGTCCACTTATAGAGTTTGATTTTTCTTAAAAATTTCAAGTTGATATTGTTTTTCGTTTTTGATTTACGATTTTTTGAATTTTCAATCCCCTTTAAACGCTCACAAAAAATGACGGACGGACGGACGGACGGCTTCTTGAGAGAAATTTTATAATATACTAAGACTTCTACCAGGCCAACTAAGATTATTAAATCAACTTTAATTTATTTTACAACATTAGCTTCCAAAGCAACGATGCCAAGTCAGTGGACGCTCTAGAATCGAATGGGTATCAAGGAAATCGTATACTTTCTATATACATCAGCGCTGCAAGTGCCTCTGGTAGCAATAGTATTGAACTAAAGTATACGCGAGCCGTATTATTTTCATGCATTTTTTCATCATTTTGGCGTCTCTCAAAAATTTTGCCATCTTGTTTCTGACGTCATTATAGACCTCTGGAAAAAATTTTAATGGGCACCGTCTATATATATATATATATATATATATATATATTTACTTTAGCGCTTACACATTCCCATTTTGCTACATACTACCGACGTTATCAGTCCAAAACCTACGTTGTCAGTCCCACTTTCGGGCATGACAACGTTTTCCATGCTAGATGGGCTAGAGGGGGTCTATAGATCACAGGGATGAAATATTAGCTGGGCCTGAAAAGTCGCAAAAATGGTCATTTTTATACGGATTTAGTTCCGGGACCAAACGGCTAGGTGGCGCTCGAGTTAGAAGTGTATATCGTATATATTTCGTTCCATTTTTACAACGATTACAGGCCCGAAACTTGGCAACAGCGCGGTGGTTTCATGGAAACAGTTATTATGAAACAAGGCAAATATAAGAAATAAGCCGTGATGGGAAGGTTTAAATTCAATACGTATTTTCGTAATAATGTGTAGTGTTGGTAGCGAAGATCTTAGCGGTATAAGTTTGGTATTTTTTGGATTCAGGTTCGAATTCCAGGGCCAGAGTTTTTCTAATTATTATTCGTGTGATGTTTGGTGTAACAATATCAGTATAGTATTTCGTTTAAAAATAATTAATTGGATTGTTTTAAAGAAAAACACTATGTTTTAAGTAACCTATTCATGATATTTAAAAAAATACATTTACATATGCAAGTAAGAATTATTTTGTTAAATAACTCAAAAACATGGAATTCAGAAAGTATCGCTCAATCAGTGGCGTACAAAATTGACGTTTGTTTTTTCAGGTTTTATGAATTTATGAGAGCTAATAAATATACAGTATGTCTGAAAAAGTTGGCAACATATGAGAAACTTTTTTTTGTGTTGTTACGAAAAAAAGTTATTCTTTATAAAAATTTCTGCATGGCCCGTAAAGTAAAACGCAAATGTCAGATGTCAATTTTTTAAACCGTATACGAGGTTTGTCAAAAAATAAAATTTTGAACAAGAGTAAAGTACCTTTATTTTATACAATATCGAAAACTTTAATATGTATTATTTATTTCTCGAAAGCTTTTACTAGGCTGACTTTCGATAAGAGAAATGTCAGTCAGAACCGCCTAAATTTTAAATTATTTCGTTTATTTTTGTTTACTACATTAGAAAATACATTATTTTGTTGGGTATTACTTATCACTGATTTAAGTTAATTGCTAAAATATTGCAAATCAGCAAATAAACATTTAAGATGTGTTGAATTGTTAAATAAGATAAAAGTTGACGTGTTTTACAACTAAAATTTGCAAAATTTAAGTTGAAATTGAAGTTGTCAAAACATTTCTATTAATCTTTTGCAATGTCAAATGTAAATACCTTGTTACGGGTTAATTGTAAAAATTTAATTAATTTAAATTTGAATATCTTTTCTGGGCATAATTTAAAATAAATAGTAAATTTACCTGTTTTCCAATAAGCTGACACAAAATAAATGAAGGCAAAGTAAAACTATTAACTTTATTCGAGATATTCTTCTAGTACAATGTATAACAATTTATTTCAATTATTCTACTTCCATCATAATTCTTCTTAGTTCACTAATAGGGTCTTTTATATCTTCTTGACTTTCCTGAAAGAAAAAAAATAAATATTAAACCCTGAATAAATTAATAACAATAACATAACCTTTAGAATTTCAAAGGTTTAAACTTAAATGATTATTCTTTTCTTCTCATATATAAAAATTGTCAATTAGGAAACTAAAACTTGTCAGGTAAACCTACAACCAGATCTTTTCTATAGTCTTACCTCTAGACTAATAAGACCGGCTAAGGTCAATAACAAAAAAAATGAACTTTTTTTGAAAAGCTTTCTTTTTAGAACGCACATTTTGGTTCGTGAAGAACGTGCTCGCATTATTGCGGATTTTTACATAAATCTAGAATAAATTTAGTGAATATTTCAATATTTACGAAAACTAGTAAATATGACATCACTGTAGATATAATTTTCATAAATATTCTTAGATTTAGAATTTAAAATACTTCGACTTTATCGAAGCCACTTGGAGGCCTCACGCCCCGCCAAGGTGAGTCTTATAGAAATAACTTATTCAAAATATTCTATTTAAAATTTACTCTGGTTGTTAAAATGTAAAATATTATTTTAGGTCTCTTTTCTTAAGTTATCGTGTAATAACTTACCTTATCGTATCGCATCAGATTGTCTTTGTTCTCCAATCGTTATTCACCCTCTTAATTCATCTTTGGGCTCGAAGAAACCCTCACGAATATTCCTGAGTAGGTACAGGTTACGTATATCCAATAGAGGCTGACATCACTAGGCTAAGAAGCAGTGAATGCACTTTTGAGGAAATCCTGAGTCTCCGATGTCCACTGGAACGCAGCTAAGTAGTAGCAATACAAGATATACCACTTTATTATTGATTTTCATATATTTTTCGTACTCATAACCATAGCCCATAATGCTTAGAGAAAACTAAGATTGTTCTTTTTATTAAATAGGAAGTAGTCTTCAATAACCTACAAAATATATATAATCCCTATAACACTTATAGATTTGCTATCTAAATTAATAACTGGCTTTTTAAATATAATATAGGTTTACTTACTTTGTATGGCCCAAAAGATTAGTTGTGAATCTTCACGTATAGTATGCATACCACACAGAAGACCGGGGCTTGATTTTATTGTAAACAATATATTATTCCCTAATATTAATTCTAAATATCTTATAAACAACAAACTCCATCTATTTGCTGCAGATAATAAAATACTGTAGAGAGACAACCCTCTTGTTTAATTAAAAATATAAATTTGAGTGCCAGAACCACTTCACAGAAAACCCTGGAATCGGGAGATAATTTAACCAACAAGGTTAAATCCCCCTTTTAAAGTAACAACCTGAATATTATTATTTTCGCAAGCAGAGATTTTCATAAAGAATAACTTTTTTTCGTAAAACTTTTTCAGACATACTGTACAGTGTGTCTACCTAAGTTGAAATCATATGGAAAACTTTTTTATTAATAATTTTAGGAAAAAAGTTAATTTTCGCAGAAAGTTGTGCATGATCAAACCTTAAATACAAACATCTAATACTAAATTTTATCCGTCGTATACGAGGTGTGTTTAAAATAAAGGTACTTTATTCTCAAGCAAATTTTCTATTTTTTAACGAAACCCGTATACGACTAAAAAATGTGATATCTGATGATTTTATTTTACGTTTTAGGTAATACAAAACTTTTTATTGGGAATAATTTTGTTCCTAACATTTTTTATAAACTCATCCGCTTATATTACATGTCGTATACAGGGTGTTAAACAAAAAGTGTCACAAAATGAAATGGTTAATAGTATGACCCAAAATAAGCAGAAAAGTCTTAATAAATGTATGACCGCAAATTAACGGTTTCGGAGATACGGACCATTTTGTGTTTATAACAATTTTTGGTGCAATCTTCCAAACACACGAACTGAAGGGATGTGGCGATTAGGGAAAGCGTCGATATACTGACGTAGCGCTTCCCTCGCATTGCCATTTGCACGACCGTACATAAAATGCATGTCAGCTAATTCAATATTAGTGTAAACAGGCATAACGAAAATTTATAAAATTATTCACCCACAACAAAATAATAACTGCAAATAGTATCCATGAAAAAACATCGGTAGACTCCGATAAGAAAAGCAAGTTTTTAAGAATGAAAAAAGATAATCAAAAAATGATACAAAACACAAAACACTCCGTATCTCTGAAACCATTCATTTGCGGACATATGTTTATTAAGACTTTTCTGCATATTTTGGCCCATAATACCCCCCGTTTTATTTTGTGACACTTTTTTTTTAACACCATGTATATACTATATCGTACATGTAGATATCTTTTTTCCCAAAGAAGGGGAAATGATGCACAATGTATAATTAAAATATACTTACAGCAAGTTAAAAAACTTGTATCTAACAAAGCAATGCTAACTGGCATTACACTTACCAAATACGGCGTGGAACAGCCAAATGGAATAAATCCAATAGCTCCATTATTATGCGTTTTTCTAAAAAAATCTTAAGACGTGTCAATTTCTAATTCTAAAATGACATGTTGCGACGTAAAAATGGCATCCCTAAATTTAATCCTCTTCAGATGACATCTTTAACCCCCTATATTCTTAAATTGGAAGTAGGGGCCTGTGATACTTCATTTGAAAGGTCATTTCATTAACTCTTTAAAGCTGCTATGGTTTTAAATTTTATTTATTTTTAAATTTTGTTGAAATCGATATTTCTGAATTTTCATCGGTAACATCTGAACAGTTTTAATATTTTTAGCTGTGCATTTAAAAGGTTTTTTGACCTACCAATCTCTCTGAATAACTGCACATAATTTGTCAAAGCATTGTAAAACCAATTGTAGCCAAATACTAACTAACTTTTAATTAAACAACAACGTATTATCGATGGCCAACGAATGTTTGGTAACCAAAAGACAATTATGTTAGTTTTCATTCATTGGCGCGGTCTGTACACAGCTTAACACAAACGTTCAGTTTAATTTTAAGGTAAATATATAATAAAGTGAAAGTGGCTAAAGTATCAAATAAACATTTAAATTTTGGAGCCAACAGGGAAGCATGGAATGGAGGCGTTTATATTCACGCAGAAATCACCTGCAATACATATGGCTCCAAAACCAATAAAAAAAAAATTGTCTCACTGAAACTAGGTAAACATGCGACAATATTTCAGGTAATAATAGCAACAATACACACTGTGCAAAAGAGGTATTAAGTATTTTCACATACTATGAAGCACTGTTTGGTATCCCTAAAACAGACTAACCTTACCCTAGGTGCCAGGCCACAGAGGGCACAAGGTCGAGAAGTAGCCTAAAAGTTGCTTCTGGGCTCAGCACTCATTTGTGGTGTTACAAAAACGCCATCAGATCATGCGCAAAGCAGCAGGTGTTCAATGAATCTCAGGAACGCCAAGTTAGAGGCAGGTCAGAAAATAAAAGTGCCATCGTCAAAACTGAGTAAGAATAGGAGAAGTACTAAAATACTTGTCCTATTAACATGGCATTGTAAGTTTTAAAAGACATAATATGTACAACTTCGCACTGGCAAAAGACACCTTTTTTCGATTATGTCACGAAGAGGAGGCAACTGCAGTATTGGGCTACTGCCATGATATATGAAGGATGCGATTCCATACACATATAGAAGCAAAACCAAGAAAAAAATTTTTTATATGTATTCAAAAGTATTTATTTTTTATTTTATAGTCACAACATATGCTTCTGAAAACACTTTTTCCATCTTCTAGTGTCGTCAAACAATTTTAAGAACATGGTGGACAAAAACAAACAAAAATTGAAATTTTAAAATAGTTAGAGTCACATCTTTTTATTTTACAGCGTATGTAGGTGTATTCGAAATACTATAATTTGGTTTAACACGATATAGTAGCAAAACAAAAACATGTTTAGTTTTTATTTTTGTTTCCATACTATCTTGTTAAACCAAATTATAATATTTTGAATACACCTGTTGTATAACAAAAAGATAAGCCTTCAACTGTTTTAAAAAGTATTCTTTTTGTCCCCATGTTTTTAAAAATTATTTAACTGCACCAGAAGAGGGAAAAAGTGTTTTCCAAAACATATTTTGAGCTTATCAAATAAACAAAATAAAAACTTATGACCAGATAAACTAAAACATATTTAAAAAATTAAAAAAACCAAAAAAGAAAAAAAAAACCAAAAAAGAAAAAAAAAAACCAAAAAAGAAAAAAAAAACCTAAAAAGGTTGACAGCTGTGTGCACGTAGTTTAGATTCAAAAAGGAAAAACTTGTATTTCGTGCAAAACTTTTTTATTAATCAATGCAAAGCGCTTTCGGCTTATTTGCCATCATCAGTGCTCATCTACAAAAATTGTGGATGTAAACCATAGCCCTCAGAAAGTCTAGATACCGCTTGGCGTATGCTGTCAATACAAAAAAATGACCCCATTCAAGCTTGTCGCCATGTTAGGTAAATTTATGTTTTGGCTACACTGATTTTTAGTTTGTGTGTTCTGTAATACGTGAACACCGATAATCTGCACTTTGTTATTAGTTATAAGTGAGTGAGACGCACAATTTCTAATTTCAAATTAAGAACAAAACTTTGACAAACCTATTTGATTTTCCTAGATCTGTTCAGACAGGACCGGTTTTATAAATTTTCTCGTTCTTGAAATGTTATTTTTACATGCCATTTTACATACAATATATATATATTATTGGATAAGTGTTTTGTGTACATATTGCTATGAGAATTATAGAGAAATTCAGTGAGATTTATGTAATATAATTCAAATTACAAGTACTGTTTGGCAATTTGGAGAAAATACCTACTTCAATGTCAAATGTACTATTTAAAAGAATGTGATTGTTAACCGGTCATTTATTTATATTATGAAAATAAAAACTCGAATTTTTTAACAAGGTATTTTTAGAAAAACTAATGGATTACTCCTATTCCTATAGTTTATTTGAAAATTAATAATAGCAAAATTATATAAAAATATGGACCTTTGCCATAAAAACTGTGCTACCAACCATTTTCAAATAAACTATAATGATAATTTGATTTAATAGAGCGAGTATAAGATCTCACCTGTTAGAGAAATTGGGGCATAGGGAAGAGATTATGAAGCAGGTAAGCGAAGTCATTGCAAAAGATAAATATATAGAAGTTATTTTAAAAATTTGATAAAAAACTAGTGGAACAAGAATTGGAGTTGTCGCTATCGGAGATCCAATCAGCAGAAAGTAAAAAAAAAAAAACTTTGGGAATGTTGGAAAAGGGCACAGCAATAGGCCCAAAATAATTCCTTGGTTTTTTAATAAATATAATCTGAGATGCAAAAAATACTGCTAGAGTGGAGAAGCAGTATTGTTCTAATGTAGAAAACCCAGGGACATACAGCAGTGCATTAACCATAGGCGAATAGTCACTAAATTATACAAGAGTCCCATCTCGATTTTATTTTTAAATATTTTTGAGAATACCTATTATTATTTGTTACATTGAGTTTAATAAAACCACAGATTTCGAATGTATTGAAAGTTATTTAAAAAGTACCTCTATAAATATATAGAAAATGTGTATATGACTAACTGGTTTTATTAATCTTTTTTTGGGGTAGGTAAATATATTTTGAAAAATTTACAAACTTCTTTTGAATAAAAGACAAAATATTTCTGTTTTTATTAACTGAACAATATTTTATACGAACATAATATATACCTATTTAAAAGAAAATATTACATTTTACAAGTATCGCATATTTATATGAAATAACTAACTCAATAAGAAAGAATTAAATGAAACAAATTAATAAACAATGGATATGAAAAATTGCTATAACAATTTAATCCTTAGATAAACTTATTCTTACATATTGCTTTAATCAATTTATTTACTATAAAAGTATATTTCCTATCATTTATTACATATAATAAAATAAAGCATAAAACATACAAACTATAATATGTACCTACTTAGAACGGAACTAATATTATTGTATCAAGGTAGTAATAGTGGACATTTTCCGAATAAAAAAAGGAAGTAACGGTCGACACGTTTTTCTGACTATTGGTCTTCATCAGTACGGTGCAGTCAAGTTCAAAGGATCATGGAACTTGTGTTGGAAAAATTGTACAATAGGTCACTAACAAGGAGCCAATAACACATTTGCCGTTTCAGCTAGTATCCCCAAATTTTCTGGGCTTATACTAAAGTCACAAAATGATTCAATGGTCTTCCTATGGCTATCAGTTATTCTTTCATAACATTTTTTGGTATGCTACAACAAAACATACAAATTATTTGATTTTGTAAATACACAAATATTTGTGAAAACTTACACATGAAATGTTATTCCTTCCTTGTATCTTCTACCGTTAGATGCATTGTTACATTCACGTACAAAACAGAAAGAGATTTTGAAAATCCTGTAAAAATTTAACACCAAACCACAAATGTTTTTTATTAAAATAAAACACTAAACGACTAAACTAAAAAATAATGTTTTAAATAAAACCTTTACTAGAAGAACAAAATAAACAACACAACAGATAATAAAATCGATTATATACGTCGAACGTTGATCTTACGCTTATTACTAAACTTGCGCCGATTCTGTCTTGTCAGTAGTGCCAACTTAAAATTTATTGACATTTATTTATCATGGCGCCCATCATATGGGGGGTCAAAATGTTTTTACGATGCGGTATCTAGACCTTCTGAGGGCTATGATGTAAACTTACAATTTAAAAAGATTTAAAAAAAATATATATTATAAAATCAGAATTAGACTTTTAAGTCAAAAGTTAAAATAGTATATATACAATTGTTTGAAAAAATTAAAAATTACAAGAGACAAACAAAGTGACAAAAAACTGGTATTGGGAATAGTGAGTGTGGGATAAGCCCTTACAAATCAAATCTGATCTCCAGAAGCAAGTTAACTTGTGTGGAATTAAGGAATCATGCCACCCTCACTATTCACAAAATTGAAAAAAGGTTAACAAATTAGTTAAAATTTAAAGAAATTTACAACTAGAGGGTGACTGTGGAAGATATATTGAAATTTGAATCTAGAATGCAATATTTGATATGAAGAAAGTGAAACGCAGAAGGCCAAAGTAAAAAAACTGAAGGTTTTTTTTATATATATGTTTTATATACATTATAATTATGAAAAAGTCTACCTACTGTCCACAACGTATCCAACAAGTTCCTGGTCATCCTCACTCCCAAAATTATATATTTCGGGATGTTTACAACTTGCTAAATCATAATTTTATTAATATTAATATTTTCAAATTTAAATTTATCTCTTCATTTTGGTTCAAGTTGTTTAACCAGAGCCCGGGCTGACACATCTGAATCACGCGAGTGACATTTTTGTTTTGTCTTGACATCAAAATAATAATATCTTTTATATTAAACATTTATTTAAATTTAACTAACAATAAATTAAATCTTTAAATTCAATAACAAATTTTGATCTCCGTTAACCTCCAATCACTCGAATCACACTCGGAGAAACATGTTTCACACTGAGGTGAACGCACCTCCTTCTGTTGACATTTGACAAGTCAAAGTCTTCAAGTGTCGCTTGTCACCACTGTCATGTGGAAACGGTTAAACAACTTGAACCAAAATGAAGAGATAAATTTAAATTTGAAAATATTAATATTAATAAAATTATGATTTAGCAAGTTGTAAACATCCCGAAATATATAATTTTGGGAGTGAGGATGACCAGGAACTTGTTGGATACGTTGTGGACAGTAGGTAGACTTTTTCATAATTATAATGTATATAAAACATATATAAAAAAAACCTTCAGTTTTTTACTTTGGCGTTCTGCGTTTCACTTTCTTCATATCAAATATTGCATTCTAGATTCAAATTTCAATATATCTTCCACAGTCACCATCTAATTGTAAATTTCTTTAAATTTTAACTAATTTGTTAACCTTTTTTCAATTTTGTGAATAGTGAGGGTGGCATGATTCCTTAATTCCACACAAGTTAACTTGCTTCTGGAGATCAGATTTGATTTGTAAGGGCTTATCCCACACTCACTCTTCCCAATACCAGTTTTTTGTCACTTTGTTTGTCTCTTGTAATTTTTAATTTGTTCAAACAATTGTATATATACTATTTTAACTTTTGACTTAAAAGTCTAATTCTGATTTTATAATATATTTTTTTTTAAATCTTTTTAAATTGTAAGTTTACATCCACAATTTTTGTAGATGAGCACTGATGATGGCAAATAAGCCGAAAGCGCTTTGCATTGATTAATAAAAAAGTTTTGCACGAAATACAAGTTTTTCCTTTTTGAATGGAAATAAAACATATTTTATTTATCTAAAATTATACTACGGTACAACGGCCAGGAAAGTATCCCTATTGAAGAAAAATAGCTACACCGGAAAGCTACTACCTAGTTTATTCAGTCTAGTACAAAAGATCAAACTAGACAAAGTACCATGAGTAATTATTAATAGTTAAGCATAAAATATCTGAGTAGTACGAGGTGGGCGAAAGGCCACCTGGCCCGCAATCCTAAATCTGAAACAACTCCAGCGTTGATCTAATTACTTGACAATAACACAAAAAACATGTTTGTTTCGTGTAAATAATCGGGCGGTTGTTGAATATTGGTATTGGCAACGCCGCAGGGTATGTAAACGTCGGTAAAATATACAAAACTAGTATATGATGGCAAATTGAAATGGCTTGTGATCGTTTATTGAACAGAATGTATAATTTAATTTTGTTTTTTTCTTACCCCTCTCAATGTGGATTAATTCATTGACATAAAATATGTGAAAAGTGACATCATTTGTTTTTATATTCTTAATATTTCTGGTTGGTCTGAGGTCGTCTTATAATTGACAGGGCTTGGGAACGACGCATAATACAGTATATATATATATATATATATATATATATATATATATATATATATATATATATATATATATTGAATTGTAGTCGTCCGTGGCATCCGTATAGATATGACCCTTGATGGCATCCGCCCAATATACACCATGTATACTGAGAAGAATTTAAAAATACTAATAGCGTCTTTCGTGAACTCTGTAAGTTTGACAACACTGATCCGTTTGAAATTGCATGAAATGTTACTAGTTTGTGTAAAATGCAGCCCCTTTTAGACCTTAAAACCACATGTGTTTATTTTACGGACGTTTAGTTGTACTTTGAATAAAGACCCAAAAATAGATATTTGGGTATTGCTCGTATTTCTTTTACTTTAAATAAATAAAGTGCCTTGGTTTATTTGGTCATAAATTTTTATTTAATTTTTTATTTTATAGGCGACAGATATATTTTGGAAAACATATTCTTTATCTTCTGTTTCAGTAAATTATTTTTAAAAACATGAGGAACTAAAACATGTAATTTTTTAAAACAGTTAAAGCCCCATCTTTTGTTTTACAGCGTGTGGAGGTGTATTTGAAATAATATAATTTGATTTAACAAGATATATACAGTAGGAAACAAAAACATGAGTGTTTTCAAATTTAAAAAATATCAGTTGCGTTAAAATATAGAATAAAATTAAAAAGCTTACAATTAGTTAGAATTAAAATAAACGTTAGATAAATATTTTGTCTGTTTTAATATTTTTTTAAAATGTATCATTTCAGGGATAGTTCTTTTGTTTTATTTGATTTATTTTCGTGAATTTGTACATTTTCAAAACCAAAACAGTGCAAAAATGTTCTATATAGAACTTGTGTATTTCTTATGACTCCTAAAAAGACAAAAAATAGTCCAAAAATGACGTTCTCCTTAGTAAACAAAATCAATCAAAGAAAAACTGTAATAGGGTTTTTGTTTTTTTCTAAAATTTTACTTTAAACTTAAATTGGAGTTAATATAAATTTGGGTTAAACATGTAATATTAATGGATTTTTAGTTTTATAATGTTACTATTTTCTATTAAAACTTGGAAAAAATAGTTGTTTAATTATACATAAAAGGACAAGATTTTATGCCGTGGCTGGTGTTTCATAGCCGAAGCGAAGAGTTATGTTTAATTAAAATTTAAAATTGTCACTTATCCTCAAATTTCTTAAATACGGACAATTTTAGGAAAGTTATGTATAAAAGAAAACATATAGAGAATAATTTTGCAAACAACTTTTATTTAAGGAAGTTTCTTCTCCAAGTATAAATAACAGATACATTCAATAGAGTAGAAAAATGCCCTTGTATAAAGTAGCCCCAGATGTTCTGACTATGCCCAAAATCTAATCAGGTTATCACATAATAGATTAAAGCTTGTTTAAAATTTAGTTTTTTTCTCTTTATCCGCTTTTGAGTTATGTTCAAAATTTTCACTTATCCTCAAATTTCTCAAATACGGGTCATTTTACGAAAATTATGTATAGAAGAAAAAATAATTTTGCCAAAAAAATTGAATCAAGGAAGTTTTTCTCCAAGCGTAAATAACAGATATATTCAATAAAGTAGAAAATTACTCTCTCATAAAGTAGCCCCCTGATGTTCAAACTATGCCCAAAATCTAAGCAGCTTACCGCATGGTAGATTGAAGCTTAAATTTATAATTTGTTGCCTTTTTTTATCCGTTTTTGAGTTCAAAATGTTCAAAATTCTAAATTTTCACTTTTCCTCAAATATCTCGAATACGCTCCATTTTAGGAAAATTATATATGGAACAAAAATTCTAGAGAAAATTCTAGAGAAAAACTTTTATTTAAAGAAGTTTCTTCTCTAAGCAAAAATAACAGATGTATTCCATAAAGTATAAAAAGATCCCCCATACAGTACCCCCAGATGTTCCGACTAGGCCCAAAATATAATCAGTTTACCGAAGGGTGGATTAAGGAGGTCCTTTCGCCACACCTCTCGCCTCAAATGTTAAAAAAAAAGTTATTAGATTATGACTAAAATTAATTTTTTTCTAATAGTTGAAGTCCTTATTTATCTAATACTGAACTTTTAACTATACCTTACCTTGCAAATTTTTAAGAATTTTTTTTTTAAATGTGAGTATTTGTACAGTGCCTCACGAGAAAGTAAGTCCTCAACAACAATTCTCGAATTATACTATTATTTATTGATTAGATGGAGTAGAAAAAAACTAAAAATAAGGTTTTTGAAATATTTAGATTTTGTTTTATACAATAAAATATATATAGTAAACCGTGGAACTTATTGAGAAATTAATATTAAAAAATCCCAAAAAATTTTCAAGTAACCTAGTTGAAAATTTTTTGTAATTTTTTATTAATAATTTCTCAATAAATTCCACGGTAACCTATATATTTTATTGTAAAAAACAAAACCTAAATATTTCAAAAACCTTATTTTTAGTTGTTTTCTACTCCATCTAATCAATAAATAATAATAATTCGAAAATTGTTGTTGAAGTCTTACTTTCCCATAAGACACTGTACAAACACACACATTTAAAAAAAAAAAATCTCAAAAATTTGCACGGTAAGGTATAGTTAAAAATTCACTAATAAGGACAATAAGGACATCTACTATTAGAAAAAAATTAATTTTAGTCATAATCTAATATTTTTTATTTAACATTGGTGGCGAAAGGACCTCCTTAAAGCTTAAGTTTAAAACGGATTCAAGAGCCCCTGACACGTAAAAAACCGTCAAAAACTTGAGGTCGAAAAAAATCATGATTACTATACTTTCCTTATCTGTATGTACACAGATAGGAAACAAATAAAACTTAAGAATTTTTTTTTCTTGAAAATCAATACGCATTGTAGTAGAATAAAGAAATTTGATTATTTTTTATTTGACCAACTGTTTGTCACTAACGCAGTATAACATTTATAATTAATATTTAAGGTAGGTACTCCATAAAGTAAAATAAAAAATATGATGTACATAGGGTAAAAATTGTCTTACAGCTTGTATTTAAACCAACCACTTCTCAAACTATCCCTACATTTATTTTTAAATATTTGTAATTATGATTTTTATCCTCATTTCAGTAATATATTTGCTCTACTTTTAGCTTTAATAGTCAAAATTACTATAAAAATTAGAGAAATATTAGACAACATTCAAACTTTGGATTTTGCAAGAGATTTGTTTCCTTTTTATTTTATTTTATGATCAAATAACTCGGATATTAGCCATTCCAAAACCTATGCAGTGCATGTGTCACATAAAATAGACATTTTTATTTATTAAACTTAACATTTTTTATAATGTTACAAAAAAATTATTTTCTAAAGTTTTAATAGTTGGTTAAATTTTTAAATACAATGTTAAATAAGTAACATATGCTTGACTGGTTCAACACTTGATTTCAGAGCTTATTATTTACAATGGAAACCTTTACAATGGAATCCTTTACAACGAAATGATTTATTATTACCTATTTGAGAGCGGTTCAAAGAATTAGAATCTCTTTTTAAAAACATTTTAGGCATATCGAATGATCTAAAAACAAATTGGTCTCTTTGCCCTTTAAATTAATTCGCGTATACAAATTTACCAATGGATTATTTCTGGCAATAATTATTATAATATTGAAAACTGTTAATAAGGCCAAACTTTATTCTCGTGTGTTATTTAAAAAATGTTTTTTTATATTTCATTCTATTAAAATGCATGTTAAATTTGAGATTAAAGCTTTATCATGAATTTAAATAGTTTTTCAAAAAATCAAAGAAGCAACATATACTTTCCAATTATACAAGGTTCTCTAAAAAAGTAATACAATATCAAAGTTTACCGTACTGATTTTAAAGACGTGTATAGTGCAAAAGAAACATTTGAAAACCATTTTTTTGAAGTAAATGGTTTTAATTATTATTCAAAAATGTTTACCGATGTACTACTTTTTTAATTTTAAACAAATCTTTATAGGGTACGGAAATACATCATTTTCCCATTTTCTTTAATTGTATTTTATATCACCATTTAAAAGAATATTTCTTAAAGTTTAATTTGAGTTAAGCATTCTCTATACCTAAAACTAATAATTTTGGGAGATTTTTAAATCTAAATGACAAAAAAGATAATTCACAAAATAGTTTAATTTTAACTGGTCACTGGTTGACTGGAAATAGACTGTGTGTTAATTAGTGATTAGAATTTTACTAGCTGCAATTTATTAATTGAAATTTTTTTTACAATATCCTTAAAATTTAATAACTATTTATGAAAAATGTGTTTATTGGAATCGTAAAAATATTATTATTTTAAAAGATATTTTTTATTAAATATGTGTAAAATGTTTTTATTGAAACGACAATTTAAATAAATACATAAGAAATAGTTATAAAAAAATGTAAAAAGAAAATTTCAAATAAATGGTTAAATATTATTAAAATTTATAAAGTACTAACTAGTAACTACCTATTTGTGACAAATGTGTTTATTGGTTTCGTATATGTTATTGTTCTTATTTTAAAAAACATTTTTCAGCGAATAAAAGTAAAAATGTTTTTATCGAGACAAAAAATGTATCGAATACATAAAATAAAGAGCAATAAAGAATTTTAAATTTAGAATGAGGATATATAATGCTTGGCATTCTATATTATACTCTTCACAGTTTAACAGACCCTCTTAACCAGCGATTTTTTTATAAACATTTTTTTGGGAATAAATAGGCTTCCCAATTTTTATTTAGATTTTTTCTTTAAGTTATTAATAGGCTTCATCTCCTTATAGAGCTTGATTTTTATTAAACATTTCAAGTTGATATAATACTTCTTTTAGATGAATGATTTTTTTTTAATTTTAACCCAACTTAAACCCCTACTGTTATTCAGATTTTTTAAAATTTAATAGGCTTCGTCCTCTAATAGGACTTGATTTTTCCTGAAAATTTAAAGTTGATATCATGTTTCGTTTTTGTTTTATGATTTTTTTAAAGTTTCAACCCCCCCCTAATCTCCCCATTTTTAATCGGATCTATTTCAAAATCAAGAAACTTCGTCACCTCATAGAGCTTGATTTTTTTTTAAATTTCAAGTTGGTATCATGTTTCGTTTCAGATTTATGATTTTTTTACATTTAAACCCCGCTTAAACCCCTACTTTTATTAATTTTTTTTAATTCACTAGACTTTGTCCCCTTATAGGACTTGATTTTCCCTTAAAATTTCAAGTTAATATCATGTTTCGTTTTTGATTTATGATTTGTTTAAAGTTCTAACCCCCCTCTAAACCCCCCCTTTTTAATCAGATTTATTTTAAAAAAAAAATAGTCTTTGTTCCGTTATAAAGCTTGATTTTTCCTGAAAATTTCAAATTTAAATCATATTTCGTTTTTTAATTATGATTTTTTTAACTTTTAACTCCCCTATAACCCCATATTCTTAATCAGATTTTTAAAAAATTATTAGGCCTCGTCCTCTCATAGAACTTCATTTTTCCTAAATTATTTATAATTTGTTTTAAATTTCAACCCCCCCTTAAACCCCTCATTTTTATTCCGATTTTTTTCAAAATCAATAGGCTTTGTCCCCTTATAGAGTTTGATTTTTTCTATAAATTTCAAGAAGATATCATGTTCCGTTTTTGAGTTATCGTGCGGACAAAAAACGTGACATCGGACGGACGGACAAAAGTAAACATATAATACTCTTCTCAGACTACTGTGTGAAGAGTATAATAATGTTGTAAATATTTGGTAAAATATTATTACAATTTATTAATTTCTAATTAGTAACTATTTCTATTTAGGACAAATCTATTGATTTCGTATAATATTCTTATTTTAAATAAATACATGTGAAAATGTTATTTGTTTTATTAGCCAGAAAAGCACAAGATTGAATGCCGTGGCTGGTGTTTCATAGTGGAAGCCAAGCTGAGACTAGGGAACCAGCCAAGGCATTATATCTAATTTTCTGTTGTGTGGAACATATCATTTTTTCTCCGAATGCCTTGTCTGGTTTCCTAGTCTTAGCTACGCTTCGCCTAATAAAACAAATGACAATTTAACATTTATCTATTAAAAATGTTGTTTAAAATAAAAATAATATTTAACGAATTCAATAGATTTGTCCCAAATAGAAATAGTTACTAAATTTTTTGTATTGACGTACCCTATAAAGATTTGTTTAAAATTAAAAAAGTAGTACATCGGTAAAATTTTTTGACTAATAATGAAAACCTTTTACTGCACAAAAATGGTTTTCAAATGTTTATTTTGCACTATACACGTCTTTGAAATCAGTACGATTTTCATATAAAACTGGTTATAGCGTGTGAAATACCCTGTATAATCTCAGACTATTTTATTGTTATAATAAGAAAGGCAAGGAAAATTCAAATATATGTCCCATTTTGGAAAACTTTGATATGTATCACTTTCTTGGAGAACCTTGTATAATTGGAAAGTATAATGTCGCTTCTTTGATTTTTTGAAAAATTATAAAGTTTGGCCTTACCTCGGGAACTGTTTACCTGAACAATTTCTAGATTTGTCAACAAAATCGTTGGAATAAAATATGTTTAATTTTGTAACTTACCGCTATATCTCGCGATAAATGTATATTTCTTTAAAAAATATAATTGTATTTCACAAAAAAGTGTTTCATTATTTGTCAGGTGTAACGAAAAGAAAACATGTAAATATGTTTAGTTTTGAAAGAAATTCGTAGGAAAATTAATGATTCCACGTCGTTTATATAGATACTAAAAGTTAGTCATTTATCAAATATTTAAAAAAAAAACTTGGTTTCTTGTACCCAAAGCGGCTTTTTATTGACACTTTAAAGACTTAAAAAGATATATTTTTACTGCCTAGGCAGAAAAAACAGACTTACTATCTAACGTTCCAGGTAATAAGTTAATTCAAACGGAAAGTTGATGGAATAATATTTATCGGCGGATACGAATGACTTTAAAGACCTAAAAATTATATGTTGGAGTTCTTGCTATTTAATGATTTTGATTTAATTAATTGAAAGTAGTATACTGAATTGGCAGTATAAGAATTGTATTTGTAATCTTGGACTAAATGTAATTTCCCCTCTCTGCTCCCATAGTTGTTTGGCGGCAAAAACCTGACTTTAAAATAAAAAAATATATATTTTGAATCATTGGTTAGTCTTAATGTTTTGTTTAATCGGTTAATCGGTATAAAAATTATATTTTGTTTTAAATAATATTTTAAACTGAATTAATGATTTTTTCAATAAAAATGATAATTTTTATTTATTTTTTAACTTTCATGACACTAAAGTCCATCTAAACCAAAGATTTCAGCGAATAATAATATTGAAATTTTCAAGCATCGCCGTCCAGTTTGTCCGCTAATTTCTCCTAGCTTATGCCTTATACGATTAAAAGCGTTTTAATTTTATCAACATTGGCAGACAAATCTGTGCAAATTTTTATACAAAACAAAACTGTTCCTCACAGATTACAGTTTAAAAAGTGACAGAATAAGTGTACCTAATTTAACCAGTATATTTCAAAAGATATAATAAAAATAGCTTTAAAAACACATGTTATTTTCTCGGAAGTAAATCGCAAGGGCGCCTCATCCTAGTGAAAGTATGTTACAGAATCTATAAAAATGAAAAGGCTAAGTTATAAACCAATATAAGATCTGGCAACAACGAAATGGATGCCATCAAACTGAAAACGGAATATACAGAGGCCACCAGGTACTCAAAATGAATATGTATATCATTGGATGCCATTACCTCCTTTAAATATATCTCAGAATATACAGCACACGAAAGTGGCGGCAGTTGCGGTCATTGCTCAAACTACTATGTTTAAAAACATACAAAAATAGGCTGTTTTGGCATCCCGCCAATATTTTGCCGAGAGTTAGTAGGGGTAGGATCCTTTCATTTGCGATGAGTTTCATCGAAAGTCCTCGTGGCATCTGTATATCGGATGCCACGAGGACGTGGATGCCACGGCAGACGCAATTTTAACATGGAGGGATGCCACCAAGGCCTATAAATAATATATATATATATATATATATATATATATATATATATATATATATATATATATATATATATATATATATATACATCTCTGTATCATTGAAGCGTCCCGATAAAGATGCGCTTTAAAGCGCCCATGTCTGTTTACCCTTGATCTACTTATTTTAGACATATATACTCGTTGCTGTTGGAAGAAGCAGCTTAAATTAGGCGGATAACATTAAATTGAAAGGAAAACACAAATCGTTACTTTTACTTTATCGACACCTGGGCGTCATTTCAATTGATACACATTGCAGCGTCACCAATATTCAAATTTACGTATATTTGACCGCTTTTGTGGCGTCAATTAGCGTTTTGCGGTGTTGTCATATATTTAAATGATAGGCAGTTTAAGTTTTTGTTTAACTGTGTTAAAGATATATTTTGATACATAACGATAGACCTGCAGAGCGTTAGTTTATCATTTCGGTATCGCAGAGAGTGCGGCAGAAAGTGAATAATTTAGTTATGCAATATTGATTGTAATTTAATTCTGATTGTTTTTAATTATTATTATTATTATTATTGTTTTTTTCTAAGAATAATATTTCATTAAAAGTTATTGACGTTTCAAAATTTTGCCAGCCTTTTCATGCAGAATTCTGTGGTGTAGAATTGATAAATAAAAATTATGCCTTAGTAACAGTGTACAGATCCTCCTCCCATGGGGACATATCAATATTCAAAACGTATTTTCTAAATTTAATTATTTATATAAAAAATTTTAAAACCTAATTTTTATCGGTGATTTTAATGTTGATTCTAATAGTTTAAATTAGCATTCGCTTGATTTAATTATTATATTAAATATGTATGGTATGAAACATTACATCACAGTTCCAACTAGAATAACTCCCACTTCTAAATCATGTTTGGACAATATTATTTCCAATATAAATCCGGAAGTTATAATATCAAAAGTCATTGATGCCGACATAGCCGACCATTTGACTTTATTTTTGGAGATAAAAGACTTTAATATTTTAAGTGATACCAGTTATGTCAACAAAAGATTTATTAATGAACGTACAATTTTACAGTTCGCAGAAAAGTTATCTGAAATTAGTTGGCATGGACTAGAAATGGGAAATTACTGCTCCCAGGAGATTTGTAATATAATATTTACTATTCTATGTCCTATTGTAGATCTATGCTTTTCCATAAAAAAAATTCGCACTGGTGACAAAAAGATTTTGTGGTTTAATGAGGAACTGCGGGTACAGCGAAATCAAGTATTTCAAAACAAATCTAGATTCAAAATAGTATATTATGCAACGATCATGTAATGATGGTTATTAATACACGAGCATTAACCGGGATACGAAACGAGCCAAAGGCGAGTTTCGTATGGTTTATGCGAGTGTTTTAATAACCATTACATGAGAGTTGCATACGCTATTTTTTCTACACCCGATAAATAATCAAGACCTATAAATATTCTATTTATATTGGCATTGAACACAATAACAGTAATTACTCGTATTTCTATAAAAAATTCTACAAAATTGTAATTAATGGTATTACCTTGGGTATTGGTATTACCACAGATTTTTGGGGCAAAATATTTTGTACTGCATTTTCTCCTTTCTCCGATATGTGTGGAGGAGTCTTCTATATCGCTGATATCAGACATTTTAATATTATAATTATCGAAGTTTAGCTATCTACGAAAATTTAATACGTTTTGACAACTAAAACAATTACATAGGAATTTAGGACAAACGTCAAACATCATGCTTGATTGAAAAATGGTAGGTTTCTATTGATTAAAAATCTGTATCATAATGAAAAATCTGTATCATAATGGGTATCATTATGAAACGGATTATGGGCATATAAGTGCATTATTATAATACGGGTGTAGAAAAAAACCAATTCGTTAGAAGATTGAAGACTATATTCTGAATCGCGCAAAAACTATAGGAGGTCAATTAGATTAGAGAAACGTAACGCTTACAATAAAAGAATAGCTGCATCAGAAAATAAAAATAAAACAATCTGGAATATTGTAAACGCAGAAAGAAAATCCAACAACAAATCATCCAGTACATCGAATCTAACATCTGAAGACTTCAATGTAGCAGAGAAGGTTATTCAAACAATCGAAAACGATAATAATATTTCCTCTAATGATTTTATTAAAATGACACCGAAGCCCCCGTATTCGTTTTTTATGGGTCCAGTCTCTGAATCTGACGTAAGAGAGGCTATACTTCATATTAAAAATACGCCATGCACGGATTACTATGGCCTCAGTAGTCCCATGATTAAGGCCTCTATAGAATCCCTCATTAAACCACTTAATATTTTATATAACCAATACATAATCGAAGGAAATTGGCCTAACCAACTTAAAATTAGTAAGGTATTGCCACTTTTTAAAAAAGGTGATTCTAATGATGCTGATAATTATAGGCCAATTGCCATTACACCTGTTATTTATTTATTTATTTATTTATTTATTTATTTATTTATTTATTTATTTATTTATTTATTTATTTATTTATTTATTTATTTATTTATTTATTTATTTATTTATTTATTTATTTATTTATTTATTTATTTATTTATTTATTTATTTATTTATTTATTCTTACATTCAACGGCCAAGGCCTATTACAGAATGCGCACTTAACATTAATAAACATATATTTTTAAATAATACAATAAAAGCAAAACAAATTTTAAAGTAAAACTATAAATGAGATTGTATGAGTAATCTGAAAAAAACTCCAGTGGAGAAAAAAGGTTACTCACACATATCGCATGCGAAACAACTAATATATAAAGATGGAATTAGATACAAAAACATAAAAAACTTAATTACACTAAATTACATTACACTAAATATTTTAATTAGGAATATATGGATATAAATCAGGAATAAAGTTTTTTAATCTTTGAGATGGTAGTACAAAATAGATCAATTTCTTTACTCGAGTCATTAACCGTGGACAGCATATGGTACAATGGAGACTGACATAATAAGTTTGTTCTGGGAGTGGGAAGAATGAATGTGCAGCTGTACCTGGAATTAATTCTTGGAACTAGGAAGTTAAGCTGAGCACATAAAGCCGGGCATTTAATTAAATGGTGTACTATTTTAAAAATGAAAATAATTGAAGATATAATTCTTCGTTCAAATAAGCTCTGCATTCCAAACATTGTTAAAAGCTGGTCTTGTGGGTATCCCCTCTCAGGGTAAGTTCCATGAAAATAATAATGAAGACTCTTAAGGAAACGTCGCTGAACCTTTTCTAAAGTTAAAACGTGCACATTATAATTAGGGGACCATATTATTGAGGCATATTCAAGCTTGGATCTAACAAGGGCACAGAATAACAATTGCACGTATCTAGATTATTAAAATCTTTGATAGATCGTAGAATGGAACCTAGAACTTTATAACAAGATGCGACAGTTATGGCCAAATGATTAACAAATGTAAGTTTTGAATCGAAGACAACACCGAGGTCCTTAATCATGGCAGGTCTCTGGAGGACGACACCTCCTATATTGTAATCGTATCTTATGCAGTCACTCTTTCGCGTATATGACATTACGTTGCATTTTGCAGGATTTAACATGAGCTTATTATTTATACACCAGTTTTGAATTTTGTTTATATCGGTTTGCATTACGATACAGTCATTGTTGTTATTAATCATTGAAATAAGCTTCAAGTCATCAGCGTAGAGTAAATATTGTACATTAATATTCTTACAAATATCATTAATAAAGATTATAAAGCATAAAGGCCCTAAAATGGAACCTTGGGGTACACCAGAAACTTGAGATATCAAGCGAGACTTAACGCCACTAATAAGGACATACTGAGAACGGTTACTTAAGTAGGAGCTAAGGAGAGATAGTACATTATCAGATAAATTCAACATATTTAACTTTGATAACAAAATGGAATGACTAAGGCGATCGAATGCTTTCGTAAAGTCAGTGTAGATCACATCTACCTGTCCACCGCGATCCAATATTTCGCTGATAAATTGAGTTTTAATGGCTAGATTGGTAACAGTAGACCTCCCACGAACAAATCCATGTTGTTCAGGTGAAATTGAATTTTCAATATGCCTATAGAGAAATTTGGTAACTGTAATTTCGAATACTTTACTAAAATTGCAGATAATAGCAATTGGTCTATCGGTAAGATATTTGAAGTAAAGCTAAAAGAGAAATTAGTTAACTATTTTAAAAATAAAAATTTATTCTCGCCAGCCCAATTTGGGTTTAGAAGGCATAGATCTACAATAGGAGCAGTCGCAAAAGTAATTGATTACATAGTCGGTGGCTTTGACGAGGGCTCGAGTACTACTGCGGTATTATGTGACCTCACTAAGGCCTTCGACTGTGTAAGCATTGATATTATTTTGGAAAAAATGGAGTACTATGGCATAAGGGGAAAGGAACTTGCCTTATTTTTTTCATATCTGACGAACAGATTACAGTGCGTGTTTCTCGATAATGTGGAATCACAATTGGCTCCCATTTTAAGAGGGGTTCTACAGGGATTTGTATTGGGCCCTGTTCTATTTCTAATATATATTAATGACTTACCGCGTATCATGAAACACTGTACTAGTGTTATGTTCGCAGATGATACGACTATCCTATCCAAAGATGGCACGATCTCGAGCAGAACTTGTTTACCGTCCTCTAATGAATGGTTTGCTGCAAACGATTTAAAGTTAAATAATGTCAAAACTCAAAACGTTACTTTTTCATCTAGTAAAGTCAAAGTAGCTGGGTCAGTAAACCTGCTAGGAGTAATGCTCGATGCCGGTTTAAATTGGTCGCACCATGTAGACAATGTCTGTTCGAAATTGGCGTCCCAAATTTTTGCACTCAGGCAAATATCGAGTTTTTCAGAAAAATCAGTACTAAGAACAGTCTATTATGCAATCATACATAGCCATCTGAATTATGGTGTCATGTTCTGGGGCGGCAGTTATCACTCTCAGAAGGCTTTTATTCTCCAAAAAGCTGCCTTGAGGATCATTGACGGTGCAGAACTCGACATGCTATTTAAAAGGTACGTGATTCTTCCATTGCCTTGTCTGTATATACTGGAATGCAGAGAGTCTAGTTCCTTTTAAATCAAGAATTTGCCTGACGCATAATAATAAGTTGGATTTGGCCCTTTATAATCAATTCGTTAAATGTCATAGGGATATCAATACCATTCAGTGGTAGAGTCCCTGCCTGTGGACATAATGGTTCCAGGTTCGAATTCCACCGTTGGCCGGGATTTTTTTATTTAATTTATTTATTTAAAATTAATTCTGATGCCTTGGTAGGATTTCCTACTCGACCACTCATTGTCGGGTTCTAATTAACAGTGCTGTTCCTAAAGTGGCGCTGGGAAACAATAACAAAGCCTGCACAGAAACGAGGCGATATAACCATTAGTAGTTGAAGCCGATGACATCATATAATAATAATAATAATAATAATAATAATTTGATTTTTTCCTAATCAATCCCCCTTACTCCTCCTATATGCAATCAGATTTCTTTTAAATCAATAATCTTTGTCCCCTTACAGAGCAATTTCATGATGATATCATGTTTCGTTTTTGACTTATGATTTTTTTTAACTTCCCTTCAACCCCCCATTTTTTATTAGATTTTTTTATAATCGATAGGCTTTGTCCTGTTATAAATCTTGATTTTTATTAAAAATGTTAAGTTGATATTTTTTTTTCTTTTTTATTTTGTTCAAGTTTCCCCCCTGAACCTCCCATTTTAAATCGGATTTTTTTTAATCAATGGTCTTTGTCCCCTTATAGAGCTTGATTTTCCTAAAAATTTCATTTCGATATCATGTTTCGTTTTTGATTTATGATTTTTTTAACCCCCCCTTAAATCCCACACTTTTTTCAATAGGCTTTGCCCACTTATAGAGTTTCATTTTTTTTAAAACGTTCAAGTTAATATTGTTTTTCAATTTTGATATGATTTATTTTTAGGTTTCAACCCCTCCCCCTTCCTTAATTCACACATTTTTAATTGTATTTTTTTTAATTAATAGTCTTTGTCCCCTTATAGAGTTTGATTTTTCTGAAAATTTCATGTTGATATCATGCTTCGTTTTTGATTTATGATTTTTAAGTTTCAACCCCTCATAAACCACCCATTTTTTATCAAAATTTATTTCTTAATCATTAGACATCGCCAACTTATAAACTTTGATTTTTCTTAAAAATTTCAAGTTGTTATTGTTTTTCAATTTTGATTTATGATTTTTTTTTAAATTTCACCCCCCTTCCCCTTAAATCCCTAATTTTTATTCGTTTTTTTTTTAATCAATAGCCTTTGTCTTCTTATAGAGCTTGATTTTTCTTAAAAACTTCATGTTGTTATCATGTTTCTGTTTTAACTTATGATTTTTTATATTTTAACCCCCCTTAAACCCTCATTGTTTTTTAGATTTTTTCATAATCAACAGACTTTGTTTACTTATAGAGTTTGATTTTTCTTAAAAATATCAAGTTGTTTTTCGTTTCTGATTTATGATTTTTTTTGAACACTTTTAACCAGATTGTTTCAAAATCAATATGCTTCGTCCCCTTATAGAGCTTGATTTTTTCTTAAAATTGATTTTTCCTAAAAATTTTAAGTTGATATTGTTTTTCGATTTTAATTTATAATGTTTTTTTAAGTTTCCACCCCCACCCTTATATCCCCCATTTTTAATCAGATTTTTTTTCATAATCAATATTCGGTGTCCCCTCATAGAGCTTGATTTATAGACTTTGATTTTTCCTAAAAAAGTTGATATTGTTTTTCAATTTTGATTTATATTTTTTTCAAATCCACCCCCCCTCCCTTTAAAGTTCCAATTTTTATTCGTTTTATTTTAATTAATAGCCTTTGTCTTCTTATAGAGCTTGATTTTTCTAAAAAACTTCATGTTGATATGTTTCGGTTTTGACTTATGATTTTTTAAAGTTTTAACTCCCCTTAAACCCCCCATTGTTTATTAGATTTTTTTCATAATCAACACATTTTGTCCACTTATAGAGTTTGATTTTTCTGAAAAATTTCAAGTTGATATTGTTTTTCGTTTTTGATTTACGATTTTTTGAATTTTCAATCCCCTTTAAACGCTCACAAAAAATGACGGACGGACGGACGGACGGCTTCTTGAGAGAAATTTTATAATATACTGAGACTTCTACCAGGCCAACTAAGATTATTAAATCAACTTTAATTTATTTTACAACATTAGCTTCCAAAGCAACGATGCCAAGTCAGTGGACGCTCTAGAATCGAATGGGTATCAAGGAAATCGTATACTTTCTATATACATCAGCGCTGCAAGTGCCTCTGGTAGCAATAGTATTGAACTAAAGTATACGCGAGCCGTATTATTTTCATGCATTTTTTCATCATTTTGGCGTCTCTCAAAAATTTTGTCATCACGTTTCTGACGTCATTATAGACCTCTGGAAAAATTTTTAATGGGCACCGTCTTAGAGCGTCTATATACGGACGCTCTAAATACCTGGACGCTCCAATGAATGCGATTTAAGAATGTACGGACGCTCTATCTATAGTAAGATATATATATATATATATATATATATATATATATATATATATATATATATATATATATATATTTTACTTTAGCGCTTACACATTCCCATTTTGCTACATACTACCGACGTTCTCATTCCAAAACCTACGTTGTCAGTCCCACTTTCGGGCATGACAACGTTTTCCATGCTAGATGGGCTAGAAAGGGTCTATAGATCACAGGGATGAAATATTAGCTGGGCCTGAAAAGTCGCAAAAATGGTCATTTTTATACGGATTTAGTTCCGGGACCAAATGGCTAGGTGGCGCTCGAGTTAGAAGTGTATATCGTATATATTTCGTTCCATTTTTACAACGTTTACAGGCCCGAAACTTGGCAACAGCGCGGTGGTTTTATAGAAACAGTTATTATGAAACAAGGCAAATATAAGAAATAAGCCGTGATGGGAAGGTTTAAATTCAATGCGTATTTTCGTAATAATGTGTAGTGTTGGTAGCGAAGATCTTAGCGGTATAAGTTTGGTATTTTTTGGACTCAGGTGTTTTGTTTGTTCGAATTCTGTAATGGCCAGAGTTTTTCTAATTATTATTCGTGTGATGTTTGGTGTTACAATATCAGTAAAGTATTTCGTTTAAAAATAATTAATTGGATTATTTTAAAGAAAAACACTATTGTTTAAGTTACCTATTCATGATATTTTAAAAAATACATATACATATGCAAGTAAGAATTATTTTGTTAAATAACTCAAAAACATGGAATTTAGAAAGTATCGCTCAATCAGTGGCGTACAAAATTGACGTTTGACTTTTTCCGGTTTTATGAATTTATGAGAGCTAATAAATATACAGTATGTCTGAAAAAGTTGGCAACATATGAGAAACATTTTTTTTTGTAATGTTACGAAAAAAAGTTATTTTTTATAAAAAGTTCTGCATGGCCCGTAAAGTAAAACGCAAATGTCAGATGTCAATTTTTTAAACCGTATACGAGGTTTGTCAAAAAATATGAATTTGAACAAGAGTAAAGTACCTTTATTTTTTACAATATCGAAAACTTTAATTATGTATTATTTATTTCTCGAAAGCTTTTACTAGGCTGACTTTCGGCAAGAGAAATGTGTATTACATTAGAAAATACATTATTTTGTTGGGTATTACTTATTTATCACTGATTTAAGTTAATTGCTAAAATATTGCAAATCAACAAATAAACATTTAAGATGTGTTAAATTGTTAAATAAGATAAAAGTTGACGTGTTTTACAACTAAAATTTGGAAAATTTAAGTTGAAATTGAAGTTGTCAAAACATTCCTATTAATCTTTTGCAATGTCAAATGTAAATACCTGAATATTATTATTTTCGCAAGCAAAGATTTTCATAAAGAATAACTTTTTTTCGTAAAACTTACAATTAAAAAGTTTCCCATATGTTGCCAACTTTTTCAGACATACTTTATAGTGTGTCTACCTAAGTTGAAATCATATGGAAAACTTTTTTTATTAATAATTTTAGGAAAAAAGTTAATTTTCGTAAAACGTTGTGCATGATCAAACCTTAAATACAAACATCTAATACTAAATTTTATCCGTCGTATACGAGGTGTGTTTAAAATAAAGGTACTTTATTCTCAAGCAAATTTTCTATTTTTTAACGAAACCCGTATACGACTAAAAAATGTGATATCTGATGATTTAATTTTACGTTTTAGGTAATACAAAACTTTTTATTGGAAATAATTTTGATCCTAACATTTTTTATAAACTCATCCGCTTATATTACATGTCGTATATACTATATCGTACATGTAGATATCTTTTTTCCTAAAGAAGGGGAAATGATGCACAATGTAGAAATAAAATGTACCTACAGAAAGTTAAAAAACTTGTATCTAACAAAGCAATGCTAACTGGCATTACACTTACTAAATACGGCATGGAACAGCCAAATGGAATAATTCCAATAGCTCCATTATTATGCGTTTTTCTGAAAAAATCTTAAGACGTGTCAATTTCTAATTCTAAAATGACATGTTGCGACGTAAAAATGGCATCCCTAAATTTAATCCTCTTCAGATGACATCTTTAACCTCCTATATTCTCAAATTGGAAGTAGGGGCCTGTGATACTTCATTTGAAAGGTCATTTCATTAACTCTTTAAAGCTGCTATGGTTTTAAATTTTATTGAAGAAAATAACATCAAAAAAAGATAAGTATTTACGTCTGGGATGCTGCCAAGATGTTGGAGGCATGCATTTTAAACATCTGCTGGATGGATATTTACTTTTTTTTTATATTATTACGTTATCATTACATCATGGCATTATTTATCCACACCTCCAAAATCTTGATAGCATCCTAGACGTAAATACTTATCTTTTTTCCTGTTAATTTCTTCAATAAAATTTAATACCGCAGCAGTTTTAAAGGGAGAATGAAAATGCCCCTTTCAAATGAAGTATCATAAGGCCTTACTTCCAATTTAAAGATGTATACAGGTGTCACCTTAGAATTAGAAATTGACGTGTTTCATGATCTAAAAAAAAAACTAAATCCGTCCATTGTTACCTTGTTGGGGCACTAGTTACCGCTTGCAGGAGATAAAAAGCTTGGAAAAAAAACCTTGTATTTTTGTCTATTGACCACTTAGGATATTTAGTAATAGGCCTTCGCTCTTTGCCTAATACTCCAACACCTCTGGACTAAGATACTTTATAATAATGTACAGTTGATGTATGTTTTAGTAAAATTGATGAAATTAAAGCTATATTCTGTTGAGTTTAAAATTTTTATTGCTTTAAAAAAACACATAATAAACTAAAAAAAAATATAGTATTTTCTATCATATTTCTCGAACTTATTTACTCTAACAAAAATCTTTATAAAACAAGTTTAAAAAAAACATTTTACTTATTTATTACGGTATGTATTATACACTAGGGTTTTATAATTCGTACCCAATCCCAATCTTTAAAAGCTGAATAAACGTTCATTCTTCCTTGCTTCGTCTTATTTTAGGGATGGTATTGACTTGCTCTTTATATTCTATGAATTAACATATCCAGAAAGATAAGACTAAGTCTTATCTGAGAAAAAACTGTGTGAAGTATATTGAATGAGTCTTGATGATAATTCACTGGAAAAAGCTCACGAAAACATTGCAACTTGTATGCATGACAGTGTTTCTGCGTGAGTATTTGCTTTAATAAGACAAATTTGTTTGTTGGGGGACTACTGAAATCGATATTTCTGAATTTTCATCGGTAACATCCGAATAGTTTTAATATTTTTAGCTGTGCATTTAAAAGGTTTTTTGACCTACCAATCTCTCTGAATAACTGCACATAATTTGTCAAAGGATTGTAAAACCAATTGTAGCCAAATACTAACTAACTTTTAATTAAACAATAACGTATTATCGATGGCCATCGAATGTTTGGTAACCAAAAGACAATTATGTTAGTTTTCATTCGTTGGCGCGGTCTGTACACAGCTTAACACAAACGTTCAGTTTAATTTCAAGGTAAATATATAATTAAGTGAAAGTGGCTAAAGTATCAAATAAACATTTAAATTTTGGAGCCAACAGGGAAGCATGGAATGGAGGCGTTTATATTTACGCGGAAATCACCTGCAATGCATATGGCTCCAAAACCAATAAAAAAAAATTATCTCATTGAAACTAGGTAAACATGAGAAAATATTTCAGGTAATAATAGCAACAATACACACTGTGCAAAAGAGGTATTAAGTATTTTCAAATACTATGAAGCACTGTTTGGTAGCCCTAAAACAGACTAACCTTACCCTAGGTGCCAGGCCACAGAGGGCACAAGGTCGAGAAGTAGCCTAAAAGTTGCTTCTGGGCTCAGCACTCATTTGTGGTGTTACAAAAACCCCATCAGATCATGCGCAAAGCAGCGGGTGTTCAATGAATCTCAGGAACGCCAAGTTAGAGGCAGGTCAGAAAATAAAAGGGTCATCGTCAAAACTGAGTAAGAATATGAGAAGTACTAAAATACTTGTCCTATTAATATGGCATTGTAAGTTTTAAAAGACATAATATGTACAACTTCGCACTGGCAAAAGACACCTTTTTTCGATTATGTCACGAAGAGGAGGCAACTGCAGTATTGGGCTACTGCCATGATATATGAAGGATGCGATTCCATACACATATAGAAGCAAAACCAAGAAAAAAATTTTTTTTATATGTATTCAAAAGTATTTATTTTTTATTTTATAGTCACAACATATGCTTCTGAAAACACTTTTTCCATCTTCTAGTGTCGTCAAACAATTTTAAAAACATGGTAGACAAAAACAAACAAAAATTGAAATTTTAAAATAGTTAAAGTCACATCTTTTTATTATACAGCGAAATACTATAATTTGGTTTAACACGATATAGTAGCGAAACAAAAACATGTTTAGTTTTTATTTTTGTTTCCATACTATCTTGTTAAACCAAATTATAATATTTTGAATACATCTGCTGTATAACAAAAAGATAAGCCTTCAACTGTTTTAAAAAGTATTCTTTTTGTCCCCATGTTTTTAAAAATTATTTAACTGCACCAGAAGAGGGAAAAAGTGTTTTCCAAAATATATTTTGAGCTTATCAAATAAACAAAATAAAAACTTATGACCAGATAAACTAAAAAATATTTTATTTATCTAAAATTATACTACGGTACTACGGTCAGGAAAGTGTCCCTATTGAAGAAAAAATAGCTACACCGGAAAGAGCGAGCCTACTTAGTTTATTCAGTCTAGTACAAAAGAACAAACTAGACAAAGTACCATGACCAATTATTAATAGTTAAGCATAAAATATCTGAGTAGTACGAGGTGGGCGAAAGGCCACCTGGCCCGCAATCCTAAATCTGAAACAACTCCAGCGTTGATCTAATTACTTGACAATAACACATAAAACATTTTTGTTTCGTGTAAATAATCGGGCGGTTGTTGAATATTGGTATTGGCAACGTCGCAGGGTATGTAAACGTCGGTAAAATATACAAAACTAGTATATGATGGCATGGGAAGGCGGCAAATTGAAATGGCTTGTGATCGTTTATTGAACAGAATGTATAATTTAATTTTGTTTTTTTCTTACCCCTCTCAATGTGGATTAATTCATTGACATAAAATATGTCAAAAGTGACATCATTTGTTTTTATATTCTTAATATTTCTGGTAGGTCTGAGGTCGTCTTATAATTGACAGGGCTTGGGAACGACGCATAATACAGTATATATATATATATATATATATATATATATATATATATATATATATTTACTTTAGCGCTTACACATTCCCATTTTGCTATATACTACCGACGTTCTCAGTCCAAAACCTACGTTGTCAGTCCCACTTTCGGGCATGACAACGTTTTCCATGCTAGATGGGCTAGAGGGGGTCTATAGATCACAGGGATGAAATATTAGCTGGGCCTGAAAAGTCGCAAAAATGGTCATTTTTATACGGATTTAGTTCCGGGACCAAACGGCTAGGTGGCGCTCGAGTTAGAAGTGTATATCGTATATATTTCGTTCCATTTTTACAACGATTACAGGCCCGAAACTTGGCAACAGCGCGGTGGTTTCATGGAAACAGTTATTATGAAACAAGGCAAATATAAGAAATAAGCCGTGATGGGAAGGTTTAAATTCAATACGTATTTTCGTAATAATGTGTAGTGTTGGTAGCGAAGATCTTAGCGGTATAAGTTTGGTATTTTTTGGATTCAGGTGTTTTGTTTGTTCGAATTCCAGGGCCAGAGTTTTTCTAATTATTATTCGTGTGATGTTTGGTGTAACAATATCAGTATAGTATTTCGTTTAAAAATAATTAATTGGATTATTTTAAAGAAAAACACTATTGTTTAAGTTACCTATTCATGATATTTAAAAAAATACATATACATATGCAAGTAAGAATTATTTTGTTAAATAACTCAAAAACATGGAATTCAGAAAGTATCGCTCAATCAGTGGCGTACAAAATTGACGTTTGACTTTTTCAGGTTTTATGAATTTATGAGAGCTAATAAATATACAGTATGTCTGAAAAAGTTGGCAACATATGAGAAACTTTTTTTTTGTGTTGTTACGAAAAAAAGTTATTCTTTATAAAAATTTCTGCATGGCCCGTAAAGTAAAACGCAAATGTCAGATGTCAATTTTTTAAACCGTATACGAGGTTTGTCAAAAAATATAATTTTGAACAAGAGTAAAGTACCTTTATTTTATACAATATCGAAAACTTTAATATGTATTATTTATTTCTCGAAAGGTTTTACTAGGCTGACTTTCGATAAGAGAAATGTCAGTCAGAACCGCCTTAATTTTAAATTATTTCGTTTATTTTTGTGTATTACATTAGAAAATACATTATTTTGTTGGGTATTACTTATTTATCACTGATTTAAGTTAATTGCTAAAATATTGCAAATCAGCAAATAAACATTTAAGATGTGTTGAATTGTTAAATAAGATAAAAGTTGACGTGTTTTACAACTAAAATTTGCAAAATTTAAGTTGAAATTGAAGTTGTCAAAACATTTCTATTAATCTTTAACCGACTTCAAAAAAGGAGGAGGTTATCAATTCGTCGCGATATTTTTTTTTTTTATGTATGTTCAGCGATTATTCTTTAACACGGTGTCCGATTTTAATGATTCTTTTTTTGTTAGAAAGGGGGTATTTTAGGGGTGGTCCCATATAAATTTAGTCAAAATCTAATAATTGGGTCCATGAGAAAATCCTCAAACTCTTCATTTTTTATGTATGTTCAGCGATAATTTTTTAACACAGTGTCCGATTTCAATAATTTTTTTGTTAGAACGGGGCTACTGTAAGGGTGGTCCCATATAAATTTTGTCAAAATCTAATGATTGGATCCATGAGAAAATCCTCAAACTCTTCATTTTTTATGTATGTTTAGCGATAATGCTTTACCACCTTGTCCGATTTATACGATTCTTTTTTTGTTAGTAAGGGGGTACCTCAGGGGTGGTCCCATATAAATTAAGATGTGGCATCTGCACGTTTTTGAAGTCGGTTTTTTTAAATTTTTAATTTGTAATACTTGTTTGCAATGTCAAATGTAAATACCTTGTTACGGGTTAATTGTAAAAATGTAATTAATTTAAATTTGAATATCTTTTCTGGGCATAATTTAAAATAAATAGTAAATTTACGTGTTTTCCAATAAGCTGACACAAAATAAATAAAGGCAAAGTAAAACTATTAACTTTATTCGGGATATTCTTCTAATACAATGTATAACAATTTTTTTCAATTATTCTACTTCCATAATAATTCTTCTTAGTTCACTAATAGGGTCTTTTATATCTTCTTTACTTTCCTGAAAGAAAAAAATAAATATTAAACCCTGAATAAATTAATAACAATAACATAACCTTTAGAATTTCAAAGGTTTAAACTTCAATGATTATTTTCTTCTCATACATAAAAATTGTCAATTAGGAAACTAAAACTTGTCAGGTAAACCTACAACCAGATCTTTTTTATAGTCTTACCTCTAGACTAATAAGACCGGCTAATGTCAATAACAAAAAAAAGGAACTTTTTTTGAAAAGCTTTCTTTTTAGGACGCACATTTTGGTTCGTGAAGAACGTGCTCGCATTATTGCGGATTTTTACATAAATCTAGAATAAATTTAGTGAATATTTCAATATTTACGAAAACTAGTAAATATGACATCACTGTAGATATAATTTTCATAATTATTCTTAGATTTAGAATTTAAAATACTTCGACTGTATCGAAGCCACTTGGAGGCCTCACGTCACGCCAAGGTGAGTCTTATAGAAATAACTTATTCAAAATATTCTATTTAAAATTTACTCTGGTTGTTAAAATGTAAAATATTATTTTAGGTCTCTTTTCTTAAGTTATCGTGTAATAACTTACCTTATCGTATCGCATCAGATTGTCTTGTTCTCCAATCTTTATTCACCCTCTTAATTCATCTTTGGGCTCGAAGAAACCCTCACGAATATTCCTGAGTAGGTACAGGTTACGTATATCCAATAGAGGCTGACATCACTAGGCTAAGAAGCAGTGAATGCACTTTTGCGAAACAAAAACATGTTTAGTTTTTATTTTTGTTTCCATACTATCTTGTTAAACCAAATTATAGTATTTCGAATACACCTACATACGCTGTAAAATAAAAAGATGTGACTTTAACTGTTTTAAAAAGTATTCTTTTTGTCCCCATGTTTTTAATAATTATTTAACTGCACCAGAAGAGGGAAAAAGTGTTTTCCAAAACATTTGGAGCTTATCAAATAAATAAAATAAAAACTTATGACCAGATAAACTAAAACATATTTTATTTATCTAAAATTATACTACGGTACTACGGTCAGGAAAGTATCCCTATTGAAGAAAAAATAGCTACACCGGAAAGCTACTACCTAGTTTATTCGGTCTAGTACAAAAGATCAAACTAGACAAAGTACCATGACCAATTATTAATAGTTAAGCATAAAATATCTGAGTAGTACGAGGTGGGCGAAAGGCCACCTGGCTCGCAATCCTAAATCTGAAACAACTCCAGCGTTGATCTAATTACTTGACAATAACACTAAAAATATTTTTGTTTCGTGTAAATAATCGGACGGTTGTTGAATATTGGTATTGGCAACGCCGCAGGGTATGTAAACGTCGGTAAAATATACAAGACTAGTATATGATGGCATGGGAAGGCGGCAAATTGAAATGGCTTGTGATCGTTTATTGAACAGAATGTATAATTTAATTTTGTTTTTTTCTTACCCCTGTCAATGTGGATTAATTCATTGACATAAAATATGTTAAAAGTGACATCATTTGTTTTTATATTCTTAATATTTCTGGTTGGTCTGAGGTCGTCTTATAATTGACAGGGCTTGGGAACGACGCATAATACAGTATATATATATATATATATATATATATATATATATATATATATATATATATATATATATATATATATATATATATGCGGTTTTCGGTATCTTAATTTATTTCAACTCAACTTTTACTATTTACTATACAACTGATAACATTAACATATAACATCTATCATAAAACTGACTAACTGACTATAAGTTCACCTTCTTGAACTGTCCAGTATTTAATGAAAATTAAAAGGTACGTATTACATTAAATTGCCTATTTGATTATATTTTTTGAACTTCCGGTTTAACCGGAAGTAACATCGATTTTAAATATTTTAATGTATTTTAATGTATATTATTTTAATTTCGAATAAAGAATTTTATTACAATTTTAAAAATATCGGGTTCGATATTTTTTATTTCAATGCTAACCGAGATTTAACAAAAACATAACTTAAGTAAGGAAAAATCTAATGATATTTAGTAGTCCATGAAAATAATTGTAGAAGTGTCATTAGATGTTAAAATAAGTAAGTAGTATTTGAATTTGAACCTAAAATGGCCGAATTAAGTAAAAGAGAAAGAATATAAATATTAATGATTGGGTATGGGGACAGGAGAAGGACGCATCAAGAAGTTTGTGATCTTTGGAACAATATTCATCTGAATCGACAGATATCACGTACGGTAGAATTAGAAACTGTGCAAGGGTACAACATAAGTTGAACCATCAGCAATTTACCAAAAAGTGGACGTTTATAAAGAGCAACAACTAAAAATGTTGCTTAAAATATTGCTATATCTTTAGAAGAAAAATCCTCATTTATCCACAACTGAACTCGCCAATACGTACGCAATAAGCCGTCGTTTAGTAGAAAGGATATTAAGGCGAGAAAAATATTATGCCATAGAAAATTCGTCTTGTTCAAGAGCTCACTGAAGACGATTTTGACAGACGTTTAGAATTTTGTGAAACGATTTTGGATATTTGCAACCGTGATAATGATTTTGTAAGAAATGTGGTGTTTTCTGACGACTCTACATTTTGTTTTAACGGCGCGGTTAATCGACATAATTGCCGCTACTGGTCGCAAAATAATCCTCATTGTGTACAAGAGGCTTATACACAACATCCCAAGAAATTGAACGTTTGGGCCGGTATTTACAACAACAGAATCGTAGGACCTTCCTTCTTACAAGAAAATTTAAACGGGGAGAGGTATTTAGAACTTTTAGATTGACAAGTGATTCCGGCACTGGAGGTAAATGGACATTTGCCAAATAATATTTGGTTCCAGCAGGACGGGGCACCACCCCATTACGCTCGCATTGTTTGAGATCGTTTAGATAATACATTTTATCATAGATGGATTGGAAGAAGGGGTACTTATGAATGGCCTGCGCGAAGTCCCGATCTTAATCCACTGAACTATTTTCTATGGGGTTATTTAAAGTCCAAGGTTTATATTAACAGACCAAATACTTTGCAAGGATTAGCTGAAAAAATAACACAAGATATTCAGAAAATTCCAGCAGAAGTAATAGCTAATGTTACAAGAGAATTTACAACTCGACTTGCCTATTGTCAAGAACAAAACGGTGCTCAGTTTGAACATTTAATACATTAAGTTTAGTTTCGATTTATATGGTATTCTTGTTTTAGTTCACTGCTTTGTAATTAATTTAGTTTTAATTAATAATTATTATTATTAACTTCTTTAATTAGACTACTAGATATTATTAGATTTTTCCTTACTTTAGTTATGTTTTTGTTAAATCTCGGTTGGCATTGAAATAAAAAATATCGAATCCGATATTTTTGAATTCGTAATAAAATACTTTATTCGAAATTAAAATAATATACAGGGTGTTTCATTAAAAAATTTTAAATCGATATTACTTCCTGTTAAACTGGAAGTTTAAAATTGTAAAAAAAATTAAGTAGGCAATTTAATGTAATACCTACAATTCCAGAGATATTTGCTTGGATCCACACATTTGCCCATCACTGTATATTTGTTACTGCTAGTTATATAAAGACATTCTGCCATAATATTGTAGATCATTCTTGTTTACATTTATTTTGTTTCTACCACGCTTGAGTAAACCAGTATTTTATTGTAATTATAAAATAAAGTTTTGTATTTCAAAATAGGTTTTGAATCTAAAATAACTTAACTTCCTCGTATAATGTACACCAAAGGAGGAGAATATTAATATGTACTTACCTCTATAGTAATGCTGTCCAGCCAATTCCCGTTGACACACAAGTCGAAACTGTCAATGCCGATGAACCAGTCCGGAGAGGGCACTATGCGGGACATCAGTGACACCTGCAAATTGCAATTAATTACTTATTATTGCAATTAAATTAATTGCGATTTCGTCAAATTATGTGAAAGAAAGAACTCAAAAATCAATGATAGCCCATAAATGATAACGATAGATTTATTTTATATGATTATATAGGGTGGGGCATAATGGAGGGGCGTTTTTAGATCGGCTAGTAAACGCGAACGAGTAGGAGTAGAGAGCCGCGGTTGAAATCGTTGGATTCAGGAAAGCTTACCATTTGTTATTCACAATAGTTATTTGGACAAGAGAGCATCGCATGTTCGCAGTTGAAGGGTATTTAAAATCGGGCGAGTCCGTTATTGTTGTGCAGCGACAACGCTTTAATATCGGTCGTAACGGTTCAGTCCCTAAACGTGACACAATCGACAGATGGGTACAGAATTTTAGAATGGCAGCATCAGCAATTAATTCAAAACCTAAAGGCCGTCCCCGAAGTGTAAGGACACTACCTTCCGCAGAAAGGGTGAGACAAGCAGTAATTCAAAGTCCACAGCATTCTGTCCGAAAACGGGCTGAAGCAGTTCGAATGAGTAGTCGAACATTTCGCAGGATTTTACACCAAGACCTTCACTTTCACCCCTATAAGCTCATGGTAGGTACCGTTATGACCGATATTGAAACGTTTTCGCTGCACAACAATAACGGACTCGCCCGATTTTAAATACTCCTCAACTGCAAAAAGACGATGCTCTCTTGTCCAGATAACCATTGTGAATAACAAATGGTAAGCTGTCCTGAATCCAACGATGTCAACCGCGGCTCTCTACCGCTACCCGTTCGCGTTTACTAGCCGATCTAAAAACGCCCCTCCATTCTGCCCCGCCCTGTACTTGTATAAGAAATGGAACATTTAATATAATAAATAACACATAAAAAAATGTATATTACGAAACTAGTATGGAAAGTGGTATATTTTGCATGAGTAGATAATAATGATAATACTTTCTTCATTTTTAAAATGTAATAATGCTTATGAAAGTTTTAATTATAAAAATGTGTATAAAATGTCTGAATAAAAGAAGAGTGCAGTAAAAGTAGGGATATAATGTCTCATTTCGTGGGTGTACCTTGCAAAATAAGTGTCTATGATACAAATAAGGTTACAGCATATAAAATGTTAAATACGCACTTGGTAGAATAAATTTTGACTGAAAAAAGTATTATTTACGAAAAATAAAAATAAACCTTATGCTACTCACAAAATTGTTGCACTTAAACATTTAACGAATTACATTTAAACAAAGGTTGTGGATGTGTACACACTGATAGTTCATCAATAAAATGAAGAAAAGTATTTTAAAGTGTGCATGGTTTAATAAATAATTGTCAAGCGCTTTCGGCTATTTATGCCATCATCGGGATACTATGAAAAAAGAGAATCTTTGTAATACAATTGAAAATCGTTAAAGGTACAAAATTACTTACCCGTCAAATTGTATTTGTATTAGTATTTGTAAACATTTATAGAAAAGAACATCAAAGTAAAAAGGTAAAGGACAAACTGGATATCTAATTAAATATGTTATGTTATTGTGATGTTTGTTTAGTTTCAAACACAACAGTTTATTTATTAATAATTTATTTAAACACTTATTTATTTTAAACAATACTATTTTAATTTATATATACTTAGAATGTCTTTAAACTGATCACTATTTATATTCACCACTGTCTATCTACTAATTACTATTTATCTTCACTTTCCATATATCAACTGATGATGATGGCTCATCCACCATTATTTATATACAAATTTCTAACAGTCCAGCAATATTATCTCGTCCTTTCTCGAACATCATCGAAATCACCTCCGCCATAGTCGTCCCATAGGTTTGGTCTTAAGGGGTTTAATTATGTATAATAATCGGACAAGTTGAGCCTTAAAGGCCAAATAAGACAGAGATGGACTTGTAGTGTCAAAGCATGACTGAATAATGAAATAGCTCACATAACATTGCCCCCTCCTTAAGAGATAGTTCCTCCTGGAACTCTTACGAAACTAAACTGGAATGGTTGTACTTGCAACTGAATCCTCTTTTACAATTTCCAGTTGCATGGAAGGAACAAGGGACTGTCTTCGCTCTAACCTGGGCACTGGGCGAATGGCTGCAGACCAGTATCTGAACTCCGGTATCTTGAAAGATTACTTCCACCATGTTCCTAATGATCCTCCAATCCAGCTGATTTCCTTCTATCTTCGGCATGGCTAGTTTCTGTACATTGGACTCCCGTATGTGCTCCCTTAAACTAAGTAATCCTTCCCATACATCATGATAAGTGGATCGATCTCGGAAGGTGTTCTTCGTTATTAAATAGAAAAGATAACGCGACCCGTCTTGAAGTTTCAAGGCTTTTCCAAGAGCTGGTAACTGACATTGAAGTTCTACCAGTCAACCAAACTTCTTACAGAACACATATGCCAGTCCTCGCGCATCGTTGATGCTGGCGGAAGTACTATGGACCAGCGAGTAGTCTTTCGGAAGCAAGAGCAGATCTTGTTGTTGCTCGGTCGTAACACCATATCTGGCTTTTCCAGTACCTCCATATGCACCCATAAATTATTCAAAGACAATGTCTGGTGTTTCTTGAAGTTGGTTTACTTCTTCTTCATGGTCACTCTCAAACGGCGCCAACCTATTTTGATGCACTACCTTTGGTTTGCCGTTTGGGATCTTACTTATACGGTAAATTACATCATTTATTTTATTCATTATGAGGTACGGACCTTCCCAAGACCCTTGAAGCTTCGGAGAATAACCCTTGTGTCTTTTTGGGTTATGGAGCCAAACCTTGTCGCCTTCCTGGAAACCTCCCTCCATGGCTTGGGTATCATATCGCTTCTTCATTCTGTGGCTGGCAATTTGAAGATATAAGCGAACTAATTCATGCATGTCATCCATTCTTCTTCGTAACTGGATCACATAATCTTCACCAGCTACATCTTCTCCAGGTCGTCATCCAAACTCGAGGTCGCACGGTAGTCTCATCTCACGCCCAAACAAGACCTTTGCTGGTGTTTGGCCTGTTAATTCATTGACAGCGGATCTATAAGCCATTGCAAAGAGCGAAAGATACTGATCCCAATCTCGCTGATGGTTTGAAACCACTTTTGACAGATATTTGCTAATGGTCTTATTCATTCGCTCTACTATTTCATCGGATTGTGGGTGCAATGCTGTGGTTCTGGTCTTCTTCGTGCCTAGTCTGTCACAGATTCCACGGAAAAGTTGACTTTCAAAATTTCTGCCTTGGTCACTGTAGATCTCCAAGGGCACTCCAAATCGACAGATAAACTCTTTTATCAATACATCTGCAACAGTTGCAGCCTCTTGATTTGGAATGGCATAGACTTCCATCCACTTTGTAAAATAGTTCATAACCACCAAAAAGTATTTATTACCATCCTCGGTCGCGGGGAATGGTCCAGCAATATCTAAGGCGATCCTCTCAAATGGGCTACCAACGTTATATTGCTTCATGGAAGCCTTCCTTTTTCGTTGAGGTCCATTACTCATAGCACAGGTGGTACATTTCTTACACCAGTCCTTTACATCATCGGAACTGTTCATCCAGTAAAACCTTTCCCGAACTCTCTGAAGGGTTTTCCTAACACCGAGATGTCCTCCTAATGGACTGTCGTGTAATTGACGAAGTACTTCAGCTACTCTACTTCTTAGAATGACCAACTGTCTTCTGTTCTCAGAACCATCATCATTTTCAAGTACTCGCTTTAATAAGCCATCTTCCAGGATAAAGGAGTTCCATTGAGCCAAATACGACTTAAGTACTGGAGAGAGATTAGATATTTCTTGCTAAGTAGGTCGACGATTTTCCTCTTTCCTTTGTCGCATCTTCTTCAAAACGGTATAATTCTCTTGTTCTTCCTTAATTTTAGCAGGGGCCCACTCATCGTTGACTACAGTTGTTCTTAGTAGTCCACTTTCTTTGGATTCTGATTTGTTGCAGTGGGAGCACTCTGCTGGACACGGTCTTTTAGAAAGAGAATCGGCATTTCTGTGACTAATTCCGGCTCTATGTTCGATCTTAAAGTCGTACTCCTGAAGTCGCTCAATCCATCTGGGGATTTGACCCTCCGGATTTTTGAACTGCATCAACCACTTAAGAGCGGCATGGTCGGTACGGATTAAGAATTTCCTTCCATACAGGTATTGGTAGAAGTGTTCCACGCACTTTACAACTGCCAGGAGTTCTCTTCTTGTGATGCAGTAATTTCGTTCAGGTTTCGAGAGTACTTTACTAAAATAACCTAGTACTCTTTCTTTCCCTTCCTGAATCTGTGAAAGTACTCCTCCAATTCCCACATTACTAGCGTCGGTATCCAGGATAAATTCTCCCTCTGGTAGTGGATAGCCTAGTATTGGTGCTGTTATTAAATGCTTCTTTAAAGTTTCGAAGGCAGTTTGGCAGTCCTTATCCCAGCAGAATTCCCTCGCTTCTTCTGTGAGTCGCGTTAGTGGCTTAGCAATATCTGCAAAGTTCTTTATGAATCTTCGGTAGTACGTACAAAGCCCAAGAAAACTTCTTATTTGGTGTTTGTCCTTTGGTTGTGGCCACTCTTTGATAGAAGCTACTTTTTCCTTATCTACAGCCACGCCCTCCTTACTGACTACATGACCCAGGTAATTGACTTTAGTTTGAAATAGCTTGCATTTCTTGGGGTTTAGCATCAGTTGGGCAGCTTGAAGTCTTTTAAAAACATCTTCTAAGTTCTTAAGATGTTCATCAAATGTTTTCCCCAAGACTAATATGTCGTCTAAATAAACCAGGCATGTTTTCCAGGATAACCCTCTCAATACATTTTCCATAAGTCTTTCAAATGTCGCGCGGGCATTACATAATCCAAATGGCATAACATTGAATTGCCACATTTCAGATCCGGTGGTAAAAGCTGTCTTTTCTTTGTCTACTGGGTCCATTTCCACCTGCCAGTATCCAGACTTCAAGTCTAAGGTAGAGAATAATTTACTTCCGGCCAATGTGTCCAAGGTATCGTCGATACGAGGCAGAGGGTAACTGTCTTTCTTGGTAACATTGTTCAACTGACGGTAATCCACACAGAACCTCGTAGTTCCATCCTTTTTCTGAACCAAGACTACCGGAGAGACCCATGGGCAGGTAGAAGGTTCTATCACCCTGTCTTCCTTCATTTCCTGAACAATCCTTTCAGCTTCCTCTCTCTTGGCCTTTGGTAATCTTCGAGCCGCTTGACGAATCGGCCTGGCGTCACCAGTGTCAATTTTGTGTTTTACAACAGAAGTTCTTCCTGTTTTTCCTCCTTTTGGTACAAAAATGTCACGATATCGTCGAAGAAATTCCTTTATTTTCTTCTTCTCTGATTGATTCAGAGATTGACCAGCAACTGCAATCATTTGCTCGAATTTGTCGTTGGAATTATCAGAAGTTGTTGTCTGACGAATTATGGAAGTTACTGGTACACAAGTTCCGATTCTGGTCTCTTTCTTTATGGTAATCGGGTGATCATTAACGTTTATGAGACGGACTGGAATTTCTTTAGCAGTCGTGACCAACCCCTTTCCGATCAGAATGCCTTGTGCAACCTCTACATCGTGGTTCCAAGGTTCCATCATCACAGGTGTTCCTTCTTCCATCGTTTCTTGAAGCCGTGCTACTATAACGGTTTTACTTCTGCCAGCTACCACCGTATCCTCCTGTACAGCAACTGGCACGGTACTGTCCCCATATGGATGTAGGAATACCTCTTCGGCACCAACTTTGATCACTCTGTTTTTAAAGTCCAACTGGAAACCATGTAAGTTCATTACATCCATTCCAAGAATAACATCTTCTTCGATATCAGCGATAATAACAGTGTGAGTGAACTTTTATGTACCAATTCCCAATTGAACCTGAATTTCCCCATGGATGTTGGCACTTTCACCTGTGGCAGTCGGTAGTCGCAATCTTGTTGGTAGAAGTTTCTTACGGTTATTTATAGTTGTTGGTCGTATAATGGTCCTAGTTGCTCCAGTATCCACCAACAGTGTATACTTTTTACCATTTACTTCGCCGTCTACGTATACACTATCATCGCGACATTTCAAAGAGGCTATCAGTATGAGAGGGTCTTTGGAACGGTTTCGGGTCGAAGCTGTCCCCTCTAGGCCGACCCGCTCTAGTTTTCCTGTGGCGTGTTGTCTTGATTTGTTGGGACCCTAGGGCGTTTGCACGAACTGCGTACATGTTCTAGTTCACCACAATTCCAGCACCTGATAGTCTTCGTCTTATTCTTTCTGTCAGTAAGGCCCTTTATCATATTCACCAGTTGATCGAGTTTACCTTCCTCTTCTTCCTCTTTTATGGTCCTCACTTTATTGTATCCACCAGAGGCCTGTGTAGCTGCCTCATATTCAAGGGCAGCGGACAAGACATCGACCAATGTTTTGTGACGGGCTAGACGAAGTGTTTTTTGCATCTCGTGATCACGAAGTCCATCAACATATGCTTGGACTGCCAAACATTCCATCATGTTTTCCGGAGCTAATGGATAAGCAAATCGCATCAACCTGGTAATATCTACTTCATATTCCTGAAGAGTGTCGTCTCGTTTCTGTCTACGATTCTTCAACTGTGACTGGTACAAATGCTCCAAATGTTCGTGGCCATATCGCATATTTAGTTTTTTTTTGAGTTGCTCAAAATCATCTGTTTCTTCCACGGGTATAGTCTGAAGGATATCCAAAGCGTCTCCTCGAAGGGCGATGGTCAAATTTATTGCCTTCTCTCGTTCAGACCACTCGTTTGCTCTGGCAGCTGTTTCGAACTGCTTAAGATAGTTCGTCCATGACATCTTTCCGTCGAAAGTTGGGGTCTTAACACGAGGAGAGTTTACAGCTCCTTCCAATTTCACCTTCGACTCTACCTCATGGCACTTTATTTCACCGTTCTTGGTTTGGTCTCCGTGTTCCATTTCTTCTATTTTCTTTTCCATTTCTTTTATTTTCTTCTCTTCAGAAGACATCTTGTTTTCCACATCAGCAGAGATTTCATTTTTTAGAGAAGACATATCAAAAGAAATTTCATCTTTCAATAAACAGATTTTGTTTTCCAAATCGGAAGAAATTTCGGTTTTTAAAGAAGATATGTCAGAAGTCACCTTTTCTTCTAAGGAAGAAATGTCGGACGAAACTTTACTTTCTAAAAAAGTAATATCATTTTTTATAGAGGAAACATCGGAAGAAACTTTACTTTCCAATGAAGAAATGTTAGAAGAAATATCGGTTTTCATAGAAGACATTTTACTTTCCATATCGGAAGAAATTGAAGAAATAATAGCAGAAGATGCATCATCCGAAAATAGATATATTTCCGGATCCAATCCTTCACTTTCTAGTGCTTCCTTAAGACGTTCTGCCAGTTCTGCCTTCTTCCCTATCGTCTCCAACTCACGATCTTCTAACTCCCGACGTAGCTCGGTCACTTTTAAATCACACAATCTTTTAGCCATTATTGTCCACTATTTATTTACATTATTCCACTTTTGACACCAATGTGATATTTGTTTATTTTCAAACAACAGTTTATTTATTAATAATTTATTTAAACACTTATTTATTTTAAACAATACTATTTTAATTTATATATACTTCGAATGTCTTTAAACTGATCACTATTTATATTTACCACTGTCTATCTACTAATTACTATTTATCTTCACTGTCCATATATCAACTGATGATGATGGCTCATCCACCATTATTTATATACAAATTTCTAAAATTTGGTGGCGTCGAGAAGCTTCTCCACCAAACTAGAAATATTTCGAACAGTCCAGAAATATTATCTAGTCCTTTCTCGAACATCATCGAAATCACCTCCGCCATAGTCGTCCCATAGGTTTGGTCTTAAGGGGTTTAATTATGTATAATAATCGGACAAGTTGAGCCTTAAAGGCCAAATAAGACAGAGAGGGACTTGTAGGGTTAGAGCATGACTGAATAATGAAATGGCTCACATAACATTATGTTGGGAATGGGGTGTTAAAACACTGCGTCCCAAAATATCTATTGTGCCCACTTCTGTCACTTCTCAAGGAAGTATAGGAATTGGAGTGGCTTCAAATTAGGTATATCCCCCGTTTCTATTTGATATGCTCCTAGGTATAGTGCCCTTGGATTCTGAAGTGCTACACATTCAGTCAGAATCTGAATGGAGGTTTTGTCTTTCTCCTCACAGAATTTGCACTCACTATCTTCTACTATTCTCAGTTTACTAAGGTGTACTTTGAGTTGACAATGCCTAGTAAGGAATCTAATGAACTAACAAACAATAGATTACAAGTTTATGATTTAAAAAAAGAGTCCCTATTTGACGGATGTCAAGAGCACGAGGGTGGCACCGTTTTGTAGGTTTCAAGTTAAATAAAAATTGTTTTTCAAAGATGACTAAAATGACAGTTGACAATCTGTCAGGAGGTTTGCCACGAAGTTAAGAATCTTTTTGTAAAATTTTTGAAATAATGAAAACGTTAAAAATATTTTAATTTTTTTTTTCAATAGAATAAGTTTTGATTAAACAATTTTAATTTGATTTTACGGTAACGAGTGAATGAAAGTTAAGAATATGAATAAAAGAAGCGAAGACTTAAAAATATGGACATCAGCGATCGTGGTAGTAAATAATCGTTTTAACAACTGGAACAAATGTTGTTTTATCTACCATTCACCTAGATTGAAAGTGAACCCCTGTAGCTAAGCTATTGTGGGGAGAAGGACCAGAATTAAATAAACCAAAAGTACGTTAATCGCGGAGCTTAAGAAATTTACGGGAGGAATACAGACTTGTACTAAACGGTAACGAAGGTAGCTAAGCTTTGGTTACCAAATTAGCCCATAATAACTCAGATGATACTCCAATTCAGGGAATTTTATAACGGAATATACAAAAGAAATACTTAGGAACCCTAATACGGCCTAACAGGAAAGGGACGGGAATCAAATCAATTAGTTATTTAATAAATGTTCAAGAACTTCGTGCTACTCCATTTGAAAGAATTCAGAAGTTAAAATTAAAAAATACGATTGATTAATTTCTTGGCAACCCGGTATAATTAATTTTAAAAAAAATATTCGGAGAAGTTCAAACCACTTCTAAGTTAATCACCTACCCGGTATAAATATTTTTCAAAATATTATTTATAAAATTAACGGAAACTAAATTTTGTAAAACCCCGGTATAACTATTTTCGAAACCAATATTTACAAGTTTTAGTTTAACGGTTTATTTAATATTAATATTTATTAAAACAAATCAAATTCTATTCATTTATTTAATTGAAATGAATTAAATTATTTTATACGGCTCCCAACGATATTGTAAAATTAATTGACAAAATCCGGATTTGCTTCCAAAATACTGATAAGGTTGCAAATAAAAAATTGAATAAAAGGAAAATATACATGGTTTTCGGTCACTCGGCTAAATGAAACGACAGGAATAATCTAATTTACCTATCGGAAAAGTGTACAACGGAATAAAAAAGAAATTTTGAAATTCTAACGGAATTGACGCGGTATCGCAGTTCGGTCTCAAAACAACTAGTCACGAGTAGAGCTTAAAATTGAATGTTTGTACGCTATGTTTGACTGCCTGACTGGCACACGTAAATAATGTACAATCCTATCAGACTAGTCAAAAAAACTGTTAAAAATACATTAATATACATAACCTTTCCTTATTTTAAGAAAAAAGTATTACAGTTGGCATTACTCAACCTATACGACACTCGTCTATATTAGAGGGAGAGAATATATGTTTATTGTCCAAGTTAAAATACATTGACAAACACAATATTGTACAAATATTGTACAAATCACAAATAAATAGTCATTAAAATATAAACAAACATTATTATACATTAACATTTATACATACATCTAAAATAAAATAAAAAAGAACAAAATAAAATAAAACACAGATCACAGTGTCTCGTCATTATAAAATTCTGTAATATTATAATAAGGCCTAGTTAACAGAAATCTCCTGAGCAGCTTTCTAAAACAATTCTGTGACTCAACATCTGCCAAAGTATGTGATAGTCTATTTTACATCTTAATACCATTATATATAGAAGAGTTTCTTATAAGTTCAGTTTTGGGAATAGGCAACTTTAGGTTACCCGTTTGGCGAGTTACACGGGATGTATTCGATTAAAATTTCGATTTGTTCTTATGGATCATGCAGCAAGTTTCTAAGATAAATAAAGATGTTAATCATAATATTTCTTGTTTTAAGAATAGCGGTCTACATGAAACTAATCTGTGTGCTCCACATAAGAACATTATTGCCCGTTTCTGCATTAAAAAGGCTGCAGAACAGACTCCCCAAAACTGAACAGCATATCGTAAATGGATGTCAACTAACGCATAATATGCAGTTTTTGCTGCACAAACTCCTAATTCATAAGAGGTTGTTCTAATGGCATAACAACCCGATGCGAGTTTTTTTAAAAGTGGATCCACATGAGAATTGAATTTCAAATCCATGTCGATATTTAAACCCAAAAATGTTGTAGAGTTTGTGGCTTCTACCGTATCCATATCTATTAAAATATCAGAAATATTACATTTAAAGGTTAGTATTTTTGTTTTTTAAAATTTGCAGTGCACCATGTTTTAAAGGATTTTAGGTCACTACTTATATTTGCATAAAGAATATTGACGTTTTTATTATGCCACAAGATAGTAGTATCGTCAGCAAATAGAGTGAAACTTCCTAAAATATTTTACTTACCTAAATCATTGATAGTCGATAACCAGTCATTCCAATCAAAATGACTACCAGTTGGTTTTGATAGGTTATGATATGGCAACATTTTGACAACCCTGTAGAGCTGGTGATTTGACAAAGTCAATGAAATAGATAGTTATATAGATTGATCATTCATGTTTTTCAAAGGAAACATAATGCCATGAAGTAAAAATAAAGGTTATTATTTTTTTTCCTGTAATTAAAGGCTAAAAATTGTTTTGTAAAGTCATTTTTTGCTAAACCGATTGTGATTAATGAGCACTTGCGATGCATTATGGCCATTCGCAAACAATCCGCTTTGCGCAATCTATATAACTTCATTTGTATTAATGACAAGATGCCTACAGGGTTGCCATATCTAAACTCTCAGTTACTTCTTGTCAGCATTTTGACAGGTCGTTGGAATACCTTAAGTCACGGACAGTTTATGTTGTCAGTGACTTACGATTTATTATATTTAAATTTGAATTTAGTAAAAATCAAATTTTCCTAAATTTTTTGAAGCTGTTTTTGCATCATCTGTACAATGATAACCTCTCCCTAGAGCCACAAAGACGGTGATTTTAAATTTAAACCTCTTTTTTCAATAGTAGAGAACGTGGTAAAGAGAATTAGATGCATTATGTTCAGGAACGGAGTAATCAGACGAAAATATATTAGCTCCAGAACCGAAGATACCTGATTTATGTCGCAGCTGCGGAGGAAAAATAAAAAATAAGTACAGCTTTGTAAAAAACTTAAAAACCATAAAACTGTGCTGCAAGAAAGAATGGAGCCAAGAACCAAAAGTGTTTGCGACCAAAAGGCATGAGCCTAAAACCAAGTATACTCTGATAGCTTTGGTAAATAAAAACTGGATCTACAAAAATTTACCGCATGCAATTGACCGCCAGCAATTGACCACAAGCAGTTTACCGCTACAGCAATTGATCGTTTAAGCAATTTATAGTCTACAATTGACCGCCAGCATATTTATCGCCAGGAAATATATAGAGTTATTGGTCCCTTTATTTTTTAATTTATTATTTTTTGTATTTATTTTTTTCAGATAGGTGTATTTGCTAATTATTGTTAATTTGCTATATTGTTGCGTATATAAGCCAATATCCATGCGGGTGTAGAAAAAATTATTAAAAAACAGGATCTTAAATTTGGGCATTTTACAAGAAATTTCAAGAAAACTCTAAATATCCCGCTTAATAATTTTTTTAAAGGTACGACTTTTATAAGAAAATAACTCAAAATTAATTTAAAGGGGGCGTCTTTCTGCTAACGTATTGTAACTTCTACTCTGCCCCCCCCCCCATGGTTACTCCCATGTTTTTTTATGATGGAACACACTGTATATTATCGCATTTTTGTATTTTTCTCTAATATTCGATTCTTAAAATGTATACCTGAGATGTAAAGTAAATCATTTTGCTTTTTCACCCTTTTTTCTCCCTGTTTCCTAAGTTGTCCACCTTTACGTTATTTTTAACTTATTTTTATATTTTTTGATGAAAGCCTCATCTTTAAGATTATTTAGGAATGACAGTTTTCACTGAAATTCCCTGTATTTAAAATAACCATTGAGGAACTGATGTATTTTCATTATAATATTTTGAAATATGAAGCTTATTAAACCCTTTTTTTATCAGATGCAAGCGTAGGTACCTCTTTCAAAAATACCGAGAACAGATTACCCTTCAAAAATCATACTTTAGTATAATCCCTTCTTTTATGCCAATTTTATGTGGTGTTTATGACAGGGTAATTATTTAATAAGAATTAAATAATTAAAAACAATAAAACCATCATAACATTGAATCTTGTAAAAACGAAATTTCGTACGTGTGATTTTTTCACCATATGGCAGTTAAATTTAATTTTACTTAGAGCCATCCAAGACAGTATATAAGTAACTTCCATTTTTAGCTATAACTACTTAACTTTTAAACAACATCTCCAAAAACTATATTTTCAATTTAAAATGACCAATGAATGTATATTAATGATTATGTGTAATATATGGCAATAAATGTGCTGGTGGTCAATTGTAAGCTATAAAATGTTTTGGCCATCGATTGCTACGGCGGTAAATTGCTAGCGGTCAATTGCTGGCGGTCAATTGCTGGCGCAGTCTTGAGTGTACGCTCATCGTGGTCAGACGTCTTTTTGCCAGTGCTGATAAGTCAAAACGACAAAAAGTGTTTAAATATTGTGTTATTTTTAACGATACCAAATTTTTCGAGAAAGTGATTATTACAACAACTTTATTAGCTTATTTTGGTGATGGATAATATCGAGGGCGGCCCAGCAGGGCCGCCCCAGGTAAATACAGATGTACCTAATACTACGAATAAACCAATTTCTTATGATTTTGGTAATAAATACAACTTTGCCGATCGCGGGCCATACCTAGTATATGTAGAACATGAAGACAAAAATTTAGGAAGATTATTTCCAGTTAGGGTAGGACACTACCTACAACAAACTGATGAATTCAAAAAAGATATACTTGACATTCAAACTATAGGGAAAAACAGGGTAAAAGTTATCTTTAAATCATTTAATATAGCAAATACATTGATAAACCATAAAACCATTTTACAAAACAATTTAATTGCTTACATTCCAAAATTCTTTACTCAAAAAAAAGGAATAGTTCGAAACGTAGATACCTTCTTCACAGAAAAAACAATCCTAGAAAATATTGTCTCTGAAAAAGAAGTAGTAGAAATTAGGAGAATGAAACGTAAAAAAGTCCAACCTGATAAAACAGTCGAATATGTTGATAGGCAAATTATAATTGTAACATTTATTGGCAATACCCTACCTGAAAATATAAAAATAAACATGTGTAATTTTGTAGTTGAGCCATATGTGTATCCCGTGGTGCAGTGCTACAAATGCTTGCGCTACGGACATACAATATCTCAATGCCGAGGAAATACTAGGTGCCAAAAGTGTACCGAGGAACATGAAACGACATCATGTGAAAAAGATATATTTTGCGTATTTTGTAAAAGTAGTGATCATTTTAGTGTATCAAAAAATTGTCCCGCTTATAAAAAACAACAAAACATCAAAAAGTATATGGCATCAAATAATATTTCATTTAAAGATGCGGAAAAAGTTATAGAAAATCCTAGTTATGCAAAAATTGTCACTAACAACAGATTTGATCTTTTACGTAATATTAATAATTACCCCGAACTACCAAATACGAATGCAGGAACCTATGTTCGAAAACCCAAACTACCACCGCTCACCAAATCTCAACCTGTTTCTAACACACTTAAACGAAAAAAACCTTCTTCTCCGCCCGAAACTCCTACATCTGTTAGTAGCACCCCTATATCTAAACCTCTTTCAAAACCAGTAACCCCCCAACCCCTACAGGGATGAATTAATGGAATTTAAGGAAAAAATGATATTTGAAATTTCCAAGTTCGTTCGCTCTATTACCAAAAATCCCCTAAATTTCACAGAAATTGAAATTGAAAACTTCATCACTTCTCTAGCAATTGACAAAAGCACTAATAACCCTGACAATATGGATCATGATTCTATAGAAATTAGTGATGGCGAACGATCTGAATACTAAATTACGTATTTTACAATGGAATGCAGGTTCCATTAATAATAAAAAAGCAAATCTCATGAATTTTCTAGTTGATTACCCTTCAGATATCATTATGATATCAGAAACATGGTTAGATTCAAAAAAAATATTTAATCTTCAAGGATACAATTTAGTTAAGAAAAATAGGGCTGATGGATATGGCGGTGTTGCCATATTTATCAAACACCCGTTAACATATATAGAATTAAATGCTAATGCAAACATTAACCAACATATTGAATTATGTGCTATACAACTAACTGACTTAAATCTCTCTTTAATTTCTATTTATAAAGCACCAGATAATAAAGTTTTTCAAAAAGACTGGGAATACCTATTTAGACATTTTAATAAAAATAAAACTATTTATGCCGGCGACTTTAATAGTCACCACACCCTGTGGGGATCCATTACAAATGATGCTCAAGGCACAAATTTGGTTGAAGCCTTAGATACTACAGAATTGATTGTAATTAATAATGGAAATCCCACAAGAATAAGTAGGCCAAACGAAAACCCTTCAGCTGTTGATTTAACGATAGCAACAACGGACATTGTAGATAAAATTACCTGGAATGTTTTACCTGTACCACTGGGTTCAGATCACTTACCAATAATAATTGATTATTATCACAACGACGCTAATACCTTTTCTATTACACCTACAACCAAATGGAATAGTAAAAAATCGGATTGGAACCTGTATTCTAGCATTATTCAAAATTAATTAGACTTAACATCATCTAACTATGAACATATGAACAATTCAGAAAAGTTTGCTATTTTGTACAACGCTATTTGTAAAGGAGCTGATGTTTCCATGCCCAAAAAAAAACCGTTTACACCAACTAAAATGCAACCTTTATGGTGGGACGAAGATTGTTCTAAAATATTCAACTCGAGAAAAAATGCTTTTATTGAGTATAAAACTCTTTCCAATTTTGACAACTATCTAAAATATAAAAGTATAGATGCGAAAACTAAATTAATGTTTAACAAAAAAACGCACTAAATGGAAAGAATTTTTAGATAAACTAAATAAAAGCACTCCTGTATCTGAAATTTGGAAATATATGAAGACTATAAAAAATAGTTCAGTAGAATTTAAAAAAACAATACTAAATAACGATATGATCGAAGCTTTGTTAAATTATTTTTCACCAGCTTCAGCACCTAAAAAAAATAATTATGTAAATAATTTCAGATTTAAAAATAACAACACAATTAACCAACCTTTTTCTTATAATGAAATGCTTATGACTATGAAAACCTCAAAAAGCACAGCTCCGGGACTCGACAGTTTTACATATAGTATGATAAATTATATGCCCACTTTTGCAAAGACATATCTTTTAAATATTTTAAATAACTGGTGGTTGAAATGTGAATTTGTGGAACAGATGAAAGAAATAGTGATCTGTGTTTTATTGAAACCGTTAAAAAATCCCACCCTTGTTACTTCTTATCGGCCTATTTCTCTTTTATCTTGTTTAACAAAGACACTAGAAAAAATGATAAAAACTCGCCTAGAATGGTATTTAGAATACTACTCTCTTTTACCTAATACACAATATGGATTCAGACGAGGCCGCGGAACAATTGATGCAGTTGCACATTTGGTAAATGATGTATAAAACGCTTTTACAAAAAATGAATATGTTGTATGTTTATTTTTGGACATAAAAGGAGCATATGATTCTGTAAACTTGGATTTGCTTCATAAAAAAATATTTTCGTTAGGTATAGACGCGAATATAGCCGCAAGTATAATTGAAATTTACAAAAATATAAAAATATATATAAGAGATCATAGAAATGTGTTACATGGTCCAAGAGTTATTTATGATGGTTTACCACAAGGGTCTGAGCTCTCTCCAATGCTTTTTAACATTTATACAGCAGATTTGCATAGTATGTTTGATGAAAAAATTAAAATAATTCAATATGCAGATGATATTTGTATATACACTATCCAAAGTTCATATCAGCAAGGTGTAAGTAAATTATCGCATGCAGTGTGTCATGTACTAGATTGGCTGGAAGACTTAGGTTTTACTATTTCCCCAGAAAAATCGTCAGTCATGTGGTTCACAAGACATAGAATTAGTAGTTTCCATCAAACCCTTACCATAAAAAATACAACGTTCCCAATTGTAAACCAGTACAGATATCTAGGCATAGTGCTTGACACAAAATTGTTATGGACAAAACATATTGCTCATATACAAAATAAGTGTGAAAAAGGCATTAACATGCTGCGATATGTTACGAAAACCAAATATGGTGCAGATCCCAAAATGGCCCTTATATTTTATAAGAGCTATATTAGGTCAAATATGGACTATGGAAGTGTGTTATATGGATCAGCATCCAATACTAATTTAAAAATAATCGACCGAATACAATATAAAGCTATAAGAATTTGCATCGGCGCAATGAATTCATCTCCATGCTTTGCAATGCTTGCTGAAGCACAAGAACCGCCCTTAAATTTAAGAAGAACTTTCTTAGCTAATAAATTAGTACTAAAATATAGAACATTTAACACGTACCTTGATCAATCTATCTCTCAATTATGTATAGATAATTTGGTTAATACCTACTGGATATCAAAAAAATATCCTTTACTAGCAGATGCATTCGCTAATACCAGTGTATTCAGTAAATACTACAAACCAGCTTCAAAATATCCACTCTATGACCAACGTTTTGAGGTCACTGCAACCAAGTTCACAGCATTATATCCTTCATATTCAAATCTTAGTATTATTAATAATACCCTCGTTTCATCCATACTAAGTCGCTTTACTAATACAATTCAAATATTTACAGACGGTTCGAAGTCTGAAACCGGGACAGGTTATGCTTTTTACGTTCCAATTTTCAACTATATGCAGAAAAGTCGAATCCCGGACTATTGCTCAATTTTTACTGCTGAAGCCAAAGCAATTGAATCTTCACTTGAGTGGTGCCTTAGTGAAAAAATAAACAAAGCTGTTATTTTGTCAGATTCTAAATCTGTTCTACAATCATTGGAAAATCATGCCACAAAAAAATATAATCACCACTTAATAATAAATATTAGATCCTTATTGTGCAACTTAAGTAAACAAAATATTAAAGTAGATTTCATTTGGACCAAAGGACATGTAGGAATACGAGGAAATGAAATTGTCGATTCGGCGGCGAAACAAGCTACTCTCCTTAGTGAAATAGAGGATGTATTTGCGTACGATGATATAATCAATTTCTTTAAAACCCAAATGAGTACAGATTGGAAAAAATTATGGAATGTCTACGTATCAACTTCCAACAATCATTACGTTGATATACACCCTACACTGCCAACAAAAATTGATCACATTTTTTTGTACAATATTAGTAGGTCATATTCCACAACAATAACACGAATGAAACTAAACCACGGGTGTTTCCCAGCACACCTCTTTAGAATCGGTATCAATGAGACACCTACATGTGAGTGTGACAACTTAACAATCGGTGACTTGAATCATATATTTTTCAACTGTTCCAAACATAAGAACAATTCTGACAAATTCATGAAAAAACTAGTTTCACTAAAAGTAAATCTCCCAACTAATATCAGTACTTTACTTAGTACTTTTAATAAAGATATATATGACGAAATAAATTGTTTCCTTAAGAAATCAAATATCAGCATATAGTTATTTATTCTTAAAATCCCCAAAAAAAAAATATCTGTGGCTAATAGACTTAGTCTGAAGCCAACACCCCTCCTACACACACACACACAATTGCTGGCGGTCAATTGTGGGCGATCAATTTTCCGGATCCCATAAAAACTATCGCAGACAAAATATGATCATATCCTTCAGCCAAGTAGCCATAAAAGCATTAAGCTTTAATGTAATCGGCTTATTAATAGTCTGTAGGTACTAGGCGAGGTAAATACAGTTACTCACACTTGAATTCCTGAAAAAATCGGCTGAACGGTAAGGAGATTGCAGTTTGTTTTGTAAGAAAATAGGCTCAAATATTTGGGACATGATGCATGTTGCGTTATCAGCAGTAACACAATATTTGGAAAAATTGAAAATAACTGGGCAGTAGAAGAACCAAATTGGAACTGAATTGGAACGATTTTTTGTAGCTAGATAAATTTAAGGAATTAAAAATTAACATTTTAAAAAATTTTATTTTACATAACAAACGTTTTGCTCTGATAAAAAATAAGGAATAACAATTTTTGTAATTTTACATGTATTTATAACCTAGCCTACGCTGACGCAGCAGGGCGAAGACCGGCATGCAAGCTTACATTTAGAGTTCATATAATTCCTCCCCTGTTAGATAAAGGCTTCGGGTTCTTTAGAAGTCAAAGGCTGAATAATTTTGGGTTCCGTTTCTTTTTTGAATAATTTCTTCATTTGTTTTTCCACAAAAAACAAACAATGGTTAGGATCGCCAGGGTGCTGATAAAAGACCATTGGAGCCGAGTTTCTGATTTTGGTTTATCGATGCCATCTATGGATAATTGATTCATTATTGACTGTAATGAATATTTGGAACGCGTTTTGAATAGAAGTATTGATACAGGCTTCTTCATCTTTGATGAGGGCGGTGATGCAAACATCAGTTTTCATTTACAACTTTTCTTATTGCCAAAGATAATTGTTCTCAAAAGAGATGAAGATATATTCCATATATTGGTGTGTTCCGTCAGTCAGAGCCAAATAAGGTTTTTCAGGTATGATAATGGTATCGTGTTTGGTAGGAATTGGGTTTAGGGGAAATATTTGTATATTTTTGGATAAATCATAGGGATTTCTATGGCAAAAATTATTTTATCACTTGTGAAATAACAATTAGTGAACATTATGGAATACCAAAATTTTTTAATCTATATTTAAAATTTTGTTAGTTTTGTAAATATATTTATGTTTTATTTATCTATTTTCTATATTATCTAGGAATTTCACAATTCTAATAATTATTATAAACATGTGACCAAAAATATTAGAATATGTAGAGGATTTATAATTTTCAATATATTATGAAATGTTCTTTTGATTATTGATTATTGAATTTAAAGTTTTTGAATATTTACATAATCAATAACTAGAATTTTTAAATAAATTTATATTTTCTATTTATTAGGTAATTCATTAATAATAGTCCTAAATAATCATATTTGTTTCTCGTAGATAATGAGTGAATAGATTTTTTGTAATTCCTAGAATTGTTAAATCTTTCATGTGTCTATTGTCTCGGTAATTTGAGAGGTAAGGGATTGTATGTCTATGTCATGTAAAAAGATATGTTAGTAATAATGTGTGTGAAACTAAGTTTACAAGGAAGAATACTGATACCAGTAACTGTTATCTCTTGACTTTTAGTTTTTGTTATCAGTTTTAACAGTATTAGAAGGGCCATTGTCATTAGTACCGGCGTCATTTTGTCCTTCTATAGAAGAAAACGGTTGCTTAAGCTCCTTTATATGAATAATATATTTTGTATTTTTACTATTTTCAATTTCTACTTTATTTCTATCTAATAACTTTGTTATAGTAAATGGTCCAATAAACTTATTATGTTTCTTATTCCTATAGTATGCATTTTTCTTGTAAACTACTTGATTAACCTTAAATTCTACATTTCCATTACCATTTATATTATGTTTACTAATTAATTTTTCTCTTTAACTAAAGATTCATTAACTTTATTATAAACATGTTCTAGCTTATCTTTATGATTTTGGACCTAACTTGACAATAGAGGGGTGGGTTGGCTCAGTGGTTAGAGTCATGACTTTGAGATCGGAAGGTCTCAGGATCGAATACCACCGTTGGCCGGGATTTTTTCATTTAATTTAATTCTTTAAAATTAATTCCGATGCCTTGGTAGGATTTCCCACTCGACCATTCACTGTTGGGTTCTAATTAGCAGTGCTGTTCCTAAAGTGGCGCTGGGAAGCAGTAATAAAGCCTACACAGAACACGAGGCTAATGGCCGTAGAAGTCGACGCCGATGACACCAAATTAAAAAAAAAAAAAAAATTGAAAATAATTCTTTAGGCATAAATATTTCTTCAGGATTTCTGGAATTTGTATGTCCGAATACAAGCTTGAAAGGTGTAAAACCACTCGTACTGTATATTGAGCTATTATATCCAAGAATGGTATAATTAATTAAATCATCATCATTAGGGTACAACTCTTTTAGGATTCGTAAATGTTGAATGGAATCGTTCAATAATTCCATTCGACTCATGGTGACCGGCTGTAGTAAAATGTGTTTTTATTTTATGTACATTTAGAAGTTTACGAACTGTATTATTTTTAAACTCTGTACCACTGTCTAGGACAATTGTTTTAGGTATAGCGAAACTTGCAAAATATTTTGTTAAACCGTCACAAATGTTTATTGCTGTTTTTCCCGGAATTGGAATAGACTGAGCAAATTTTTAAAAAGGATCAATTATTGTTACATAAATATTTTTATTATAGTGAAAAATGTCTATATGTAATATTTCAAATGGTTTTAAGGGTGTTTCAGTTAAATTTAATGGTACATAGGGATTTTTTCGAGCATATTTAGTTCGCTGACAGATGTCACAAGAACTAATATATGATCGGACTATTACATAAGTATTAAAAACATAAGTATTAAAACATTCAATAAAATTTTGATTATGAATTACTTTCGCATTCTTTTTCAAAGAGATAGGCATAGGTTTTGTAATATTGGCAAAATATTTAATGAATCTACGATAATAGCCTAACAAACCCAAAAAGGATTTTATTTCTTTTTGTGTCCCTGGAATTGGAAATTTTTGAACTGCCCTTATTTTATCGGGGTTAGGTTTTACTCCTTGAGGTGTGATAACGTGACCCAAATAAGCAACTTTTTTCTGTAAAAACTCAGATTTATCCAGTTGAATTTTGAAATTTCCTTTTCTCAACCTATCAAATACATCTCTAACTCCAGAAATATGTTCTTGTAATGAAGTGCTAAATATTAAAATATCGTCTAAGTAAACAATGCAAATGACATTATTTAATCCTCTTAGGACATTGTCCATGACTCTTTGAAAGGTCGATGGAGCATTTTTAAGTCCAAACGGCATACGAGTGAACTCGTAGTGGCCATCGAGAGCCGTAAATGCCGTCTTTGGTATGTGTTGTGCATCAATTTCTATTTGATGATAACCAGTCTAAGGTTGTAAAATAATTCGCTCCACCTAGCTTATCTAACATTTCCGTAATGTTAGGTATAGGATACTTATCACTTATACTTTTCTCATTTAACTACCTATAATCTATAACTAAACGATAATTTTGTTCACCTGTCTTATTATTAAACTTTTGTGGGACAACCCATATGTTAGAACTAAATGGACTGGTGAAAAGACAAATTATTCCTTGTTCAAGCATTTTATTAATTTGTTTAAAAACTTCTTGTTTGTGAACTTCTGGGAAACGATATGATTTACAATAAATTGGTTTATCGTCAGTTAAATTAATTTTATGTTTGACTTCATTAGAAAAGCTCAAAGGAATACATTGTAAATAAAATATATCCCTGTATTCAAAACATAAATTTGAAATTGCTTCTGTTTCCTCGTCATTGCAATGATCTAAACTTAATTTATTTGGGTTATTTTTTAAAATATTATCTAAATTTGGATCAATATTTAAATTTTGGGTACTTTTTGTAAAATTTATTTCGTTAATATTTATTTCCTGTACTATAAAAGGTTCTGTAATTTAAATTTTAGATGGTTTAGTATTATTGTTCGTTATTGTGGTAAATACAAAGAAATTTTTTATGTTTACAATTCTGTTGTGTGTCTCCAGATTGTCGTCGAAAGTTATCTTGTCAAGTAATCCGATACCTTCCTGCTGATAAACTGGCAACTTAACTACCATTCGCTATTTCCAGGAATTATTATTGAAAAATTATTTAATTTTGGCTTTTGATTTATTTTAAGTACATTGTCAAATTCTAAAGGAATATTAGTATAGGGTGTGATTAATAATTTGGCATCTACATTTATTATTGCTTGAAGATTTTTTAATGAGTCCATTCCTATGTCCTTGATATTTATCATTAAAATTAAATATATAAAATTTATGTGTACCTTGTACATTAAAATCTTCAAAAATGGGTATATAAACTACCTCATTATAAAAACTTATATTATGAGAAGTTTGAATCTGAAAATTTTCGTTTTCAATGAATTGAGAATAAAACTTACTAGCTAATTCGGAGTTCAGTAAACTTCGAGAACTGCCAGTGTCTATTAAGAAGTTTGCTCCCAACTGATTTATATAAATATGGGGTACTTCATTTTCTACTAAGTGATTAATTTTTATTAAATCTTTTTGCCATTCGTCGTGGCCTCTGGAAAATTTACATGGTTATTTAAATGTTCACCATTCTGAATAGAATTATCAAAATCATAATCGTAATTTTCACATTGATAAATTTGATTTTCGAATTGATTTTCAAAATCAGAAGAATGCGCATCATTAAATGTTTCCAAATTATGTAACTGGGGTGCAAAATTCCTAGATCTGTTTGACTGGAAATAATTTTGATTATTATTTGATTTTTGGACTGTAAGATTTCTAGAACTAGTAGACATTGGTTCCGGTTTATTAGCAGGGATTTGACCGGTTGGTTTAAATACGTCTGCCGGAGGTCCGAAAACTTGTCTATTTGTAAAATATTGTTGAGGTTGTAAATTTTGTCTGGGTTGTATGTTAAATGGTTGAGAAGGAAATTGATTGTATAAATTATTTCTAAAATTCTAATTGTTATAACCATTATAATTATTTTGGAAACTATTATTAGGACCTTGGTATGAGTTTGATCTTTGATTATTAAAATTTTGATAATTATTTCTACTTTGGTGACTATTTCGGTGGTTAGATTTGCTATTATTATTAATATTGGAATTTAAAAAAAATCATTTTGTTTTTGACTTAATATGAAATTTTCTTCTTCTAGAACATGAGACATTGCCATTTCCAGTAAATCAGGATTTCTTAATCGTACTAAATCTTGTACACGGCCAGTTAAGCCACGAATAAAAGTTTTTAAAGCTAATTCATCATAATTTTTAATTCTAAACGTTTTTTCTTCCGTAGTTAAATTCATTGAAATTAATTTTAAAGCAATGGCACTTCTGGATTGCTGAATATGCTGTCCAAAATTTATAAAATATTTATTTTATAATGGCCTTAAAATAATTAATTCTTAAACTAAACAATCAAGGTTTCTTTGGTCTTCGAAACTAAGTCTTAAAAGATTTTTTAAACTATCCCAAACTCTTACTGCTCGTCTAGAACCTACTAATCTTAATGCATTACCAGGTAATTTTCCAATTATTGCTCTTAATAAAAAACTATATTTATTGGATAGTTCCTATGTTGAGTATTTTTATATTGGCTAGTTAAACAATCACAATGTTCTAAAAATATCTCCAAGATTTCACTGTCTCCATCATAAATTGGTATTGTGTCTATATGCATTTTCATTAAAGAGTGGTTAACACCACTAACAGGAACAACTGAATCTTGACTACCGTTACCCATTGTGTTTGTTTTTAGACTTAAATTACTAATTGTTTCTATTAATTCGTCAATTTTTGCAAATTTAATTTAAAGTTAAAAATCTCTTAAAATATTATGTACACTAATATTTAAGGTTTAAAACTTGGAATTATATATTCAATATTCACGCAAAAATTATAAATATTTATTTTATTTCTCAAAATTACTTATCTCCCAAATTTCTTTTAAATATATTATATTCGTTAATAATTTAAAAGATAAAAATCATGGAATTCTATATTCACCAGTTATCCACAACTGATTCCCTAATTTTACCAAAGATAAAAAATGTAAAAGGAAAAGAAAGGATTGGCTTACCACGTCCTTGGTTGATGGTTCTGCTCCACGAAGAATTGAAATTCACGACGTCTTCACTTTGTTCACAAGAAAAACGCTTTAAAGCATCCTACTGACTGCACCAGATAAATTTAAGGAATGAAAAATTAACTTTAAAAAAAAATTTATTTTACTTATCAAACGTTTTACTCTGATAAAAAATAAGGAATAACAGTTTTTGGAATTTTACATGTATTTATAACCTAGCTTGCGCTGACGCAGCAGGTCGAAGACAGGCATGCAAGCTTGCATTTAGAGTTCATATAACTAGCTACGATGGAGTAAGGTGCTTTTGAGTGAACATTTCCAAAAATATCAAAAACCTAAAGCAAAAACAGGCTACACATAGTAACTCAAGGATCTTTTCTTTCTTTGTATTAGGTACTTAGTTTGGCCAATAAAAGCATTTATTATTATTATTATTATCTTATCGGTTTTTTTAATTTTTCTCCGTTTTTTGCAGTTTGACCCCCAATTTTGACTTCAGATTCGTGTTCAGCGGTAAAAAATACGTCGGAAAATCCTTGTCGAACACCCAGCACAGACCACTTTTTTTTTTGTGGACAATCATACGAAGAAATTATCTGAAATAATATTCCACAACTAAGTATACAAAATAGTCAACAATGTGCAATCTGCGAATTTGAGATATTAATATTAATGCACCGAGTGAGAGTGTTGCAACTGCTTAAGGGTTTTGTAAAGATGAATGATTTAAATTAAGAAATTGCTGAAGCTATCAAAAAATTAGATTTAAAAGAATTATAAATATTTTCATTGAAATCTTAAATTCTAGAAATTTACTTGTTTTATTATAAAAAAGCTTTTATCTTTAAAAAAATTAATGAAGGTTGCATTTTCTTGAATAACATGGAAAAATATAATATTGCCATACAAATACACGTAGGTGGCATTTTAATTATAAACATTTACATTTACAGTTTTTACCAATGTATCAAATATTTTAAAACCACAGAGTTTTTCTTCGATTGTATTCACTCACATGGAAGCCACAACAATAACCCTTCCGTCGGGAAATTTCTAGGGTCTATGTTTAAACTCAAGATTTTCATGAAAAATATCAAACGTCGTCGTAAAAACGTTATTTTTAAAACCAATTAGAGCTCACTGATGGTTCCTCTTGGTATAGTTCTAAAAAATTAAAATTTCAAGAATTTTAATTCTTAGTGGCTTTAAAAATACAGTTTTCACGTTGATGTATGATATATCTATCTAATTAACTCATTAGCAGAGCCCGTATATTAATAAATTATTCCAGGTACGGACTTCACTTTATCAAAATATTTGTCGAAAAAATGATAAAAAAAATTGTGTGTATATTGGTAAACAGAACTCTGAATTATATGTATAACTGAGGTTATTAAATAAGGGTAAGAGTTCCGCCACTGATTTGAACGTGTTAAGATCGCTCGAGTCTTTGTGAACGGTTTTTAGTGTTTTTCGAAGTGAATAATACAGTTTGTTTTTTCTTTGAATTCTTAAACACAAACTTTTTGGTGTTGTGCATCGAACAGTGCAATTCTATTTTGGAGTCGAGCAGGAGAAGGTCGTTTCGACTTGATTATCGACATATTCTTTATTATATTATAAACGCTTTGCAGCGCTTATCTTTTAGTTTTTTCGTTTTGTATGAATATCGATAAAACCCAGTTTAACGACCTCGTTTTATCAGAAATTTTTCTGGCAACCAGTATTACAGACATGCTGTATATCTGGTTATCAGTTAGAAGGCACTTTAATAATTAATAATACACCCATTCCTGCTGCTTTTGACTACAAGGGCGGCAACTCTAGTCAACCTTCCCCTAATGTAACCATCAATACAATGATAGAAAGCAACAATAATGTACCTTCAGGCTCTTATGTAACAGCTGCAAAATCAAGACCTAAACCAGTCTTCCCAAAAAAGGAACAAGCAATAGATATCCATTCACACCAGAATCTCGTTCTTTTCGATTATGTTAAGGCTATTGGTGATCTAGTCAGTCCAAAAAATGTTTGCTTTGCCTCAAAAATTTCAAACAACAGAATTTGTATCTATCTATCAAAAACTGAGCTGGTCGACCAACTCATAAGGGATCACCCAACTATATACGTAAACTCACTGGCTTTACCAATAAGAAGATTAGTTACTCCAGCGAAGCGAATATTAATATCGAATGTATGCCCCTCAATACCTGATGAACTGGTTGAAAAAGCTTTAATTGATTTTGGACTTCATCTAGTTTCACCCATATCTTTCCTGAAAGCAGGCATCCCAGGAGATGAATATGCACATATCATGAGCTTCAGACGGCAGGTTTATGTCACCCCAACTAACGACAACTTTGAGCTTCAAACATCTTTGCTATTAACACACGATAACACTGCATACAGAATTTTTTTGTCCACAGACAGAATGGAATGTTTCCTCTGCAAACAACATGGACACATAGCCACTAAGTGCCCAAATACAATCACTCCCTCTCTCTCACAGAACTCTCAACCAATCCAAGTATCTGACACAATCTCCACAACTTTAACAGATTCTCAACAAAATGAAATGCCACCTCTATCTTCGCATGACGCAACAGTCATCACCTTGCCTATTACACCTACAGAAGATAACCAGTTAACATCATCATTTATAACTCCTAGTCAAAAAAGACCCCACTCGCCCTCCTGTGATACAATTTCTCTCTGTGAATCACAAAGTGTTGATGGACTTGATGTCAATGTTAACATTATGCCTCCTCCAAAAATTCCACCCACCAACTATAATGACACCACCAAGTCTATTAAAAAGAGGGCAAGGAAGGAATCATCAGAAGAACTGAGCTTATCGGATAGCACGAAGGACGCCATTCATAACCTACATAAAGCAACTCCGAAAGATTTCACTCTTTCTGCAGATCACATAATATCTTTCCTCGAAAATTCTTTTGGAAGCAGTTCTCCTTTGCAGCAATTCACTAAAGATGTCGAAGGCCTATTAAACGACCTGCAGCAAATATATCCATGCTTAATAGAAAGATCAATAAAAAATAGACTTACAAGACTTTCTAAAAAAATAAATAAATGTTTACTTGCAGAAAATACTAGCATGGACACGCTATCGCAACAATCAGATGATTACCTTTCAGACTCATCACAAGCATCTCAAAAATCAACCTATTAACTTACTCAATTGTTTCCTTTTTATACAAATCATTTTCACGTTAATACAATGGAATTGCGACGGATTTTATCTCCGCTATGAACGTATCCAACAACTAATTGCTGAAACAGAGGCGGACATTATTTGCGTACAAGAGACTAATTTTAAAGAAACTAATCCAGGCCAACTCAAAAATTTTGTGAGTTATCATCACATCAGAAATGAATATATTAGAGCCAGTGGCGACACGTCAATTTTTGTTTCTGGAAATTTATACTCAACGAATTATTTGCTAACCACCAACCTCGAAGCGATTGCAGTATCTATCTGGTGTCCTACAAAAATTACTGTTTGTAGTGTCTACATACCCCCTAATTATAATCTTACAGAAGTAGAACTATTTGACTTAATTCACCAACTTCCTAGTCAATTTTTATTGGTAGGTGACTTCAATGCCCATAACACCTTATGGGGTTCAAATAAAACTTTCGGAAAAGGAAAAATTATCGAAAATGTTTTAAATTGTTCCAATGCTTGTATATTAAATTCCAAATCCAGTACACACTTCAATATTTCCTCCGGTACCTTCTCTTCAATAGACCTAAGTTTTTCTAATCCAAAAATTGCAACATCACTTAACTGGAGCACTCTAGAGAGCCTTTTTGATAGCAATCATTTTCCGATAAAAATTACTTATAAAGAAAGTCATGCTATAAATAATATTACAAAATGGCGAATTGCCCACGCAGATTGGATTGGTTTTCGTGCTTATACCGAAAGACATCTACCACTTATTACCGTATCCGAGGATATCGACCAATATTTAAAACTTCTCATTAATTGCATTACGTCTGCAGCAGATATATACATCGGCAAAACTTATGTTCCTAATAATAGGAAAAGGGTCCCATGGTGGAATTCAGATTGTCAAGACGCAGTAAGCCATTGTAAACAAGCATTAAATAGATACCGCAGAACCAGGGCACAGGAAGACTTTATTCATTTAAAAAAATTAAAGGCTAAAGCTAAGTACGTATTAAAGCAAAGTAAAAAATCTTCGTGGAAGGATTATGTCTCAACCTTAACATCAGATACTTCGTCAACCCAAGTCTGGGCAAAAATTAAACAAATGCAAGGCCGTAAATCAAATTTAAGAATTTCGAGCGTACATTACCAAGATAATGTGATTAATGATAGCCAAAAAATTGTAAACATATTAGCAGATGCTTTTGAAAACAAATCCAACATTCAAAATAAATATACTGTGCAATCTGAACAGCAAACTGAAGCACCAAAATTATTTCCAAGTAGCATTGCCCAAGATAGTGCTTCCATTAATCTGCCATTTACCTCAGAAGAATTGTTAAAGGCACTCAGTTCTTGCAAGAATACTGCAGCTGGCCCTGATGATATACCATTTGTTTTCCTTAAAAATTTGTCTACTCTCAGTCTTGATATCTTATTAAACTTCTTTAATATGATTTGGAGCATCCATCGATGTGGCACAAATCCCTTGTTATTCCCATTAAAAAGAATACTGATGAAAAATCAAGTTATTCGAACTCATTTAGACCTATCTCGCTTACATGCACAATGTGTAAGCTTATGGAAAAATTAATTAATAAAAGACTGATCTGGTTTCTTGAAAAGTATAAAATTATTTGTGAATTTTAATCAGGATTCAGACGACTTCGATCGACGGTAGATAATTTAGCCCTTTTACAGACACATATTGCTGATGCTATGACCCAAAAACAAGACGTAATAACAGCCTTCTTCGATATTGAGGGAGCGTTTGACTGTATAAGAAAATCTGTTATACTTCATAGGTTCCAAGAGTTTAGACTAAGTGGAAATATCTATTGTTTCGTTCAAAACTTTTTAGAAAAAAGATCCTTTAAAGTCGCAGCTAATGGAAAAGTATCCTTACCCCATAAACAACTTAATGGAGTACCCCAAGGCTCTGTCTTGAGCACAACTTTATTTATTTTGGCAATCAACGACTTAGGTTCAACTTTTCTTCCGCCAGTGAAGTACGGGTTGTATGCTGATGATCTTGTAGTCTACTGCCGGGGAAAAAACACCAAATCAACATGCCGTTTACTACAAACTGCCATTAACGACCTCAGTGCATGGTCCCAAAATATTGGACTAACTTTTTCATCTAAAAAAACAAAAATTATCAAGTTTAGTAGAAGAACCACCAGTGAAATTCCACACCTAACTTACAACGATGTCCCCTTATCGGTCGTCAGTCACCATAAAGTTTTAGGACTAACCTTTGACTCAAGACTATCTTGGAACAAACATATACAAGATGTCAAAAGCAGCTGTATGAGAAAACTCAACATACTAAAATCTCTATCTCATTTTCAATGGGGTTCTGAAGAGGATGTATTACGTACAGTCTACAGATCTCTGATACGGTCCAAATTAGACTACTACAGCATCATTTACATGACCGCATCAAAAACTAGTCTGAAAAGCCTTAATACTGTTCATAATACTGCTCTTAGGCTATGCATTGGTGCTTTTAGATCAAGTCCTATTCAAAGTTTATACTGTGAGGCCAGAGAACCCCCACTTTGGCTAAGACGTCAACACCTTCTCCTCTCATATGCAGCTAGTGTATCTGCCAATCCACAAAATCCAGCATATTCGATACTCATTCAACCAAATCACATAGTACCTAACACACAATCGATTAGAAGAGCTCAACCGCTACCTAATATTCTTAAAGCCCTACTGGATAATTTTGATCTTTCCAGAACTACCCCTTTATCTGTTTCTGCAATTCCACCATGGACTAAAAAAATACCACACATAAACACTTTATTAAGCATATTTAATAAGACTGAGACACCACGTGAAATAATCCAACAAACATTCCTAAGTATCATCCATAAAAACAATTTCAACACAATTACTTTTACTGATTCCTCTAAAAATGAATCAGGTGTTGGTAGTTCTGTTGTCACATCCACTAACATCAATAAGTTCATTTAACTTCCTTCCACATGTAGCGTACACACTGGGGAACTATATGGCATATTAGAAGCATTCCGAATGTTAACATCCAATGATCGTCATACTGCAATCTGTACAGACTCGCTTTCATCGATCCACTCAATTAAAGATGCGTTCTCGGAACACCCCTTAGTTAACGCAATTCATGACACCTATTCCAACCTCGTGACAAAGGGAGTGTCCGTCACTATCATTTGGATCCCGTCTCACGTTGGACTTAGCGGTAACGAAGCAGCTGACCGTGCAGCCAAAGAAGCTTCCACATTGGACGTACCGGCTGAAGATATTCATATATATAAAGATATCAAGAGTGTGTTTAGAAAAACAGTTCATGACAATTGGCAAACACACTGGAATATGGAGACCACACAGTTACGAGACATACAACCCATTATTGCTTCCCCCAGATTATCCTCTTTGTCCAGAACAAATGCAGTCATAATAAGAAGATTGCGAATTGGACACACTAAACTTACTCACAGCCACTTGATGACAACCAGTGAGGCACCCATATGCACCTACTGTGATAGTGTCTTGACTGCAAAACATATTTTGATAGACTGTGGCCACTTTTCCGAACAAAGAAGACGAAACAAGCTGAAATCAAGACTAGAAGAAATATTAGGGGAACCTACAAAATACCAGTGCCTTTTCAGTTTTTTAAAAGACGTTCAACTTTTACAAAAAATTTAAATCAAAGTAATTTTATGAAAACAATATTGTAAAACCAGTCTGTAGATAATTGTAGTTGTGTCAATGACCTCAGCAGTCGAGACACGTTAATTTAAAAAAAAATAAGGGTAAACAAAGAGACCATTGTAGATATCCACAGAAAAAAATTATAAAAAAAATTAATTTTAATATTTTTAAAATATTCGATGGATAAATAAAAATGAAGAGGATCAACAGAAAAGCTTAAATTTTTTTGCTGAAATCAGTTATGCAAAAACTATTTCTATTGCAACAATTATAATAATAATAATAATAATAAATTGCCTTTATTTGCTTGTAATATACAATGCACATAAACATCATGAGGCGAAGTCTAGCTTGCGCTACTCAACTTAACCTCAACATAAATATAAAATTTAAATAATCAAAAGGTATCCATCATATACAATATAAAAAAAATAAGAAATTTAATATACAATTAATTTATGATTAAAAATGTTAACCCTGTATTTAATCTAAACTGAAATCAATGGAACTTAAAATACAATTAAATAAGGAAAAATGTTTGAAATTAATAATATATTAACGTTAGCACTGTATTCATTGATCAACTAATAGCAACGTTTTATAATTTTGTTTCAAAAATGTCAAAGAACATGTCCTAATTTCCCTAGGTAGACTGTTATATATTGAAATGGCGTTATATGTGAAAGATCTTTTGAAGAATGATAATCGGTAATTCGGAATCGTTAAGTTGTGTGGATATCTTAAATGTAAACTGTGCAGATCTTTCCGATATATCAATTTATTTTTTAAGTATATGGGAGTTGAGGTTAAAAGAATTTGAAATACCGTGGCCGCCATCTGATATTTAAATAAATTTCCTATATTGAGCCAGCTAAGTTCTTTAATTTTATTTGATATTCTATCATACTTTCTGATACCAAATACAAAACGACAACAACAATTTTGAATCTTTTGAAGTCTGTATTTGGTTATTTGATCCAAACAAGGATAGTAAATTAAAAGTCCATAATTTAGGATGGACAATACAAGACTTTCACAAAGCAACTTACGTAATTTGAAACTCAAAATACCTCGATTCCTGTATAATTGACGAATAACCAGATACGATTTTTTGACTAGGAGCGAAACATAGTCCTGAAACCGTAATTTGCAGTCATAAATAATGCCTAAGTTTTTGGCACTTCTACAAGATTTTAGAGGTTCATTTTGAATGAATAGCTTAAGGTTCTGTTGTACATTATGTTCTATATTTTTAGGACAAAATAATATTGTATGACATTTACTGGCATTTAGTTTAAGGTTATGATTCATAGAAAATGTATATACTGCATTTAAATCTGAATTCATGTTTTGCGAGGCTATATCTACTTCACATGGGTCAAAGGAATAATATAGTTGCGTGTCGTCAGCAAAAGAGTGTATATTTACATGCTCCAATAATTTATAAAGGTCTGAAATATATATGGAAAACAAAAGGGGACCAAGAACCGAGCCTTGGGGTACTCCTGATGTTACACACATAAAGTTAGATGATTTCTCTAACGTTACTTTTTGGTAGCGGTTACTTAAATAAAATTTGAAAAATCTTAGTGAGGTTTCATCGAAACCAAAATATTTGAGTTTGGCACAAAGAAGCTGATGATCTATAGTGTCAAACGCTTTAGAAAAGTCAAGCAGAGTAACTATTGTAGCTTTTCCTTCATCCATTGATCTTATAATGTTATCTGTTAAATCTAAGAGTAATGTTGTAGTACTAAACCCCTTTCGAAAACCTGATTGTTTAGTGGTTACAATATTATGAGAAAATACGTATGTATATATTTGTTTACTAATTACTTTTTCTATAATTTTGGACAACGTCGGTAAAATACTTATGGGCCGAAGGTCGCTAAATGTTTCAGGCTTATTTGATTTTGGCAAAGGCTTGATTAAGGAATACTTCCAGCTATCAGGAAAGTAACCAACTTCTAAACAGCAATTTACAATGTGCGTTATGTAAGGAGCACAGACTGAAATAGAAAGTTGTAACATTTTTGCTGAGATGTTATCAATTCCTAATGCGTTTGATTTTAATTCCAAAACTATTGACCTAATTTCGTTTACTGTTGCAAGTTTAAAAGAGAAATTTATACCAGGATTAAATAGATTTGAGTTATAATAAGATGTAGTGTAAGGACAACAATTTCTCTGACTGAATACCGACGTAAAATACTTGTTTATATCAGTAGGGTCACTTAAGCCATCAGGAATATGGAATGTAGTTTTATTTGAAATATTCAAGGATTTCATTGCTTTCCAAAGGTCTTTTTTGTTTTGCATGTTTGCACGATAATTTAAATAAGCTGATTTTTCTTTCCTAATTGCACTAGTAACGATATTCCGCATTTCTTTGTAATGAATGAAGTCTAATATATTTTGGGATCTTTTATATTTAGAAAGTGCTTTATCTCGTGTTTTCATCATGTCCCGGATTGTAGGTGTCAACCAATGAGCATACGGTTTAGTAATTTTGGCTTCTACATAAGGAGCATGGTTGTCAAATAATATTGTGATTAGGTTGTTAAAAATCTGTATTTTCTTTTCAATATTATTTTCATAAATAATATTTAGCCACGGCGCACTCACTAGGTCTGCGTTGAAAGCGTTGATTGAGAAATATTTATAACATCTATACGTTTTTAATATGGGAATCTTATAACTAACGTTTAAGTCAATGTCGCAGTAAACAGCACGATGATCTGATAATTGATGATCAATGACTCCTGAATTTAAAACTAAATCTGTCCTATTTGTGAAAATTACATCTAATAGTGTCTGAGAAGTCGTAGTTATACGAGTGGGCTCTGATATTAACTGTGAAAAATTATAAGATTCCATGCAATGATTTATTTGGTTATCAACCAACTGGTTTATGTTTATGTCGCCCGTAATAATAATATGATCAGACTGAGGTAATATATATGATAAAATATTATCAAAATATCCAATAAAGTTTGTAATATTGCAAGTTTCCGTTCGGTAAATAACTCCAATCAAAACCGATGACCTTCCAATTTCTACGGTTATCCAAAGATGCTCAATGCCCTGTACTGGATTGAAATCACCGATGGTTACTGAAGTTTTTAATGTATCACGGACAAAAAATCCTAAACCCCCTCCTCGCGAGCCACGATCATTTCGAAATATCTTGTACCCAGGTATATAAATAGCATGATCTGGAATATCATAAACATTGTGACGGCAATGAGTAAACCAAATGCCAAATTTCGTGGTAAGGAAATGCGTAGTTGTCAAGTTATAGATGATTACAGCTTTTGTTTAGATAAAAGCTGAAATCAGTTATGAAAAACTTTTACCATGGGCACTCTTGTAATGGTTACGACTAAACAAAAACTCAAATCCCCTATTAAGAAAAAGCGTGATTGCTTAGTTATAGATGATTTTATTTACACTTTACTTTAGCTGAAATCATTTATCGGGACTCTGTTGCCATAAAGATCAAACAAAATTACGCGCGCGATCGACATTTCAAAATCCTCACGCGGTTGCCATGGCAAGTTTTCATGTAACTGATGTTTCATTGTAACTGATTTAAGCTAAAGAAAAGTTGCTCCAACAGAATAACAGGTACTAAGTACCGAACCATATATTAGATTTTTTTAATCCATTTGGAAAACTCACTTTCTCGATAATGTGTTAAATATGTCTCCGGGCCTTCAGATACTGACGTCATCGTTTGTCAAACGAAAATATATTACCATAGATATATAACCAAGACAGATAGGATTATTTACAAAATGTATGAAGCATCAACGGTGGCGTCCGCGGCAGAAACAGAATAATCTGAATAAACATTGATGCGAAGTTTACGATGGTTTTAACCATAGATATATAACCAAGACAGATAAAATTATTTACAAAATTTCTGAAGTTGTTGTTTTCAACTGGAGTAATGTAATTACGTTTGCTTACAATACTGTTAAATCTTTAAATTATTCAAAAAAAAATTACGTCTGACAACAGCGTAACGAGACTTTACCGGTATTTTAGTATTTATAAGTAGGGTCGTAATTTGTTTCATTCATAAAATTCCTTCGAAATAGTATTAATCCAGGAGCGAGTAAATTTTTTTCGTACCTGTTTTCCCGGTCGGTGTATATTTAAATAATCTTTTCCGAGTGAACTCTATATTTAAAATGGAACACCAGTCTCTATTAAAAAAAGTAAGCCAAATAGAATTCGTGCATTACGTCACATCGATACAGGTAAGATTGCGCACAAAGTGCCTTTGTAGGCCTATTTTGTCCATTTCATATATTTGGTGTTAAACCATGATAAATTAATATTTTTGAAACTCACCAAGAAGAAAATCCAATTAATTATTACGTTATATTTTCCTAAAGGTATGTCCGTAGCACTAAGTAATAAATTTCTCATTTTGTACCATATAAGGGAATGTCAAAAAATAGAAATTGGAGCCGTTACTTATTTTTAAAAATATGGATAGAAACATTTTATATGGAATCAGAGCCACCTATCTCAAAAAACAAAATTGATATGCATTAAGTATCGACAGATTTTATTATTTCTTACTCTAAAAGTAACAAACGTTTGTTTTGAAAATCATTTGTAATATTTTAAGGTGAAGGGTGAGAAAAAGTCCTTTACATCTCACAAGGAAAGTCAATGTTTAATTGTTTAACAAAACATTGAGTGCGACCGGTTTCGAAGTGTCATCACTTCATCTTCAGGCTCGCCTAGTGGAAAGGAGAATATGTGGTGTAAGGTGTGTTAACAAAACGATATATAAAATAATAAAAAAGAGAAAACTCACCATACTCTCCATCCACTAGGGAATACTACAAAAACAAGTTTCATCAATTTTGGGTTGAAATAAATTGTAAAATGAACCGATTTACACGTAATAAAAAGTTAAAAATATTTGAAAAAACAAATAATAGTCAATTATAGTAAAAATTTAAAATATTCAAGACTATACAAAAACAAATCACATACATTAAACAGATTAAAAGATAAGGCCTATTTTAAACATTGTTGTTTTTTAAAAAAACTAACATTTTTTGAAAGGAGACCTGTCAGGTTAAGGCCTCTACAGGTGGTGGTAAGTATTATAACGAAAAAAATTTCTTCGGTAAACTTATGACAGGGTATAGTTAATAAGATGTAAACTATGAGTGAAGAATTATTTATTATCTATTATATAAGATTTGGGCCATGAACCAATCACCAAGTGTATGTGATGTTGTAGGAAGAAGAAAGAAGAAGAAATGACTGGGTTAACTGTTGTGAAGCAACTGAAGAATAAAAGAAGAAAATGACGCATGTAGATATCAGACAATCTAACCTAATCTTTACACGTGCTCGTTGGTTTCTTATGGGAAAAAATATAAAAAATATAAAATTACTTACTGAAATGTACCCCTTGCAAGAAGATATGTGAATAGAAATAAAGGGGGGAGGTTAAAAAGGAAGTTAGAATGATAAATTTAGATTAGTGTTGAGAAAACAGGAGGAGTTTCTGACAATATCTGGGCATTTAAGCAACCAACAGGATTTAATTTTAAATGTCTCAATATCTCGAGGTTTTCGAAGCTATTAAGAGTAAATATATTGTAGGAACTATGAAGGATTTCGAAACCTTCAGTTGAATCGAAGTCGTGATTTGAGTCCAGTAGGTGGTTGGCAAAATGTGAAAAACCTGTTGTATTTTGGTTAAGATAACGTAAATGTTCTTTTAAACGGATCTTGAAATTTCGAAATGTGCGTCCCACACAGAAGGAATGGCTAGATTTACAAGTTAATTTATAAATTCCAGATAAGTCAAAGGGATCTAATTTATCTTTATTATGAACAAATAACTTATGTAATGAAGAGGGGGTTTTGAAAGATACTTTAAAGTGGTCTTTGAGTAAGCTAGCCACTTTATAGGATGCTTTTCCAATAAAGGTAAGAGAAATGTATTTCTTACTGGTGGTTAGTTCATGTACCATATTAGGATTGTTAATATAAACTAAATTTTGTTGAATTTTATTTTGTTTATGTGTTAGCATTTTATCAATAATATCTAGTTCAAAGTTGTGATCTATAGCAATAGTTTTAATTATATTTAGTTCCTTATTAAAGTTTTCCGTAGACAGAGGAACGTTTAATAGCCTCTCTAAGTAGCAGTTAAAGGCAGCCAATTTATGTGTTGCTGGATGGTTAGAGGTATTGTCTATAACTGTGCCTGTATGTGTTGGCTTTCTATAGATGTCAAAGTTGAACTTGTTATTATTGTTTGAGATTTTAAGATCTAAAAAGTTAATAGATTTGTTTATTTCAATTTCTAATGTGAATTTAATATTAGAATGTAAGTCATTAATATAAGTCAAGAAGTCATTTAATGAGTCTAAGTTACCTGACCACAAAATCAAAATATCATCAACATATCTATAATAGAATTTCACATTTGAGTGGAAAAGGTTGTTTTTAAGGATTTTTTCTTTTTCAAAATTGTGCATAAATATGTCTGCTAATATTGGGCTAAGTGGAGATCCCATAAAAAGTCCATTTGTTTGTGAAAAAATTTCATTGTTGAATGAAAAAAAGTTTTGTTCTAAACAAACCTTGAGAAGGTTCAAAAATTCTACTAGTTCAATATCAGACATATTCGAACTTGACAAATGTGATTCAACAAAACCTAGAACTTCTGGTATAGGAATATTTGTGAATAAGTTTGAAACCGGTCGCACTCAATGTTTTGTTAAACAATTAAACATTGACTTTCCTTGTGAGATATAAAGGACTTTTTCTCATCCTTCACCTTAAAATTACCTCAACTCACACATGGCTACCCCCCTTGTCAATCATTTGTAAAATATAAACCAATATATAAATTTGGTAAAATTTACCTTCAGATAGTCTGGATGTTTTTTTTTCAAGAAGTATCTAATGTAGAGTGTTAAGCCTGATAGAAGCAATAGATCTCTTTACACACACATATCAACTGGGAACATAAAAATGTTAAAGGGACGAGGCCTAAAACCTTGATTAGTGGCATTAATTCCTTTGGGGTAATACATTTACATTTAAATAAAACGCTCTAAGATAAATTAACTGTAGTTTTATTAGTAAAGTATTAACACTAAAATTTTCCCTAAAAACGACCCCATCTCAATCAACTTATTTTCAGTGATTTAAGTTATCGGTTTAGGTTTTATTTTTGTTTTCATAAATTAAAAGTATTCTTTATCGTTAATAACAATTTAATAGATGATAAATACGTTTTTTACATTTTTAATGACATTTACACAAAATAGCTAGGTATGCTTTTGTTTTTAAATAATTTGACAATTGAAAAATGGTGTAAAAGTGGAATGACCAGTGACCAGCAGGTCAATACAATGTATGATATATTTCTAAAACTAAAAACAAGTTAAAAACCTTTTTAATATATGCTTTAGAATAAAGTAGTAATATTAAAGAGACGAGGTCTTAAAGTAATAGTTGGTACATCATGTTTCTTAAACGTCTCCTAGTTCCTGCTAGAATAAAGTCACTTTCTATGAAATGGGCTCTAAAGACGGCATTTATGGATCTCTTCCTAAGGCCCTCATCCAAGCTGTATACCTATTAAAAGTTAATTTAAAAAAAATAAGATATATACCTATATAGTTTTCGGTTCTGGTTGCCCCAAAAGAGGACACTTAGCCGACAATTTGGCTCAGATAGCTAAGATCCAACAGTCGCACCCCGAACCAGGACGTATTGCTATCCTTTTAAGTAAAAAATAACTAGTCATCCTTACCTGAAAAATGAAGGCGTCTGATTTTTATACCAAAAAACCATACACTTTTTTCCATTGTTGCAAGAACCCGATAACGATCAGGTCGATATCAACTAGAAGCATGTAATTAATGGTTATGAAGCTTATTTTAACACAAAAAGAACAAAGCACTAATCGAAAAGCAGCAATCAAATATAAATAGACCACACAAATAAAATTCAAATTAAAAACCATAACTATAAAAGACAGATACTCTAAAAACGCAAAAGATCAGAACCAAACAAAACGAATAACCGTAATAACCTTAAAATCACACTTAAATTGCAAAAACTAGTACTGTAAAATCATGAGATTACAACAATAGTGCTATGTTTTTAGCAGAATTAGGGGACAATTTCTACCACGCGCACTTAACGATATTGGTGTTCCACTCACACCTCTAGTATTAATGACGACATAACGAAATTAACAATACTTATAATTAATGTTGTGTCAAAACTGTAAAGAAATTCTAAAACTAAACAGTAATAAATGTTTCGTGAATTCTAAACAAAATAATTATTATATAAAAGTGTGAAAGGAAATGTTATTCATCTTCCTATTTTCTTTTGTAATTTCTTATATCATTATGTTTTATTTTTATAAATAAACCAACTGGTGAGGTGAAACATTGTGATATCTGATTTTATTTATGTGTCCTGTGCGTACACTTTAATATACAAAACCCCTGGAGCATTCTTTAAATAGTTGTGGTCGTAGGAAAAATTGTGTACATAACTCGGTGGAAAGTGTATTTTATGCACTTGCCAAATATATTATCCATACCCACAGGTTAATCAGACTATTTTGTTACTTAACTTCAATATACCTCTTACTACTAGAACTATTTTTATCACTGAGAAAAAGGGGAAGGGTTTTCGTATGTTCTGACGTATCTTAGGCCTTAACCCATCGCCCCCCTCTAAATTTATATAAATTTTGTTTCGAATTGCTATCCCTAGAATTCTCTATCCGTGTTTGCTGGCGGGAAAATAAATACCGAAAATCGTCACCATCACGACTTCACAACAATTACACTTTTATCAATGACTAGTTGGAGATGTGGACATTACCTATGGTGCGTTTAATTTGATCATCGGAGATTGCCGAGCGCAGCAAACGTGAATAACACTCCGAGCGATCCAAAAGAGTTTTTTTGCTTCGAAACGAGAACATAAAGCGAGCTCAATGTTCTTAGAGCAGAAGGATCTAGAAGAGGAAGAAATTTGCCTTTGTCTCTACCTATTTCTTTTTAACAAACTTGAATCTCAAAATTCGAGACAAGACAAGAAGTCAAGAAATTATTTAGCCGCTTTTGTCTTGTAGTTAAAATTATTTATCATAGAAAACATAAAATGTGTGTTTAAAAATAAATTTTCTCTGCTCAGATCTAATCAACAGTAATCACAGTCATGGAGTATGAAAGCGAAGCGGGCATTTATGGTATAATACTCGTAATATGCTGCATTTTAGGGCCATTGCCCTTTATTATTTAAAGTTTTTCCATTTTCTTCACGTTTTGCTCACTGCTTTGACATACAAATAAGAATTACATAAAAATAGAGATTATGTTCTTCATTTACTCTGTTTTATTTTATTTAATTCAATGATCTATTGTGACGTCATAACTTTTTAGCCCCCTCGAAGCTCGCTCGATCGAGTTGATACCCTTTTACTATCCTTGGTGGATAATTAAACGGTAATTCCGAGGGTTCGGTAAGAATTTGTATGATGACTTAATAAAAATAAAACTGCAGAGTGTATTTGAAGTAATGTATTGATTTTAGGGAGTTAACAATTGACGTTATAATAGTGTAGTTGTGGTCTGAAGGTGTTAGGGTGGCTTGTTATTAAATGGTTAGGCCACAAAGTGCTACAAATTTAATAAGATGCGGTCCTACCGCCCCAATGTGTATATATACAAATTGTTCACATTTAAAGTGACTTACAACTAAATATTTGGGTGTTTCTTCGCGATCAATCGCCTTCGAAACTAGTGAATGAAACTAAACTATAGTAAATGGGTGTTACACACGTTAAATAGACAAGTGATTTGTTTAATTAATTCAATATTCAATATGGTTCTTCGTCATCAAAAGTAGATAACCTATATTTAATTAACTAAAATTAAACGTTCGAGTGGGGTTTCGAAACCAAACCTTAAATAACCTATATCTAAAGTTTAAATGATTTAAAACTGTGTTCAAAAAGGTTTTTCGTGACCAATCACTTCTAAAGTCCCAAAGGATATGGAAAGAGCTTACTTGTCTCTCGTGCGATGTCCTCGTCTATGGCAGGAGCTGTTTCAGGATGCAAACTACCTCAGTAAGTACACCCTTTTGAAATATTTACTCGCTTACTAGTGGTTCCTTTTTCCCTGTTGTAGATAGCCTCAGGCGTCTCGGCGTTAGCAAGATTCCGCGTCGACGAGATGGTAGAAACTTGACTGGTTCAACCCTTGTGCAGATAGCAAGGATAAGAAAAGAAGGGCGGTTATGGAAACCCTAAACTATGATGATTTTCCTGATGTCATATTCAGGCTCAAAGGAAGTAGGCCTAAAATAATATAGGCAGGTGAGTAAAATTCATACCTAAAGCGTACTATTGGCATTAAGCGGGGCACTTACCACTGATGTAATGGGGCGTCAAGGTGTAAACTGATATAGTCAGAAGAAAATTCACAAATTGCGATAAATAGATCTCTAGGTCTATTAATAATTACTTTTGACAATGATCTATTTCCTTATACTTGGAAAAATCCGGAAAACCGATACGTACAACTCACGAGAACCAAGATCTAAGGACAGGTTTTTTATTCAATTCAAACCAGAAAAAACAAAACCGGAAACCGTTAGGCAAAATGGAGGCGATTCCCACCAAGGAAGTTCTTCTTCTTGCCTAAATATATTTCGGACTGACAGCCAAGGTCTCAATCTTCAGGGTCGCCGAAACCTTAAGCCATTTAGGACCACCTCCTAGCCGAGAAGAATATTCGACAACCGTCATATTTTGTTTGCTAACCTAACTCAACTATGTTGTTGTGATCGACCAATAATATGTTCAATTCATTTCATTAAAACGAAGAGATCTAGAAACGAAGGAGATTTAGAAACAAAGGAGATTTTTCCTGTGGAGACAATAGTCCTTTGTACTTATAAATAAATGTTTTATTAAGTGGGAAGAGTTTATTTACCTTAGAAAATGCAAGAAAACCACTAAAATGGCGGAACATTTGGTGATTGTAACAGAGTATCAAATCAAACGTACCCCTAAGCGCAAAACTATGAGCAATTACTAAATCTCTCCTCTGTAATTAGCTTATTTAACACTTTTGATGCCCATGACGTTCTTTAACGTTATGATAGTTCTTTCCCCCATGCCCATTACGTTTTGTAACGTCATTTGAAGATGTATGATTCGATGAATGTAAACAAGTCGCTATGCAGTAAATTGTCATTATAACCCCGTAGGCATGTAAAAACGTTCTTAAATTAGTGCATTATGAATTTGGTTTTAATATTATGCGATGTGAATTTAACATAGCAAGGCTTTAACAGATGTACCTAATTGCTCGATATTTCAATTTGTAGCATAGACACGCAAAAAATCTTTAATAAAAGTTATATGGATTTAAAAAACATAATATAAAAATATTTTTGTATATAATCTGTGGTACGCTTTTGTTTGAAAACTAAAAATATATATTTGTTTAATATAACACTGTATTTCAGTTTTAAAATTCTTAGAGAATACTGTATTAAACCCTAGCATATTTTTAAAAAGTATTACAGGGTTGCCAAGCGATTAATTTTTTGTGATATAAAATAATACAAACCCCAAATAAAATTATCAGAATTTAAGTAAATGAGTTGAATATTATTTAAAATACAGGATTATAAGATATATCAAACTAAAGAATAGACACGATAGAACTATTTTATTTTATACAGAGCGTTTTGAAACATATTATAAATATGGCACATTTTAACTTCATTTTACTCAATTTAAATGCAACACTCTGTTTATCATTTTAGCATTAAAATCATTAATTATGCTTCACATCCTTGTTAGTGGAAATAAAGATTACCTTGTAGTATACCTATGTTACGCCGCTGACTCACATGTTCAGATTAAAGATTTTACATTATCCTCTATCGCTGCCTGCTTAGTCATTACAAATTGTTGTGTCGCGTGAATCACATCGTAAAACCGACCACATTTTAGCGATTATAAAAAAGTGTAAAAGGTAAAAACTATCGAAAATCGTATTAGAAATACGATAAATTAAAAAAGAAATGAAGGAATTCAGAGCACAGGTAGGAGAATAATGTTTTTATTTTTATTTAACTGATTTTTAGCGTGCAGAAGATACTACTTTATGTGTAAATTTCTGCATTTAGACGACAAATAAATATACAGAAGGTACTACTTTATGTGTTAACGGTGCAGTCATTCATAAAATCCGTCTGCAGAACGAAAAATGCTACTTAATGTGCAAATTTCGCAAAACTTTGATGAGGGCAGATACCACTTTATGTGTAAATTCTGCACTATAAACAAAAACATGTACAGAGGAAGCTACTTTATGTGTGAACTCTGATCTTATACTAGTACAGGCTTGAGAATGGTTTTTTTCATAATTTAATTGATTTTTAGCTTGCAGAAGATACTGCTTTACAGTAAATTTCCGAATTTAAACGACATATAAATATGCAGAAGATACGTCATTCATATAAGCCGTATGCAGAGCGAAAAATGCGACTTTATGTGCAAATTTCGCAAAAATTTTGTGGCGGAAGATACTACTTTATGTGTAAATTCTGCAAATAATAAATAACTATACAGAGGAGGCTACTTTATGTGTTAACTCTGATCTTATACTAGTACAGGTTTGAGAATGGTTTTCTTTATAATTTAATTGATTTTTAGCTTACAGAAGATACTGTTTTACTGTAAATTTCCGAATCTAGACGACATATAAATATACAGAAGATACATGATTCATATAAGCCTTATGCATAGCGAAAAATGCGACTTTATGTGCAAATTTCGCAAAACTTTTGTGTCGGAAGATACTACTTTATGTTTAAATTCCGCAAATAACAAATAAATGTACAGAGGAGGCTACTTTATGTGTGAACTCTGATCTTATACTAGTACAGGCTTGAGAATCGTTTTCTTCATAATTTAATTGATTTTTAGCTTGCAGAAGATACTGCTTTACAGTAAATTTCCGAATTTAAACGACATATAAATATACAGAAGATACGTCATTCATATAAGCTGTATGCAGAGCGAAAAATGCGACTTTATGTGCAAATTTCGCAAAAATTTTGTGGCGGAAGATACTACTTTATGTGTAAATTCTGCAAATAATAAATAACTATACAGAGGAGGCTACTTTATGTGTTAACTCTGATCTTATACTAGTACAGGTTTGAGAATGGGTTTCTTTATAATTTAATTGATTTTTAGCTTACAGAAGATACTGTTTTACTGTAAATTTCCGAATCTAGACGACATATAAATATACAGAAGATACATGATTCATATAAGCCTTATGCATAGCGAAAAATGCGACTTTATGTGCAAATTTCGCAAAACTTTTGTGTCGGAAGATACTACTTTATGTTTAAATTCCGCAAATAACAAATAAATGTACAGAGGAGGCTACTTTATGTGTGAACTCTGATCTTATACTAGTACAGGCTTGAGAATGGTTTTCTTCATAATTTAATTGATTTTTAGCTTGCAGAAGATACTGCTTTACAGTAAATTTCCGAATTTAAACGACATATAAATATGCAGAAGATACGTCATTCATATAAGCTGTATGCAGAGCGAAAAATGCGACTTTATGTGCAAATTTCGCAAAAATTTTGTGGCGGAAGATACTACTTTATGTGTAAATTCTGCAAATAATAAATAACTATACAGAGGAGGCTACTTTATGTGTTAACTCTGATCTTATACTAGTACAGGTTTGAGAATGGTTTTCTTTATAATTTAATTGATTTTTAGCTTACAGAAGATACTGTTTTACTGTAAATTTCCGAATCTAGACGACATATAAATATACAGAAGATACATGATTCATATAAGCCTTATGCATAGCGAAAAATGCGACTTTATGTGCAAATTTCGCAAAACTTTTGTGTCGGAAGATACTACTTTATGTTTAAATTCCGCAAATAACAAATAAATGTACAGAGGAGGCTACTTTATGTGTGAACTCTGATCTTATACTAGTACAGGCTTGAGAATGGTTTTCTTCATAATTTAATTGATTTTTAGCTTGCAGAAGATACTGCTTTACAGTAAATTTCCGAATTTAAACGACATATAAATATGCAGAAGATACGTCATTCATATAAGCTGTATGCAGAGCGAAAAATGCGACTTTATGTGCAAATTTCGCAAAAATTTTGTGGCGGAAGATACTACTTTATGTGTAAATTCTGCAAATAATAAATAACTATACAGAGGAGGCTACTTTATGTGTTAACTCTGATCTTATACTAGTACAGGTTTAAGAAGGGTTTTCTTCATAATTTAATTGATTTTTAGCTTACAGAAGATACTGTTTTACTGTAAATTTCCGAATTTAGACGACATATAAATATACAGAAGATACATGATTCATATAAGCTTTATGCAGAGCGAAAAATGCGACTTTATGTGCAAATTTCGCAAAACTTTTGTGCCGGAAGATACTACTTTATGTTTAAATTCCGCAAATAACAAATCAATGTACAGAGGAGGCTACTTTATGTGTTAACTCTGATCTTATACTAGTACAGGTTTGAGAATGGTTTTCTTCATAATTTAGTTGATTTTTAGCTTGCAGAAGATACTGCTTTATTGTAAATTTCCGAATTTAGACGACATATATATAAATAAGCAGAAGATACATGATTCATATGCAGAGCGAAAAATGCGACTTTATGTGCAAATTTCGCAAAACTTTTGTGCTGGAAGATACTACTTTATGTGTAAATTCTGCAAATAACTGTACAGAGGAGGCTACTTTATGTGTTAACTCTGATTCTTACATTATACAAGCCCAGCTAACTGCAATGCCAAAAATGCTACTAAATGTGTAAATTTTGTAATATTTTGGTCGATAAGATACTATTTTATGTGTAAATTCTACATTTAAACAAAATAAATGTACAGAGATTACTTTATGTGTTAACTCTGATCTTATATTTATAAACTGCAAATTCGGCTAACTGCAACTTGAAAAATTCTATTTAATGTGTAAATGTTGTAAAACTTTGGTTGAGAAGATACTATTTTATATATTAACTCTGATATACTTATAAACTGCAAACTTTGCTAATTGTAACGCGAAAAATGTCTCTTAATGTGTAATGTTTGTAAAACTTTGGTCTAGTAGACACTATTTTATGGGTAAATTCTGCATTTAATCCAAATAAATATGCAGAGAAGGCTATTTTATGTGTTCACTCTGATCTTATACTTATAAACTGCAAACTCGGCTAACTGCACCGCGAAAAATGCTACTTAATGTGTAAATTTTAATGTTTAAATTCTGCATAATATTGCATAATAAATGTACAGAGAGGGCTTCTTTATGTATTAACTCTGATCTTATACTTAGCCCAGCTAACCGCATCGCGAATAATTCTACTTAATGTGTAAATTTCGCAAAACTTTGGCCACAAAAGATAATATTTCATGTGAAATTTCTACATTATAAACAAATAAATATACAAAGGGGGTTGCTTTATGTGTTAAAGCTGATCTTATACTTATAAGATACTAGACCGGCTAACCACAATGCGAAAAAATAAAAATTTCCTTTTATGTGCCATTGATTAAATATAGATTTAAGTTGATCAGAATCTAAGAGGTATATACATTAAACTCGTCATCTTCACTAGAACAGACGTTCGAATAGTAAGGATCAAATTCAGTATCAGGATATTCTGAGAACGGATCCTAATAGCAACATCTCTCTCGGAAAAGCAATCAACGAAGAACTGGTAAAAAATTGCGAAAATATTTGCAAGACGGTTTGGAGAATAGCAAAATATCAAAGTTTCTTTGCGAAATCAAAATCTGGAATACTTCCACTTGGGCCCCCTACCTTAAACTCCGAACCAAAAAGTTTAGTGACCAGTCACGTCATCAAATAAAACCGACAGCTATTTATATATGCTGCAAGACCAACTTGAAAGGTGATGAGAAATTTAGCTGAATCTTCGTAAGCTAGGCTTGGAGGGAACAGAAATAGACGCATCAAAACAAATGCAAATGTAACAAAAGTATATCAGACATCTACCATAGAATATGTGAAAAATATGATAGAAAAAGCAGATATCGATGGTTTTTTATATTGGAATGAATTTTGTAGAGATATGGAAGTCAGACAAAGCATTTGAAAAAACTAGCATACATTTAATTTAAGGGCACCAACTAAAAGCAAACAATAATTTCAATCAGTCTTTAAACTCCAGGCGCCTACTTTTAAATAGCGACTGAAGAAAACCAGGCGAGAGAAAGAGCAGGAGAAATACAAAATCCAAAGGACGAACTAATAAGTATTCAGAAAAACAGAGAGGGAAGAAGGAGGTATTAGGGAAAGAAATAAAGGTAAGAGAGATTGCTGGTCGACTGAATAAATTTGTAAAATATGTGGGCTAACTTAACTAATGATAAGAAGGTCCTAAGATATGTTAAAGGTTTTAAATTAATCCTTAAAATACAAAAGATCTTTCACAAAAGGATGTTTTCCCTTAGAGAAAAAACTAATCTACGCACTTCAATTTAAAAAAAAAAACTTGTATTAAAGAATGCAACAGCTGTTTGGTTGCTAAAGAAAATTAGTTTATTTCTCATAGTTTTTAACCCAAATGAAATGATTCATCTAGATTCGTCTTTAACAAATATATAGATTCTCGCTTTTCAAACTGAAAGATCTCAGGTCTGCCCAGAATATTTTGTTATAGGAAAATGTTGTCAAAATTAAATTAAATAATGCCTCTTATCTCATCTCAATATATAAAAAATCAGGAAAGTACTTGAAAAAAATAATAATAATAATTTGAGTGTCTTACCGTTTGCTCCATATGTTTTTGCAAACACTTTAAAACCGGTAGTGCATCAACTAAGGCTTTTAATGATTTCCTAATTACATCTAAATCAAGTGATGAATGTCTCAAACATTGTAAAACAATGGTTAACTCTTTACAATCTCTATGACTCATCATAAAAAAAAAAAATGCGTTTTACGGTACATGTCAACATTGAACCTAGTTATTCACTGCAGCAAACCTTCATGTAGAACTCCTTATAATCAGAGTTCTGCAAAGCTCTCATTATAAATAGTCCCTAACTTTCATTATAGAAATTCTGAATAATAAAAGAAAATGTATATTAGGAAATTTCTAAAAGAGTCTTGCCAAAATGTATTCAAACTTGAGACCAAAACACAGTTTTTAAATACTTCAATATTTTCTTTCAATTGAAAAACTTAAAACAGCTAAGAGCCAAACTTGTTATGCTTGCAGCCCAACGGGTATAGACTTTCTCAAAATGTCAAGGGGGAAGCTAACAATATACAAATTTTCATTGACGAAATGCTCAAACTTCAACTTCACAACGAGCCCAGCCTTTATTAGTATTTTCATTTTCCCACGAATTACCTCAATTTATGCTCGGCAAAAACAATTTTCATCTTATGAAAAAAAAAAGTCTCACAGGTCTTCAGGACCTTTTATTCTAACCACTAACGCTCCAGTCCATCCAGTATCTCCCCAAACTATTGGGTGGGTAGCTCAAGCACTTAGTACAGTACCTCGACCGTCCTCATAATCTGCGTCAATATCGAAACCATTAGAAAAATTGTAGGACAGAGAGATCAGTAGTGTTAACAAGTTTTACAATTAAGACGTAAAACCAACGTTCGCAAAAGTATTAAAAAATTATAAAACTTAATTGTTAAAATTCAATATTATTTTTTGTTACGTTGTTTAATGATTAATTCATTAGTATTATTATTCTTAATTTTGTGGGAAATTTATAGTAATATTTTCTTTTGCATATTCTATTGTACACATTTACATAGAAAGCAAAAATCTAGTTTTATTTTTAATAGAACATCCTCTGAACAACTACAAGGCAATCTTTATTTCCACTAACAAGGATGTGAAGCATAATTAATGGATCAAACGACTTACCTGAAGGAAGTTCGATCCTAATTATGCGAGCATCCTTGTTAGTGGAAATAAAGTCCCACCTCCACCATATTTATATTATTTTTAACCCCAAACTCCTAGGCTCCACAACAGGTAATGACTAAGCAGGCAGCGATAGAGGATAATGTAAAATCTTTAATCTGAACATGTGAGTCAGCGGCGTAACATAGGTATACTACAAGGTAATCTTTATTTCCACTAACAAGGATGCTCGCATAATTAGGATCGAACTTCCTTCAGGTAAGTCGTTTGATCCATTAAAAATTTACCTATCTAATGATATCATCATGTTAGCCTCTTATACATGTACAGAGTGTCTCATCAGTGAGTAATTGATCAATAGCTGTTTTATTATTGAAGATACGAGAACATTTTTAAGTTGTACGGACCATGTTTTAAAATTATTCTTAAGTATACAGGAAAGTTCATAAATAAGTTATAATAATAATAATAATATTAATAGGGGGGTGGGTGACTCAGTGGTAGAGCCTCTGCCTGTGGATCCAAGGGTCCCAGGTTCGAATCCCACCGCTGGCCGGAATTTTTTCATTTAATTTAATTATTTAAAATTAATTCTGATGCCTTAGTAGGATTCCCCACTCGACCATTCACTGTTGGGTTATAATTAACAGTGCTGTTCCTAAAGTGGCGCTTAAAAAAAAAATAAAAACGCCTACACAGAACACACCTTAGTAGTCGAAGCCGATGGCATAATGGGATAATAATAATAATGATTTATTATTTACCATATAAAACAAAGATATACAAAGTAGTAACTCTAAAAATATTGCCTAGAGAGATAAAAACGTATGGTTAAATAAAAGGTTAAAGTTAGGTCATGGACCGATTCTGTCACAATAACCTTAAAAAAAAGGAAAAATATATTTAAGTTTACCACCCTTATCACAAATACGTAAATAACAAAAATATATATATATATATATACCTATTCTAATTATTTTAAAAAGTACTAAATGAAGAAATCACAAATTCAGAGTTCAAAATTGTAAAATTCACAATTGTAGGTTCCATATCATCATTATTATTAAACGTTATGTGGGTACATTTCGTTCCCCTCTTCACAGAATCTGCACTTACTATCTTCTACTACTCTCAATTTACTAAGGTGTCCTTTGAGTCGACAATGCTTAGTAAAGATTTCTGTTCCAATGCGTAGCCTGTTCTTGATCAGGCAGATACAGGATTCTGATCTTTTCTGGTTATATTCACCCAGAAATATCTTAGCCGGTTTGAGCCCCAAAATATTGTTCCAATTATCGGTTTTTCTACTGCCCAATTATTTTTTAATCTCTCATAATATTGTATTACTGCTGATACCGCTGAACTGCTTAGATCCCACAAAAAACAATATTGACTAACTGACGGCTACAATCTCCCCGAAATGCAATTCCAGATATTTTAAATGGGACTCAACTAGAGCATAATATACACTTTTAGCCACAGTTCTGAATGCAAAACATTCAGAAGAAAGTTTTTTGTTTAGTTATTTTATACGGTTCTTATATTTCTAATAATTGAACCGCTTGGGGCAACAAGGAACATAAACCACATTTTGATTAAAAATGAGTTATTAACCATTACATCTCTCTGCACCTTTTACCCACGCTATAAAACCAAACTTTGACTATTGGATAATAGATGGCGCCTATGATCGAAGAGGTCCTTGTTAAATATTTTACAAAATGTCAATTATTTCTAGCAAGAAGGTCAAAGCCTCACAAAAACTATCATGGCCGCTTCCCAACGAGCAGCACGCAAACGTGTTATGCGTGAAATAGTGTCAAATTCTAGTGATTCTGATAAGGATTTTGATTCAGATGATTCCGTTATAGATACGGATTATGTTGCGAGTACTGGTTCATCTGGAAGTGAATCTGTGAACGATTTAACAGTAAGTTTATATCAGTAGTGGCTTATGCTCTTTTTAAAATTTTAATCTATTATTGGATTTTATATTTATATAATTATATGTATATCCACATATTTTTTTTTTATAAATAGATAGACATATATTATTAGTAAACATAACATTAGCCAGATTTATTAATTTTTTTTTGCTTTTAACCAAAATACACTTTTAAATTGTGAGTGGCTTATGCCCTTTTTACATTAAATTATTTTAACTCTTTTTTCTGTTTTAGGAAGAGCCTGACAACAATAACGTATCAAGGGGTACAATAATAAGTCCTGAAAAAGCGGGTCCTTCTAGGTGGAGACGAAATTGCCGAAAAAAATACAAAACGCGTATGAAAAGAAATTTGGGATATTCATACACATCTTCAAGGGGAAAGAAAATAGAACCAAGAACATTGAGTTCATGCAAAAAGAACTGTAGGGCTAAATTTCAAGGCAGAGAAGATTCAATTTTTCACTCATTTTGGGAATTGGCTTCATATGAGAAACAAAATACATATTTATTTTCTTCTATTACTTCCATTCCAAAGAAAAGGTCCTACAAGAGAAAAACTAAACGTCAAGAATCCTCATGAAAATTAACATTTGTTTATAAAGTAAAAATATATGGGGTTGATGTTCAAGTGTGCAAAACAGAATTTTTGGCGGTACATGGATTGCAAAATTCTCTGAAGCGAGTTCGTAATATAACTGCTCAAATTTCAGAAGGATGATCAACTGCAAAACCAGATACACGTGGGAAATAACACAATCGTCTAAATAAAATTTCGGATGAGCGAATTCAGTCAATCTTTGAGCATATAGAGTCCATTCCAAAGTATGTGAGCCATTATAGCAGAGAGAAAAATCCTGAAGTATATCTTGACCATGATATTAATATTTCGATTCTTTACAAAGATTTCTACGTGCCATGGTGCCAAGAAAAAAAAAATAGAACATGTAAAAGAAGATAGGTACAGACGCATATTTTGCTCAAAGTTTAATATAGGATTTAAATTACCCAAAGTTGATACTTGTGCCACTTGTGACGAGCTTAATAATCTAATTCAAGCCAATAAGGAAAATGTTTCAAATTTGACTGCAACTTTCTCAATACAATATTTATCAAGCATTTGCAAAATGAAATATCTTTTAAAATAGTTAATATCGGTAAACGGGGAATTTCTACAAGCGAAATGAATAATATCCTTCAGAACCTACCAAGAAAATATCAGCAACGTCTTAAATTAAGTGCAGAAAAAATAGCTGATATTAAAAAATTGCTTAAATACATACCTCCTGTGTTTCAGCAGTATTACCTAGAACTATCTGAAAATGCAGGACATGAACCAAGAAATTCAGAGGTAGAAAATCTCGATGGCGAATTGGAAAACTTTCTCATAGATGATGGACTCTAGTGGGTGACTAGTGCATAAAACTTTATCATGCTAAATATATTTTATTCGAGTGTTTCATTGTTATTTGAAAGTTTATATTTTGTGTTTCATTAAGAATAGTTCCGTTGTTTAAATGAAGAATATTCGTTTTTTTTTGTATACATAAAGGTCACAAGCCACATTTTTTTTTCAAAATATATATTTTTGCAATTATTATTATTATTTTTTATTCCAAAAGTATCTTATCATTAACTATTTACTTTAACCCAAAAATTACCCAAATACTATTATCGAAACATATTATTTGTGATTTCAGGATTTGGTGAAAATATTGTAATGTGAGCCATTTCATTAGTTAGTCATGCTCTAATACTCCAAGTCCCTCTCTGTATTATTTGGCCTTTGAGGCTCAACTTGTCCGCTTATTATACATAATTGAACCCCTTAAGACCAAACCTATGGGACGACTATGGTGGAGACACTTTCGCGAACATTCCAGGGTCAACGAGATACTATTTCTAGAACGTGATAGCGTTTCTGGTACATACTGGCAATTTTGGTGGGGGAGCATTCTAGGCCACCAATTTTGTATATAAATTGGTGGAGGCGAGCCATCATAATCAGTAGTTATATGGACAGTGCAGATAAATAGTAATTAGTAGATAGACAGTGGTGAATATAAATAGTGATCAGTTTAAATACATTCGAAGTATATATAAATTAGAATAATAGTGTTATAAATATATAAGTGTTTAAATAAATTATTAATAAATAAACTGTTGTTTTAAAGTAAACAAACATCACATTATTAATAAATTAACTGTTGTTTTAAAGTAAAAAAACATCACATTGGTGTCGAGAAGTGGAATAGTGTAAATAAATAGTAGACAATAATGGCTAAAAGACTGTGTGATTTAAAAGTGACCGAGCTACGACGGGAGTTAGAAGATCGTGAGTTGGAGACGACAGGGAAGAAAGCAGAACTGGCAGAGAGGCTTAAAGAAGCACTAAAAAATGAGGGTATGGATTCGGAGACGTATCTATTTTCTGATGATTCATCTTCTGCTATAATTTCTTCTATTTCTTCTTTGGAAAATAAAGTTTCTTCAGACATTTCTTCCTTAGAAGAAAAGGTGTCTTCTGATGTTTCTTCCGTGAAAAACGAAATCTCTTCATTAGAAACTAAAGTTTCTTCAGATATTTCCTCCTTAGAAAGTAAAGTTTCGTCTGACATATCTTCTTTAAAAACCGAAATTTCTTCCGACTTGGAAAGCAAAATGTCTCATATGGAAAACAAATTTTCGTCTAATATTTCTTCTTTAGAAGACAAAGTGTCTTCCGAAATGTCTTCTATGAAAAACGAAATTTCTTCTATGGATGATAAGATTTCTTCTATGGATGATAAGATTTCTTCCGTTGAGAATAAAATAATGTCTTCCGTTGAGGAGAAAATAAAAGAAATGGAAAAGAAGATTGAAGAAATGGAACACGTAGACCAAACCAAGAACGGTGAAATAAAGTGCCATGAGGTGGAGTCGAAGTTGAAATTGGAAGGAGCTGTAAACTCTCCTCGTGTTAAAGCCCCAACTTTTGACGGTAGGATGTCATGGACGAACTACCTTAAGCAGTTCGAAACAGCTGCCAGAGCAAACGAGTGGTCTGAACGAGAAAAGGCAATAAATTTGACCATCGCCCTTCGAGGAGACGCTTTGGATGTCCTTCAGACTATACCCGTAGAAGAGACAGATGATTTTGAGCAACTCAAAAAGAGACTGAATATGCGATATGGCCACGAACACTTGGAGCATTTGTACCAGTCACAGTTGAAGAATCGTAAACAGAAACGAGACGAGACTCTTCAGGAATATGAAGTAGATATTGCCAGGTTGGTGCGATTTGCCTATCCATTAGCTCCGGAAAACATGATGGAATGTTTGGCAGTCCAAACATTTGTTGATGGACTCCGTGACCACGAGATGCAAAAAACACTTCGTCTAGCCCGTCACAAAACATTGGTCGATGTTTTGTCCGCTGCCCTTGAATATGAGGCAACTATACAGGCCTCTGGTGGATACAATAAAGTAAGGACCTTAAAAGAAGAAGAAGAGGAAGGTAAACTCGATCAACTGGTTAATATGATGAAGAGCCTTACTGACAGAAAGATAAGGACGAAGACTATCAGGTGCTGGAATTGCAGTGAACTGGGACATGTACGCAGTTCGTGCAAACGCCCTAGGGTCCCAACATATCAAGACAACACGCCGCAGGAAAACTAGAGCGGGTCGGCCCAAAACCGTTCCAAAGACCCTCTCATACTGATAGCCTCTTTGAAATGTCGCGATGATAGTGTATACGTAGACGGCGAAGTAAATGGCAAAAAGTATACACTGTTGGTGGATACTGGAGCAACTAGGACTATTATACGACCAACAACTATAAATAACCGTAAGAAACTTCTACCAACAAGATTGCGACTACGGACTGCCACAGGTGAAAGTGCCAACATCCATGGGGAAATCCAGGTTCAATTGGGAATTGGTACACAAAAGTTCACTCACACTGTTATTGTCGCTGATATCGAAGAAGATGTTATTCTTGGAATGGATGTAATGAACTTACATGGTTTCCAGTTGGACTTTAAAAACAGAGTGATCAAAGTTGGTGCCGAAGAGGTATTCCTACATCCATATGGGGACAGTACCGTGCCAGTTGCTGTACAGGAGGATACGGTGGTACCCGGTAGAAGTGAAACCGTTTTAGTAGCACGGCTTCAAGAAACTATGGAAGAAGGAACACCTGTCATGATGGAACCTTGGAATCACGATGAATAGTTGGACGAAGCATTCTGATCGGAAAGGGGTTGGTCACGACTGCTAAAGAAATTCCAGTTCGTCTCATAAACGTTAATGATCACCCGATTACCATCAAGAAAGAGACCAGAATCGGAACTTGTGTACCAGTAACTTCCATAATTCGTCAGACAACAACTTCTGATAATTCCAACGACAAATTTGAGCAAATGATTGCAGTTGCTGAACAATCTCTGAATCAATTAGAGAAAAAGAAAGTAAAGGAATTTCTTCGACGATATCGTGACATTTTTGTACCAAGCGGAGGAAAAACCGGAAGAACTTCTGTCGTAAAACACAAATTTGACACTGGTGACGCCAGGCCGATTCGTCAATCGGCTCGAAGATTACCAAAGGCCAAGAGAGAGGAAGCTGAAAGGATTGTTCAGGAAATGAAGGAAGACAGGGTAATAGAACCTTCTACCAGCCCATGGGTCTCTCCGGTAGTACTGGTCCAGAAAAAGGATGGAACTACGAGGTTCTGTGTGGATTACAGTCAGTTGAACAATGTTACCAAGAAAGACAGTTACCCTCTGCCTCGTATCGACGATACCTTGGACACATTGGCCGGAAGTAAATTATTTTCTACCTTAGACCTAAAGTCTGGATATTGGCAGGTCGAAATGGACCCAGTAGACAAAGAAAAGACAGCTTTTACCACCGGATCTGGATTGTGGCAATTTAATCTCATGCCATTTGGACTTTGTAATGCCCCCGCAACATTTGAAAGACTTATGGAAAATGTATTGAGAGGGTTATCATGGAAAACGTGCCTGGTATATTTAGATGACATTATAGTCTTGGGGAAGACATTTGATGAACATCTTAAGAACTTAGAAGATGTTTTTAAAAGACTTCAAGCTGCCCAACTGATGCTAAACCCCAAGAAATGCCAGCTATTTCAAAATAAAGTCAATTACCTGGGTCATGTAGTCAGTAAGGAAGGCGTGGCTGTAGATAAGGAAAAAGTAGCTTCCATCAAAGAGTGGCCACAACCAAAGGACAAACACTAAATAAGAAGTTTTCTTGGGCTTTGTACGTACTACCGAAGATTCATAAAGAAGTTTGCAGATATTGCTAAGCCACTAACGCGACTCACAGAAGAAGCGAGGGAATTCTGCTGGGATAAGGACTGCCAAACTGCCTTTGAAACATTAAAGAACCATTTAACAACAGCACCAATACTAGGCTATCCACTACCAGAGGGAGAATTTATTCTGGATACTGATGCTAGTAATGTGGGAATTGGAGGAGTGCTTTCACAGATTCAGGAAGGGGAAGAAAGAGTACTAGGTTATTTTAGTAAAGTGCTCTCGAAACCTGAGCGGAATTACTGCGTGACGAGAAGAGAACTCCTGGTAGTTGTGAAATGCGTGGAACACTTCTACCAATATCTGTACGGAAGGAAATTTTTAATCCGGACCGATCATGCAGCCCTTAAGTGGTTGATGCAATTTAAGAACCCAGAGGGTCAAATCGCCAGATGGATTGAACGACTTCAGGAGTACGACTTTAAGATCGAACATAGAGCCTGAATTAGCCACAGAAATGCCGATTCTCTTTCTAGAAGACCATGTCCAGCAGAGTGCTCCCACTGTAACAAAGCGGAATCCAAAGTAAGTGGACTACTTAGAACAACTGTAGTCAACGATGAGTGGGTCCCTGGTAAAATTAAGGAAGAACAAGAGAATGATACCGTTTTAAAGAAGATGCGACAATGGAAAGAGGAAAATCATCGACCTACTTGGCAAGAAGTATCTAATCTCTCTCCAGTACTTAAGTCGTATTTGGCTAAATGGAACTCTTTTATCCTGGAAGATGGCTTATTAAAGAGAGTACTTGAAAGTGATGATGGTTCCGAGAACAGAAGACAGTTGGTCATTCCAAGAAGTAGAGTGGCTGAAGTACTTCGTCAATTACACCGACAGTCCATCAGGAGGAGATCTCGGTGTTAGGAAAACCCTTCAGAGAGTTCGGGAAAGGTTTTACTGGATGAACAGTTCCGATGATGTAAAGGACTGGTGTAAGAAATGTACCACCTGTGCTATGAGTAATGGACCTCAACGAAAAAGGAAGGCTCCCATGAAGCAGTATAACGTTGGTCGCCCATTTGAGAGGATTGCCTTAGATATTGCTGGACCATTCCCCGCGACCGAGGATGGTAATAAATACATTTTGGTGGTTATGGATTATTTTACAAAGTGGGTGGAAGTCTATGCCATTCCAAATCAAGAGGCCGCAACTGTTGCAGATGTATTGATAAAAGAGTTTATCTGTCGATTTGGAGTGCCCTTGGACATCCACAGTGACCAAGGCAGAAATTTTGAGAGTCAACTTTTCCGTGGAATCTGTGACAGACTAGGCTTGAAGAAGACCAGAACCACAGCATTGCACCCACAATCCGATGGAATGGTAGAGCGAATAAATAAGATCATTGGCAAATATCTGTCAAAAGTGGTTTCAAATCATCAGCGAGATTGGGATCAGTACCTATCTTTCACTCTTTGCAATGGCTAATAGATCCGCTGTCAATGAATCAACAGGCCAAACACCAGCAAAGGTCTTGTTTGGGCGTGAGATGAGACTACCGTGCGACCTTGAGTTTGGATGCCGACCTGAAGAAGATGTAGCTGGTGAAGATTATGTGATCCAGTTACGAAAAAGAATGGACGACATGCATGAATTAGTTCGCTCCCATCTTCAAATCGCCAGCGACAGAATGAAGAAGCGATACGATACCCAAGCAACAGAAGGATGTTTTAAAGAAGGCGACAAAGTCTGGCTTCATAACCCAAAAAGACAAAAGGGTTATTCTTCTAAGCTTCAAAGGTCTTGGGAAGGTCCGTACCTCATCAAGAATAAAATAAATGATGTAATTTACCGTATAAGTAAGATCCCAGACGGTAAACCAAAGGTAGTGCACCAAAACAGGCTGGCGCCATTTGAGGGTGACCATGAAGAAGAAGTAAACCAACTTCAAGAAACACCAGACCTTGTCTTTGAAGAATTTATGGGTGCATATGGAGGTACTGGAAGAGCCAGATATGGTGTCACGACCGAGCAACAACAAGATCTGCTCTCGCTTTCGAAAGACTACTCGCTGGTCCATAGTACTTCCGCCAGCATCAACGACGCGCGAGGACTGGCATATGTGTTCCGTAAGAAGTTTGGTCGACTGGTAGAACTTCAATGTCAGTTACCTGCCCCTGGAAAAGCTTTGAAACTTCAAGACGGGTCGCGTTATCTTTTCTATTTAATAACGAAGAACACTTTCCAAGATCGATCCACCTATCAGGATGTATGGGAAGCATTACTTAGTCTAAGGGAGCACGTGCGGGAGTCCAATGTACAGAAACTAGCCATGCCAAAGATAGAAGGAAATCAACTGGATTGGAGGATCATTAGGAACATGGTGGAAGTCATCTTTCAAGATACCGGAGTTCATATACTGGTCTGCAGCCATTCGCCCAGTGCCCAGGTTACAGCGAAGACCATCCCTTGTTACTTCCATGCAACTGGAAATTGTAAAAGAGGATTCAGTTGCAAATACAACCATTCCAGTTTAGTTTCGTAAGAGTTCCAGGAGGAACTATCTCTTAAGGAGGGGACAATGTAATGTGAGCCATTTCATTATTTAGTCATGCTCTAATACTCCAAGTCCCTCTCTGTATTATTTGGCCTTTGAGGCTCAACTTGTCCGCTTATTATACATAATTGAACCCCTTAAGACCAAACCTATGGGACGACTATGGTGGAGACACTTTCGCGAACATTCCAGGGTCAACGAGATACTATTTCTAGAACGTGATAGCGTTTCTGGTACATACTGGCTATTTTGGTGGGGGAGCATTCTAGGCCACCAATTTTGTATATAAATTGGTGGAGGCGAGCCATCATAATCAGTAGTTATATGGACAGTGCAGATAAATAGTAATTAGTAGATAGACAGTGGTGAATATAAATAGTGATCAGTTTAAATACATTCGAAGTATATATAAATTAGAATAATAGTGTTATACATAAATAAGTGTTTAAATAAATTATTAATAAATAAACTGTTGTTTTAAAGTAAACAAACATCACATTATTAATAAACAAACAGTTGTTTTAATGTAAAAAAACTTCACAATATTAAAATTGCTTCTTCTGGAAATAATGAAAATGAGGCTTATGCCTCTTGTTGCCCCAACCGCTTCAATTATTATCTGAAATAACGCCCAAAAATTTTATTGTATTAGTTCATTCAATGTTATGACTTTCTGAAGTGTCATTTATGTACCATAAAATTGTAGTGTCATCAGCACTTATAGTGAAATTACTTACTATGTTAAGTTAAGTAATTTATATAAAGAAGGATTAAAATGGAACTCAACACAGAACCCTTAAGGACTCTCCAACTTATATGTAAAACTTAAGAGAACCTTATAACTCTTACCATTTGCTTGCGTTCTGAATGGTAAGATTATATCAGCGCTTTGTCTTCGATTCCGTAAACTAGAGGTTTTTGCAACAATGCTGTATGACTGACACCATAAAGCACCTGAGTAAAATCACAGAATATCTCCACTACAGCCTTGTATAAATAATTTTAGAGTAAGCAAGTTCAAGAAAAGAAATTAATGTAAAAAAACAGGCAGGCGGAGGGGGCGATTCGGTCTTGATAATTGATTTAGGCACCAATAATGCATGTGTGTAATTTTCGTTGTATCATCTTAAAAACTTCGTAATGCATTGTAGTGTCGCTAAACATCGCAGAACTGTGCCATTTTTAATTGGTGAGGTAGGATTGTGTAGCGTTCCACTGGTGGGGACTAAAGGGGATCCTATGGACACATTTGATGTGACGATTCTACTACGATACTCATGTTTTTAGGTTTTGAAGACAGTTTCATATCAATTCAAAGTTTTGGACTTAATTTTACTACTTATGCCTCGGACCTCTTCCTTCTAAATATCCCTTAGATCTCTGGGCGGACCGGATATAACTTAGTTCATATGAACCAAAATATCATTAAATATACGGCTATATACGTTTATGGAGACACTTATAGCATTTTTGGATGTGTCAGTCAGCCACATTGTAAAGTTCAACAAACATCCATTCCGTATTAATTCACAGCACTAAGTTTTTAAATTAACACGGAATTTGACTATCTTCCTTATTAAATATTAGAATTATATTTAGTTAGTAAGAAAATGAACCCATATGACATCCCACTTTCCTACTGACGCACTGCTTTGAAGATGAAACCCATTTCTAAAATTTTAAAATACGGTGAAAAGGCTAATCACTTTTTTCTCTTTTCAGCCAAAATATATAGGTACTCGTACCTAGTAATTATATAATTTTTCAAATCTTTTTAATTTTAATTATTTTATGAAACTCGAACGAAATTTAATTTGAATAAACGAATAGGAAAATAGTTTAATGTTGAATCGAGACACTTTTCTGGTTTTTAAACTGGTAAAAGGTAAAAATGCCGACGGAACATTTTGTAATTCATTCACTTTCCGAGCAAAAGACGAAAATAAAAGTCCAAAAGCTCCGCCGGCGAAAAATGCACCGAGTTTCTACGTTTACTCATAAAAAAAATGCCTGATAAAAGCAGAATTTATCTCTATTTACTTAGCACAGGGTAAAATAAGCAGACGTTATTGACTCAATTATTTTTTGTATTTTTATGAGGTAAAAATTGATAAAGCAGTTTGTTACGAATACTGTGATACACGTTTCAGATCTGTGGAGAATTTTTTTAATATCTGCGCTACATATTGGCATATCGATCCTTTTATTAAGCTTATTAAAAAGGAAGTAAAATATTTGAGGTTAAAAAAAAACAATCGGACAAAACAAGAATCTACAGATTTCTCATTTATTCTTTCTGGTAAATCCTAAAATAACAATAGTAAAAAAAAAAAACATTTGGATACGGATTCGAAAAATATAAGGAAAAATCGCAAACGGAAAGAATATTTTAAAGGTTGATTATTATTGATTAAACAAATTGATTTAATAACATTTTTTCTTAAAGTTTCCTACAGTTTTCGTCCTATACTTAATTAAAATTAGGCAAGCAACAAAGTGGTTGATTTTGTGGCGCGGCGAGCGCCAAAGCTGTCACTTAATGCCAGTTCGCGGAAAACTTTACGGTAGGAAATAGATATCTGTGTATTAGAAGTTATTGCTCCGCTGACATGAAATTTGTATGAATTATAGGTATTCGGTTAGAGTCCTAGCATACACAATTTTAAAGATACAACAATATTTTTTATTATTAAAGTGAACCTAGTACTAGGTTAGCACAATTTTTTGATAAAATGGTCAATTTCATGAAACAAAAATTATAAATTTTATTGAAGTTTCTAAAAAGAACAACTTTTAATATAGAATTAACATGAATAACAAAGCAATATTCTTTGAACGAAAACATTCAATTTGTAGTGAATCTTTTTCTTAACCAGATAAAAAAATAATTTTTAAAATTAAATGTATTATAATTACTAAAATTAAATGGCCATTTTGGGTAAAACAAAATTAATAAATATGACTACCATATACTCTCTCAAGACGATCGTGCGACGGAGGGTGTTTGGAGTTCGGATTTAAGGTAGGGGCGCATTTGTACATATCGGACGGAACGGACGCATCGGACAAATCGTACTTTTTTGTAGACATCGCACATTGATGCGGATCGGCTTTTCGTATTTTAGATAATTTTATAATTTTTTTGGTGATTTAATGCTAGAGGCAATATTTTTTTCAATTATATCGAATGACGCCATTAAAACTCTAAAAAATATTACATTTGTCTCTCTATAGAGAAGCAAAATAGTACCTTTTAGGATTAAAGCAGGTGGAAAGTCCCAAACTAAAGTGAGTTAAAAATTAATTTAGTCGCAGCTAACACACGTAACTTTTTATTTTTAATACTGATAATAAAATTGAATTTATATATTTTTATTAAAATGTATATTTTTTTTGTAAAAGCAGAATAATAATTTATGAAATGCCATTATACTTCATTAAACCCATTTAGGAACACCATGTTTTGTAATATTATTTCGGCACACGAACTGACAACACTGTTTAAAAATTAGAAACACTGGCTATCCCGCCCGCATACCCCTCGTCGCATCACTTATTCGTCATTATTGTTTCGTGTTCGACAGTGACGACAGTGTTAATTAAGTGTGATCCGATATCCGATTTTCTAAAATGAAGCGTAAACAGGATCAAGCTTCCAAGAGAAGAGCTAAAAGGAAGCGATTGTTGAAGGATTTAAGAAAAAGAATGGAGAAGTTCGAAAGATCAATGGGAAGTTCCTCTTCAAGTAAGTCAAGTGGTTATATTTATAATAAAAAGTAAATTAATTACGCATATTTAATATTGCATTACAAATATTAAGCCAGATTATTCAAAATAATGCGAATCAATTAAATTAGATATTTAATTTAGTTTAAAAGAGTTTTTAAAACCTATTTAAAAGAAATAGCTAGACGACGAATTGTTTATATTAGCGTGCGAGATAAGAATGTTTATGACTCGACTCCCAAGACAAAAAGTAGACTACGTTTTATTTTTACGAAGCTGTATTTTAAAGAATAAGTTGTATTTCCATAAATGTGGACAACTAACAATTACCTAGTTGTTTTCCCCCTTTTTTTCGGGGCAACTAATGAAGATATGTTTGTGTTGTTTTCTCATGTATTTTTATTGAGCAACCAAAATATAAATGATAGTTGTTTTGCTATGAGCCAACTATTGACCAAACTATTGGCCAAACCCTAAACTATAATGGGCTTTTTAGGTCAGAACTCGAAATCTTTAGATTCAGAGGGTGAATCAGGAAACTCATCTGATAACGATAGGTTAAGAGAGGAGGGAGAAGTGTCCCTAAGTGTGATTTTAGGGGATGAACCGAAGTCGATTAGAGGGAAGGGCCCTCCTCTATGTGAGGCCTTGGTTAACTGGTGGTCCAGTTACTTGGGTGCGGGGCTAGAGAAGGATGTCAGGGAGGCTCTCTCCATGAAATATAAGAAGCCAAAAAACTGCCCATTGTTAGTTGCCCCAAAACTTAATCCAGACATTAAGGCGTCGTTGACTTCAACTTAAATAAAGAAGGACCAGTTTTCCAAGACCATCCAAACTAAATTAGGTAGAGTTCTAGCGGTGGAAGGATCGGTTTTGAATGATATCTTATCACAAAATTCAGTCATTCAATTAGAAGACAACCTAAAAACTACTTTAGCTGACACATCCAAGCTAATATGCAAAGCGCATTACCTAATATCCTACCACCGAAAACATGAACTATATCCGGTATTGAATTCAGAGGTCCAAAAAGTGGCAACGAAATCGAAGATTGACGGGCTCTTATTTGGTGAAGACTTTCAAGATAAATACAAGACGGCGAGAGAAGTGAAGAAGACCAGTTGAGAGTTAAAAGCAACAGGACCCTCAGGATACAAAAAAGAAAAGAAGAGTCATTTAAACTACAAGTGCCAAGGCAACAGACTCAGATTCAAGACGGAGAAGTACGACAGGAGGAACATAGGAGGGAGACAGCCCAAACGAGATAGCAACAGTCAGCAGTTCAATTAGCAGCGCCATCGGCAAGCATCCAGGAAATTAGAGGTACCTAAAAAATATGCAGGCAGAATTAAACTTTTTCGTACTGAATGGGAAAGAATCGCTTCAGACCCAACTATTTAAAGCTGGATTTCTGGGTACCCGATTCCATTTATTAAAAAACCCAACCAAATACACACACCAATGAATTTAAAAATTTCCAAAAAAGAATCCCTCGAATCCCGAAAATTATTCGCAATTTCTGAAGTGACCTCAATTTTTGGCTCTCCAGTGTATATGTCATCCTTCTGCGACAGTTCTTACCTTATTGAAGTAAAGTTATTTAACTTTAATAACTGCCATTCTTCTTATTATTCATCTTAGTTCGTTTTAGTTCATTTTAGTTAAAAAACCATTTGATTTTATAAAACCATTAACAGAACAAAATACTAATACTACGTCTATTATTTGTAAATTTATTGTTACTTTATGTTCGTAGAGAAGGTATAGTATTCAGGAGCAACAGAAAATGATTGTTTACTCAACACAATTTATCACAAGCATACAGTCGACACGACAGATTACTTCGTGGATTTTGACTGGGTGCGCAGAGATAATTCGTAGGCATCGCAACAACAAAGTAGGGATAGTGTTGCCAGTCTAGTACAATTGTACTAGATCTAGTACATTATTTAAGAATCTGGTACTCTAGTAAACTCGAAACAAAATCTGGTACTTTTTGTTTAAGCCTGTTTCCATTTGGACGGGTAAAATATATTGTTGGGTTCCTTGTTTGTGTTCGTTCTCGATAAAAGCTTTTTTTTTGATTTTCAATGAACCAAACCGTCACAATTCAAGAAATACAATTCATAGAATCTGGTACAATTTTATGGAATGAAGTACATTTCTCAGACAAATCTGGTACATATCAAAAATATATTCTGGCAACACTGGCACGCTAGCTTCGTAGCTGCGTCCTTACTCTCTGTGCTCTCTCCATAGATAAATTAATAAAACAAGATAAATTTTTTAAATGCACGCCACTGTCAACACGTTGTAGTTCCCAGCATACTAGACCGGGAGGTAACGACAGAAATTTCCAGGTCATTTTCGCAAATTTAATTTTTTTTATATGAGTTATGCAAGTAATATGTAACTCTAATATGAACGCCTTCCGACGCACCCTTACGACAGGGGGTTGCAGGAGGGTTGCAAATACAGTAAAAAAATTATAAAAAAAAAATCATTTTCGCATGCATGAAACTTGTTGTACACGTTAATTTAAACAAATAAAGTTTAGAAAATATCGTCTTCCACCTGAATTTCACGACAAAGTACGTCTTCCACTCACCTAAATAAGCAAAAAAAAAATGAAAAAAAAAATTATATTCGCAAAGCTGAAATTAAGTGTGATGCTTATTTTTGTAATAAGAAAGCTAAAAATAATAGTCTTCCATCGATACAATACAACAAAGGTCATCTTCCAAGCTAATAAAGGTGCGCGTCACATGCGGCACATGCTAGTTATAAATTCCAAAACGGAAATTTTATTTTATTTTTTATTAAGCAAAAATACACTTAAATGGATATTTAAGACAACTCTGGACTAAAGCTACCTTAAATAACAATAACAATAATGTCTGACTCCTATTTATAAACTAAAAATGATTATTAAACGAAGATAATTTAATTTTAACATGAAAGAGTCTTATGTTCACAATATATAAATCCTTCCTGCTTAAATTTTAAAAAATATGGAGGTATTTTTCAAAACACCTTCTGTGGAATTGCTTAATTCAGTTTCTTCGTTTTCTTTCTTCTATATCTTCTTAAAAGTTGTCTTCTGTACTTAATTAGTATTAAAATAATTATGCAAATAAAAATTACAAAAATTGTTCCAAAAGTGCTTGAACAATTAAAATTATTTTGAATTTCTTTAATTGGCTTTATATGTTTAGAAATTTGATTAATTTCATATAAATAATTAAAATCTAATTTAGTATAGGTATTAGAATTTTGATAAGATTTTGAAGTTTTGAAATTTTCTTCATGTCGATCTTCGGTAGAATGAAAAGCTTTCCTCTGCTCAGTTGAATGTTGTTGATATATTTTCTACCATTGGTCCAAATTTCACAAGATTTTGGTATTTTGATTAACACAAGTGATCTTATGTCTATAATATACTGGTTACTGTTACATTTTAAAAGAATTTGTTTAAGTTTTGACGGGGTTATTAAGACTTCATCGACTGCGATTTTTTCGAATACTGATTCTTCTAAATTAACATTTAAAATATGACAATTTGTCAAAGTTTTTCCATCAAGAAGTTGGAGAGTACAATTATCTGTGGGGATGAAATTCTGTTGACAATAATAGATTTCTTTAAGGGATGGACATTCTTCTCGTTCAAACTGTGTATCTTGATGTTTTCGTGCCAAAAAGGGGAATAAAGGTATATACATTTTTTGGTTTTGGATAATTGGGAATAAATGATAGAATTCAAAGGTATTGCTGTCAAAAATAGGAAAATGTATTGCAACATTAACTTAGATTCTGAAATTAATACTTGCTTTTCTAAGAACTGATAATACGTTAATAAATTTGTAAATATCGAAATTTAATTAACATTATATATTTTATGTAAATATTTTATCATGTTTTTTGCAAATTTTGCAAAAATTATGGCATTTTCCAAATTATCTATAAAATAAATTGCCATTTGACAATCTAAATCAATTTGTGATATAGTAGCCTGAAAACTAATATATGTAACTTTTAAGTGTATTGATTCTATTATAAATAACTGCTTGAATTTTTTCCATATCAACTTTAAATTTTTCTTGATTTTTGCTTAAGATATTGTATAACATTTCTTTGATTTACTTGCAATATTTTGATAGCATTATTATATCTTTCTTCGTCACCGGAATCAAGATTTCCAAATACCCATTTGTTAATTTTTCCAATTGCATTTATTAGAGCTCTTCTATGTCTTACATGAGGAACTAAATTATTATTATTTTTCTGAATAGTAATTATTAGATATTCTGTTCTTTTTAATATATTTTGCGATGGGCTACAATAAAATATAGGATTAGTTGCATTAACATGAACTATACTATGTTTTGTAGATTCAAAATTATTAACTTGTTTAACTACTTCTTCTAAATCTAAGTAATGTAAACTTGTATGTTTGCTATATCGGGTGTTCAACTTAAAGCGTTACAGCCATATACCGCTTTTTATAAAAAAAAAACGTTTCAGACGAAAGTTTTATAGTTTTGTATGGAAAAACTTTTGAATAAAATCGTTTTTTTAGCTAACCATAATATGGCCAACTTTTTTTTCGCTCAGCAACATTTTCAAGTAGCTGTTACTTAAAAAGTAAAAGTCCAATAAAAAAAATATTTCCCTCAAAAGTTTCTTATTTTTTTATGTACTTTAAGAATATGTAAGAAAAAAAATGGGATTCCCATTTAAAAAAACAAAGTCCACCTCGATATGGCCATATTATGGTCAGCTACAAAAAAATGAATTTAACCAAAATGTTTCCCCCAAAAAACTATAAAACTTTTGTCTGAAACTTTTTTTCTAAAATGCATATTTTCGGCGGTATTTGACTGTAACACTTTAATTTGAACACCCGGTATATAAGTTTAGCGATTCCTAACTGAATAAGAATCAGAAAATTTTCTATTGGAGTGATCTGTATATCAGAAGATGTATGTATTTGGCATACTTAAATGACTTGTAGAACTTGTACTAGGAACAGCGTCGTTATCCAAATGGATTTCATTTTCGTTGATATCCTGTAACAAATTTTTAAAATTATTTTTCGGTTTTCCAAGAACACTTTTATGATAAGTACCCTTATCCGTTTTTATTAAAATACTTTCATCTTCAATGAAATTTGCCTTTTTAAATTTTGGTAATTTTTATTTCTTGATTTTTTGAGTTTTGATTAGAATGGTTATCTGATTCTGTTAGAATATTCACGAATTTAATTGTTAAACCGAATAAATTGAACGTGGCGCGCAGTGGTCGTACTCTCTTATGAAGGGTAGTCTGACTGCCTGGACACGTCTTTATTAATTTCTATGAAGTGATACATTCCTGTCCGTACCATTTTGTCACGTCTTGCGTACAGGATAATCTCGAGGTGCGCTAACACGGTCATCCTGAAATTGGGCCGTTCTCGGCCCAATAAGAAATAAGTAGTCCACATATATAAATAGAAATACATAACTCTTTTAATCTTACATTAGATATACTTACAAAAAAAAACTTATTTAGAATAACAATTATAGTGATACTATATGATCAGAAAAAATAAATAAATCTGGTGACCTCCAGATAGATTTTCTGACACGACTCTTCCTAGTCTATTCGGCTTCATCCTGATTACTAGGTTGGTCAGAAGCATCATTCTGGAAACGGAAAAACAACAATTTAACAATTATGTTACTTAGCCTCAGGTCTTTAATAAAACCAACCAGAGAACCGGCCAAAAACTTAAACTTGGCACGACAGGTTTTTATTAAAACCGGCCAACAACTTAAACTTGGCACGACAGGTTTTTATTAAAACCGGCCAACAACTTAAACTTGGCACGACAGGTTTTTATTAAAACCGGCCAACAACTTAAACTTGGCACGACAGGTTTTTATTAAAACCGGCCAACAACTTAAACTTGGCACGACAGGCTTTTATTAAAACCGGCCAAAATGCAGATAATGAAATCTAGAGGTTTTAAACGACCCGTTTGTTGTAAGTATAATGTGTCTTAAGACCTAGGATAGTATTATTGTACAGTAAAATTAACCAACCGTGTAACCGCTAACACGGCCCTATAAAGAGTTTATAAATACCTTAGTATTTTTATCGTCATCTCCATCTAGATAACTTTCCAGGATATCTGCGCAATTATCTGGAGTCCATTCCATTGCCCATAAACGCATTTGAGAAGGAACGGCCACTGTTGTACGTAGTGACTCTGCAACATCATCTATCTTGCGCAATTCATATCGATGATTTTTTAATATTTTAACGATTTTATAGGGTCCGGTCCAACCAGACGCAAGCTTTCTTGGCTTTATATCTTCTCGTGACATAAGGACGTGATCGCCGACACTAAATAGAACAGAAGATTTCTTTGATTTACAATACATTTCTTGATCAACTGCATTTTTATTGATACGCTGACTGACGAATTGTCTCCACTTTTCTCTTTCTGGAAGCACTACAGGTAATTTATCGTTTGATGCATTATTGATTATACGTTGAATTTGTGGTAATCGATTATCGCACCCAAATAATGTTTGAAGCGGAGTTCTCCCTGTTGTCTTATGTACTGTAGAGTTAATAACAAGCTGAATTTTAGAGATTATAGTCGACCATTGTTCAGCTACGTTGGCTTGTACTCTTAAAAGATTTGCAACAAACAACATATATTTTTCCACCTGTCCGTTGGATTGATGTACATACGGAGTAATAAAATGCCAGTCAATGTTTTCAGAGTGTATTTCAGTTAAATGGCATAGTGTGTTACCTATGAGACAAAATTGATTTTTATCTAAATCACCATTTGCAAGTTTTTCTTTTAACTCATATAGTTTCACCATCTGTGCTTTGCTGTACAGATAACCAACCTACTGGCATAAGATTTTGGCTATCCGAATCCACATCCTCCAAATTCGTCTGACAAACCTGACCAACATGAACTGTTTTACCTTCATGCCCGGCAATCTCACCCAACAAACTCGGAGGATGCCGACTCAAACAGTCAACGTAAGCCATTTGTGCACCAGCTCGATGTTCAATGGTAAACTCAAAATCTTGTAAATATACCCACCATCGACTTACTCTTAGCAAGATATCACGTTTATATTGATAACTTTTTAAAGCGTTACAGTAACTAATGTAAATGAAACCCCGATAAAGTAATGCCTGTAATGTTTTAATGTATAGACAACAGCTAGAGTCTCGAGTTCATATGAATGATACCGGGACTCTGCTGGAGTAGCTGCTCATGAATTTGGAAAATGACCGCATCAAAACCTTTACTGGACGCATCGGTGTGCAATTCTAGTGGAAGACTGGGATTGAAAATTGCCAAAACTGGTTCTCCACTTAGGATTTTTATTATTTCAATAAAAATGTCTGTGTGGTTTGATGTCCAATTAAATTCGACATCTTTTTTAAGCAAATTTAAAATTACTTTGGTTCTGACTGAAAACTCAGGAAAAAATTTTCTGAAATAGCCTGCCAATCCCAGGAATTGACGAACTTCTTTGGAATTAGAGGGAATTTTTATGATCTTTAACGCTTCAGCTTTATTTGGCGATGGTTTTACCAAACCGTTCGAAATAACTCTTCCCAAATACTCAACTTGTGTCTCAAGAAATTTGCATTTGTCTATATTTACCGAAAATCCGTGTTTTCTTAAAGTAGACAATACTTGACGTAAATTATCAATTCCTTGACGTTTATTTTCACTTGGAACCAGAATATCGTCCATATAGACCAATGGAATATTAGTTCGTATTTCCTCATAAAGTGCAGTATTAATGGCGCGCTGAAATATGGAAGGTGCGTTAGCTAGCCCAAACGGCATTCTCAAATATTCGAACGAACCTTCGGGGGTAACGAAAGCTAGCTTTTCAATAGAATCAGGATGTACTTTGAGGAGGTACCTATACCTCGAACCTCTATTTTTTTGTTTATTGGCGCGGACTTCATTTTATTTACTACTGATTCGCGTAAAAGAGACACTTCAGCTCCGGTGTCAATCAAAACTTGATAATTTTGGCTATCAATTTTTAAAGAGTACAATCTAAGGTCAGATGTTTCCGACTCTAAATTAGGAGAGCGACATAAATTTACCCTTTTGCTTTGATCGCCTAACTTTCTCTTTTTGGAAAAACAATCTTGGGCCTTGTGCCCCATTTTATTACAAAAATGACATTGGATTTTTGAACTCGAAGCGATAATTTCATCCCTTTCGCGTTTTTGCGCCCTTTTTTGAGGACACTTAGCTTTTAAATGGCCTAACTCGTTGCATTCGTAACATCTTAATCCTGGTTTTCTCGAAAATACCGACTGATTATTTGACCTATTTTCGATTCTATAGGTACTCGGATTATTGTTAGAGTGCGATGGATCTTTAAAATGAGAGTAATTATTTTTATTTGTATTTGTTTTATTAACTGACATATTGAATTCTACACAAGTGAGCAATTAAAGAAGATACTGTTGTGTGTCCAATTTGACCTAATTGGGTCTGTAATGTTACTTCTTTAATTCCGTAACAAATTAAACTATTTGTTTTTGAGTGAACTTAATTTTTAAACAATTTAATTTTTGTAATTTAAGGCGAGCATATTGGCCGTAAGTCGAACAACGCTCGGATGTTGAAGAAAATAGCATCGCATCATGCATCAATTTACCAAAATTTACTGACCCTGTAAAACTTAAACAAAGATCTTCTTTTAAAGCCTCCCAAGTACGTTTCCCCGTTGGAACCCAAGCGTGAAACCACTCTCCTGCCTCCCCTTCAAACAAACCTCCCACTCGAGCTAAAATTGTTGCATCATTCCATTCAAACAAGGTGGCCAATTCAGAAATTTTTCGCGTCCATTCTTCTGGATTATTTTTTTCAGGTATAAATCTTGGCAAAGTAACCGAATCGTGTTGTACGGTAGTTGGTACTGGCACAGAACGACTGTCCGCTCGAGATAAAAAATCTGTAAGTAACTTTTCCAAAATATTCTCTACGCTATTTTGTCTATTTTCACTAACTACTGTTCCCTCTGTGTCAGTAATATCATCTGTGACAACATTTGTTGATCTATCAAAATTAACATTGTCGTTATCCTGTTCACTCATATTTAATCAACAAATCAGCACACATAAACTATAATATAAACTATATTTAATACACCTATACGTCAGAACGAGCCGAAAAGGCAGCGTATGTGTACTATCCTACTTCTGATGTTAGAATATTCACGAATTTAAGTGTTAAACCGAATAAATTGAACGTGGCGCGCAGTGGTCGCACTCTCTTATGAAGGGTAGTCTGACTGCCTGGACACGTATTTATTAATTTCTATGAAGTGATACATTCCTGTCCGTACCATGTTGTCACGTCTTGCGTACAAGGTAATCTCGAGGTGCGCTAACAGGTTCAGATCTCTTTTCATTTAATTTGTTTATTAAATTTTCTTTTACTTCTTCATTACGTTGTGTAATTTTGTTATACATCTGTTTAATAATTTGTTTATGATCGTGTACATAATTAGAAATTATTAAGTGATCGTCTAAATCAAAGGGATTTGGATTATCAATGTGTCCATTAATTATTTCAAATGGCGTGAACTTTGTCACTGAATGTATACTATTATTATAACACAATACAGATTTTTTAATTAGTCGATCTGGTGTGAAATATTTGTTTTCTTCTTGTAAACATCTATAATGTTCTAATAGACTTGAATGAAACCGTTCCACTGGGAAATTTGAATTACTATTTTTTTACGGTAGTGATATGTAGTTGGATATGGTGTAGTTCACAAAAATCTTCTAAATCGAATTTTTTAATTCTGTTCCACTGTCGGTAGTAATTTTTTGTGGTAGTCCGTAATATGAAACGACTGAAATTCCTGTTATACAATTTAGGGGATAAGCCTGACCATTTCGCAAAGAAAAATTAATTATAGTCAAATAAGATTTATGAGAAATGTAAACTATATCTAAATGTATATGGTCAAAGGGTTTTGTTGCAGTGGGTGTCAAATTAAATTTTAGAACTGGTGGATTTCAGTCATATTTATTCTTTGACCGTTATTAATTAAATTTTCAATATCATTAGCCATTCAAGCCAATAATATCTGGAACTTAGCTATTTCATTTCATTTTTACTACAAAGTACAATATATTTGGTTTTTCAAAAATTCAAAGATCAGTATATTTTAAAATTTATTAAATAATTTTATAAATTCTTTATTATGTTCTATTTTTAATATTTTTCTTCCAAGAAGTAGTTATTTTTGCAAAAAATTTAAATTAATAACTTTTTTTAGTAATATCCTATATGGCCAAAGAATGATTTGAGATTTGATGTTTATTTTTTGTATTTTAATAAAATTAAATTTAAAAGTAGGTATATGAGTATGTGTTTAAATTAAATTAGGTTTATCTCTGTTATGGTAGTACCTAATTCTTTTTGAATTTTGTTCCTTTTCTCTTAAAATTTAAAAAAACATTTAAATTTTATTATCTTCTTGTTATATTTATATGTACCCGGTGTTTTTATTTCAGTCTTAATTTTATTATAAGGTAATTTGTTAAAAAAAAATGATAAAGTAAGTAAATTTAAAAGCACAAAATATATGTATTTTATTGGAATTTTCATAGAGCTTCTTATCATTTTTTTTAACAAATTACCTTATAATAAAATTAGGACTGAAATAAAAACACCGGGTACATATAAATATAACTTTAAATATTACTTTAACTAGAGAAATTATAAATACTCCATTCCAAGATACTAAGTTCTAGCTGTTAGCACGCCGCATATCGAGAACACCTTTATCAGCTTGGAAGACGACCTTCGTTGTGTTTTATTGGTGGAAGACCATTATTTTTATTTTTCTTACTATAAAAATAAGCATCATGCTTGGTTTCACCTTTGCGACTATAATTTTTTTTTATTATTTTTTACGCCTATTTATGTGAATAAAAGACGTACTTTGTTGTACAATTCAGGTGGAAGACGACATTTTCTAGTATTTCTATGTTCATATCAACGTATATACCAAGTTTCATTCATGCGAAAATGATTTTTTTTTATAATTTTTTACTGGAATTGCAACCCTTCCGCCACCCCCTGTAGTACAACTGGAATGGAAGACGATGATTTTACTATTAGATGCTATTTAAATAACTCATATTCAAAAAATAAAGCTTGCGAAAATGGTTTATTGAAATCTGTTCATTACCTCCCGGACCATACTATTAGTTAGCGCCACCATCGCAATACTATTAAAGCGATGTTGCCGGTTCCCGTAAACTTTCATGACATGAGAGTTATTTCAAATTTATCTTATTTTAATTTTTTATCAATCTACATGCGCACCATACTATCCATACAATGTCCATACTATTGCGTGGATTTTTAAAAGAAGGAGTTGACAACCACATAAAAAATGAAAAACCGTGATGGCGAAAGGCCAAATATGATAATGAAATGATAAAATAAAACTTATGAATTATGATGAAAGTTCTGTAGATCGCCAAGTTATTTTTAAAAAAATAAACCGTGTTGATTTGATGTAATTAGTAAGTATTAGCAATTTTATTTAATATTAAAGGTGTGTAGATTTATTTAAGGACTTGGTTTATTATTGTTTTCTTAACCTTATATAATTTCATATTTCATGGATTTTCAGTTCTGTATTAATATTTGAAACAAAAAATGTCTGGCCCGGGTGAAGTTAGGTATTCTAAAGAGCATTCTTGTTTAGCTCCTATTTGTTTAAATAAGTATTATTCTAAAATTCTGAAAGTTGCATATTCAAATATAAAACCTTTTTTCATTTTCCTTCCGATATTAAAATTTGCCAGAACTGGTTTAAGACTTTCAATTTAACTTTAGATAATAATACTCGCTATCTTTGTGCAGACCATTTTTGCCTGAGTCTTTTAATAAGGTTTTCTTAAAACGTAAACTGCTAGTTGGACGTTCTGTACCAATTTCATTAGATAATTGTACATCTAGTTCAAATATACAACGTAAGAATTAGATTTACGAATATGTTAAGGCTGAAGCACAAATATAGCAGCATAAGAAAAATAAATTAATTGCAAACTTAAACTTAATTATTAGTGATGAACAATTTGAACGACCCTCGAAATGAAGAAATTTAAGTCCTAAAGAGAAAAAGTTGTATTTTATTAATATTTAATAAGAGAAATTGTTCAATAAGACATGTATACTTTTTGTTTTGTTTTTATGGGAAACATCGGATAACCAACAAAATATGGTCCATTTTTCCAAGAATGGGGGAGAGTACCTACTATTCATTTTACTTACAATTGGTATTTAACATTGAACTCATTACCATCTATCTATTACTGTATAATAAATAATTAAAATATATGTTTCAAATATTTATTTTAATGTAAATATTTTTTGTTTATATTTTTTGGGGTTTTATTACGAAAAAAAACTAATATTTATGTTAAATACATTATTTTGATGTAAATATTAGTTTTTTTGGAGTAATGAATGCCAAAAAAATATAAATAAATAATAAATTATATTTGAATGAACCGCGGGTGGCTAAAAGCTCTTCTTTTTTTATTCTTCATTTTCTTATTTAGCCTTTAACTGGCAAGTCAATCAGCCACTGTAGTTCAAAAAAAATCCGTTCCATACTATTTCGCAGCACTATGTTTCCAAAAATTAACACGGGATCCGACTGTCTTCTTTATTAATTTATCTATGGCTCTCTCTGAGTCAATTGAGGCGTTGAGAGCCACGAGGTACTCTGTCGACAGTAAACCAATTAGGTACGATTTAAAAAAGGTTAATTCACAGAAGCAAACTTAAATGACCGTAGAGCCATGGTACATCACAACCGATTCAAAAATAATCGGAGAGTGGTCCCCTTATTTAAATTTAATTGATGTTTAATTGGTAAATTAAGAGTAAATAATGAGTTTAAGAAATATTGGTAAATTATAGGACCATATTATACTAAATAAGTAGACTGAGAGTAGTGTACTCGTACACACTACTAGTAAAATGTAAGTGGAATAAGTACTTCAGTGTTTAAAAATTGAAAAAATATTAATATTAGGCTGAGCGCTGTTGGCTTACAAAGCCATCATCAAAGCCGTCAAGGAATTCTACTTTTTATTCAATTAAAAACAAGTAATTTCTCTAAACATAGTAAGCAATTGCTTACAGTCTTGCACTATATGTATAGTTTCAATTAATAATGAAACATTTAATAATGAGAAGTATAAATGAATAATTATTTTTATTCAATAGACCCATGGCACAACAATCGACAAACGTTTTATTTACCTTTGAATGGTTACCATCAACAAAGAAGTCAGTTTCTGTCCTACCCACGCCGGAAGTAACAGGAGGCGCAGTAAACTCATCATATACCCCACCTTCTCCTTGGCTTTGTTCTTCAAGTGTGTCCGTTTTGCCTGATTCGGCGAACGTTTTTATTCCCGCCGAAGATTTCTGGCCCAAGCGGAACAACTTGAAGTGTCTGTCATGACTTCTCCCTGTAAATAAAAAATCAAATATTAACAATCTTATGTTTGATTTTATGTAAAATATATACAGGGTAGCCACATAGGTGTATGTCCTATTCCTATTATTTTTAATTAATGTGTTTAATTTGAAAAAAAAAACGAAGTTTGAGATATTTTAAAATTATCAAGTTGGTGCTTTTGCATAAAATCGTCTGTACATAAAAATAAACTTTTGATACTATCTGATGTTTCAGTTAACCTTTATCTTTGTATTTATCAAATATTTCAACTTAAGCTTTTTAATAATATTTGACATATACAATTTTTTACATTTTTTTTTTTTCATAAATTGACGTCGCCGAATTAAACAAAAAAACTTATAAATTGTAAAGTAACATTTTTCGATATAATACCTGAAAATTATTTTTTCTAATTTGGACAAATAAAGAGACCTTTTTTGTAATTGCGGCAAGTGTCAAAATAATTTACTGTACGCAACCAGTTGTATAATGTTGAACATTATTAAACTGGTTTCGAAAAATTCATTACGTCACAAGTTGCGAAGCGAAAAGAAAAGAAATTAAAATAAACCTTTTTTGGTTTTAAAATCATTAATATACATTATTATTGAATGTTTATATCAAAGAAGGGCAGGTTGACTTAAAAAAATAGAATTTACAACCTAGTAATAATGTTTTGGTCCACTTTTTTGAAAACTAAATAACTTTAATAAACAATATAAATACACTGCAAGTCGTTAAGAATAAAGAATTATTTAATGATGTTCTAATCATGGTTCTAATTGTCAATAAAATGTTGCACCTAACAATACAAAAAAAGTAATATTGGTTGCCTAAAGGTCAGTAATGTTTAACCAAAACACAATTTTAGATTGGGTCATGTATTGGGATATAGAAACGCCTTGTTTACAAAAACAATGATCGCATGATAATAAGGGCCACAATCGCATGCACAACAAACGGTAGGTACAAGCAGATGTTGCCACTATGTCTCTTTCAGTTAAATGTATATGGTTAATAAGGATCAGTTCGTAATGTTTCAAGGTTCAAAATACTTAATATTTAACTGGATCTTATTCGTAAAATTTCTTATTTAATTTTCTTCTACCTTGAATCAGTGTTTAAATTAAGTGTTTTTAGATTTTGTTCATTGGGATATATATTGGTTTAAATATTAAATACTATGGTTTAACTTAGAGGTCTCCAAACTTTCTAGCCTTAGGGCCATACTGATTACTTCAGTAAGTTCCAATGGCTAAAACCGTTTTAATTTTTCTGCAATTATCTATAAATTCTAGACTAGTCGCCCAGTACGCACCCTTGCTAAATTCGTTAGTTGAATTACTATTGTGTATTGTTACGACCGTGATACTCGACGAAATCTGTTTGTCAAAAGCGGAAATAGGTAGTGGTAATACCCTCTGTCGCCAACAGATGGTGCTAGTAGTACTTTCGATATCGCAGTAACAATTAAACAATCGTGAAAAACCTCAGTGATTCGAGAATATTCTGGTTTATTTCGCTCACGTGGAGATGGCAGCAATTGGAGTATAAAAAGGCTAGCGGTACGACCGCGAGTCAGTCTGTCTAGGAAAGGCGAAAGAAGCCAAACTGTCTGTTGTAAAGTAAAGTAATGCGTAACTGAGTACGAAATAGGCTTGGATACTTCAAGTCCCCCAGCATGGTTATTAAAAATAAAGGAGGAAAGGGATAAGCGAAAAGAGGAGAAGGAAAGGCGTAGGAAGGAAGAGGAGGAAGACAAGAAAAGGCGTGGAAATGAAGAGGAGGAGAAAAAGGAAAGGCTAGAACAGGAAAAGGAAAGACGCAGAAAGGAAAAAAAGAAGGAAAAGAAAAAAGAAAAGGAAGAGAGGCGTAAAAAACTGAGGTAGAAATTTTGAATGGTTTGCTGCAAATTCAAGAAAGCCTTAAGCAAGGGGTAGGTCAACTGAACAGTCAAATGAATCTCTTAGCACAACAACAAGAAAATTTAAAAACTAATTTAAAACAACAAGAAACGGCCAGAATAGAAAGGCAAATCAAAAAGAAGAATTCGTAGCCTAGCTTTGGTAAGCAACAGAGAAACTGCAAACAATACCTCGTTATATCCAAAACCCAGTTTCACAAAGACATACTAGCAAGACCATTAAGCCACCCACGTTTGACGGTCAGACAACATGAGAAACGTATCGACTCCAATTTGAAGCTGCAGCAAGAGCCAATGGCTGGACCGAGAAAGAGAGAGAGAGAGAGAGAGAGAGGCTTCATTGATATTGTCGCTGCAAAGATAGGCAGCAACCGTTTTACAGTTATTTCCTCAAGAAGAACCCAGTTATTCATCTCTCGTCCACGCTTTGGAGACAAAATATAGCCAGCAGCAATTGAAATGGATATTTCAAAGCCAGCTAAAGGTCCGTAGTCAGAAACATAATGAGAGTCTGCAGAAATTTAACTAGCCTATCCACAGGCGTCCAAAAATTTCCAAGAACAAATCGGATTACAGGCATTCATTAATGGACTACCAGATGTGGAAAAATACAACAAACCCTTCGTCTACAACATTACAAGACGCTGAGGGAGAAACTGATTGCAGCCCAGGAACATGATACGGTAAAACTCATATCCAGATCTTCTCGCGCAAGAGTAAGAAAAACTAAATCCCAGGAAAGTGAGGAGGTCAATACTAATACTATTCCCTAATCTACACTTTCACAAATCTTAAATATCCTTTAAAGTATGCAACGAAACAGCCAAAATGAAAGCATAAGATGCTTTAATTGCAGAAGAATCGGGCACCTTTAAAGGACCTGCAGAAGCAAGACTTACTCTATAAATCAAGAATCAGGTAATAAGGCCAGAAAGTCACATACATCAATCTCCCGAAGCCCGTCACGAGGTCCAACAAAAAATATTTACAGCACCTATGTATCTCGGAGTAGCCGATCACCCACACCTAGCCAGCTTTCTAGCAATGACCAGAAAGTAGAGCATCGAAGAGGCCTTCTCCATAGTAACGCAGACATTCTCTCCAGGCGAACCTGTTTAGAACGAGAATGTCGGTACAGTAAAGGGCTCGGAGAACGAGAGAAACCAGTTGATAAAGTTACTCTTTGGCCAACCACCATCAAGCCAGAGGGCGACGAAGAAGAAATCACCTTTGAAGGCCTGAGAAAAGGGCAGAACAAAGACAATACATGAAGGTTCTTCAAGCCTTTTACAGTACCGGCATTGTCGTTTTAAACAGGGCCAGATGGAAAGAATGTATACGTTGCTATGGAGACGTCCCCTTCGATTTACTATCTCGAAGTTATATTGTTGCAGTCGTTCTATCCATCTAGCAACTTGTCTTTCAGGTTTTTTAAAATTCATCAGCCATTGCAAGGCGCTATTTTCACTTCCAATGGCGCAATAACTCTTCTCAGCTTTTCCTAGGGTCTTACTAAAATACGCAATTACTCTCTTCCCCCTCCTGTTCTTGGGATGGCACGGCGCCCATGCCGTGTTGGGATGCGTCGCAGTCTAAAATATATTGTCATTTTTCCCGAGGGTATGCTGGATCGGTGCCGTGGTCAATCGTTTTTTTTTTAACTCGGTGAAGCCATTTTGACAGTCGGGCGTCTAGTCAAATATACTATTGTTTTCAGTTATTCGATGAAGGGGTTTAGCAATTTGACTAAAGTCTTGGACAAAGTTTCGGTAATAAGATCACAGTCCAAGAAAACTTATAATTTTTCTTTTGTCTCTTTGTTTCGGCGAATGTCTGACAGCTGCAATTTTATCCGGGTCAGTTTTGATTCCTTCTGCGGAAACGATGTGTCCCAAATAATAGGCTTCCGACTGGAATAGTGAACATTTATACTGAATAAAGCCATATCCGTGCGGTCGACTGGTTTAAATATATTTCATGCTATTTGAAAACGATTTGAACTATTTCCATTCGAGTGACCAGACCATGACAACACGTTAAATTAGGTTTAAACTAGCTGCATCTGTTTTTAAAGTGTTTCATTAAGAAAGGTTCGAGGAAATAGAAATGTCATTAATGTTAAAAATATAATAATCATAGAGGATAGCATAGACAATAAAATTCATGATAAAAATAGTATATTATTGAACGAGCAATTTATGGTAGCCATTATTCACGCAGGGTGACGTTTGCGTCCCGAGCCGTAGGCGAGGGGTGCAAGTCACCCGAGTGAGAAATGGCCATAAATTGCGAGTCTAATACTATACTTTGTCCACGACCATTATAGTTTCTTTATTAAATAAAAGTTAAGTGTAGAATGGAAAGTTTTTATTAAACTGTTGTTTTTTCGACTTTTCGTTTTTATCGATTTTTCGATTTTTCGATTTTTTGATTTTTCGATTTTTCGATTTTTCGATTTTTCGATTTTTCGATTTTTCGATTTTTCGATTTTTCGATTTTTCGATTTTTCGATTTTTCGATTTTTCGATTTTTCGATTTTTCGATTTTTCGATTTTTCGATTTTTCGATTTTTCGATTTTTCGATTTTTCGATTTTTCGATTTTTCGATTTTTCGATTTTTCGATTTTTCGATTTTTCGATTTTTCGATTTTTCGATTTTTCGATTTTTCGATTTTTCGATTTTTCGATTTTTCGATTTTTCGATTTTTCGATTTTTCGATTTTTCGATTTTTCGATTTTTCGATTTTTCGATTTTTCGATTTTTCGATTTTTCGATTTTTCGATTTTTCGATTTTTCGATTTTTCGATTTTTCGATTTTTCGATTTTTCGATTTTTCGATTTTTCGATTTTTCGATTTTTCGATTTTTCGATTTTTCGATTTTTCGATTTTTCGATTTTTCGATTTTTCGATTTTTCGATTTTTCGATTTTTCGATTTTTCGATTTTTCGATTTTTCGATTTTTCGATTTTTCGATTTTTCGATTTTTCGATTTTTCGATTTTTCGATTTTTCGATTTTTCGATTTTTCGATTTTTCGATTTTTCGATTTTTCGATTTTTCGATTTTTCGATTTTTCGATTTTTCGATTTTTCGATTTTTCGATTTTTCGATTTTTCGATTTTTCGATTTTTCGATTTTTCGATTTTTCGATTTTTCGATTATTCGATTTTTCGATTTTTCGATTTTTCGATTTTTCGATTTTTCGATTTTTCGATTTTTCGATTTTTCGATTTTTCGATTTTTCGATTTTTCGATTTTTCGATTTTTAGATTTTTCGATTTTTCGATTTTTCGATTTTTCGATTTTTCGATTTTTCGATTTTTCGATTTTTCGATTTTTCGATTTTTCGATTTTTCGATTTTTCGATTTTTCGATTTTTCGATTTTTCGATTTTTCGATTTTTCGATTTTTCGATTTTTCGATTTTTCGATTTTTCGATTTTTCGATTTTTCGATTTTTCGATTTTTCGATTTTTCGATTTTTCGATTTTTCGATTTTTCGATTTTTCGATTTTTCGATTTTTCGATTTTTCGATTTTTCGATTTTTCGATTTTTCGATTTTTCGATTTCAAAAGTTTTTGGCATGATCATTATGCCATCAAGATATACTAGATAAGTTTTCCAGCTTAATCCTTTCAGAACAATTTCTATTAGTGGTTTAAAGGTAGCTGGGGTATTACATAGACCAAACCGGAGAACCTAGAATCTGTATAATTTGCTACCAGTTGAGAGAGCAGTATTGTCTCGATCATCAGTATCCGCTCTTCAAATCTGGCGTGAAAAACCATTTTACACCTGATAGAGTATTTAGTGTGTCGTCTATTCGAGGGAGTGTATAGCTGTCTTTTTGCGTTTTATGAATTAATATTCTATAATCTACACAGAAACGAGTAGATCCGTCTTTCTTAAACACTAAAACCACAAGTGAGCACCAGGGACCAGAAGCTTCTTTAATAATATTTGCATCCATCATGTCCTGTATCATATTTGCTACTTTTTTCTGTTTAGCAAATGGAAGTTTTCTAGATGCTTGTCGTATTGGCCTTGTTTCACCTGTATAAAGTCTATGCTGAACAAGACTGGTACGCCTCGTAGATTTTCCTGTTTTAAAAATGTCACAGTAGGTATTGATAAATTCTTTGACTTTTCAAAGTTCTTCAGCTGTCAGGTGGTCATCACTTTTAACTAGCTGTTTCACAAAGCTGGCATCAACTAAGTTACTTGTGGTGGTTTTCCCCGTGGAACGGTCTTTGCCTTTGAATATGTTTTCCACCGCTGTACAGAGCCCTATTTCTTGTCGTTTCTGCAGTTTTAATGGCCTCTGCGATAAAAGTGAATTTCTGGCATGACTCTTCGATTCTCGATTCATAGAACGAGCCCTGCTTTGACAGGTTCTTTGAAGGTGTCCGATTCTTCCGCAAGTAAAGCATCTCCTGTTCTCATTTTGGCTATTTCGTTGCATATTTTGCAGGATATTTAAGACTTGTGACAGAGTAGATTGAAGAATAGTATTACTAGTGGCCTCTTCACTTTCCTGGAATCTAATTTCTCTTAATTTTACGTGAGAAGATCTAGATATACTTTTTGCTACCTCGTATTCCTAGACTGCAATCAGTGTCTCAATCAACGACTTGTGGTGTTGTAGCCGAAGAGCCTGCTGCATTTCTACATCCTGTAGTCCATCAATGAATGCCTAGATGCCGATTTGTTCTAAGAAATCTTTGTGCGCCAGGGGATAGGCCGAATGCAACAATCTTTTTATATCGGTTTTAAATTCTTGTAGACTTTAATTGTGTTTCTGACTACGAACTTTTAGCTGGCTTTGGAATACTTGTTTCAAATGCTGCTAGCCATATCTTGTCTCCAAAGCTTACACGAGAGATAAATAACTAGATTCTTCTTGGGGAAGCAACTATAAAACATATGCTGCCTGACCTCGCAGATACACTATCAATTAAGTCGCAATCTCTTTCTCGGTCCAGGAATTGGCTCTATCTGCAGCTTTAAGAGGTTATGATTGACAGCCTGTGTTATTTTTAACAGATATGTTATTTTATAAACATACAGAAATAACAACCTCTTCACAAATAACATTACTTGTCCATCATAACCCCGTTAAATTGAAGTCGATATGTTTCCCATGTTGCTTGACCGTCAAACGTGGGTGGAATAAGGGTGTTTTTACCATGGTTTTGTAAGACTGGTGGTCGAATATGGCTTGGGTCGGTTATAGATTTAAGGAGAAAATCAGCTTTTTCCTGATTTATATTCTAATATCAAATCGTTTCAGCAAAAAATATTACTGTTTCAATCACAATTACGTAAAAAATGTTTAACACATTTTAAAACATGTGAAATATTCAGCCACACTACTAATACTGAGTTTCATGTCGATTTTGTAATCAAAGTTTTCAGGACTTTGATACTCGTTTCTCAGACTTTGATGGTTTTGCGAATGAAATTAAGATTTTTCAAAATCCTTTTGACATTGAAACTCTAGCCCTGGAACTTCAAATGGTAAATTATTGATTTACAGTGCAGTAATATAATTAGAAACAAATATTAAAACTACTTTCTGTTGGAATTTTATAAGAGTCTTCCACTGATACAATTTGATAATTTGCTTAAATTTACTCTTGGGCTGTTTTCTATTTTTGGTCATTCTTACTTGTGTGAGAAAACATTTTCCAAAATGGAGTACGAAAAGAATGTTTACGGATCTAAGATAACTGATCAGCATCTTAAATTTCTTTTATTAATTGGTACAAGTAAAATTGACTCACAACTACAAACTTGCGTTAATTTAGCTTTTCCGTTCCTAAGGGATTTTCAGGACAAAAATCATTTGTGTGATTCAGGATATATACATTCCAAACATCGATATACATATACGATACTCTTTACCCCAATATCACTACGAGCCCTAACCACTATATATTTGTCCTTTTCATAATTTTATTTCAGATATTTATTAGGAAACTTATGTTTATGTTTATATTTGTTTATGATCAAATCCCTAATTTTTTTTGGGGTTACATTACCGCGACCCATTTTTAATATAGAATAAAAAATAGAAACTGTCACAAAGATACCGTCACACTTTCAATAACATAAAACGTCAAACGACAACATAAGTTAGTGTTTCATTATGTGCCACAAATTTTAAACGTCAAAAATTCAAAAGTCAACAAAATAAAATAGTGTTTATTATGTGCGTCAAACACGTGAAAAATTTTAAACGTCAAAAATTCCAACATTAAACATTAAACATTAAACATTAAACATTAAACATTAAACATTAAACATTAAACATTAAACATTAAACATTAAACATTAAACATTAAACATTAAACATTAAACATTAAACATTAAACATTAAACATTAAACATTAAACATTAAACATTAAACATTAAACATTAAACATTAAACATTAAACATTAAACATTAAACATTAAACATTAAACATTAAACATTAAACATTAAACATTAAACATTAAACATTAAACATTAAACATTAAACATTAAACATTAAACATTAAACATTAAACATTAAACATTAAACATTAAACATTAAACATTAAACATTAAACATTAAACATTAAACATTAAACATTAAACATTAAACATTAAACATTAAACATTAAACATTAAACATTAAACATTAAACATTAAACATTAAACATTAAACATTAAACATTAAACATTAAACATTAAACATTAAACATTAAACATTAAACATTAAACATTAAACATTAAACATTAAACATTAAACATTAAACATTAAACATTAAACATTAAACATTAAACATTAAACATTAAACATTAAACATTAAACATTAAACATTAAACATTAAACATTAAACATTAAACATTAAACATTAAACATTAAACATTAAACATTAAACATTAAACATTAAACATTAAACATTAAACATTAAACATTAAACATTAAACATTAAACATTAAACATTAAACATTAAACATTAAACATTAAACATTAAACATTAAACATTAAACATTAAACATTAAACATTAAACATTAAACATTAAACATTAAACATTAAACATTAAACATTAAACATTAAACATTAAACATTAAACATTAAACATTAAACATTAAACATTAAACATTAAACATTAAACATTAAACATTAAACATTAAACATTAAACATTAAACATTAAACATTAAACATTAAACATTAAACATTAAACATTAAACATTAAACATTAAACATTAAACATTAAACATTAAACATTAAACATTAAACATTAAACATTAAACATTAAACATTAAACATTAAACATTAAACATTAAACATTAAACATTAAACATTAAACATTAAACATTAAACATTAAACATTAAACATTAAACATTAAACATTAAACATTAAACATTAAACATTAAACATTAAACATTAAACATTAAACATTAAACATTAAACATTAAACATTAAACATTAAACATTAAACATTAACATTAAACATTAAACATTAAACATTAAACATTAAACATTAAACATTAAACATTAAACATTAAACATTAAACATTAAACATTAAACATTAAACATTAAACATTAAACATTAAACATTAAACATTAAACATTAAACATTAAACATTAAACATTAAACATTAAACATTAAACATTAAACATTAAACATTAAACATTAAACATTAAACATTAAACATTAAACATTAAACATTAAACATTAAACATTAAACATTAAACATTAAACATTAAACATTAAACATTAAACATTAAACATTAAACATTAAACATTAAACATTAAACATTAAACATTAAACATTAAACATTAAACATTAAACATTAAACATTAAACATTAAACATTAAACATTAAACATTAAACATTAAACATTAAACATTAAACATTAAACATTAAACATTAAACATTAAACATTAAACATTAAACATTAAACATTAAACATTAAACATTAAACATTAAACATTAAACATTAAACATTAAACATTAAACATTAAACATTAAACATTAAAACATTAAACATTAAACATTAAACATTAAACATTAAACATTAAACATTAAACATTAAACATTAAACATTAAACATTAAACATTAAACATTAAACATTAAACATTAAACATTAAACATTAAACATTAAACATTAAACATTAAACATTAAACATTAAACATTAAACATTAAACATTAAACATTAAACATTAAACATTAAACATTAAACATTAAACATTAAACATTAAACATTAAACATTAAACATTAAACATTAAACATTAAACATTAAACATTAAACATTAAACATTAAACATTAAACATTAAACATTAAACATTAAACATTAAACATTAAACATTAAACATTAAACATTAAACATTAAACATTAAACATTAAACATTAAACATTAAACATTAAACATTAAACATTAAACATTAAACATTAAACATTAAACATTAAACATTAAACATTAAACATTAAACATTAAACATTAAACATTAAACATTAAACATTAAAACATTAAACATTAAACATTAAACATTAAACATTAAACATTAAACATTAAACATTAAACATTAAACATTAAACATTAAACATTAAACATTAAACCATTAAACATTAAACATTAAACATTAAACATTAAACATTAAACATTAAACATTAAACATTAAACATTAAACATTAAACATTAAACATTAAACATTAAACATTAAACATTAAACATTAAACATTAACTAAACATTAAACATTAAACATTAAACATTAAACATTAAACATTAAACATTAAACATTAAACATTAAACATTAAACATTAAACATTAAACATTAAACATTAAACATTAAACATTAAACATTAAACATTAAACATTAAACATTAAACATTAAACATTAAACATTAAACATTAAAGCATTAAACATTAAACATTAAACATTAAACATTAAACATTAAACATTAAACATTAAACATTAAACATTAAACATTAAACATTAAACATTAAACATTAAACATTAAACATTAAACATTAAACATTAAACATTAAACATTAAACATTAAACATTAAACATTAAACATTAACATTAAACATTAAACATTAAACATTAAACATTAAACATTAAACATTAAACATTAAACATTAAACATTAAACATTAAACATTAAACAATAAACATTAAACATTAAACATTAAACATTAAACATTAAACATTAAACATTAAACATTAAACATTAAACATTAAACATTAAACATTAAACATTAAACATTAAACATAAACATTAAACATTAAACATTAAACATTAAACATTAAACATTAAACATTAAAACATTAAACATTAAACATTAAACATTAAACATTAAACATTAAAACATTAAACATTAAACATTAAACATTAAACATTAAACATTAAACATTAAACATTAAACATTAAACATTAAACATTAAACATTAAACATTAAACATTAAACACATTAAACATTAAACATTAAACATTAAACATTAAACATTAAACATTAAACATTAAACATTAAACATTAAACATTAAACATTAAACATTAAACATTAAACATTAAACATTAAACATTAAACATTAAACATTAAACATTAAACATTAAACATTAAACATTAAACATTAAACATTAAACATTAAACATTAAACATTAAACATTAAACATTAAACATTAAACATTAAACATTTAAACATTAAACATTAAACATTAAACATTAAACATTAAACATTAAACATTAAACATTAAACATTAAACATTAAACATTAAACATTAAACATTAAACATTAAACATTAAACATTAAACATTAAACATTAAACATTAAACATTAAACATTAAACATTAAACATTAAACATTAAACATTAAACATTAAACATTAAACATTAAACATTAAACATTAAACATTAAACATTAAACATTAAACATTAAACATTAACATTAAACATTAAACATTAAACATTAAACATTAAACATTAAACATTAAACATTAAACATTAAACATTAAACATTAAACATTAAACATTAAACATTAAACATTAAACATTAAACATTAAACATTAAACATTAAACATTAAACATTAAACATTAAACATTAAACATTAAACATTAAACATTAAACATTAAACATTAAACATTAAACATTAAACATTAAACATTAAACATTAAACATTAAACATTAAACATTAAACATTAAACATTAAACATTAAACATTAAACATTAAACATTAAACATTAAACATTAAACATTAAACATTAAACATTAAACATTAAACATTAAACATTAAACATTAAACATTAAACATTAAACATTAAACATTAAACATTAAACATTAAACATTAAACATTAAACATTAAACATTAAACATTAAACATTAAACATTAAACATTAAACATTAAACATTAAACATTAAACATTAAACATTAAACATTAAACATTAAACATTAAACATTAAACATTAAACATTAAACATTAAACATTAAACATTAAACATTAAACATTAAACATTAAACATTAAACATTAAACATTAAACATTAAACATTAAACATTAAACATTAAACATTAAACATTAAACATTAAACATTAAACATTAAACATTAAACATTAAACATTAAAACATTAAACATTAAACATTAAACATTAAACATTAAACATTAAACATTAAACATTAAACATTAAACATTAAACATTAAACATTAAACATTAAACATTAAACATTAAACATTAAACATTAAACATTAAACATTAAACATTAAACATTAAAAACATTAAACATTAAACATTAAACATTAAACATTAAACATTAAACATTAAACATTAAACATTAAACATTAAACATTAAACATTAAACATTAAACATTAAACATTAAACATTAAACATTAAACATTAAACATTAAACATTAAACATTAAACATTAAACATTAAACATTAAACATTAAACATTAAACATTAAACATTAAACATTAAACATTAAACATTAAACATTAAACATTAAACATTAAACATTAAACATTAAACATTAATGACTGTATCATTAGGAATATAAAGTAATTGTTATATTAAACAGGCATTTATAGTTGTAGCTACTACATATTTACTAAATTAAAGCAATAAATACTAAAGTAATAGTAATAATGACTCTCTATGCTATTTGGGAATAAAGTCCAGTCTAAAGTGTTTCCATTAATAACAATTTTTTGCGAAATTAATAACGTTGAAATGTCAAAGGAAGTAAATAATAGTATACAAATGTAAATGATACATGTGATATTACGGCAAAATCTTTAAATCTACACCACTAAACAATGTAATACATCACCTAACCTTACTTACTTATGAAAATACACTTCGGCACTCACATTATCTAGTTTTTTGCACAAAAGTCACCCGAGAACCATGTAGCTATACACTAAAACTATAGGCCGAAATAGTTTCAAAAAAGTCTAAAATCAACAAAAACGCCCAATATGGAACAATTTACTGTATTACAATATTGTAAACTATCGACCGATAAAATACTATACGTGACGTATAGTATGAATAAAACAAGGTTATTTTCAATTGCGGTGGTGTCACGCTTAACGCTTTTAAAATCCATGCATTTATTTGCAGGCTTATTAATGGTGTTTGCCCTAGTTTAAGTTAGTATTTGCAAAGTTTTATTTAGCAAGCGTATGTATGTAAAAACGATAGGTACAAAAAATGTCCTGCATTATAATTTAAAAATAGGTGCTGCTAAAATATTAAGTCTGCTGAAAGCAGTTAAAATAGCTTAATGTACTTTGTACACATTTCACACGTTTTTTGTTTTGTTACAAGTCATTTTATTTAGAGACTTACTATTAGAAATGTTGCGGGAAATATTGCGACAAATCTGCCCATAATGCATTGGAGTGGAAAACACTGCACTAGGTACGAAAATGAATTGGTGGGGACACTTGATATGTGGCAATATATCTCGAAACTCTTCTAATTAATAAAACTTACTGCTATTAGTGAGTTATAGGTAAAAACTATTCTCAAATATGAAAAGGTTAAATTGCACAGCCTGGCAACAGTGTAGCAGGCAAAGCATGTTGGTTCTTTTACGAAATCTCTACGCGCTACCTTTCTTTATAATATATGACCGGGTTTAAAAGGTGAATAAATGTATCTATTGTTTCTAAAATCTAAGGATAGTGCAGTAAATCTTTAGCATGGTACCAAGCGAAGAAAAATATGCGCAAGATGTTAAATGGTATATTTAATTTAATCAGTAAAATATTAATTTCTACATAAAAATGTAGAAATTATTAAATTAAATTAATAAAATGTAAAAACAACTCCACAATAATATAAAAGAACAATTATAAATCAACATGTACTCATTCGCATCTACTTATAAACAATAACTTTTTATGTTGAAACACAATATACTACTAACTCTCCCAAACTGAAAAAAGTTACTTGCTTAACTATAGCCAATATATATTTGTTTATAACGAAAACTATAAGAACCAATAAATTTGACTGTTAAACAGAAATCATAACAAAAAAATATAATATAAACACATAGAAGGATTTCAGACATAGTGGCATTTTAAAATTCCCAGATTGGAAGAGGCTATTTATTTCGCTGCCCCATACAGGTCTTACGAGATAGCTTAACTTACTTGTATAGTTTTACTTTTTACTGTTTACTTAAATGATGACCATACCCCTTTGGTCACGAAGTATTTAACTAAATTAACTAAATTTTGAAATAATTTATTGTGCTGTGTAAGCGCTTAATTAACTAGATTTTGAAATATTTTCCAGTATCACATAAGTTATTAAATCATAACTCACTGACTAAAACATTCTGTGTAAAAAAATATAAATAGGGTTAAATAACCTTAGAAATATTCGTTTAAAAACAGAGTTTTTATTTTAACAAATAATTATTAGGCACAGTGCACACCAAATTCTCAATATAATATCGAGGGAGTCATATCAGAAGGGCGTAACAAATAACTTTTTCAGAATACGCCTTTCTGATATTATAATTTTGCAAAATTGGTTTATACCTCAAAGTAAAACTACTTAGAATAGGATGTTAATATTATTTATGAAACCATACGCCTTTCTGATATATCAAGGATAGCGATTAAATAAACCCATAGGCCCGAAAATCCTAAAAACATTAATTAGAGCCATTAATGCTCCTACAACGATCTGATATGATGCCATCGATATAAAAAACCTGATATCACCAATATTAACACCACGAATCACCAGTTTAATGTCGACAAAAACCTCTCAAGCGGGTGTGAAATTGGTTAGCACTACAAAACGGATATTTATCTACAAATCACATAAATTTCCCTAAAATCCATATACTTGTCCTTCCACAATTATAATTAAGGAAAAATCTAAGAAAACCCGGTACATGGGAAGACCTGAAGGTCACATAAATTAAGATTTTTCCCCTGACGACAATTAAAATGTGACTTGCTTTTTTAAACCTCGAGAAGAACTTAACCAAGAAGACTGGACACGTTGTCTAGCCTGCTGCTTGACATGACAAGGCCAAGTGTGTTCAGAAAATAATCATTAAAAAATCAATCATTTACCAATATTGTTTAGGGACTATTGTTTAAAAACTAAGTTAACAGAATCCAAGAAACGTACAAAACTATATCTATATGTAATAAAAAATTATGTATTTAACCCTAGAATACTAGACATTCGTAAATTTTACTACGCGTCTCAGTGTGTGTCATTTTTTTTTTACTTCTGGGTCATGCATCGCCCTGCCCCTCTCAGTACCTTCCTGTTTAGTCATTGCCTGAGGTGGTGTGTGCAGATAGTTAATGACTTATCCCTAAATGTGGTAGTTTTATGAAAATCTAGTAATCAAGTACAGTTTTCGGCCCTATCAACTGATAATTTTCATTGGTTATAAAAAATAAAGAAAGTATGTTTTTTCTTGAAAAGTAAATTACTTTTTTTATTATTTTGAACTTTATTGTAACTAATTACTTTTTTCAAAAAATATCTAGGAAAAATTTAAGTGACGAAGATATACAGGCTGAAGGGTAGCGTACAGCGTGGAGAGGACAGCAAGCCGGATTCTTTTGAAGACAGCGGTAGTGATTGGGAGAAGGACAATGTAGAATATGAAATTGAATAGTCTTCAGGTGACAAAAGTGTTCTAGCAGAGGGGGATAATGTAGAGTATGAATTAGATTTTTCAGATGACGGCAAAAGTACCATAAATGGAATAAATAAAGAAATTTCAATCGCATCAATAAGTGATGCGTTCTTATCTCAATATATTATGAAGTCTAAGAGGACTTCTTTAAAAGGAAAGAATGGCTATAAATGGTCTGCGAAAATGCCTTTAAATATATTGTAACCAGTGCAAGCAACCAATATGTGAAGAATACCGGGGTGATATATGGCATGTCTGTAAAGCCTTTTTTTTTTTTTGGACATTCGAAACTGTATCTCAAATCGGTCAGGTAGAATTTTTAACAACGAAACTGCATCCCGGGTACCACGAAACTGCATCGCGGTGTAAATTTTATTATTTCTAAAATTCTACGAAAATTTAACCAGTGTTTTCAAATGTAATTTTTGAAAGTAGGTACCTACCTACAAAGTAAAAGAAACATACATAAAAGTACTTTTTTGAACCCTTACCAGAAAAATATTAGAAAATAGGACATGCATATAACAGAATTATTGGAAGATATATTTTTATATACTGATTATTCCAGTAATAATTAACATAGTAATAATTGTTGTTTTGTGATGAGGTTATTTGGATAAAACTAACTTAAATTACCAAATGGACTTTTAATTAGATTTAGTTCCAGGTATAAACGGATTATTTATGGAAAGACCAGTATACTATCGCCAAATATTATTAATTTTAGTTTGTTTTTGTCTTTGAGTTGGTGTTTTTGTGCAGTTTTTAATAATGGAAGCAACATTTTGTTGTGAGAGATCCATGCCATTATTGATAATTCATGGCTATATATTCAGTTTTCAAAAATGTTGGCCAATAAAACAGTAAAACGATGGCAATGCAGTAAGCGAACATGTAAGGCATTTGTGAAAACCCAAGGATCTGCCGATAGAATAGTGCAATCAGTTTTGGATCACAATCATGAAAAATTATCCGATGAAGTTTTTAACAGACATCTCGTGAGTAATTCAGTTAAGCGTAAAGCTGTGGAGGACATTTGTGAAAAACTTTTAAAACTTATTAGAAACGAAATTAAAAATTCTGCAGTCGAGGACATTGTAAGATTGAGGCAAAATATATATAATGCTAGATCTTCTATTCTTTTTAAAAATCCTAAAAATATTTCCGAATTTTATATGGCAATTGAGTCGTCTCCTATTTTAAACAATCAGAACGAAAACTTCTTGCTTAAAAATCACAAAGAAAATAATATTGTTATATTTTCGTGTTTATCAAATCTTAAATTTCTGTCATCTGTTTCTTGTTGGAATGTTGATGGTACAGTTGTTTTATATGTCTAATACTGCACGATCCTTAGTATTTATTTTTGTATTAAAGTTTATTTAACATAGTTCAGTATTCTAGGGTTAATTAATATTTATTTATGCAGAAAGTGCAAAAAGTAAGTGTTTATTGCACGCAACACGTCGAGTGCAGTAAACACTTTTTGCACGAGTTGCATACAATATTTTTTCTACGTTCATGCAAAAACCAAAAAATGTTGTATTATTCAAATCATAGTAGCCTTTGTTTGAAGCATTTATTTACGTTTGTGTTCATAATTTGTAATGACATTTTTAATAAAAAACATTTTTTTATTAATTTATTTATTAAATGATTGAAAATAATATAAAATATGCAATTTTTTTTAAAACGTAACACAGAAAATGAAAATGGACTAAATATTTGGCGTTGATTTGAATATTTATGTTTGTCATGATCATAAAACGCTGTAGTAAAATGACAGATAAGTGTAATCAAATTTTTATTGCACTAGTGCAATAAAGAACCAGTTTTTTCACTAAATATAGTTCAATAAAGTTTTGTTTTTTGCATGAACGTAGAAAAAATAAATAATCGATATTTTTTTTATATTTCTGCACCTAAGACGAGTTAAAATTAATATTAATATTATTAAGCTATTGCATAGCTTTCATCGCGAACTTTGAGCGCGGCGACCGAATCAAGAAATTTCCGTAACGACCGTAACGAAAATAAACCTAACACCCTCCACTCCGACCGGCACAGCGGTGCAGCGTTAAATGCCGTAGAAAGTTTTATCCGAATCCGACCCTATTCGTATTAGTATAAAGCAGAGTTAAATATACGTCTGCGGACTGCAACGTTTATGCAATACAAGAACTAGAAGAGCTTTATACAATTAAGTAATAATGATACTTTTATAGTTTTTAAATCATATATTTATGTAATTCCATTAAATTATAATTCAAAAAGATAAACAAATAGGAAATATATTTTTTTCAATAAGTACAACAATATTAACTTCTCATTTATTCAATAAAAGAAAAAAAAATTGTTTTCTTATCGATCACCACGCTCAAAAAGTGTAACTTGAATTAATATCAAAGAAAAAACGAATTAATATTAAAGAAAAAAATACTGTATAAATAAAATAAATAAATATTTATAATTGCGTAAGTTGATAAAAAATGCTATGCAATAGCTTTACCGCGGCAGTCCCCGAATGTCACCCGTATTTTTGTTTAAAAATAAAGATAACTTTACTAAGTGTATTTGAAAGTTGACCACAACTAGACATATAAGTTGAATTTTTCCGAAAATAGTTGTATTTTCTTTACCAGGCCGATTACTTCGTATAAGTGTTTCTCTAAATTCGCAGCACTCGGTATCTGCCTGGTTGCTACTGATACGAAAACAAAAAAAAGAATCCATAATAATTCCATGAAAGCTGCAGCCGTCAATGAACCAGCAAAAAAGCCCATAAACTGTTATGATAGTTATCTGTATCCTGTGCATTAATAAATATACCGGCTAACAAAAAACTGACCCGGACTGACCAGATCCCGTTGAATAAAAAAAAGCAATGGGCTATTTAGAAACAGAATAAATCAGTGGCGTAGGATAGCTTTTGCGTAGTAAAGGAATCCTCAAATGCTTTTATTTTTATGAAGAGGTAAATTTTCAGTTGCTTGGACATGTTTTATAAATTATATCTTTTGAAATTTTAAATATTCTGTTAAGTATATTTATTTTACAATAGCTAATTACCTGAATATGAGCAAGGTAGTCCATCTATGAATCTCCTTAGAAATTGGGGGATAAAAATCTACAGTGAACTAAGTGTAAAAAGTAACACTGGGTACTAACTACAGAGTAGAAATAGCTGCATGCGTTCCTTCAAGTCAGCATGATTTAACAAAAAAAATCCATGACTCAAAAATGACGAAATCTAGCTAGAAGTTTTTTATCAAAATCATTTTTAAACCATGTGTGCTTATTTGTTTCGCTCCATGTACCTAAAAATTTTGACAAAAAAGTTTATCGATTACATTTTTGTGTAACTTATATTTTATCATTTATTTAAACAAATTTACAAATAATGTTTCTCATTAAAATGAGTACTAGTAAAACCAGTTTTCCTTGTTTTTTAATTTAAAAAAGAATCAAGGTCGATATTTCAATTAGCTTTAAAACTATAACGATGTAAAATCAGGATACGGAATTTTTAAAAATAATCAATTTTTCTCGTCTTTTTTTTTAAGAAAAGATTCGGGAACACAAGCCCCATTGAGAATGTAAAATGTTTACTTTACAAAATCTATGCGATCCAATCTGGATATACACCAAAAAAATTACATTTTAAGGCCAATTTTGCTCCACTGAGAATTAATTCATTTTATTACTTCTGATGCGACCCATTCAGTACCACCTAATTCACTCGTAATCACAACACTTATAGATTCAGAAAATGGTTTTTATTGAAGACACCGGTTCCAAAACACATTTTATAGTATTTAGGCTCCTCCCGTCAGGAACAAATTTTATACCGCCGACCACACCATTCAATGGCTGTCTTTCTACCAGAAGGGTAAATCATTGTATTGAGTCCGATACATAAGAACAAAGAGCTGTGAGAGAATTCTTCAAGCAGCACCCAAAATAATACTATGAGCAGGGTGGTGAAACAATCGGATATGTGCCGTAATTGAGATTGCAGTTATTTGTGAATATATTTTTCAGTAAAGTTTTTATGGACCAAAACTGGGTTTTAATTAAACAAGTTTTGTAAAGTGAATTTTAAATTAATATTAATTCCACCATTTTTCGGCGACATTTTCTTGCCCGTTAACTGTACCAATGATACTCCTGAAATAAGCGTCGAGAATGAAAGTGGCCTCAAGAATGGCTAACGGTACCTGTATTGTTTTCAAATCAATGCGCGATATATCTCTTCTTTTACGGTATCTCAGCAGCAGATCGTCGATGGTCTACATGCCGCGTGTTGGCAGGTGTTCTTGTTAATGCGGACCCATCAGTTGATCAATTTAAAGATCCAGTTGTTGGAATTTTCAGAACTGCACAGCAGGAATTCTAAGACAGGTTACATTTTTATGATGCGCTTCATTGAACGTTTCTGTTTTAATATTTATGTGAAGTGCGAGTTGATCGTTGCTAATTTTTGAATCAATTAAGGAAAAAGTACGCCAATTATTGGGATCATTGGTCGCATAAATATAAAATTGACAAGTATTTATACGTATTAAAGTTCTTTTGAGTATATATAAAAAAATATTCATTAATGCTACAACTTATACAGTTAAAAGTTTTAAGACACAGGAACTTCATGTTGCTATTCTAGATAAAAATAAAGTTCAGAATCATTTAAACTGGCTTACTAAAATTTATGTTTCTGTAGCAGTTAAACAATGTATATGAAAAAATCAATTATTCGCAGCAATAATAAAACACCATCATAGAGATCAATCTCGCTTCTAACTGTAATATTAAAACTGTTTATAAAATTGTTCTTTAGAAGACTGAATAAGATAATCGACAAAAAATTTTGTCGACCCATATTAAATTGATTAGATACATCGAATAATAAATAAAATATATTAATTACCACTTTAAATATATCAATCAACACTATAAATACATTAATCAATGACAACCCTCTTTTTTTCAAAACACATTAATCAAAACGAACTGTATCTGAAGACGCAGTCCCCCGAAACATCAATGTGAAGTTTGTCAAAATGATAAAGAGAAGTAGATAAAAATTGTTTTAATAATTCAAATATTATTTTTTATTATTATTATTAATTTTGTTAATTTAACGTTTAATTGAACTTAAAAATTCTGATTATATTGTTAAATAATCTTTCCAAATAGCACGTAAGATAATTTTTTTAAAACATTCTCACTTCGAGGAATCACTGGAAAAATGTATTAAACAGTATTTTTTGATATCTCAAAAGTCTTCGATAAAGTCTGGCACCAAGACTATTTAAAATATTTTTTTTTGTTGCCATATGTCCCACTTAAAATAATAATAAATCCCAGCAAATATTTAAAGTTAAAAATAGAAAACGAATAATTTAAACTCAAGTCAATATCTGCTGGCGTTTCACAGGAACGTGTTCTTAGCTATAGTCAATGAAGATAGAGCTGTGTTAACCATAGGATCAATTCCTGTAATAACAACACCTAAACTTTAAAACGGATTTTACAGTCTATAAATCCGATCTAAACAGTGGCGCATAAAAACCAAAGAAGAAAAATTAGCGTACATTTACTTTGCCGATCGAAGAATATAATATATTATTATATCAATAAACAAACGACAATATTACAGCGAACAGTCCGCTAAAGAACAACCGTTTGTCACCATTATTACAACTGTAAACTATTGTTATCAATATACTATTAAGAAATGAAGACAACACTGTCACCAGCCAGTGCTGAAGAAACACCCATTCACCAGTAGCAAATAAAATAATTAAAATAATAAACACAAAATAATCCCTTAATAGCATAGCCTTTCTTGGCAACTAGTTATAGTATCTTCTGGTCTTTAAAAGTAAAAACGCTAAAGCTTCACAAATTCTCAGAATACTTTATAACTGGTTTTGGAAAGAAGAGGAGAGGAAATTCTGAGAATATTTTGTAACTGTTTTTGGAAAGGAGAGAAGAGAATACTATTAACAAGTAAATAAACAGTAACATAATATTCTAAATAATTAAAAATACCTAATAGTCTCAGTATAAATGAAATCAATTTTTATTTAAGGAATAAAGCAAACATCAATTACTACGACTTAGGTACTATTTCATAATTAGTCCACTTTTTAAAAAAGACTGAAATGATAATTAAAATACACACCTTACGATTTATGACAGATAGAGAACTTCCTATTGGATTACATGGTTTGGACTTATATCATTGTTAAATTAAACTATTAATCAAACTTCTTTCAAAGAAGTAAAACTAAACAACGCATTTAACATGCACACAAATCGCTGCACAAATTAAGGTGCTTTGGGACATATGAACCCGAAAGAACCGTCTATACTAGAGCAGCCTTTCAGCAAGAGTTTCGGGCAGCAGCCCTTACTCAAGCCTCTTTCTGTCGAGTACCAACTATCTATTTAAATCAAAATATATGTGACAGTTCCAATATTATTATAAAGAATATTAACATTTATTGACATTGAATAACTCTTTCAATGAAGGCTATTGATTGGAGTAAAATTGAGTGTTTTTCTATTTCACTATTTATAGTCAAAACATTTAATACTTTTAGAACTTTTGTGTAATTTTTTATATTTTACTATTAATAATTCCAATTATTACAATATTAGTCTAGTTAAAAAGTGCTTTTTGGATCTAGCTTTTTTCTCCGCCTCCCCAAAAATATAAACGAGGTGTCATTCGATTCGAAATAGTCTGTAGATGATACTTTCTTCTGATTCGAAATAGTGTGTAGATGACACTTTCTTGTGATAATACTCTTTAAACCTGCCCTTTTTAAGTATTTCCCTTAATTTATTGTTATTTTACCCCTCGTTTTACTCGCATTTATTATAAATTATTTGTTTTAAATTCATATACTTTATTTTAAAAAATTACTTGATGTTATAATTATACTACCTATTATGTTTAAATTATTAATAGTTTTGCGATTATAGGTTAGAGCCACAAAACTATTTTTGTGTTAAAAGTAGATCCATAGAAAGCAATATAATTTAAAAAGGCCTTCTTTCCAAGGGCGGTTTCAATACGAATTTTCGGCGAGGGGGGGTCATTGCCTTTAGTCATTCCGTTTTAAGCATATTTTTTTGAATAAAAGGTCCCTATATCGTAAGAATTTTCTTCTCTGGGGGGAGGGGGGTGAGCATGGCCCCCAAGGCCCTCCTTTGGAGCCGCCTTGCTTCTTTCAACATACAAATAAATGAAAACTTTATAAATAAAATGAAAAACACAAAATATTGAATTGAGGAAATTTATGACTAGGAGTTTACTAATTATTAATTACAATTCGCTGGTTGAATCTATTTTGCGATATGGCATAATGTGGACTATATATTACCATTCAACCCCTTAATGTAATTAAAAATTGTAAAATTAAAATTATCTACAAAAAAACCAGCATTATATCCTACCTGCCTTTCATATAATAAAAAAGTGCTTTGTATAATAATATTATATTATATGTCTTGCTGTACCTTTATTTACGGAAAGCCTGAATTGAGATACACTACAAATTATTTGCAATAAATATTAAAAGAAGCATACACACATTTTTAAATAATTTTTTATTTAAGAGCCATTCACACATCACAGTTTACATCTTGATACTTGATAGGCACAGCCAAGCATTATTCTGATTTTTGCCAAATAAAATAGCCGGTTAATGATTCAATGGGATTGCGACAGAGAGCCAGTAAATTTGATGAAGATGTTTTTGTGGCTAGGGGCGAAATAGTAGTAAGCTTAAGTAAGCACCACCATAAAAAAGTAATTATTAAGAAACTGCTTATATATTTTTCATAAATTGGCAGGATTGCGACTAATTTCAAATAAAAATAGCCTCTAAAATGTTTATGGTTGCAAGTATGAAGGTCGCAACCCGCCTTAGAAATCTCACCTTTACAATCAACAGTTGTTGTTTGACAGGTCGTTGGAGAATATTTGAAATGTATGGAATGTTAAGAATGTTAGACGTTAGGAATTATTGGAATTCATAAAATTAGTCACATAAGAAATACATAGGCGGATTTTAAGAAAATTGATATTAAAGTGGTTAGGATGAACTGAAAATTCTGAAAATTATTTGGGTTCTAAGCTAGAAGTAAGTATTCAAAAAATCAAAACCGCAAGTCAATCAAAACTTTCGTTCGTCACACTTTTGACATACTTTGTTAAAAATATTGCACATTTATAATTGGAGATCTAACTAATATATTTGTTCGACAATATGGATTATAATAATTTTTTAATTAAAAAATCGACTTCAAAATCGTGCAGATGCCCTTAAAAATTATTTTATTTTCTTATAGATCATCAGACCCTGAGTAATTGTATACAGAATTCCCCCTGAGGTATCCCCCTTTCAAACAAAAAAAGAACAAAAAATCAGACAACGTGATAAAGAATTATCGCTAAAAATACATAAAAAATTAAGATTTTGATGATTTTCTCATAGAAACCATCATTATACATTAACCAAATTTATATGGGACCACCACCGAGGCACCACCTTTCTAACAAAAAGGAATCATAGAAATCAAAAAACAAGAATTATCGCTGAACATACATAAAAAAATTCCGACGAAATTAGAACCTCCTCCTTTTTTGAAGTCGATTAAAAAAACAGTGATTCAATTCTCGGTAAAGATATATTAAATTTTCTTAAAATATACGAACTTTCAATTTTGAAATGACTAATTTATGCAATAAGAAATTTCACATCAAATGTAATAATTAATTTTTATAGGATGTCCATTATTTAAAATAAATATATTTCAGAAAGTTTCTCTGAACACGTTCTATAGTTTGTATAGAATTCTGACAGACAAGTGACAATATTCCAATTTACTTCTAACAAATGAAATGTATAACAATTTTAAAGTTTTAATATTAGAAAAACTAGACCAATTACGCACGCAATGTCCCAGCAACTTAGACGCAGCGGCAGTTATATTTTCAATATGCTCACTAAAAGTAAATTTGAAGTCAAATTTCATTTTGTTTTTTAGTTTTTACTTGAAGCAATAATAATTATATCAAGTTTTGATATGCTATCCAAAATTATATAAGAGTTAATAACTGTATCATCTGTTATGATTTAAAGATAAAAAGGGTTAAAATATAAGAAGACGCTGGAAAAGAAAGTTGCAAACGCATTTACGATTGATTGAGGATTATCAAAAACGTCAGACTCATACATCAAACTACCCGGTATTCTTGATTTGCCACGTTTTATATTTATATAAGGCTAGAATTTTATTGAATCATTATGAAGAGTCTTACAAACATTTTACTTTTTCCACAAAAAGAAAAGCTTTTCAATAATATTTTGGCACCGTATTTACTGCGAAGAAAAGCTAGTTTTCACATTTACAGATTCAGAAAATAACTGGCAGTATGTGGCAGATACAGTTCATCAAATTTCTAGAGGTGTTCGACGCCCAGACAGAGAACGCGCTACGTGTGACTAAGATAGCTATTGTACAGTCTGCTAAACAAGTTATTTTAAATAGTTTTTAATATTTTTAGGTAATTAAATTTTAAAAGTGTGGAATAGTTTAGGGATTAAATTGGTCTGATTGGACTTTCTTAGAACGTTTTTAAAAGCAGCTAAAGATAGTATGTAGAATTGAAAATAATTATTATGCCATAAAAGGTGTTTTGGAATTCCTTCAACCTTTTGAAATTGAGTCAGAAAATATAAATTTTATAGGATAGCGGAAAATACCTATAATTTTTTTGTAGGCCTTTGTAAATCGTGGAAATAGTTTATATTTTATTTCTACCTTATTAAGGAAAATGGTACCTAATATTAATAACGGTTGTTTCTGAAACATTACTAAAATTTTCGAAATTTTGTTTTTCTACAAAATAATAAACTATACTATTTAGAAAAAAATTTATTTCTCTTATAATTTTATAAAAAATAACAGGGGAATATTTACATTTCTTGATCTATTAAACAAAACGATAAATTATCTCGACGAATGACACCATGTTCTAGTACGGAAGCTAGCTTTACATTTTTGTTGGTGGTTTGATGGGTTTCATATCAATTTTTTGTAATTGTAGTTTACACGTACATATACCTCTTAACACTTGTTTGCTTTATTAAAAAAGTGTGTTGTTGTGATTTACGTCGAAATAAGTCAAAAACAACTTGAAACCCCATATAAAATCAAAAAGGAGAAACGGAAAAAAATTGAGCCTGTAAATGAACACAACTCAGAAACAAAAATAGCTATCTAATAATAAAAAAATAAAATTTGATTCTTGTGCAGCTTCATCTATATCATTAACTGTTTTTGGTTTTTTAATGGTTTTTCTTGGAGATGAAAATTCCGATATCTCACGGTTATCGATTCTTTTTTTCTCTCCAGAAATGCGGACGACAGTGTTTTTAGATACTCCTGTGGCTGCAGCAACACGATCATTTACATTTTTAAATGGTATTGAAGGTGAATTAAAGTTTCCTTCTCTTCTCATAAACTCTATAACATTGGCTATTATTTCGCGAGATTGACTGTTAATCACGCGGCCTCTTAATTTGCTATTAAACTCCATACTTACGTTCTATTAAACTGTAATGAGCAAAAAACACAAACGAAAATAAAAGAAATGTTTTAGCGAAATTTACATCTGACATTTACTTCTGAATGAAATAGTGAAATACTTGATGCGCAGAGTGTACTTTCATTGCGTAAATCCGTCGGGATGCCTGTCAGTAGTGCTTTCTCTGTCTAGCCGTCGAAAGCCTCTAGAAATTTGATGAACTGTATTGGTATTCGGGCAGTGTAACTTTTTTTTGTTATGGAGGCACATCATACACACATAGACACCGTTCTATTTGTTAAACACAATATTTGTAAATTACAAAGTTTTTTATCTGGTCGTTTCATAGACCACACGGTGCAGGAACACCATCTGATGATTATTAAAATATTTTCTTCCACTTCCCAGAAAATTCTGAAAAAAAAAAATTAAATAAGTAAGCCTAGATTGTAATGGATTTTACCAAAATTTTTCACTACTACGGGATAAGGGGACGATAAGTACAGTTGATGCGAATAAAAAAACAGAAAGTAATACATCTGCTCTCAAAATAGTATCCACTTAATCTACTTAGTTGATTAAAAAGAACTTTCTCTTGTTGCTAAATTGTATATTAGGAATTATTTCGATAAATGGGAAAATTCCACCATTTTGGATGTTTTGAAAAGATCTTAAAGTCTCAAGAAAATGGAATTGTATTCTAAGGAACTTTGAAACATCTTTGGGGAATATTTTCAGTTTAATATTATAGCAATCTGGGAGTTTTATTAAACAAGTAGAGGTGGTAGTAAAATTAATAAGAAGAGTTAACCGAAACAGTTGAGTTTTAAGCCTTCCGGAAATGGGGAGATGTTTACGGTTACTGTTTGCGAAACAATTACCATTGTTTGCTTTGGAAATTGCAAATTAAAAATGAGCAGATCCATTTTAAGCTATGATACCTATTTTTTTCTCCATACAGGGTGTAACAAAAATATGTACAGCAAATTTAACCACAGTTTCTGGGGTCGAAAATAAGTCGATAAAGCTAAAAAATAGTCTAAAAGTTACAGGTTGTTAAAATAGAAATGTTAGAAGTGATTTTTGCTCTTACTCTAAAACGACTTAACAAATTTTTAAAATGCTTTATTTCTGTTTTATTATTTGTTTTATTATTTGTTTAATTATTAGTTATTTTATATATTTACGTTGTGTTTTTACTTTATTAACAGACTTTAAAAAAAGAAGAGGTTCTTAATTTGGGAATATATATATATATTAAGTGTAAGGGTTAAAGAAAAGGTCCTTTATTTCTCACAAGTTTGACTTGTGCGTGCGTGCGTGCGTGTGTGTGTGTGTGTGTGTGTGTGTGTGTGTGTGTGTGTGTGTGTGTGTGTGTGTGTGTGTGTGTGTGTGTGTGTGTGTGTGTGTGTGTGTGTGTGTGTGTGTGTGTGTGTGTGTGTGTGTGTGTGTGTGTGTGTGTGTGTGTGTGTGTGTGTGTGTGTGTGTGTGTGTGTGTGTGTGTGTGTGTGTGTGTGTGTGTGTGTGTGTGTGTGTGTGTGTGTGTGTGTGTGTGTGTGTGTGTGTGTGTGTGTGTGTGTGTGTGTGTGTGTGTGTGTGTGTATGTGTGTGTGTGTGTGTGTGTGTGTCGCATAACTCATGAACCGATACACAGAAAAACACCAAATTTTAAACTTAAGCTTTGTTCCAGCGTCCAATGTGCTGATTAGATTTTGGTCAGTGTAGGAACATCTGGGGGGTACTTTATAGGTGGTCATTTTTATATTTTATGAAATATATCTGTTATTTACATTTCGGAAAATTTTTGTCCCATACAAAATTTTCCTAAAATGGTCCGTATTCGAGAAATTTGACAAAATGTAAAAAAAATATTTTTTTTATAAAAATTGTTCAAACAAAAGTTATTTGTAATATAATTCTCTATATTTTTTATTTTATACATAATTTCCGTATTTAAGATATTTGAGAAAATGTGTAAATTTCGAAATTTGAAGAAAACTAAAAAACGGATAAAGAAAAAAACAATAAATTTTAAACTTAAGTTTTATTTCGGGCTGACGTGAAATAATTAGATTTTGGACAAAGTCGGAACATCTGGGGGGTACTTTATGGGGGCCGTTTTTATATTTTGTGGAATATATCTGTTATTTATGTTTGGAGAAAAAAAAAATAAAAGTTATTTTTAATATTATTATCTATAATTTTTGCTTCATGTCAAAATTTCCTGAAATTTGACAAAATGTGCAAAATTCCGATTTTTATGAAAATTGTTGAAATAAAAGTTGTTTGCGATATCGATCTCTATAATTTTTTTTTTACATGATTTTTCTAAAATGGACCGTAATGGAAAAATTGTAGGAAAAGTGCTAAATTTAAATTTTTCAGTATTTTCATTTTCAATGAATATCTATAGAAAAATGTTTCGAGGTAGATGTATGTGGAAAATGTATATATTTATTTTATCCTCTAAACATTTATGGATGTGCTGCAATAGGTTGTACAAAATAACCGGAAAAAGCCGGTAATAACTAGATAGGAAAGTCATGTGTTGGACACATCAGATTTTTTGTGTTAGAAAATGGGTATAGGTCTGTGGTTCTCAAAGTGGGTAGTGATATATGTATATTAAAAAATCATGTTTTAATACATGTTATTACCTGATAATATAAGACAAATTAAGAAAACACACCTTTTTAAAAATATAGTGAAGAAATTTATGAGTACACTGCCCAAATCAGAAATTATAAAAATAATTGAAAATTAAAAAAATATATATCAAAAAAATTATTAAATTACCTTAATTTATGTCTTACTTACCTTCTTAACTAGCACTGGGATATTTATAAAAAACGAATATAAAAAAAATTAAAAAGCTATGTAAAAAAAAGATATTAAATACCATGTTAAAAAAAAAAATAAAACAAATATGTAAAAAAATTGTTAAAAAATATAAAAAAAATTGTTAAAAAATGTAAAAAAAAATTGTTAAAAAAAATAAAAAAAAATTGTTAAAAAATGGTTAAAAAAATGTTAAAAATAAAACTGCCTACTCACTAAATAAACAGGGATTACGTATATTACCTTTCTTCCATATATACTTTTTCTGTTTTCTCTGTTAGTTTAAGTTGTCTATCTAGAATTTTTGTTTTATTTTGAATTAGGGCTTAAGAATAAAATATTAAGAATGTTAAAAATAGTTTCTTAAAGTAAACGCAAAACTCACGCACAAATCTCTCCTTGAGATTTTAGTGGGAGCTCAGTTTATTTTCCGCAACTATTTAAATTTTCTATTGTAAATCTGTTCTTATATTTATATTTTTTGTGGAAAATAAATTATTATTATTATTATTATTATTATTATTATTATTATTTTGGCAGCTCTATAAATAAAATTGTTTCGATACCTACTTTGCTTACTGAATCCTGTATTAAAACTAAAATTAAGTAGATACCTACCTACCTACCAGTATATAGCAGTTTCTCCATTGGTACATTTGTGCAGTGAACACCAATTAAATTTAATAATAAAATAAATAATTTTTTCAAGTTAAATAATTTTATTAAAAAATTGCAATTAAATGTAAAAAATATTTTAAAAGATCCCTGTTAAATAAAAAACAGTGTTAATGGCATATTTTCGATATAAAATCGTGTGGCGATGATGGGCCAAACCACAAAAGTACTAAAATTATTTTTACTTTTAAGAACAATTCTTTAACTCAAAAAAAATATTTATTTTATTTCCAACTTTTTAGTTAAATTATGTGTGTCGTCTAGTAGTATATTAGAGAAATTCGCTGGGTTTGTTATTGTTGTATTGTTTTATATTTATGCGTTTATAATTATTACTTTAATAATTACTATATATGAAGATGTGTTAATTTCTTTCTTGAAGCGCACAAAATAATTGAATACATGCTTTGAATTCTCACGATTCGCCACTGCTACCTAGTCGTGACGAAATCCAAATAAACTTATTGCGCCGGCAATCATGCACGAATCGAATATCTGTCATAACTTTTTTGTACGAATTCGTACATGAGATAATTCCTGTCGGTAAGAGTTGCATTTCCAATCTTTTGCAACGTTAACTTAAAAAATCTGATGTGTCCAACACATGACTTTCCTATCTAGTTATTATAGGCTTTTTCCGATTATTTTGTACAACCTATTGCAGCACCTCTATAAATGTTTAGAGGATAAACTAAATATATACATTTTCCACATACATCTAACTCGAAACATTTGTCTATAGATATTCATTGAAAACAAAAATACTGAAAAATTTAAATTTAGCACTTTTCCTTCAAAACGGTCCATTTTAGAAAAATCGTATAAAAAACAAAAATTGTAGAGATCGATATCACAAATAACTTTTATTTAAACAGTTTTTCTAAAAATTTGAATTTTATTACATTTTGTCAAATTTCTCGAATACGGACCATTTAAAAAAAAAATTGTATACAACCAAAATTATAGATAATACTATTGTAAGTAATTTTTATCTGAACAATTTTCTTCTCCAAACATAAATACCAGATATATTTCATAAAATATAAAAACGGCCTCCCATAAAGTACCCCCCCAAATGTTCCTCCTTTGTCCAAAATTTAATAATTTCACCCCAGGCCGAAATAAAACTTAAGTTTAAAATTTAATGTTTTTTCCTTTATCCGTTTTTGAGTTTTCTTCAAAATTCGAAATCTATACATTTTCTCAAATATCTCAAATACGATCCATTTTAGAGAAATT
>OV651813.1:75176575-75306575 GCA_927349885.1 Psylliodes chrysocephalus
ACACACACACACACACACACACACACACACACACACACACACACACACACACACACACACACACACACACACACACACACACACACACACACACACACACACACACATCATTCCGAAAATAGTCAAAACCTGGAGGTCGAAAAAAATCATGATTTCTATACTTTCCTTATCTGTATACAGATAGGAAAGTAAAAAAATATTATTTATTTTATTTCCAACTTCTTAGTTTAATTATGTGTGTCGTCTAGTAGTATAATAGAGAAATTTGCTGGGTTTGTTATTGTTGTATTGTTTTATATTTATGTGTTTATAATTATTACTTTAATAATTACTATATATGAAGATGTGTTAATTTCTTTGTTAAAGCGCACAAAATAATTGAATACATGCTTTGAATTCTCACGATTCGCCACTGCTACCTAGTCGTAACGAATTCCAAATAAACTTATTCCGCCGGAAATCATGCACGAATCGAATATCTGTTATAACTTTTTTGTACGAATTCGTACATGAGATAATTCCTTTCGGTAAGAGTTGCATTTCCAATCTTTTTATAAGGTTTTATTTTCATTGGCATTTCGGCATCGGTAGCAGTTTTCTAAAGGTACACGCGCTTCCAAAATAAATAGTTGTTTGTTCTTTTTTAATTAAGTAGTGTGCTGATCATGTCAGAGGCAAAGAAGAAGAAAGGGCAATATAGTGCGGAATATATTAAATATGGATTTATCGAAAATTCTACAAATTCTTCATCACCACTGTGCATTCTTTGTCAAAAACCGTTTTCAAATAAAGCCATAAAACCTTCGAAATTGAAAGAACATTTGAAAAAAATACAACCGGATAAGAAAGACAAAGATGTGACATATTTTCAAGAACTGGAACACGTAGCTCAGCCCACTATATTGTTACGCAGCACCCTGCAGTAGCCTGCGGCTGTTATAAACGTATAAATACAAAAAAAGAAGTGCAATGGTACTCATCGCTGCGGTCGTCATAAGTAAAAGTAGTAATAAAAGAAGATAGAATAGTCCAGAAATGTCTGAAAATCTCATTCCACTTTAAGAAAAAGTCTAGACAGTTCGAGAATGTTCGAGAAGGTAAAAGCAAGCTATATAAGCAGGGATCCTGACGTCAGTTTTTCAGTTTTATGATAGACGTTACATGTTAATGTTATCAGTTGTATAATGTTAAAGTTGAGTTGAAATAAATTGTGATACCAAAAACCTGTGTACCATTGGTGACAGCGGTAGGATTTAAAATAAAGTTACCCAAGCATTTTATTCATGGTAAATACTAGATCCACTCTACACGAGACAGATATGAATACTTCAGGCCCACCAGCATGGTTTTTGAAGATGGACGAGAAGAGAGTAAGGCGAGAAGAGGAAAAGGAAAGCCCTAGGAAGGAAGAATATGAGGAAAAGGTAGGTGTGAAAGTGTTCGAGGGCTTTGACAATGGCTAAAAGTTCTTTTCTTGTGACGTAATATTTATTCACAGCTTTTCCTAAGGTCTTACTAAAATACGCAATTATTTTCTCTCCCCGCAGTTTATTCGATCAATAGATTCAATAACAACTGATACCGAATTTTCCATCAAATGCGGTTTAGTAGAGTTGAAGTATTTTCAGTACGTTAACGTTAACGTAGACAAAAATGTACAAAAATGACGTTTACGTCGAGGTTCAAAATATGAGTTGAAGTTTTTAAACGTATCGTGACATTTACGTGTCGCTATATTGTTGAACAGTAAAAGAGAAATATACTACGTCAAAAAAAAAACAAAATATGACCTATAAATGTATTAAATTAATTTCTTTTTGTAGATGTGTGTATAAATACGCAATCTACACAATGTAAAAAAAAATAATTCTACCACCTAGATACTGTCAAAGTAAATAGTTATACTTTTTGGACCATTATTTTTACAAATTTTTAACAAACATTTGTTGTTCAGAATGGAAGCATTTCTTAATGTTGAATTGTTAGAGGACTCAGACGCTGACGACGACAATATGAATGATACAATTTTAACGATAACTATTCAATGCAATTTTTTAATGTATTTTGCATAGAGGAAACATAAATAATATTTCCAGTTATGATAAAAAATTACAATCATGATTTATGATTTAGTCTTTTCTATTAAAAAATTAAATTAAATTAGGAGTTACGTAGATACGCCAGAGCCCGTAATGTTACGTATAACCGTAAACGTAAAGGATAATTTAAATGCGCATGCGTAGCTGTCAATTCTCACGTTAACGTTTACGTTCATAGCACCACTTAAACTCTGTAATGCCCTGTACCATTCTCGACAAACAAATGAAATACCGAGAGCTCGCAAATATGTTATATTTTCATTTTTAAATAATATGGCTGTAACATATATTTACAAAAAGATCTGCTGATTTTATTATACGGATTAAATCTTAAACCCATGTACGTTATTGATGAAATGGCTAAAATATTTGGTCATACCGTTATAAGTTTCTCACTATATTATTACAGATTCAATCCTATCGAATTGAGTTCGAGTAATATCAAGGGGAAGGTAAGAAAAAGAAATATCACCGTAACGTTGTCTCAAAAGGTCTGTTCCAATACATGCGAAAAAAATATTGTTAAAAGTGAATAAAGGGCACATCACTTGTACCGTAATATTATGGTTTTTGCGTATGTTAAAACAGACCTAATGGGTGCTATGATTGAACGTTTACGTTATCCGTAACGTACATGTTAGGCCAAGTTTTAACAGTAACGAAGCAAGTGTGTATGATGAAAAACTGTTAAATTAGAACATAGTAGGCGGAAAATAAGAGTTATGTATTTGAAACCGTTTTTCATCATACTGTTAAAACTGAGCCTAACATATACGTTACGGATAACGTAAATGTTCAATCATATGACCCAATATGTGTTAGATGTCATACGAGATGTTTCATCTACGAAGCCTTTGCACTAGATCAGAAATGTATCGCTATTGTCTTTGATGTAAATTGGACGTTCGACACTGCATGAAGATGTTATATATTCCCAAGAACCACAAAAAGTTATATAAGGGTTATACCAACGTTGCAACAACTTTTTTTAAAACTCAACAACTTATATATTCTAATACACCATACAGTTATTATATATGATTATGCGACGTTTGATGGATATATACAATCTAATAGTATACGTTTTAGAGTAGTTGCTATAACTCCAGTTATACCTAGCAAACTTACAACTTTAAAAAAAGATAATGTTATTAGGTAATTACAAATTATTATAAAAACGCTGTTTAGAGTTTATATTATTTATTACCACACTGAGAGAATTATATTTAAAAAGTTTTTTGTTGAGAAATTTCTTGCGACCACAAATAAATTTTCAGCTACAATTAAAAAAATACATTAATTCAACTAAATAAAATGCTTTTTTAAAGTTGTTTTGTCGCCATACAAAAAAAAATTGTTACCCTTGCAAATATTTTTTTTCAGTCTACAGAACCCAGCAAAAATAATTTATAAACATTTATTTTCTATAGTAGAAATTCAAAATATTAATACGTATATTTTCCATCATAACAATTCGCTTTTTAAGTCCAATAAAAAATATCTTTAGAAAATAACGATCGGTTTCGATAGAGAGCTTTTTCGTCTGTGCTCGAGAAAATTTTCGTGTATTCGTCGTACTCTGTTCAGTCCGTTCCCGGCAGACACAGACAAGAACAAGCCGGTGATGGATTTGTGATTTTAGTTATAGTTATAATTATTACCCTAACCGTCAGCAAAGGTCATCCACGTTACGTTGGCAAATCGTAGGTCTGACGCCATTTTTGCAAAAGTTGTGCATAAGTTGAGTTACGTGAGCGTATACAGTTGACATTCGGACTCCTTATCTATAATATTATATTTCAGTGCTTAGCTTGTTATTTTAATCTTTAACGTTAATTTTCTAGTTTATTAGATCAGATTTTGTCTAGCCTTTGTCAAGTAAAGACGCATGTAATTTTAAATAATAAAATTGTTTTTAAAAAAGCTCTATCAGTTTCAAAATATATATTTTTGTGTTCGTTTTTCAATCGATTACACAGAGAAGCTGACTAATTGGGGACTTTAAGATTTTGTTGAAAATTTTAAGGGTAAGTACATAACGTATAATATAAAAGTATTTTATATCTACTAATTTATCGGTTTAATTGTATTGACCCCTCACTTTAATGTTAATTAAGGAAAAAACAGTAGATAAAGCGAAAAATCTTGCAAAGTTTTTTCATTAAGATATCAGAAATTCCTTTTTCTATTTTGATGGAACTTTGAGACTATTTTGAGTACTGAGGGTTAAATGTTTAAGATTAAAATTATTTGTTCCAGTGACGTTAATAGATATTTTTAACAAAACACATGTATGACAGTGTTTTTTGATATTTTTATTAAATTAACAAAAATGTTTTGTAATTATTTTTTTTTGTACCACTTTTTGGCAAATTAAACATGCACATCTGTATAGCATTTAGGTATACATGAAATAACCTAGAATACGAAATAAGAATTAGAAAAGATGGCAAACTTTTATCTTTTTAGGTATACCTTATTTATTAAATTTTGTTTGAAAATTGATAATGCGCATGCCCCAAATATTTTCTGTTTTAAATGTTCCGGCTTAAGTTTTTTTTAATGAATTTTGACAGTTTTACAAAGGATTCGGGAGACTGCATTTTTTGCAACAATTAAAACTGCCTGTTCAAGGTAACAAAATACTTTTTAACTGCAAGAAAAATACTGTTTAACCACTAAAAACCTACTTTTAAACCATAAAAAACTACTTTTTAGTGAGTAAAATTTTACTTTCTAACCACTAAAATTAATAAAAACTAAAAAGTACGTGTTTAGGGACTAAAAAGTAAGTTTTTTTTAATGAATTTTGACAGTTTTATAAAGGATTGTTGCATTTAACAGTATAACCTTAGCTTTTACAGATCTTAAAATCCTAAATTTAAACATTTCTCAAAAGTACCTGACATTAATTTTTATTTAAATTCTTAACTTACTGAGCTAGGGGAGGGGGTTTCTAGAATTCACGACTGGTGCTCAAGTTTATTAAAATTCGAAATTTGCGTTTCTGAGATAGTATTAATAAAATAGAATTTTTTTTCTAGATATTAAGGAAGGATCGTTTGGAATGGCCCACCTGGTATATAGAAGACTGTTATGTTTTTATGTTCCTACCTATTTTAGTTAATAATCCCAATGGCATGGATTTTCTTATTCTATTCTATATTATAATAAACAGAAAACAATATATTTAGAATAACATTTCTTTTAGGATTTTTCACAAAGAATAAATACCGGATTAATTTAAAGCTACTAACTGCTCATTTGAAATTTCTTGATACATATGCCTTACGTTATTATACGTCTAACGACAAATAAGTTTAAATTATCAAATAACAATTTTATATTACATAACCTACTGAATTTTTAAAATTCAAATACATTTTCGAAATATTTAGCAATTAAACTAATATATTTATTACAAAATAATCATCTCTTTTATTTTTAAAACCCTTCCTTTCATATGTTGATCTGTAATTTCACCACAGGTTAAATAAAAATTAATGTAAATTTTGCTCTAATAATTATATATAGTATCTAATGCACGGCGAAAAAGTTAATTTTTCTATTTTTACAGAACTGGTTTCATTATGAACAAATTTAAAGTTGAGTTATCCTCGGTAAATCTGGAAATTTGACATTTAATACATGCAAAACATTCTTGTATTTCGACTTTAACTGAACTTTATTTTTTTATAGAAAAAACGGCCTAAGCGCTAAAGAAACCAGCCCTAAATAGCAAAATTTACTATTAACCATCAACAAATACTTTTTAAAGGTAAAAATTAACTGTATAATCATTAAAACCTACTTTTTAAAGGTAAAAGGTTACTTTTAAACCACTACACAATACTTTTTAATCACTAAAAACAATTTTTAAAGGTAAAAATTAATTTTTTATTAATTAAAACTACCTTTTAAAGGTAAAAAAAAATATTTTTTTATTGCAAAGAAAGTAATTTCTTAATCAGTACCTAATTTTTAACCAATACAAACTATTTTTAATTAATAAAAACTATTTTTTAACCACTAAAAGCCTAATTTTTAACCAGTAAAATCTATTTTTAAGAGATAAAAAATAATTCTTTAACAATTAGAACTGCCTGTTCAAGGTAACAAAGTACTTTTAAACTGCAAGAAAAATACTGTTTAACCACTAAAAACCTACTTTTAAACAATAAAAAACTACTTTTTGGTGAGTAAAATTTTACTTTCTAACCACTAAAATTAATAAAAACTAAAAAGTAAGTTTTTAGGGACTAAAAAGTAATTCCAAAAAAGTGAATTTATTAACCGTAGCAAAGTACTTTGGCTGTCGCCTATTTTAATAAAGTGTTTTTTAAGGGTGTGTGAAACGATACACGAGAAGGTGGTAGAACTTGTGAGGAACGATCAAGGAGAAGGTAGTTGTCTTCAAAATGATATGAATCTCCACTTATATTTTTTTCCTTACAGATAACACTATAAGGTATACAGAGAAATCCCAATTGCTAACCAGGGTAAATCAAGGAAAGTCTAGCTATTTAAGTAAAACTATACGTCCAAATAAAAAAGGCCTAAAAATAAGTAAGTCTCTATGATTAAGTATTTCTACTACTAGAATATAATGATTTGTGCTAAATATAACCTATAGAAGTCTTACCGTAGTTGTAATGGGGCCTTCGATGAATATGCCTGTTCCAAGACAGGAGCACTTGAGTAAGTTCTATGGCAAGTTAGTGTTATTATCACTTTAGACCTAATGACAAGAAGAGTTTCAGTCCTGAACAACCCTTATTAGTGATAATAATCTAACTTGCTAAGAAAAAAAACTGTAAAGAAATTTACAAATCTACATGTGCATGCTATGAACTCTCAAGAAGAAATTGCAGATATAACCCTATTCATATACTTCCTGTTCTATAGATCAGTTCATTTATTCACTCCTTAGTTTTATGATAATTGGTATTTTAGATATGAGATAGATATTTCATTACATCTCTTGTAATATACTTCTAGGTTATTCCATTATTTATTTCATGAACTTAAATTGCACAAGAATGATTGTCACATTTCAGTTGTCATCTTAATAAAAAAAAAGTAAACAATACAAATTTTACTACTTCTAATTAAAGAAGTTAATTTCTAATATATCTAGGTCTTAATTTTAGAAGAACCGTCTCAGAGATGCAGAAAAAATCAACATACTACTACCAGAATTAAAAAGAACGAATTAGAAAGGAATAAAAATACATCTGATACGAAAGTTTAAGTAAGATAAATCTACCTACATGAACATTCTCTTCTCTTATATCTATTTATGTATATTAAACTATATTATTTTTACTATTAAAAGTTTAAAAACGGTCCTGGGTACATATTTTCTTATAATTATAATATATATTGATTGATTGATTTGCACTTTAATCCTGTAACAAACACCAGTCCGACAATAATAAAATCCAGATTACAGGAACTATTTGTAAATTACGTTGATTATGAGCATATATACACAGATGCTTCTAAAAATTTTATAGGCGTAGGAACAGCAGTAATTACACGATCCCACAAATTTCTTTATAAAGTATCTCCACTTACCAGCATTCTGCAGAATTATACTCTATATACCGAGCTCGTATCCACACTAATTAAAGCCAATCGCAAACTCACAAGAAATTTATAATCTTCTCAGACTCAGTTAATACCTTATACTCAATCCAACAACTATACTCCAAGAAATCAAAACAGATACAAAGAAGTTGTACTAATCTTGTTCCCTTCGCATATAGGAATTAGTGGTACTGAAGTAGCTGTCCAGAGCGTCCACGTAGCAATAACAGCCGAGAACACTCAAAATGTTCAGAAGGTGTTAAGTGCGGATTTAGAAATTTATTTAAATCAATCGTTATTAAATTTGTGCCAATCTCAATGGAATCAGTGCAAATCAAAAGTAAATGATATTAAATCTACATAATCACAAGTAGTGGTTGTGCTATCCCAACAAAAGAGAGAAGCAAGTGACAATGTCGTATTTGCGCCTCTGCCACACAGGACTGACGCACGAATATCTTACAAAAGGTAAACCAATTCCGATTTGCGAGGTTTGTTAAACGATTCTATAAGTTAAACACATTTTAACTGAATGCACGCACTGTACAGAGAATAGATTGCAACCTACCCAAAAATTTATTAAATATATGAATTATGGATGAAATTAATTGCAATCATATACCTAAAAGACATTGATATTTTTAATCGAATATAATAAAATCTTTAGACACATAGACCGTTGTTGCTAATAACCATTTAGAGTTAATGCAACTTTTTCAAATAAAAAAAAAAGATACTGAAACCAAATAAAACTTTAGACAGGCGATCACATTGCCGCAAAGACCCTGACTGACCTCAAAAACTTTTTATAATTTTTTTCCAATAATGCTCAACAAGTTATTTGCTTTACAGTAATTTTTGTTTCATGTTTTTTTTTTACAAAGCTGCATAATTTTGAAATTTATATATTACTCCAACGGCATTTTTCCAAATATATTCTGTGGCATTTTTGTAAATTTTTTATTTCAACGAAACAATATAGGCGCGCTGTTTATTTAAATACGCTCCAACATTTTAACGCTCTAATAAAGCTCTGTAAATTTAAATGAAAGAGACGTTTTTGTTTTTCTCTATTTTAGCGTTATTAACTTAATCAATATAAATGTTATTTTCGCTCGGTTCAAAGCGTTGGATTAACACGGAGCAGCAGTATTTTTACAAAATTATATTGAAGGGTTGTTTTATGCATTTTAATTGAAAATCAAAAACTGAAAGTGTTAAAAATTGGGATAAAGTAATAAGCAAGCATACTTGGCCTATAATCGCATATACTTTTTTTAAATACGAGTGGGTTACTTAAAATACTGTTATTTGGCAGTAAACAGGTCGATTTTAGTTTGGAGGGGAACACTTTTTTTGCTATTTGAAGCATCGATACTTCAACCCTTGAGCAATGGGGTAAAAAATCCCTACAATTATTCGTAAATGTTTAAATATAGATAAACACTCTTATTTAAACACTAACTAACAGTAGGCTGACTGACTAGCTAGGAGGAAGCTACTTAAAAAAGAAGAATCACAATAATTTATGATTTTCCAGGGTTGTCATTCATTGTACCTTGACTGATCAGTTTAATTCGACTAACCAATATAATTTGACAGACCAGTACAATTCAGCAGTCTAGTCTAGTTTGATCTTCGAACTGCTCATTACTTATACATTTCATATTTTTAATTGAATATACGTGTATATCTTTCGCAAAAAAAGGTATTCAAATCATCACTGAAACCAACATAAGGAAAAACCTACATCAATCTCTATCCAACGGGGTCCACTTTTCGTTTTCATTTAGCATAAAGATTTCATATCGCCTGGCTGACAACTTTTTATAAAAAAACGAAAAACTTTGAAGGGTGTTAAGTTTATTTCGAAACACTGAAACAATGTAATAGTTTTATATTATTCTCTGCGGATTTCAGCAGCGCACGGCTTTTCCATTAACTTGAATACAACGGTCTCCTAATGCGCCGTATTCGAAAAGAAAAGGATTTTTCTACTGTACTTAAGTCGACAGAAAGGTTAATAGAATTTTTTTGTTATTTTACATATAAGAACCGAACAAACTTTCAAAGCAAGAAGGGAAACGATAGCTTGAAATTTAATCAGGGCTGTTTTATTCATAGAAATATTTTGTATTTTAAATACAGCTTAATATACGAGGGACACTACTTATAAAAATTAACCCAGACATAATATAAATAACTATGCCAAAATATTGAGAGTTTCCAAACAAATCATGTTGACACAAGCAACTTCAGTAAAGAAAACTTGTATTTTGTAACAATACCAACTTATTTCTTACCTCAGGTCCAGTCAACCACGTATACTTTTGATAATATTCTTTATGAAAAGATCGATTTTGTTTACCGTTAAAAACAAAACTTTAAATCCGGAAATAGTCGCTTATTTTTCACAATTAATTTTTCTTCGTATGATAGAGCATGAAATTAAATTTTAAAAAGTATTCTACTAAATCACTATCAAAATTAAAATTTCTGATACTACGACAATTTACGAAAATAAACCTCGGAATTATCGGGTCGGTGGTGTAGCAGTCATACGTGCTTATATTAATTTATAGGCAAGTTTGTGATCAGAGACAGACGGGATTCCAATCCCAGCCAGACCATGTGGATTTTTAATTAAATTGCATGGTTCGGTATAGGATTTGATGTGTGCCGTATTAATAGAAATTCAATTTATGTTGATATGACATGCATATTATAAAATCGCCATGCATTACCGTCTCGATGATGGTGGGTGAGGTTTTCCAGGTTTTTCTCATCTCTAAGTCAAATAGCACCATCAATCATCTTTAAATCGCCCCGGAGCGCCACGGCAAATAATAATAATAATAGCCGTTTCTTTCCCCGCACAAGCTTAGCATTTGGGTTAAAGTTCACTCGACTCGTAATGGGGTGAATTAGGGAGAGTATTATTATTAATATTATTATGTGAATTACCCACCACACTCACTTGTTTTGTTCTTGTTAGTGATGAACGGGGTGGAAGAGAAATGCGGAAGGACATGGTGGATATGAAATACCTGTCAAATATACATGGGGCGATGACCCGATGACAAACGAACGCAAGGTACTCACCACGCTAAATTTGCCTCCTGTAGGGATTGTCAATTTTCCATTATTGATAGCGTGCAATGATTTCGCATAAGATCAAAAAACGTTGTTTTGGCCAAAGAATATAAGATTTGTGTTGGAGGCTACTCTCCTACGCTGTTGCCAAACCAAAATTATTTGCAGCAATATGGAGAATTCAGTAAATTAATAGGTACTTTTAAACTTACTTTTGGAAATTGAGATTATTTCAGTTGTTTATTAAAAATAAATAGGTATTAGTTTAGCAATAATTATTTCAAATAATGTTAGAGAGGCTAAGCCTCCGTTGCCTTCTTAGGCAAGCCGTCACTGGAAAAGATACTCCTTGCATCAGGTTCGGTTATATTTTCTAATGCACAATTTAATAACTCCAGATCTTTTATACAACAACACATGGGTTAGTGATTTATTTACATTTATGTTACGTACCTGACAAATATTATTGGGATCTATTACATATGTATTATTATTAATTATAAATTTTCACCGAAATTTATTAGTTCATCGGAGTTGTGCAAGTGTTCGCGTAACTTGTATGGATAGTTTTAAAAGTTAATATTTTTGGGGAATTTTATCAGGGGAAAAAGCTGTATATAAGGACAAAAACTGACAGCGTTTAATTCCTATGATATCGAAATTATAAAGTTTATTTTAATAAGCAACTAGTGACTTGGTAAAAACGAATTAAATTCTGCTTTATCTGACAATAATGTCCATGTTAATAATGTACCTAATGCTAATTTACCAAATTCTGAGTTCGCAATTCAGATGATAGCGATAAACATCCCGATTGTTTAAATTCTGGCAGCTAAGAAACAGAAGAGCATCAGGATATTAAAACCGCAACACGAACAAAAAAGCGAAAGCGCGATAAGTCGCCGTAAAAAAAATGCTTCCAAAATAGTTAAAAATTCTGAAATCAATCTTTCATCTTCAAAGTCCCAAAAAAATTATAGCAGCCTAAGCAATTAAGAGCCCCTTATACCACAAATATTTCAGTTTTTGATCGCACCGACCGTAATTATAAAAAAAAATTGTTGAAAGTCCATAATAAGTAAAAAAAATCTGTGATGTCATAAAAACATTGATGCGCTATGCAAAGGTAATTTATTGAAAGCCCCAAATAAGTAAAAAAATATACAAATATGCACGTGATACCTGGCACTATTGCATGAAAAATTTAAAGGTTCCGGGCTTTCTAAAATTCAAAATCTATGCTGACAAACCGCGGACGGTTGCCGCTTTAAAGGCACGTTATTGGTGAAATTGAGCGCCTATTATACGAACACGTCATCACAAATTGGGTATCCAGTTTTCAACAAACCAGGCAAAACCGCGGCGGACATTTACCTGATATAATTTTTAAAACAATGTTTAAACATGTACTTTATAATAAAAATAAAAATAGATCCTATCTTTCTCACAATTTGTTTTGTTGCGTTGCAAAAATCGAGCGCTTTTAATGGAAACCCCTTTACAACGTTTTAACGCCTTAAGAAACGTGCTATTATTTTGTCGAAATGTACACTGAAATGATAAAGAATAAGAACACCGCTACGCTCACTGTAATTTCGTTAAAATTACCTTGACTTGTTTAAAAACTAAAGAAACCAAATGCGGCACTCACATTATGTGAAAATTTCGAAAAGGTTCTGTTTCCGTTTTTCCTTCTGTCGCAGGGAAACAAAAGGTTTTACGAATTAATTATCAGGTTGGCCGTGTGAGCATTTTTAAGATTCTACAAACAATATTATTTGTTATGTCACGTCGCAGACACGGCGAGAGATGAATATTGAAAACAGAAACAGATTCCGATGGTTTTTAGAAGCATCACACCGATTTGTTATTTTATTTAGTAGTTGGTTATTTGTTGTATTTCGAATTCAAGTTCAAATTTAGTGTTTAAAAGTTTTAATTCTTTTATTCAATAGTTTTCTTATATATAGGTACGTATTTTAACATTATGTACTTGTTAAGTATTTTATAATTTTTTCTTTAAGAATATTGCAGCAATTAATTTACATAACAATTTAATTTCAGAGAACAAAATAGTGCTTTCTACAATATAATATTAATAAAATATAACAGTCTTGTCAGCGGAAAAAATATCAAGCTACTTTGTTAGTTGAGTCGTACCCTCAAAGGCATACTTATTATCCATATAATTAAAAAAAAATTATTAAATCTATCGGAAATCCCAATCAATTTCTTTTTTGTTCATTAATGAAGCCTCAAAAATTAAAACTTGTCACGGTTTCATTATGAAATCCAGGTTTTCGCTATTTCTTGCTGCATAGATTTGGGAATTCGAGAGATAACAACTTTAATTAAGGTAGATAGAGCCATCACAAAATTCGCAGCATCTTAATTAGAACGAGCGCTAGTAATCTAAAATTGCTATGGAAATGATCCAGTAATCCGTACTTTTACGTGATATTTAACGAAATTAACTGTCATTAAGGTTCAATCCAGATTTGATTCAACTAGATATAGATGATGTATTTAAATTTATTTTTTGGAAAAGATTCTGAATTTTTTTAAGGTTTGTTTAGCCATTCCATGTTTGAAATCGTTTTTAAACTTTTAAAAGTAGATGCGGTACAAAATAAATTAAAATTTAGTAAATAAAAATACAATGTACAATTTAAATAGATGGATCAGTGTTAAAGGTTCGAAAACAAAATAGATAAATTCCCAAATAAAGTTTTCAAAATTATCTAAAATTTTTATTTTTTAATTTAGTCTTGGTTGATATATTTTTTGGGCCAGTAAAATATTATACTTTTTCTACAAAAAAAACACATAAACAAATGCTTTAATCTGTATTAGCAGCAACAAAAAATTCAATATTTCCTAAAAATAATTTGTAATTTAAATATTAGTCAAATTTTCCCGTCTTTACAATTGCTAAGAAAATCTAGATTAACTTTCAACGTCCACCTGTAAAAGTATCAATCTTAGAAAAAAATGTTGAATCAAAAAATTAAAATAAACTAGCTAGCTTATGATTTTATTAAAATTCAAATATGTCCATCAAAACATTTATTTTTCCCGTAACCGGTGACGTGGAATCACGTAGACTCCTAAAGATTTTGTAACAGCTGTACATTTTTGGCGGGAACTTTGATTTTTGTGGGCACCCATGTACCATCATTATTATGATCAGTAGTCATAGCATTCAATCGATATTGAGCTAGTGTAAACAGAACAGGTCTAAAATAAAAATCGAAGTCTCTGTGACTCCACGTTACCGTTAAGGTAAGTTTTTGCGTTAAGTGTTTTTTATATTTTTGGGTAATATTAAATATTTTTAGATTGATTTACGGCCTAGTACCTCTACAGATTATTTTGTGATTACCCACTCCCATCTTCACTTGAGTAAACCGGAGCCACATGGTTGACATCTCGGACAACCTAAAGACTTAATACAACGAAAATAACGTTATAATGGATAAATTTATACGGGAAAAGATTCCGATGGAGTAGGTCTTTCAAATCAAGAACGTAAATTAACTATTCCCACACAATCTGTAATTTGTTTGGCAACATCCATTTATGGAAGTAACAGGAACATCACTACGGACAATTGGTTTTCTTTCCTCCAATTGGTGAAAGAACTAGAGTCTAGGGGGCTCACCTATGTTGGAACAATGCGAAAGTCAAAACAGGAAATTCCTCCTGAATTTAAAGCCAATAAACAAAAAGAAGTAGGATATACCATATATGGTTTATGGTTTTCGAAAACGTGACACATTAATTTCCTAGGATCCTAAAAAGAGCAGGGCTGTTATTCTCATATCATCGATGCATCGTTGCTGTGCTACAGATGTTGAAAGTAAGAAGCCAGAAATGATTTCCTTTTACAATTCCACAAAAAGAAGCGTCGATGCACTTGACAAAAAATGCACTATTTACAGCTCATCAAGGAGGACTCGTCGTTGGCCAATACCTACTTTTTATCAACTATTAGAAATTAGCTGTGCCAATGCATATGTTATACACAACTGCTTCAAGAATAGAGAAATTATATCCAGATTAGATTTTATGAAAAAACTGGCTAAGTCTCTAACTGAACCATTTATGAAAAGTCGTTATGAAAATCCAAGAATAAGTTTAGGAGTGAAGGAATATGATAAAAAAAAGTTGGAATTCAAGAACAAGTACCATATCTCGCTGAAGAGAACCTAGAGTTTCGGAAATATTGTTATCTGTGCACATCTAAACTGCATATGTGCTATGACTGTAAGAAACTACTTTGTTTTTCATGTAGCAAGAAAATTTGTATACAATGTGTTTCTAAAAAACAGAATATAAGTAAGAATTATAGTTTGAAATTAGTGTAGTTGACTGTTGTCAAAATTTCTGAATCTGAATAAATATGTTTTTTTTGCTAAGAATCCATTTATTAGTACCTTTTCAATCACACATGCCTCAGGTTAACTACAAAAAAAGCATTTATGTCTATTGCAAAATTTCTGTATATCTATATATACGAAGCCCAAATGTAAATGTTTGGATTTTGTTACATAATAAAATAATTTTGTAAATGTTTTTCATAAAATTCAATAGGAACCAACAATGTTTATTAAGTTGCGACTTATTGTGGTAATTTTTTTTTAGAATAATTATTTCTTTGATATATTGCTTTTAAAAAAATGAGTCTTCGAGACTCCACATCACACTTAATGTAACTAATATTGCACGTCACCGGTTACGGGTTAAGTATACGTGCAACAATTTAGAACTCAACGAAAACTGCATCTATGACCGCGCGCCTCTAATCGCGTTTTAGCAGTATTAAAAAATAAAACCGGCCAAGTGCTATTCGGACTCGCGCATCATCGTACGAGATTTAATACTCTGTAGGTACTACTTAATTAAGATCGAACAGAAAGCAAAAAAAAAAAATTTTAGTAGCGGAGGCTCTTTTAATTTTTAATTTATATTAATTTTTATTATTTTTTATTATACCGGCAACAGACATACACATTCCTTGAAAATTTCAACGGTCTACCTATTCAGGATCATGAAATACACGCCGCTGATAGAGAGACGGACGGACAGCCGCGGCTTAGTTATCGGATCCCGTTGAATACCCTTCTGGTACGGGACCCTATTAATAGGGCCCCGTTTGTTATCTTTAGGGTACGGAACTCTAAAACGACTTTGGGGTAACATAAACTAAACTAAATTTCTAATTGATGGTATGGAACCATCTTTCTCTAAACGGTTTTCGAAGTAAATTATATTTGTCACAAAATAGGGGTAAGTTTAATGAAATTTACAAACAGTAGCCAATTCTGAGCGCTCGCCATTCCCTTAATTGTCAAGCTATCAAACTAGTCTAAGGTTATGATCCAAGCGAGAGAAGTGGGCGAGACGATAAAGACACTTTGCTGACGTGGTTTATAAAAACTTATTTAATTCTTTATTATAATAAATAGAAAACAATATATTTAGAATAAAATTTCTTTTAGGATTTTTCACAAAGAATAAATACCGGATTAATTTAAAGCTACTAACTGCTCATTTGAAATTTCCTGATACATATGCCTTACGTCATTTTATGTCTAAAGACAAATAAGTTTAAATTATCAAATAACAATTTACATAACCTACTGAATTTTTAAAATTCAAATACATTTTTGAAATATTTAGCAATATAACTAATATATTTATTATAAGAAAATGTTAAAATAAAATCATTACCATGAACACGTACTATTATAATTAAAATTGAAATACCTAAAACTCCCTCACATACTCGAATTGTTAAAAAAATTATTGAAAAAAAAAATTCATAATTCATTATTATTAAATATAAAAATAAATTTAAATACAAAGAAATTACAATAAATTCAAGAGATAAAAGTATTAATAATAAATGCTTACGATTTAAAATAAATCTAATAGTCCCAGATATAAATATAAAAATTAATAAATATATTAACATTATTGTTTTAGTAATTTAATAAAAATATTGGTCTTGTAAATCAAATTTAAGATATATTCTTCTAAAACTTCAGATATAGAAAATCTTCTATCTTTAATCACCAAAATTAAAATTTTAAATAAAACTAATATCTGATATTACTTTAATTATACCTTTATTATTTATAAATACCCTAATTTTTATTTTTTTAAACCACCCATTAACCTGTGGATTAATTTTACTATTCCAAACAATTTTAACCGCATTTTTATCAGGATTAATAAATTATAATTTTTGATATTCATATATTTTATTTTTAATTATAGTTGGAGGTATATTAATTTTATTTATTTATATAACTAGAATTGCTTCTAATGAAAAATTTAAATTTAATAGTAATTATAATTTTAAGATTAGTTATAATTATCATATTAATATTAATCGATCAATTTTATTTAAATTATTTTTTAAATATTCAAGATATAAAAAATATAAATATAAACCCTAGAAACATAAATTCATTAAAAAAATATTTTAATTATCCTAATTTTTATTTAATAATTATAATAATTACTTATCTTTTTATCACACTAATTGCTGTAGTTAAAATTACTAATAACTCTTATGGACCACTTCGACAAAAATTTTAATGAAAATACCAATTCGAAAAAATAATCCATTAATTAAAATTTTAAATAATTCATTAATCACTTTACCTACACCTTCTAATATTTCCACTATATGAAATTTTGGGTCTTTACTAGGATTATGTTTAATAATTCAAATTATCTCTGGAATTTTTTTAGTAATACATTATTGCCCTAATATCGAGCTAGCATTTAATAGAATTGTCCATATTTGTGGAGATGAAAATTATGGATGATTAATACGAACCTTACATGGAAACGGAGCCTCATTTTTTTTTATTTGTATCTATATTCACATTGGACGGGGGATATATTATAGATCTTACAATATAATTGAAACTTGGATAATTGGAGTAACAATTTTTTTTTAACAATAGCAACAGCCTTTTTAGGATATGTATTACCATGAGGACAAATATCATTTTGAGGTGCCACTGTTATTACTAATTTAATATCCGCAATTCCCTACTTAGAGAATATACTAGTTCAATGAATTTGAGGGGGGTTTGCGGTAGATAATGCCACACTAAACCGATTTTTCACATTTCATTTTATTTTACCCTTTATTATTCTAGCATTTATAATTATTCATTTATTATTTTTACATCAAACAGGGTCAAGAAACCCTATTTTATTTTTGAAGCCCTTCCTTTCCTATGTTGATCTGTATTTCCACTACAGGTTAAATAAAGATTTATGTAAATTATGTAGGTAGGTATATATTAGGTAAATTTTGCTAAAAGTATAATTTTTCTATTTTTACAGAACTGGTTTAATTATGAACAAATATAAAGTTCAGTTATCCTCGGTAAATCTGGAAATTTGACATTTAATACATGCAAAACATTCTTGTATTTTGACATTAACTGAACTTTATTTTTTTATAGAAAAAACGGCCTAAGAACTGAAGAAACCTGCCCTAAATAGCAAAATTTACTTTTAACCATCAACAAATACTTTTTAAAGGTAAAAATTAACTGTATAATCATTAAAATCTACTTTTTAAAGGTAAAAGGTTACTTTTAAACCACTACACACTACTTTTTAACCACTAAAAACAATTTTTCAAGTAAAAATTAATTTTTTATCAATTAAAACTACCTTTTAAAGGTAAAAAATATTTATTATTGCAAAAAAAGTTATTTACTAATCAGTACCTAATTTTTAACCAATAAAAACTACTTTTAATTAATAAAAACTATTTTTTAACCACTAAAAGTCTAATTTTTAACCAGTAAAATCTATTTTTAGGAGATAAAAAATAATTCTTTAAAAATTAAAAACACCTGTTCAAGGTAACAAAATACTTTTTAACTGCAAGAAAAATACTGTTTAACCACTAAAAACCTACTTTTTAACCATAAAAATCTACTTTCTAGTAAGTGAAATTTTACTTTTTAACCACTAAAATTAATAAAAACCAAAAAGTAAGTTTTTAGGGATTAAAAAGTAATTCCAAAAAAGTGAATTTATTAACCGTAGCAAAGTACTTTGGCTGTCGCCTATTTAAATAGAGTTTTTTTTAATGGTTAATACATTTTTTGCTACCATAGCAAAAAATTTCCCTCTGTGTTTAAGAGGAGTATTTACTTGGCTTTGGAGCAGAGCATCCAAGGGTTTCGTAGTACCCCACTTTTAAAGTTTATTTTTGAAATATTTTAAAAGAAAAAAATATGTGCGTGTAGGTAAACGTTAAATCTGTGCTCCTCTGGAAACACTTTTCCAAAATTTCAATTTGTTTTTTCTAAAAAAAAACACAAAACTCGACTTTTTGATCCATTTTCTCAATTTTTTTTAGAAAAACTAAATTGAATTTTGCAAAAGTGGTTCCAGAGGAGCATAAATTTAACCTTTATCTACACGTACATATTTTTTTCTTTAAAAAATACTTAAAAATAAACTTTAAAAGTGGGGTACTACGAAACCCTTACATTGCAAAAATTTTCGTCTGGCAAGTGGCGCCTCTGTTGGATTTTTAAGAAATTAATATTTGTGAATGAAAACAATTTACAAAATATTTTACTGATGTTTTACGAGGGATAATTAAAGTTTACGTATTTATAGGTACACCTTATTGTTTTACGTAAATCATTTCTGTAATACTAATATAGACATATTTATATAATATGCAATGGGTTTCATAGTCCACCAATTTTACGGATTATTTTTTATTTTTTGAAAAATTATGTGAGTACAGGTAAAGGAGTCACTTTTTGAACATTTGAATCGGTTTATTTTGAGAAAATGTAAGAAGATATCTTTCTATAAAAAAAAAAAAAATACAAATAAAAATGCTAGAAGAGAACAATATATGTTTTTAATTTTTACAGGAACATTTATTTTTCTTGATAAAAATTAAAAAATAAGTTAAAAGCTTTTTCGTCTAGAGGGCGACACCAACAAAATGTATATCCTTTTCTACTGTTTACAAGTGATAAGCGTACGCAAGGATTTGAATTTATATTGTTTTACGTATGTACAATTTGTTATTTTTACATACAGTAATTTCGCTCAATTATTTTTATCATTTAGTTATTAAAAAAATATATCCGAAATTAAAAGGTATACAATGAGATTTGAATTATAAATTAACTTTTATAGTGCACGGGAATTTTTTTAATAAATACATCTTCGAGTTAAGAATAATGAATTCCAGCATGTTAACAACTCTTTAAGCTGTTAAAGTAATGTATATTTTTTCGAACTTAGTAAATCATTTTTTTTTGCTTTTGAGCGTGGCTTTGATCTCTCACACTCTTTCATGCGCGTTGCAAAATAAGATTTTCTAAAAAGTTTGATAATGTCTATAGATGAGAAAAAAATGAATGTGACAAGAGATCAAGCTGATTGTGGATTGTAGCAAAATGAAAGACCAAAACGAGTCACTGTTTTAAAATTTGGAGACATTTGTAAAAAAAAGGAAAGGCATTTATTAAACAATCTCATAAAATCTTTTATTTTTTGCTAAAGCCTTTTAATATGACATGGACAATAAATCCAGTGCAAAATAAGATTTGGAAATTTATTAGCAAGAAAAAGTTTTTATATGTGGACTTTTATTGATTTCGAATTTGATTATGTTCCTGTCAGTCCAGATGGAATTTAAAACAAAAAACTCTATGATAGAGTTAAAATGTCCATATGAAGCTAGAGTGTTGACTGAAGAAAAAGGAATATTCAGTAGAAAAATAACTTTCTGGAAAAAGGATAATACCATTAAGGGGAACCATAATCGGTACTTTCAAATTCAGGGCTAGCTGCACATTACACAAATGAATTTTTGCATTTTGTGCGTTTGGACTTCTCGAGAAATAAAAGTGGAGGAAATTCCTCATAATGACAGCTTTTGGGAAGAAAAGGTGCAAAATAAAATTCAAAATTATTATATGCAATATGCCTTACCAGAACTAGTTGACAGCAGAGCTAATAGAGACATGAAAGTACGGGACAGAATGCCAAATAAATGGTGAGTTTAACAGTACGGGTTTTTTATGAATTTGTTCTAGAAGCTGTACCTCATTATAACAGATTATTCAAACAATAAAAATAATTTTTGTTAAAATATAAATAATAATAATATGCTGAATCATTATATCTGATCGCTACATATTATAAAACCAAAGATACCCTTTCATTTAACCAACTCACACATGGCTACTCCAAGTTTAAATATTATAAATCCGCTTGAATATAAAAAATAACAGGTATAGAAAATATTTTTTAAAACGCTAGTTTATTTAAAAATATAAAATGCTATAAGACCGTTTATTGTTTGTTTACATTAGCCTCCTGTTTTTGTTACTTTGACTTTTTGTATCGAGGACATATTATTATGTGATATAGAAGGGAATGTATTGCTAAACTATGGACGCTTTTCTACTCTTAATCAATTATTAGTAGAATGTATGTATTAACATATTCGCTCTAGAAAACGATTTACCCCTCTTTGTCACAAGCTGAATTTTTCAGAGATAAAAGGTCATGATAAGGTAACCCTTATTCCGGAGGTAACACAAAATTAGACTGTGCAGAAGGGCACTATCATCAAAAATCCAGATGATGATACCGCCGAATAAAAAAAATATTTATTTTTTGGTCCAATGCACAATAAAATCTTTGTAAGGAGTAATTTGTTATACTTATTTAAAAAAAATCAGCACTTCAAAAAATTTGTTTAAAAAGTCATTTTTTTATATATAATTTTATCATTTAACAAAAAGGAAGGCCCTAATAAAAAACGTAGTATAGCTCTGTTTCTCTCTACGTATCGGCTGATACATCACATTATTGATATGCTCAAATTTTTTTCATTTTTTTATTATAAAACTTTTCGTTAGGTGCCAATGTACAAAGTGTCATATTGTCTGTTTTTACTAAAAAATTAATAAGTGTGTTACATATTAAAGTTCCTAATAAATTGGGAAGGAATATAGATATTTTTTAGGTTTTTATTACATCCACATTCATCCTGTTATAGCTGAATGCCTGAATATATTTGGGTAAGTTGGGTAAGTTTTCGTTAAACATTTCAATTACGGATTTGTTGTTGCAAGAAGCAAAGACACAAATGATATCAAAATATGACTTCTTAATCCTTGCATGGTCAACAGTTTCTTCACAATATTTTATTAGCAAAGGATATGGACAGAAGCATTAGGTAATTATGCCGAAATATTTAAGTTTGATCTGACAGCCTTCTCCCATGTCTCTAACAGTAAATGGGTATCTCGGCACCTCTATAAATAAGAGTTTATTGGAAAATATTTAAGAGCAATATGACCCACAAAGACTTACCTGCACCTAGGTGATCTTGCAAAACGTGTCACATTTTTGATGGGATAGCAATAGCTCAAGGTTTGGAAAAGTCCAAAATTTGCATATCATTTAAAGAATATGTTAATATATTTGTAAAGATTATTTTTAAAAATAAATTTAATGCTCAAAGGATAGATGTGGTATTTAATCATTATAAAGAAAATTCTATCAAAAATACAACACGTCAAAAGATATGATCCAAGAAATCAATTGATATAGGAATTGACCGACCCAATATTCCACTTCCAGATTAATGAAACTTATTCATTCATTCGATATTTAATAAAAGACGTTTAACACATTTTCTGTCAGAGCAAGTTCTTGAAAATTTGTATCTAGTGATGGATTCGCGAGTATCAATTAATATGGGATGAATTTTGAACCATCAAAAGACGATTTCTTAAATTTAAATCTTGAAGAAGCTGATACTCGTATCTTATTGCACATATTATCAGCCAGAAATTCGGGGAATTCACGCTGCATTATTGATTGCAACGATACAGATGTTCTAGTCTTATTAATTTATTTTAAGTAGTTTTGAATTAAAAAGATATGGTTCATATTAGGGCGAGGAGACTCGTGACGATTTATAACAGTACATGATTTAAATTTGGATAAAAAAACTTCTAAAAAATTTGCCTTCTTTTCATTCTGTGACAGGTCGTAATAAATCCAACCAATTGTCTGGCATTGGAAATAGAACCTGTTGAAAAACCTACCTTAAACACCTTTTGGATGGATTTGGCACTGATTCGTAGGTACTCTGAAAACACATTCTCTAATCTTGAAAAATTTTTCATAAAACTGTATTCAAAAACTACCAATGTTACTCCCATTAACATTTTGAGGAGATTAATGGTCCCTTTAAAATAATTGCTAAATTGCCATTGATTGAAGACGCCCTAAGAATACATTGTTTAAGATGTTTTTATCAGCTAAGTATTTGGCTAAGCTCTTTAAAGACCCAGATGCAGCTTCCTAATGTTGAAGAGTATGAATGGAAAGTAGATCAAGATTGAAGCCTGATATTTACTCTTAAGATTATGCTCGATCTGCTACCAGAAATAACAGAACTTATCATGCAAATGCAAAAAGGTACTATACATTGATAATTTTCATATATGTACAATATTTTAACAATATTATTCTATTCTAGACTATGAAGCAAAATTTGCAAATGCAGAAAAAAATATTGGCTACATCGGTTAATGCACCTGTATGGCACAGAAAAACTGCAGAAATAGTTTGATCATAGCCGCTAATGTTTTGGAAAATGTAGATTAATGTGGTGAATCTGATTTTGATTAGTTTTAGTCCTGTACTTATATATTTTAATATTATTAATTTATGCTTTATATACTTCTAATTATTGAATTTTTTTATTAGGAATTTATTGTATTCTGCAAAGCAATAGCTTTACTGTTTATAACCTATACCTATATATACTGTGCTTATACCTTCCATAAATAGTTTATATTTTTTTTTATTTTCCTCAAAAAAAAAAAAACTCATGAAGTTATACACCCTATAAAACATTATTCGCCTTCATAGCGGATAAATCAATAATACCTATATAAAATAATTTAAGAGAGTCAAACAGATTGCATACATTTCATCCCTAAGAGAGACGCATACACAGAGAAAACACGGACAAGTAAAATTTTTTTCTGACATTTATTTAATTATACCAACTACTTTTTATCTTACATCAGCATAATTTTCATGCTGGTGTAAAAACAATATTTTTTCTAATCATAACATTCTAGAATAGGTAAACCATTAAACTATTGTAAGCGAACTGTTATCCTAAACAGTAATTTCAATAAAAAAAAATATACCTCAGATAGCTAAAACAAGTGAACAAACTTCCTACACTTTTTTTTGAATATTTTGAAATATTTTTATCTTATTCCAACTAACCAGTTCACTTGTTTTAAGATAATATGTTACAGCCGTTAAATTTTACCAGTCGTCAGACATATGAAAAAGATAGTGACCGATTTGCATTATAAAACCATTGCCATTAGCTTTGTTTTGGTTCACTTTCGTAACTGTTCTAGAACTCTTCCAGAACCTTTGGAGCATGTGCAGTAGATATTTGCTGTTTTGGTTTCGCTAGAACTGTTCCGAACCTGCAAGTTCTGTGTTTTGGTTTTTCTTGGGAATGGTTCCATAACCATTCTCGAACAGTAACGTCGGTTCTGGCCTAAAGCGAGAACTGTTTCAGAATCGATGTTTGCGCATGCGCTTTTTTGCAAATAGATTTGTTTTTGAGATTCTGGCCATGTTTTGTGTTGGAATTTTTACAAGGAATTTTAAAATGTACTAATGAGAATGGAGTAGTTGATGTTGGGTCATAAGATTGTTACGAATAAATTATTTAATTTATCTACGTTTTATAATATTATGTGGCCTCTTTCTTGCGTATACACTGACCCTGTGTTATTTCTTCTTTCTTATTTATAATATACTTTTTGACATTTAACTTTTCTGGCAGTGTTTTGGTTTCGAATGCAATGGAATGTTTACAGAACTGTTCAGAATTAAGGACCATTGCGCAATAGTTCTGCGCATGGTTCTGGAACAATTCTAGAATGTGAACCAAAACAAACCTAATGTCATTTATAGTCGTGTTACTCTCGTTCTAACGAAAATTATCGAACCGTAATTGAATTAGGCAAACAAGAGATTTCGGCTTCACTCTATCATCACTCTTCCTTCAGTGGGTTCGTTCGTCCAGCCGCGACTAACGGTTATCTGCTGTGTCATCCAGTTTCTTCAAAGACAATGAAAAGTGAAAGTGGGCAAGCAGGTGTTACAGGTTATAGGTCGGTGCCGGCAAGTGCATAGGAGATGGAGGATTTTAAAATTTTATTACAAAATTGGGGTCTACCAGAGCTAATTAATCGTTTTGAAGGTAAGTTAAACAAAATAAGAAATTAAGTAGAATTTAATATTATCGGTGGTAAATGAACAATAGGATTTCAGAAGACCTTAAAATATTAAAAGCTATCAACTAGGAACTAGGTTCTTGGTTCTTAGGTTATTCGCATGCTTTCTGAGTTTTTAATATGTATACCGGGTGTTCATTATTTATATTTTTCACTATTGTACCTACAAGATTATAACTTTTAACATGCAGTTTTCACCGAAATGTTTCAAGTTATTTCAAGTTTTATTTCACTCAATCAAAACTTTTATCGCTTCCGGCTTACTGAAAAACAAAATGGTGGTTTTATAAAGACGTTTTTGTTAACAAAAATACTTAATAATAGTTACATTTGCCGTATTAACCACAGTTAATTTTTTTAGACGAAGGAATCACTGACAGATTTGTGATCACCCTGTATCAACTCATTCTTCATACCACTTAATAGGACATGAAAAGTTAGGATAGGGATATGTAAGCCGTTTTTCTTGATTTTCAACTATTTGCCACCGGAATTTTTCCAGTAGCTGTAAATCCTTTACTAGTCACATTAGAGTTGTGACATATTGTTGAAATCATCTCACCGAGGAGATTAAAAAAAATGTAATATAATAATATACAGGGTGTTCCATTTAAAAAAAACATAACTTTGGTATGCTGTGGCCTAAATAATTTTAAAATGTGCAGCTTGACAGTATCTATGACTTCCATATAAAACGTTTTTTGTATCTTTCAAAATAACAGACTTATGAAACTCTGGAGTATAAGTTGATCACCCTGTATTGTTATATTTATATTTCAATGAATAAACTTATGTTGAATACTTGTAATATGTTGAATACTTGTAATATGTTGAATACTTGTAATATGTTGAATACCTGTAATATGTTGAATACCTGTAAAAGTGCAAATGTTATATTTCAGTGAATAAATTTTTGTATTGAATACCTTTTGTATATTTTAATGCCCTGTCCATCCTTTATAAATCGCAAGCCCATGCTATTAAATTTGGGTGTCATAGCCTACTCCTGGACGATGTCAAATTTTGATAGTCCTAAGGTAGGAGGTGAGTTTGGGACCTATGCCGTCAATTGGGGGTGGAGCAGTTGGAAACTGTGGAGAGGTAGGGGGTTGATGTCGCGATGGGGTGTATTTGAGGAAACGATCCAGTACGGCTTTCGAGAGTACTTGTCATCATGAACGTTGAAAACCAAATGCCGTACAAAATTAATTCGACCGGAAATCAGTAAAAATTTATAAAAAAAAAATATATATTTTTTCCTGAATTTCGGTCGAATTATTATTGGACAGCATTTGGTTTTCAACATTCATGATGACAAGTACTCTCGAAAGCCGTACTGGCTCGTTTCTCCAAATACACCCCATCGCGACATCAACCCCCTACCCCTCCACAGTTTTCAACTGCTTCACCCCCAAATTGACGGCATAGGGCCCAAACTCATCTCCTACCTTAGGACTATCAAAATTTTGACATCGTTCAGGAGTAGGCTATGACCCCCAAGAGCAGCTAAAATAATCACCTGATTCAGGTTAAATCAAAAAGCTAAAGTAGAAAAAGGTTTTTTTTTTGTGGTAGCTAATGTGTTACCTAGAACAAGAATATTTTTTAGCTACAGTAAATTAATTTTTTTGCTCTTAAGTTGCGGTTTTTCTTAAAACAACTGAATTGTTGACTTAGTCTCGTCAAAACTTTCACTTAGTTTAAGCGAAAATCAATAAAAATTAAGCTGTTCCAAGTTAATTTCGTTGCTACCATTAGTTGCTATATTTCCTGCTATAACTTAAATGGTAACCTGTTTTAGCAAAAACATTTACTTACTTTAAGTGATCTATAAATTCACTTACAGCAAGTTACTCATTTCAGGAATTTTTTTTTTCTTGATTTAGGTATACTGTTTACTTGTCTCGTATTTAAGACAGATTTTTACTTGGAGTAAGCGAATTTTCACTTACAGATAGTGAATTTTTTTCTCCGTGTACAGTCAAGAGACTGCTTCCTTTCCTGTAAAACCATGACATCAGTAATTGTTTATTGCTATATTTTTGTTAATTTTATAGCAAAAAATATAAGGAAAGCACTATTACCTTGTCAATACACAGGCGAAACTTTTATGAATAATACTTTTTTTTTGTTTAGGCCTTCGTTTTTCGTCAAATGAAAGGTATATTTCTAAAAGAAGATTTTTTAACCAAATTTGTCGACAGCCAAAATAAGTTTTAATCTACACCATACTTATATTGTAAAATACATAGGTAATATTATTTTGTGCTATTTTGGAATATTTTTCGGTTCCTTTGTCTTCAACTTCGCGCGTTAAAGATTAGAATATGCATCCCTCGTATCTACATGCAATTGTTAAAATTATGAATGAATGCTGATTTTGTTTGGTCTCGGAAGTAATTTTGTAGTATTTAGGCTCCACCCTTAAGTTGTAATTTTGATACCTACTAAACTACCGTTGCCCCGCAGGTCTTTTAGTTTGTAATGTAAATTTTCCTCTTAAAGTATAAATTATATCAACATTGTTAATTTCAGTTACAAGTAATTTGTCAATTATAAATTGAAATAGTAAAAAATAAATATAATATAATTTTAGATTTTCTTTTCATACTATATAGCTATTTTCTTTAATAAACGGCGAGAATGCAGGGCATGCTATTCCCGTGGCCAAAACTCGTTCGTGGTGCGCAATACGTCACTCGCAGCGTATTATTCAAATTCGCATGTACGGTTAAAGCGTATTTACTCTGTTTGTCTTTGTATTTAGATGTTTGGATTTTGTGTATCTTTAGAAAAAATGTCCGTAACAGCACAAAATTAAATAGTGTACACATGCTTAAAGATATAAAAATAAAGACATTAAATAAAATAAAAATTTTAAAATATTTGCCCATATTTTAAAATTTATATAATATATTTTGTGTTGCTTTAGTGTTGAAGGGTAAATTAATTTGTAAATTAGAGGGAAATTTATTTGTAATAATATAATTTATACCGGGTGTCCGCGCGAAAACTTTGGATTACTTTATTTCTGATGGTTTTAAGTTGAGAAAGTGGATTTTTTTGGAATGTGATTTTATATATAGATTTTATATTCAATTAACTTCATATTATTTTATCTAAATTAAAAATTAATTAAATAATTAAAAATATTATTCATTAACATTTGTGACCGGTGTAATATGGATACATTTAGGATAGTTTTTTGTGTTGCCTTAAATTCCTAATAAAATTAGCTTTAATATGAGGTCACACTTGGGATTATGTAACAATTTTGTATCCGCGCAGACACCCGGTATGTATATTGTTTGTGTCAAAAAACACTTGTGATCTTGCTTTAGGATTGAAAGGTGAATTAATTTAAAATAAAATAAATAATCTATATTTAAACAAAATTTATTAATAATAAAATACATAAATTATATTTATGGGCTAAAAACGTCTTAGAAAAAATAAGATATTAGAACAGTTATGTGGCAATTTTTTTCATCTTTCCTTTGCCTACAATTGGTTTTCTTAGCGATTTGTTTAATTCTTTGAGACGAAAATACATACGTGATCTAAAAAATAAATTTTTTGCTGAGTCTGAGCAATCAACATGAACACTTTTCGACACCAAGTTTTTGATGTAATTTTTGCAAACCAGTAGAGTATCTCCATTTACACTAGTAAAAATATTTTCCAGTTCCTCCATTTTTAAAAGAAATTCATCCGATGGTTTGCATAAACCTCCTTCATCCACGTGATCAAGCCAAGTATAAAATGGTTTGTTTGTGTATTCAATTCTGGAATAACCTAATTTGAAATAAATGTACCCTGCTAAATTTTCTAAGCCATCATATTCCAATTCGTGGAGTTCATGGGATATAACTTCATCTTGTTCATTGGCATTAACAACAATTAGTGGATCATTTACGATTAGGAGGGGATTATTACTAGTATCCAATTTATCTATCATTTGGCCACTCATGGGCAAGTCTGGAGTATCGTCTGCCTCTACATTGGAGAAATCTGAATAGGCACCTTCATTTTTTCCCATAATATATGAGCGTAACCGGTATTTGAATTCTAGGGCATTGGGATGGTCATGGAGCCTTCCCTTTGCTCTAATTATACCAAAAAAATTCTCCAAAATGTCTTGATTTAAACGCCGAGTAAGAATGTATTGCGTATCAAACCTTCTTTTTAAATCTTCAAGCAAAAGGTTCAAGGCATTGTTGGACATCAGAATACCTAGTTAAATTTTCACAAATTATTAAAAACAAAACTAATTTATTCAAATTATTTACCATCCTGAAATGGAAGTAAACTTTTTCTTCCTTTTACTCTGATATTTAAAACTTCTTCAGACATTCGATCGATTACTTCATTTTGCTGCTCAACTTCCAGGCCATAACCTCGGTTCCTGGCTCTTGTGTCACTAAAAGGTATACTGACGTTAAAAACGTCAAACCAATCGTTTACCTACAAAATAATAAATTAATAAAAACAAAATGTATTGCAATGAAATTCTTACAGTTTTAAAAAAGTCTGCACATTCGGTCCAATTCATATCACCAGGAAGATATCCAAGTGTTCCACATCTACTAATGGCTTTTGAAATCATATGGGAAAAGAGCTTAGCTGCAAATTTAACTTTTTGCCTTTGTGCCCCAACTACATTAAGTGTCTCTTTCGAAATTTTGTGCGTAATTTTGAGATCAGAAACGGCTGTAGCATCTAATGTGGATTCTACAATAGATTTGTTGATTTCTTTTCCATTATTATGAATAAAACCTTGATCCACAAAATGATTTCTGATTAACTTCAAAAGATGGGGCACATCAGCAAAGACATATATTTTTTCCCCATTGCAAGGATTCAAGAAGTGAGGTTTTGATTTTGAAATTTCCAGCTCAGTATGAAGTCCTCTATTTCCACCTCCTAAATCAGAAACCATGGCCACTACTGGAAAACCTGCAGAATAATATTTATTAAAATTTAAAACTTCTGAAGAATTTTTAGACATGCCTGAACTTTCCAAAAAATTGATGATCTCAAACAAAGTTTTAGCTGTCATTTTAAAGTCATAATCATAAAAGATTGGTTGTTTCCATGACTTAAATAGCCCCCTCATCATGACTACTTGTGCATAAGCAAAAGGCTTCAGAATTTCATCTTCTAACCGATCATAGATATATTCTTTCCTGATTTTAATTTCATCAAACATTATAATGCAAACTCTATCGTTATTATTAAAATCAGAAAATTCTACAAGTTTAAAGATGTTTTTAAGAATCCCTGGTTGAATTTTAATCTTTTTTAGCCAAGCTCTTAGTGTGGAGACTGCAGGGTATGGAAACCCTTTTTTTAACATAAGCCTGTATGCTCTGGGTCCAGCGGCATATAATACAATGGAATTTGCAATTTCGGTAGTAGACCATTGAATGCGCTTCTGGTGCTTTAGTTTTGAAATTTGATTTTTGGAAAAAACCTTTTCGACGGCAGACAGTGTTTCTTTTAATTCTGCTACTTCTCTGGTTTTTTCATTTAGTGAGTTTGTCACAGAATCAATTGTGGTGGCAGTCACGTCAGTTTGCACCCTAAAATGTAAAACATATGTTAATAACAAATAATTAAGTAGCAAATTAGATGCAGAAATAGGTACATTCAAAACTACTTAAATTACCACTTATTATCATTAGATGATGTCGAAGGAATATCACTCATGCAAGCACCATCAAAATTATGTACCAGACTACTGCCCGAACTACTTAACGTACTATCATTATTTTTACCACCAGTACCATCACCAGACCTACTAATATAAAAATTACCAAAATTATGACAATGCCCAATTTTACACAAAGTTAAGAATATTGGTTTTTAAGGTTAGAAATTTTATGTGTACTTACGTGTTCAATAGTTCGTCAACCAATTGCTTTCTCTGCCTTTTTTTAATACTTGCATCACGTCCTGAAGCAGCTTCAGCAGGCTTTGCATGTACCCCATAGGGTAGTTTTAAGTTCGGCACTGCATGATCTTCTAGCGGACGATAACATTTTGGGGTATAGTTCAATAACTTATGTCGCAAATTTATCTTAAAGTCACTTTCAGCAAAGTGCTTGGAACAAACATAAGACGTTTTAACGTTGAACTTGTCTTTTCTTCCCGTAGCATGAATCCACTTTTTGCACAATTCTCCTATTTTCGGAAATCGGAAAAATTTTACGTTGGGACACGGATTTTTTTTCCGATTCATTGTCAGAATGGCATCCGTAAACTGCACAACGCATTGTTTTAGATAATAAATAGTCAAAAAACATTCACAAACTCGTCTATTGCAAAGTAAATCACGTTAAAAACTAATAACAATGGTGAAAAGACGCTGCGAGTGACGTAGGCCAGCCGCTTAGGCTCCTCCCATTCAGGCGCAATATCTTATCTTTGTTAGTTATATCGTGGCGAGAATGTATGTAACTAGCACGGAATATTCATTTTATATTCCTATGATTTGCATTATTCACTTAAGGCCCATGCTGCAAACCTCATAGTCGTGTGAGAAGTAATTATACCATTCGGTGTCTGTTAAACACTTACTATTTTTATTACTGTTTAAATCAGAACTAAGAATCCACAATTAAATAGATCTTGTACATATTTATTTAAGTAAACTAATATCAGTAGCATCTATTCAACATTAATTTCGATATTATTGCATGCCTCAGTTTTTATTAGTTTTGTTATAAAATTGCATATTGGTAAAACCAAACCTGTTCAAAATCTTTAGTGCGCATGAGTAGAAGTACTCTTATGACATGATGAGCGAATTCAAAGTAGTCAACTTTCAGATATAGGCTCTCGCGTTCCATTATAACTGTTATAGTTCAGTGATTAACATAAATTTGAGGAAAATTTTAGTTTAATAAAAGTTTTTAAATTATGTTTAGTTGTCACTTTAAAAGGTATCAAGAAACAAAAAGGAAGAAACGGTTTAATTAGTGTAAAACTCAAATATTGGATCGAGAGCTCTTATTGGCTGAAATCAAGAAACTTGACTAATTTGACAGATAAAAAAAATAAGCACAAGAGAAACAAATCGTCAATATCAAATTTACCTCAGAATAAGTAGTGACTTTTGTTGACAGTAGAGGGCGTATCGCTTCTTCAAAGTTTGCAATAGTTTTTTGTTTCAATTTAGAAATATTTTAAAAATAGTAAATTTTACCATTAACATAATTATTTATGTTGGTTCTAGACAAGTCTATTAGTCACAATTTATTGAAAATACAGCAACAGGGTAAAAAAAGCAACCCGGTATTCTATCCAAATTTAAAGGTATGTTTTATATTTATTAGCTGTTCCATGGTAAAAATTGCATATCACATCATCTCATGAATAGTTTTTCTGTTCGGGCGTAAAATGAGAAAAGTTCTTTCATATCCACCTGCCTGTTTTCAAACTCACTTTCAAAAGTTATTTAGATCTCTGCAGAGAAAAATAATAAGCCAGTTTATCCTTTTTCTTTCGTTAAAATATTCTCCTTTTGAAGAACAACACAGTGATATTTCCCTTTTTGTTTTGTTTACACAGGGACGTGTACATTATCTACGTTTTTTACATTACACACATCCTTATTATTTTAAACAGATACTTTTTTATTAAAAAATATACTTATTTTTTAATTAGCGATGCATAGAGTTATACCAACCAACTAAACTTTATATTAAAAACGTAAAAGCTGTTTCAAATGTATTTGAAGGATTTTCTGCTTTGTAGTTGATTAGAAACTGCAAAACTAATTAGTGCCTACATACCGCCTAAATAGATTTTCTCAGTAGATGAAATGTCTAATTTTGTATTTAGAATTACATTTGTAAGGAAGTTGTAGACATTACATATTCCTCAAATTAAAGTTATAATGAGATTAACTATAAAAGTAATTTTTTATACTTAAAATGGGTGTGATTATTAAAATGTGACAAAATGGGGTGTTGTTACTTGGCCGTAAAACTTACAAAAATAATTAGATTTCTCTAATTTTTTGGTGAAATTGTACACTATCGCTGGCGTGTGAAGGGTGAGTTAACTCACGGCACTTAGGCCTCATTAGGCCTATTGCGCATCCTCCTAAGTTGTACACTGTCGTACAGTATTTAATTAATTTTCCACAATATGATTAAGAAAAATCGTGGAGGTAGAAGATAGAGAGACGTTGTCACGTGGTCTAAGACGGCTTCACTTTCGCCATATTGTGTTGAAGAATACGTTAAACAGCTAATTGTGGTTTCAATTAATGTTTTTTACTTTCCTATCTGTATACAGATATAAGGAAAGTATAGGAATCATGATTTTTTCGACCTCGAGTTTTAGACGGATTTTTACGTTTTAAGGTCCCCTGAATCCGTTTTGACTATTTTCGCGATGATGTCTGTATGTATGTATGTATGTATGTATGTATGTATGTATGTATGTATGTATGTATGTATGTATGTATGTATGTATGTATGTATGTATGTATGTATGTATGTATGTATGTATGTATGTATGTATGTATGTATGTATGTATGTATGTATGTATGTATGTATGTATGTATGTATGTATGTATGTATGTATGTATGTATGTATGTATGTATGTATGTATGTATGTATGTATGTATGTATGTATGTATGTATGTATGTATGTATGTATGTATGTATGTATGTATGTATGTATGTATGTATGTATGTATGTATGTATGTATGTATGTATGTATGTATGTATGTATGTATGTATGTATGTATGTATGTATGTATGTATGTATGTATGTATGTATGTATGTATGTATGTATGTATGTATGTATGTATGTATGTATGTATGTATGTATGTATGTATGTATGTATGTATGTATGTATGTATGTATGTATGTATGTATGTATGTATGTATGTATGTATGTATGTATGTATGTATGTATGTATGTATGTATGTATGTATGTATGTATGTATGTATGTATGTATGTATGTATGTATGTATGTATGTATGTATGTATGTATGTATGTATGTATGTATGTATGTATGTATGTATGTATGTATGTATGTATGTATGTATGTATGTATGTATGTATGTATGTATGTATGTATGTATGTATGTATGTATGTATGTATGTATGTATGTATGTATGTATGTATGTATGTATGTATGTATGTATGTATGTATGTATGTATGTATGTATGTATGTATGTATGTATGTATGTATGTATGTATGTATGTATGTATGTATGTATGTATGTATGTATGTATGTATGTATGTATGTATGTATGTATGTATGTATGTATGTATGTATGTATGTATGTATGTATGTATGTATGTATGTATGTATGTATGTATGTATGTATGTATGTATGTATGTATGTATGTATGTATGTATGTATGTATGTATGTATGTATGTATGTATGTATGTATGTATGTATGTATGTATGTATGTATGTATGTATGTATGTATGTATGTATGTATGTATGTATGTATGTATGTATGTATGTATGTATGTATGTATGTATGTATGTATGTATGTATGTATGTATGTATGTATGTATGTATGTATGTATGTATGTATGTATGTATGTATGTATGTATGTATGTATGTATGTATGTATGTATGTATGTATGTATGTATGTATGTATGTATGTATGTATGTATGTATGTATGTATGTATGTATGTATGTATGTATGTATGTATGTATGTATGTATGTATGTATGTATGTATGTATGTATGTATGTATGTATGTATGTATGTATGTATGTATGTATGTATGTATGTATGTATGTATGTATGTATGTATGTATGTATGTATGTATGTATGTATGTATGTATGTATGTATGTATGTTATGTATGTATGTATGTATGTATGTATGTATGTGATGTATGTGTGTATGTATGTGTGTTGTGTGTGTGTGTGTGTGTGTGTGTGTGTGTGTGTGTGTGTGTGTGTGTGTGTGTGTGTGTGTGTGTGTGTGTGTGTGTGTGTGTGTGTGTGTGTGTGTGTGTGTGTGTGTGTGTGTGTGTGTGTGTGTGTGTGTGTGTGTGTGTGTGTGTGTGTGTGTGTGTGTGTGTGTGTGTGTGTGTGTGTGTGTGTGTGTGTGTGTGTGTGTGTGTGTGTGTGTGTGTGTGTGTGTGTGTGTGTGTGTGTGTGTGTGTGTGTGTGTGTGTGTGTGTGTGTGTGTGTGTGTGTGTGTGTGTGTGTGTGTGTGTGTGTGTGTGTGTGTGTGTGTGTGTGTGTGTGTGTGTGTGTGTGTGTGTGTGTGTGTGTGTGTGTGTGTGTGTGTGTGTGTGTGTGTGTGTGTGTGTGTGTGTGTGTGTGTGTGTGTGTGTGTGTGTGTGTGTGTGTGTGTGTGTGTGTGTGTGTGTGTGTGTGTGTGTGTGTGTGTGTGTGTGTGTGTGTGTGTGTGTGTGTGTGTGTGTGTGTGTGTGTGTGTGTGTGTGTGTGTGTGTGTGTGTGTGTGTGTGTGTGTGTGTGTGTGTGTGTGTGTGTGTGTGTGTGTGTGTGTGTGTGTGTGTGTGTGTGTGTGTGTGTGTGTGTGTGTGTGTGTGTGTGTGTGTGTGTGTGTGTGTGTGTGTGTGTGTGTGTGTGTGTGTGTGTGTGTGTGTGTGTGTGTGTGTGTGTGTGTGTGTGTGTGTGTGTGTGTGTGTGTGTGTGTGTGTGTGTGTGTGTGTGTGTGTGTGTGTGTGTGTGTGTGTGTGTGTGTGTGTGTGTGTGTGTGTGTGTGTGTGTGTGTGTGTGTGTGTGTGTGTGTGTGTGTGTGTGTGTGTGTGTGTGTGTGTGTGTGTGTGTGTGTGTGTGTGTGTGTGTGTGTGTGTGTGTGTGTGTGTGTGTGTGTGTGTGTGTGTGTGTGTGTGTGTGTGTGTGTGTGTGTGTGTGTGTGTGTGTGTGTGTGTGTGTGTGTGTGTGTGTGTGTGTGTGTGTGTGTGTGTGTGTGTGTGTGTGTGTGTGTGTGTGTGTGTGTGTGTGTGTGTGTGTGTGTGTGTGTGTGTGTGTGTGTGTGTGTGTGTGTGTGTGTGTGTGTGTGTGTGTGTGTGTGTGTGTGTGTGTGTGTGTGTGTGTGTGTGTGTGTGTGTGTGTGTGTGTGTGTGTGTGTGTGTGTGTGTGTGTGTGTGTGTGTGTGTGTGTGTGTGTGTGTGTGTGTGTGTGTGTGTGTGTGTGTGTGTGTGTGTGTGTGTGTGTGTGTGTGTGTGTGTGTGTGTGTGTGTGTGTGTGTGTGTGTGTGTGTGTGTGTGTGTGTGTGTGTGTGTGTGTGTGTGTGTGTGTGTGTGTGTGTGTGTGTGTGTGTGTGTGTGTGTGTGTGTGTGTGTGTGTGTGTGTGTGTGTGTGTGTGTGTGTGTGTGTGGACTTTTGAGGGCTTACGGGGACATTTTCCGAAAAACGCTTATGGTTGCGAGGACCGTTTTTCTTGTTGGGACATCAAACCGGTACCTATAAGAAATTAACCTGATTTTGATAATCTACGTCATTTTTGGAGTCAAATGGTACCTATATCATTATTAAAATTTTTGGTCCCCATAACTAATGTGCCAGGTGGATGAAGTTATTATAACACACCGGAAGGGGGCGCCTTCATCTATACACTTTGTGTGTATGTTTTAAAGATTGCATTGGTTGTGAGGACCAAGTATACACAATATATTTGAGGTTGATAATATTTTGACTTTACATCTAGAGACTCTTGCTCTCAATGCCTTCAACGTGATTTCAACACTTTCGAATTGAGATCTCTCTGACCACTTGATTAACAGAGTGTCTTTAAAATTTTTCGCATCTCTTAGCTTTTAATTATGGGTTAACAATATGACGCATCTCATTTCTCTTAAACCCTTCACCCATTAATAAAGGTTTTTAGATTCGTCAATTTGTGAGTTAGAAATAAATCTTCAATGAGTATACATTTTTTAGATGTGTTCTAGAACAATAGTTATCAAACCCCCACATTGCTTAAATAATTTTAGATACAATATTTCTAGATAAATTAATATCTTAAATATGGTATAGGTATTTGGAATATAAAGTGCACATAGTGTAAAAATTAAAGTTATTTAAAAATATATATATTTTTTAATTTTACTGTTTTCAATGTCGAAGAGGTTAAACATTCGGCATACATTTTATATTTTAAATCATAATGTTGCATAACATTCAATCAACTGGACAATGAAAATAATTAAATTTAAAAATAGTAATTTGTGCAACAAGAGTGTATATGATGGCCATATCGCACGAAGACGATATTTAAGCACAACGCCGTAGGCGAGTGCGATGTGGACAATCCACTCGAGTTGTACGAACAGTAAATTTTTTGTAAGACCCACTAACGAAAATTTATTAATTTAAAAAAATATATATTTTAGGTTATTAAGAAATAATTTATGACTTTTAATAATTTTTAAAATAAAATAAACAAAAAAATGAAGAAAAAATGTTCATTTCATTTTTCCCCATCCGGGAATCGAACTCCAATCTTCCGTTTGGAGGGCAAAAACGCCAACCACCTATTCTTTTATTTTTGTTGCTTTAATACTCGTAATTAAATTGACTTCATATAGTTTTATTTAAATTAACAAATTATTTATAATTATAGACGAAATAAAAAAAGAAATGCTTTTATTTTTTGACTCTACACAAGAATAACCCATTTAAATGTATATTTAATCTCAATAACTAAAAAATATACTGACAATTAGTTTAACAGAATTGTCACTTATTTTAAAAATAATAGCAGTCGGTTGATCAAAATATGAAGGGTGATTGGTGGATTTAATTTTTTTGCAGTGTTCTTACTACCTAGAATGGATATAAAATATATTCCTTCAGTTGAAGACAATAGCATACTTTTTCGTTTTGTAATCCGTGTGTAGATAAGCTAATATCCATGTGGATGTAGAAAAAATACTTTATTGAACTGAAGTACAAAACAAAGTTTGAAACAAAACATGTTAGAATTGAACTTTTTGTGAAATTCTTCGAGGCAAAGCTCGAAACACAGGGCTAGTTATTTTTTGGGCAAGTTTTACATAATTCTTTCGTTTTGTGCCAATTTTTCTGGAAAATTATCAAAATCAAATGGTACGCTTATAATGTGTGTTTTGCTAGGACAATACGTATAAAAACAATTTAACGTTGTCGGCATACGCCGTGCTGAGTCGTCAAAACTTTGTTATAAACAAATAAAATTGCTTAAGGCGTGTATAAAAAAACAATATTACTACTATCAGGTACTTACTTTTGCTTATCAACTACTTTTCGTAGTATTTAAAACACTTATAGCACTCTACAGATGTATACACAGATAAACAGTAAATCACCTGTTGAACAGTACTTTTAGGATAGGCACACGAGAACTCATGCATGGACATTTCATGCAATTTTATGCTTTCTCCAGAGACAGTAAACGTTCGTTGCAAACAAATCATACGCTGTCGCCAAACGCACATGGCACATGTCGCTCTGTCCACTAACGTGTTAACTAACTGATGGTATAACATTTAAAAATTATAAAAACTTAACTTTGAGTTTTGACACACTCTGTATACAATATAGCAAATGAATGATGTCCATTTAAATTATTTGACGATGTGAAAACAATTAAATTTATGCAACTACCTATGAGGTGTTCTGCTGTAAAAAAGTATAAGTTTGGTCAGTCCTTCGTTTATGAACCACCCTGTATATTTAATAATAATTGTTAAATATGGTGTTACATCTTTTAAATTAAAAATTTCTTCGTATTTCCAATAATAAAACAGCTATCGGTCAATTACGCACTGATGTGACACATTTTATATGTATAATTGGCTAACCTGTTACTATCGTTGAATAGGTAAATTTATAAAGAATTTTATGCTAAATAATATACAGAGTGTTGTATTTAAAAAATGAACTAAAATTAGCCATATGTGAGACATGTTTCAAGACACTCTATATAAAAAAAACCATTTCTCACTAAATGCCACACCGTTTTACTATCGCTTTCTACAAGCAAAACTGAAAGATGACTATAACAATTCGCAACTGTTATGATGTGTGAAGGTAGTATTGATTAACTAAAAAACATTTTGTCTATTATAGATCTATATTGTTTTTCTTTTTGTTACGCAAATTCTGCTGGTCCCAGTAAAAGCTTTTATATCCGATAAATATGCGAATATGTGTATATTCTTGCTGTCTTTTTTTTACCTTTTCAATACGAATAAACATGTTTTTATTTTTATGTACTATAATTTTAATTCTTGCACTCAAGACTGTCTAGCTGACGGTTTATATTTGATCATTGTAGATTTGTGGTGGCTTGACTGCTGAGCCATTCGTCATATATTTTTTAAAACCGACCAGGAAGTATACATTTTCTGAACAATTTTTCGTTCAGAAAGTAACTTTTTGCGAACAAGACCGGAAAGTAGACTTTAGGGACCGGTAAAAGCTCTATTGGTCCCTTTTTTTATTTTTCCGATCGCTGCTTGATAATACAGTCTGCCTTGATTTCGTTATTATGGTAACAACGTTCCGATTTATTGCCAAGTGACAGTTCGTTGATTTTTAATTTGTTGTTTTTGTTAAACTTTTTTTTGCAAATTTAAAAATATGGATTCAGATTTTGAATTATCCGACATAGGAAATGAAATTTCAAAAGAAATTTTGGAAGCAGCAAAAATGTACGTTAAACATAATGTATTTGGTTAGTTTATGCAGTTGTATCCATTATTTAGTTTTAGTATTTGTAATCAATTTATTAAATAAAATAAATAATTGAGTTTAAATCAAGTGTCAGTTTAAAAAAAAAATATTGTACGTTATGCGACCGAAAATTAGTGTTAAGTAGGTTTCTCCAAGCTTCCAGGTTTCGCCTACGGCTCACCCTGGAATCTGCTTGACTCGACCTGCAGTAAACTACTTTTTGGTCTTGTAACATAAATTACTATTAAATTGGAAGCAGCAACTCGTCGCTTAGAGCTTCAGTATGTACGTACCAATTTACAATATAGTAGGATATAATAATCGCCTGCTTACCTCGCCGCATTACTATTTTAATTTGTACCCTAAGGGTAACTTTTAACAAAACCTAGCTATAACGCTTTCTTTCTTTTTTAATAATTTTTAGTCACGAATAAACCACTTTCTAAAAAAAAAAACTTGCGTATCCCACAGTACCTGGTAGTACCTTGGCAGTTAACGTGTTAAATATGGTTACTTCATTGAATTTCGTTATTAGGTGTTTAAAAAAGCTCCTTATGTTTCGGAAGCTATTGAGTGATAGTCCTAAGACATATGGATTTGTCTGGAGACCTAATAAGACATGTTACATAAATACTGTGTGTATGCTTTATATACCTACATATATCTTACAAAATATGGAGTATACTGGGTTTTCAAATTAAAATGTTACTATTAAATACTGCCGAAAATATGCATTTTAGAAAAAAAAGTTTTAGAAAAAAGTTTTATATTTTTTTGGAGGAAACATTTTGGCTAAATTCATTTGGCCATATCGAGGAGGACATTGTTTTTTTAAATTAGAACCCCATGTTTTGCATATTCTTAAAGTACATAAAAAAATAAAGAACTTCTAAGGGAAATATTTTGTATTGGACTTTTACTTTTTGAGTAACAGCTACTTGAAAATTTTGCTGGGTGAAAAAAAAGTTGGCCATATTATGGTTAGCTATATTTTAGCCAAATTTTTTTCCCCACAAAACTATAAAACTTTCGTCTGAAATGTTTTTTTTTATAAAAGGCGGTATTTATCTGTAACACTTTAATTTGAACACCCGGTATATTAAAATAAGATTAAACGGCACCATGCTTGATTGCAGTGCAAAAGATTTTAATGTTTATAAAGATTCCAACAAATTTGGACCCCGCACTTTTTACATTGATTTTGGGTACTGACAGAATTTGTTAAAATTTTAGTATGTTACTTTTCAGGTCATAGCGGACAACTTTCTTATGGACATCAAGTTTACAGATCTACAGGGTGAGCTGTCAGAAGGAGTCAAAAGTAAGGAGTGCAGAATTAATATTTTGATATACATATATATCTTTACCACCCTTAAGTAAGTCATGTTTTATTCGTGAAACTTATGTCATGAGTTACACATGTATGTGGCTTGTTAATGCCTACTGCCACATTTTAAAATAAATTATACGGAGTGTTTAAAAAATAGAAATAATAATTACAGAAATAAGGTGCATTTTTATGTATTATCATAATTATAACATGACTTTTGATCACTTATTTGTTATATTAAATACTAGATAATATTAATTAATAATACAGGGTGTGATAGAAAGACAAATAATATTAATATAAAAATATTACACTTTCTTTACATAGATTTTTAGACTTCCACTAAATTATAAATCCATATAAAAGAAACTACATTTTTTAAAAACCGTTTTATTAAATACAATAACTATTTTCACACGCTCAAAATCATCTTTCAACAACACCTAAAACAGTCCTTAATAAAACATTTAAAGGGTACTTTATATAATTTTCGAATCGTGCGTATTCCAGGTAATACAAAACACTTGAAATATGAGCACACAAGTATATAGTTCTTAAATCAGTTTTATATGTTCAGTAATATCTAGTAATGGAATTCTCTTGAATTTTATTTTATATTCGCAAATCTCAAATATATTGCAAAAAGCGAAGGCACGCCACATAGAAAGTTTCCTAACAAAAATAAACTAATTACTATCAAAAAATCCTAATAACAAACTTTTGAAATTGCTCTTAATGAAAGCATAAAAAAGAAGAAGAAAATATACGATGTAAAATAGAATTGCTACGTTTGAATATCCACATTCAATTTCTTATCTTTCGAACGTTCATTTATCCAAATCGGACGTATCTGCTCCAACTAATGTACGTAACTTGAATCACGTGATCGAAGATTCTCAACATCTCAGATGCATCTGATATGGATAAACAATCGCAGCAAATGTAGTCTGAAATTGCAAAGATAAAAATGTGTTAACCCTGTCATGATAATTTAGCTGTTATTTAATCTAACACTCGCCAACCTTTTATCTTATTGAATCCATTTATAATTAATCTGATTAATAAACAAAGAAATAAATAAAAGTTATTTTAGGCTTAAAAAATAATTTATATCAAATAATTTATATCAAGTATATAGTGGTATGGAACAGATAAACAATAATTGGCAAGGATTAAATATCAAAAAACTGTAAAAGTTTTTTTATGTTTTAATTTAACTAAAATTAACCTACTAATTCCTCAAAAATAGAAAATTATATTTAAAGGTTGACATCTGTACTGGGTATAAAAATCAGAAAGGATTTTTCAATTAGAATATGTCTTCTCAGTCATTCATTTAAATCAGAGTTAGTAGAATTATTTCTACATTTAAGTAGGCTTAGAACGGGACTTGGTTAGATAAACAGAGCTATGGTTATATTACGAGCGAAACTGAATTCGTTTCTAGACTTTCTACAATATTTTATATACCAATTTTTCGTTAAATGCGTTTTTGTAATTCTTAGTTATTTGTGTATTTTTATCACTCCCTGTATTACTTATAAAAATGATCTAATATGAAATGAAATAAAGAATTGGCCAGAAGTCATATTTTAACTATGGTAATACATGTAAAATGACCATATTTCAGTAACTGATATTCCTATTTTTTTGAACACGCTGTTTAATTTATTTTGCAAAGTGTAAGTAAGCATTAACAGACCATATACATAAGACATAAGTTTCATGGAAAATACAAGAAATACTAAAGAGTGGTGGAGATATATTTGAAACTATTAATTCTGCACTCCTTACTTTTGAATTGTTCTAACGGCAAAACGTTACTTTCTAGATGAAAAATTGTTCAGAAAGTGTATACTTTCTGGTCAATTTAAAAAAAATATATAGTACGATATAAGAATCGCCCGCTTACTTCTCCCCGTCAAAGGTCAAATTTTCGATATGACGATAGGCTCAGCAGCCAAGCCACAACAAATATACGATGATCAAATATAAACCGTCAGCTAGATAATCTTGAATGCAAGAATGATAATCGTACTACAAAAAAATAGAAACATGTTTATTCGTATTGAAAAGGTAAAAAAATACAGAAGGATATATTATGTACATACATTTATCGGACATAAAAGCTTTTAATGGGACCTGCATAATTTGCGTAACAAAAAGAAAAACAATATAGGTCTTATAATAGACAAAATGTTTTTTAGTTAATCAATACTATCTTCACACATCAAAACAGTTGCGAATTCTTTTTTCATCTTTCAGTTTTGCTTCTAGAAAGCGATAGTAAAAACGGTGTGGTATTTAGTGAAACATAGTTTATTTGATATAAAGTGTCTTGAAACATGTCTTACGTATGGCTAATTTTAACACGTTTGCGGACAGAGCGGCATATGACGCGCCATGTGCAGGAACAAGGGATGTGTAGACTAATTTCTAATTTTATTCTGGGTTCAACGCGGCGTTTGGTGACAACATTGCGTATGATTTGTCTTCAACGGACGTTTACTGCCTCTGGAGAAAACATAAAATTGCATGAATTGTCCATACATGAGTTCTGGTGTGCCTATCTTAAAAGTACTGTTCAGCAGGTAATTTACTGTTTATCTATGATTGTGTGGACATCTGTAGAGTGTTAAAATTGTTTTAAATACTACGAAAAGTAGTTGATAAGCAAAAGTAAGTACCTAATAGTCGTAATATTGTTTTTTTATACACGCCTTTAGCAATTTTATTTGTTTATAACAATGTTTTGACGACTCAGCGCAGCGTATGCCGACAAGGTTGAATTGTTTTTATACGTACTGTTCTAGCAAAACACATTATAAGCGTACCATTTGATTTTGATAATTTTCCAGATAAAATCCCCAGAAAAAAATTTCTTAGCGAGAGCCACCATATGAGGTGCAGACTAGGCACAGAAAAAAAATTGGCAAAGAAACGAAATACTTTTGTAAAACTTGCCCCAAAAAAAACCATCCCTGTTGTGTCGAGCTTTGCCTCGAAGAATTCCACAAAAAGTTAAACTCTGACATGTTTTGTTTCAAACTTTGTTCAATTAATATTTCATAAATAATAAGTTTTCCTTGACGGCATTTAACGTCACTGTACCACTAAAATATTAAAACAATTTAAACAAAAGTGGCCTGTGGAAAGAGCGGTTTACTTTTTGGTCACCATATTGCTTTATTTTTGATATTTTCTTTTTTGAGCCCCCCTTTTCAGCTATTGTCTGTGAATGTGTTAATTATTTAATTTCTTTAATTTAATTTTATTGCATTTCTTATACCAAAACATATTTTTGTGACGTCGGGTGAACAGAAAACCATTCAGTATTTTTGAAATATAAAAAAATTGTGATTTTTAAGAAAATTGTTAAACTAAAAGATGTTTGCGATATCGATCTCTATAATTTTTGTTTTTTTACATGATTTTTCTAAAATGGACCGTAATTTTCGTTGGCAAAGAGTGTATATACAAAAATGTTTTGAATTAGATGTATGTGGAAAATGTATATATTAAGTTGACCTCTAAATATTTACAGAGGTGCTGCAATAGGTTGTACAAAATCAGGGCCACCGAGAGCCAGACTGGGCTCCAGGACAATTTTCTAGATCGGGCCCCAGGACAATTTTCCAGATTGGGCCCTGCGACAATTTTATAAAAAATTAAATAACAATAGGTATTCAAGCTAAAATTTCTCCTGCTGTACAAAAAAGGTGGCCAAGCAAAAATCCTCCTCTACTTGAATCTCTCTATCTCTCTAAGAAAAAGTCTTCTACTAAGAACTTTCCCCTCTTCTGTCGAACTTCTGAAAGTAACAAACACCACCGCTACCGGGTCCCCCTTATACCGCTGCCGGGAACCCATTTGAGCCCGGGCCCCGGGAGTTAGTCCCGGCTGCCCTCCCCTCTAGTCGGCCCTGTACAAAATAACCGGAAAAAGCCTGTAATAACTAGATAGAAAAGTCATGTGTTGGACACATCATATTTGTAATTTTTCCGATCGCTGTTTGATAATACAGTCTGCCTTGATTTCGTTACTATGGTAACAATGTTCCGATTTATTGCCAAGTGACAGTTCGTTGATTTTTAATTTGTTGTTTATGTCCAACTTCTTTCGCAAATTTAAAAATATAGATTCAGATTTGGAATTATCTGACATAAAAAATGAAATTCCAGACATTTTGGAAGCAGTCAAAATGTACATTTAACATAACGTATTTGGTTACTTTATACAGTTGTATTCATTATCTAGTTTTAATATTTTTTAATCACTTTAATACATAAAATAAATAATTCAGTTTACATCGAAGTGTAGAATATAAGAATCCCCGCTTACCTCGCCGCGTGCCTCTACCCTCGCCTCTTTACTATTTAAATTTGTACCATGAGGGTAAAAAATCTTAAATTTTTTACAAAACCTAGCTATAACGCGTAAAAACATAAAACAAAAAATTGGTAAGAAAACTGAACGTTTAAATAAAAATGTTATAACTAAGATTAGAAAAGGATAAATATAAGAATCAAAATTAAAATTTAGTTTAGTTTTTTAGATTCATGTGTTGATATGTCCATATGTGGTACGCATGGCACAAGACACAAAAGTATTAAAGATACTGTGTTCATGCACTGTGTGTAACAAAACTGTACACATCAGTTTTTAAAAAAAAAAAAAATTACCTATTTGTAATTTTTTTTTTCGTTCCTTATTAATTTTTAGTCAATAATAAACCACTTTCTAAAAAAAAAACTTTCGTGACCCACAGGATCTGATACAAATTTTTTCCATAAGTACCCTGGCAGTTAACGTGTTAAAAATGGATACTTCATTGAATTTCGATATTCGTTCTTTAAAAAACATCTCGTTTTTCGCAAGCTGTTGAGTAATAGTCCTGAAATATGGATTTGTCTGGAGACCTCATAACACGTTACATAAATACTGTGTGTATGCTCTATATATCTACATATATCCTACAAAATATAGAGTATATATTAAAATTAGATTAAACGGCACCATACTTGATTGCAGCGGAAAATATTCTGTTTATAAAGATTCCATCAAATTTACAAATGGTGGTCCTCGTAACCCAGATGTAGAACTGGAAATCAGAGTCGGTCCTCCTATTACTGCTTAGGTACGTTTAACTTAATTAGGTCCTTATAACAATTTTATAAGTCCTAATACATATGGGCTTGTTTGGAGACCTCATAAGACATGTTACATATATATTTTGTGTATGTTATGTGTACATATATCTTACAAAATATGGAGTGTATATTAAAATTAGTTTAAATGGCACCTACTCAATTGCAATGGAAAAGATTGTAATATTTATAAAAGTTGTAACAACTTTATAAATGGTGGTCCTCGTAACCCAGATGTAGAATCGGAAATCGGGGTCGGTCCTCGTTTTACTGCAAAAGTCCGTATAGGTGTGTGTGTGTGTGTGTGTGTGTGTGTGTGTGTGTGTGTGTGTGTGTGTGTGTGTGTGTGTGTGTGTGTGTGTGTGTGTGTGTGTGTGTGTGTGTGTGTGTGTGTGTGTGTGTGTGTGTGTGTGTGTGTGTGTGTGTGTGTGTGTGTGTGTGTGTGTGTGTGTGTGTGTGTGTGTGTGTGTGTGTGTGTGTGTGTGTGTGTGTGTGTGTGTGTGTGTGTGTGTGTGTGTGTGTGTGTGTGTGTGTGTGTGTGTGTGTGTGTGTGTGTGTGTGTGTGTGTGTGTGTGTGTGTGTGTGTGTGTGTGTGTGTGTGTGTGTGTGTGTGTGTGTGTGTGTGTGTGTGTGTGTGTGTGTGTGTGTGTGTGTGTGTGTGTGTGTGTGTGTGTGTGTGTGTGTGTGTGTGTGTGTGTGTGTGTGTGTGTGTGTGTGTGTGTGTGTGTGTGTGTGTGTGTGTGTGTGTGTGTGTGTGTGTGTGTGTGTGTGTGTGTGTGTGTGTGTGTGTGTGTGTGTGTGTGTGTGTGTGTGTGTGTGTGTGTGTGTGTGTGTGTGTGTGTGTGTGTGTGTGTGTGTGTGTGTGTGTGTGTGTGTGTGTGTGTGTGTGTGTGTGTGTGTGTGTGTGTGTGTGTGTGTGTGTGTGTGTGTGTGTGTGTGTGTGTGTGTGTGTGTGTGTGTGTGTGTGTGTGTGTGTGTGTGTGTGTGTGTGTGTGTGTGTGTGTGTGTGTGTGTGTGTGTGTGTGTGTGTGTGTGTGTGTGTGTGTGTGTGTGTGTGTGTGTGTGTGTGTGTGTGTGTGTGTGTGTGTGTGTGTGTGTGTGTGTGTGTGTGTGTGTGTGTGTGTGTGTGTGTGTGTGTGTGTGTGTGTGTGTGTGTGTGTGTGTGTGTGTGTGTGTGTGTGTGTGTGTGTGTGTGTGTGTGTGTGTGTGTGTGTATGTGTGTGTGTGTGTATGTGTGTGTGTGTGTGTGTGTGTGTGTGTGTGTGTGTGTGTGTGTGTGTGTGTGTGTGTGTGTGTGTGTGTGTGTGTGTGTGTGTGTGTGTGTGTGTGTGTGTGTGTGTGTGTGTGTGTGTGTGTGTGTGTGTGTGTGTGTGTGTGTGTGTGTGTGTGTGTGTGTGTGTGTGTGTGTGTGTGTGTGTGTGTGTGTGTGTGTGTGTGTGTGTGTGTGTGTGTGTGTGTGTGTGTGTGTGTGTGTGGTGTGTGGGTGTGTGGGTGTGTGGGTGTGTGGGTGTGTGTGTGTGTGTGTGTGTGTGTGTGTGTGTGTGTGTGTGTGTGTGTGTGTGTGTGTGTGTGTGTGTGTGTGTGTGTGTGTGTGTGTGTGTGTGTGTGTGTGTGTGTGTGTGTGTGTGTGTGTGTGTGTGTGTGTGTGTGTGTGTGTGTGTGTGTGTGTTATTTTTTATTTTATTTTTTTGTTTTTATTTTTATTTTTACAAAACTCCCAGTAGCTACAATTCCAATTTTCAAATTTCTACAATTAAAAAACCGAAAGTCTTATACTTTCATCTTCCGTTTCCTCGCTTAATATGTAAAATCCAAATACTTTAAAACATGTCTTTTTATTTATGAAGAGTACATACAATTCCAATTTTCAAGTTCCTACCATACAAACTTTCACTCGCCACATTTCTCCAATTTTCCCCAATTTTTCCCATTTTCCTTCTTTTCCTCTCTTACCCCCATTTTCCCTCTTTCCCCTCTTAAAATATGAAAATCCAAAAACCTGAAACACCTTTATCTATTTGTGATGAGTAGCTATAATTCCAATTTTCAAGTTCCTACCTATAAAAAAAATCAATGCTTCCATGCAAACTTTTAACCCCTGTTTCCCCTAGGAACCCTGAAACACGTGATTATTTATTTATGCTCATTAGCAGTATTTCAAATTTTCATGTTTCACTACCACTGTGCAAAAAATAAATTATGTCCGATCCTTTGCTCGCTGACAAACAAAAACAAATCGATCCCACGGGAATTGTACATTTTTTCGGGATAAAAATAGCCTTTGTGCTATTCCAGGCTATAATCTATATTTTTGCCAAATTTCATCGAGATCCGTTCGGCCGTTCTTGCATGATTGAGCAACAAACATACATCCATCCATCCAAACTTTCGCATTTATATAATTACTAGCTTTTGCCCGCGGCTTTACACGCGTGGTGCCGTGTTTATAATTTAAAAAATGAATGATTATTAATTTAATTTTTATTCATTTTTAATATTTTTTATTAATTTTTATTAATTTTTATTAATTTTTATTAATTTTTATTAATTTTTATTAATTTTTATTAATTTTTATTAATTTTTATTAATTTTTGTTAATTTTTATTAATTTTTATTAATTTTTATTAATTTTTATTAATTTTTATTAATTTTTATTAATTTTTATTAATTTTTATTAATTTTTAATAATTTTTATTAATTTTTATTAATTTTTATTAATTTTTATTAATTTTTATTAATTTTTATTAATTTTTATTAATTTTTATTAATTTTTATTAATTTTTATTAATTTTTATTAATTTTTATTAATTTTTATTAATTTTTATTAATTTTTATTAATTTTTATTAATTTTTATTAATTTTTATTAATTTTTATTAATTTTTATTAATTTTTATTAATTTTTATTAATTTTTATTAATTTTTATTAATTTTTATTAATTTTTATTAATTTTTATTAATTTTTATTAATTTTTATTAATTTTTATTAATTTTTATTAATTTTTATTAATTTTTATTAATTTTTATTAATTTTTATTAATTTTTATTAATTTTTATTAATTTTTATTAATTTTTATTAATTTTTATTAATTTTTATTAATTTTTATTAATTTTTATTAATTTTTATTAATTTTTATTAATTTTTATTAATTTTTATTAATTTTTATTAATTTTTATTAATTTTTATTAATTTTTATTAATTTTTATTAATTTTTATTAATTTTTATTAATTTTTATTAATTTTTATTAATTTTTATTAATTTTTATTAATTTTTATTAATTTTTATTAATTTTTATTAATTTTTATTAATTTTTATTAATTTTTATTAATTTTTATTAATTTTTATTAATTTTTATTAATTTTTATAAATTTTTATTAATTTTTATTAATTTTTATTAATTTTTATTAATTTTTATTAATTTTTATTAATTTTTATTAATTTTTATTAATTTTTATTAATTTTTATTAATTTTTATTAATTTTTATTAATTTTTATTAATTTTTATTAATTTTTATTAATTTTTATTAATTTTTATTAATTTTTATTAATTTTTATTAATTTTTATTAGTTTTTATTAGTTTTTATTAATTTTTATTAATTTTTATTAAATTTTATTAATTTTTATTAATTTTTATTAATTTTTATTAATTTTTATTAATTTTTATTAATTTTTATTAATTTTTAGTAATTTTTAGTAATTTTTATTAATTTTTATTAATTTTTATTAATTTTTATTAATTTTTATTAATTTTTATTAATTTTTATTAATTTTTATTAATTTTTATTAATTTTTATTAATTTTTATTAATTTTTATTAATTTTTATTAATTTTTATTAATTTTTATTAATTTTTATTAATTTTTATTAATTTTTATTAATTTTTATTAATTTTTATTAATTTTTATTAATTTTTATTAATTTTTATTAATTTTTATTAATTAATTTTTATTAATTTTTATTAATTTTTATTAATTTTTATTAATTTTTATTAATTTTTATTAATTTTTATTAATTTTTATTAATTTTTATTAATTTTTATTAATTTTTATTAATTTTTATTAATTTTTATTAATTTTTATTAATTTTTATTAATTTTTATTAATTTTTAATTATTTTTATTAATTTTTATTAATTTTTATTAATTTTTATTAATTTTTATTAATTTTTATTAATTTTTATTAATTTTTATTAATTTTTATTAATTTTTATTAATTTTTATTAATTTTTATTAATTTTTATTAATTTTTATTAATTTTTATTAATTTTTATTAATTTTTATTAATTTTTATTAATTTTTATTAATTTTTATTAATATTTATTAATTTTTATTAATTTTTATTAATTATTAATTTTTATTAATTTTTATTAATTTTTATTAATTTTTAATAATTTTTATTAAATTTTAATAATTTTTATTAATTTTTATTAATTTTTATTAATTTTTATTAATTTTTATTAATTTTTATTAATTTTTATTAATTTTTATTAATTTTTATTAATTTTTATTAATTATTATTAATTTTTATTAATTTTTATTAATTTTTAATAATTTTTAATAATTTTTATTAATTTTTATTAATTTTTATTAATTTTTATTAATTTTTATTAATTTTTATTAATTTTTATTAATTTTTATTAATTTTTATTAATTTTTATTAATTTTTATTAATTTTTATTAATTTTTATTAATTTTTATTAATTTTTATTAATTTTTATTAATTTTTACTAATTTTTATTAATTTTTATTAATTTTTATTAATTTTTATTAATTTTTATTAATTTTTATTAATTTTTATTCATTTTTATTCATTTTTATTAATTTTTATTAATTTTTATTAATTTTTATTCATTTTTATTCATTTTTATTAATTTTTATTAATTTTTATTAATTTTTATTAATTTTTATTAATTTTTATTAATTTTTATTAATTTTTATTAATTTTTATTAATTTTTAATAATTTTTATTAATTTAATTTTTATTATTTTTTATTAATTTTTATTAATTTTTATTAATTTTTATTAATTTTTATTAATTTTTATTAATTTTTATTAATTTTTATTAATTTTTATTAATTTTTATTAATTTTTATTAATTTTTATTAATTTTTATTAATTTTTATTAATTTTTATCAATTTTTATTAATTTTTATTAATTTTTATTAATTTTTATTAATTTTTATTAATTTTTATTAATTTTTATTAATTTTTATTAATTTTTATTAATTTTTATTAATTTTTATTAATTTTTATTAATTTTTATTAATTTTTATTAATTTTTATTAATTTTTATTAATTTTTATTAATTTTTATTAATTTTTGTTAATTTTGATTAATTTTTATTAATTTTTATTAATTTTTATTAATTTTTATTAATTTTTATTAATTTTTATTAATTTTTAATAATTTTTATTAATTTAATTTTTATTAATTTTTATTATTTTTTATTAATTTTTATTAATTTTTATTAATTTTTATTAATTTTTATTAATTTTTATTAATTTTTATTAATTTTTATTAATTTTTATTAATTTTTATTAATTTTTATTAATTTTTATTAATTTTTATTAATTTTTATTAATTTTTATTAATTTTTATTAATTTTTATTAATTTTTTTTAATTTTTATTAATTTAATTTTTATTAATTTTTATTATTTTTTATTAATTATTATTAATTTTTATTATTTTTTATTAATTTTTATTTATTTTTATTTAATGTGAAAATTCAAAAATCTAAATACGTCATTATTTACTTATGATGGGTAGCTACAATTACAATTTTCAAATTTCTACATTTAAAAAACCGAAAGTCTTATTTAAACTTTCACCTTCCATTTATGTCCTATCTCTTGCTATGTGAAAAACAAAAACCAAATCGATCCCACGGGAACCGTACATTTTTTTCGGGATAAAAAGTAGCCTATGTGCTATTCCAGACTATAATCTATATTTGTGCCAAATTTGATCCAGATCCGTTCGGCCGTTTTTGCGTGATTGAGCAACAAACATCCATCCAAACTTTCGTATTTATATGATATAGATATAGATATCTGTTATTTACGTTTAATGAAGAAATTTCTTCAAATAAAAGTTACTTCTTATTTTGTTATCTATAATTTTTGTTTCATACAAAATTTTCCTAAAATGGCCCGTATTCGAGAAATTTGACAAAATGTGCAAAATTTTGATTTTTTTGAAAATTGTTAAACTGTTCAACGTGGTTCTAGTAGCCTAACATATATTTATTCGCAGAAATTATCTGAAATAAGGGTCCAGAACTACACTGAGAGAAAAAAGTAGTTTATATTTAAAATATTGTAAGTTAGGAAGAAATTCTTTAAATATTAACTGAGGAAATTTATTAATACCATAATATTATAATTATTATTAAATATCTCACAAATATAAGTTTTTCTTTAACAAAACATTTGTTACAGTAAGGTATGGTAGATATTAACAAATATTTTACTCGGCAATATACGTATATTTAAAAATAACTATTATGTTTATCTAAACATTGCATATTTCCTAATATTAAAATACAACAATTTAAATATAACAATTGTGCTTTCCAGCATACAACTATGATAAGTTAACTATTAGCGAATATATTTTTAATAATACCCAGACTGAACGTCCCCTTAATGCGCCGATCTCAACGTTGCCATTCACGTTTTGTTATTGCGCTATCATAGGAAAAGTAAACAATTCAAATTACCTATTAGGTACCATTTTGCAATATTTTTTCTATTTATCGCTAACACAAAACTAGCGTAAATTTATTTAAAATTTGTTTGCTGTATTAGTAATGACCTATAACTAATTATTGTATTATAAATTTGCATTTTATTTAAGTGCAGTATGCAGTCTCAGTGGGTAGGTAATTCGAGTTTCACAAATTGGCAACATGGAACACCACGTGGTTTCTAATTGCCATTTTGTTAAGCACGTTCTTGTCTGGTTACAGTTCGCAGTGCAGAATCGTTCTTTTTGTGAGTGACGCCGACCGACATTAGCAGCTAAGTTTATTAAAAGTTTACAGTGATTTTTCATCCTAGTAAGTTATCATATTTATTTATTAAATTCTAATAATAGGTACGTATTATTTTCGTGAATATTGTAATTAATTAATGTCAAATAATGAAAAACATTCTATTTATGGGATATTTGCCATGTTTCAACTCAACTAAGTAAAGCGTCTTTTCCAAAAGCTTCTTGTATTTATAAAATTTAAGTACCTACAGTCAATACATGTTTCGGAAACACTGTTCCATCTTCTGGTGCCAGTCAATATTTAATAAACAAATAAACACGACCGAATAAACTTTTTATTTATATAAAATTCTACTACGGTAAGAAAATTATTCTTAATCAAACAATAGAATAGTTATTTGTGTACCAAGGCCATAAGTTGATATTTTCTGACCGAATCAGAAGTTTGCTGCAGAGACCAAGCAACTTTTGGTTAGGTCAAAAAAGATTATACGGTCAAGGTGTACACAACATTTTTTATGAGCCAATATTTTTTTCACATTCTTGTTTTTAAAAAGAGGCTTAAATGCAAGAATTGTTTCAAATTTTTATTAATCGAATAAAATTCCATCGTCAACTAATTAAATTTGTATAACATTACTAACGATAATTATAATAAACCTATGCTTATAAAAAGCAGCTGTAAAATAAATGCGGCCAAAAAAGTGACACTTTAAAGATGTTATTTTTTTTGACAGTCTCCTAAAAAGTATTTTTTTTTAATTTTCATAGTTTTTCCAAGAAAAAAATGTATTGCGTTTGACCGAGATTCGATCGTGCGTCACGAAACACGTCCCGTTTGAAGGGGTTATAAACGAAATCCTACTAGATAACACTTCCTGATGGACCTGCCACTCACCCTATAAAATTTCAGCCGGAAGTACCATTGTACCACCTAGCGGCCGCTACATTTAATAATAGTTTTTTTAATTTGTTCATGTTTGTTGAAATTTATAAGCATGTATTGTTAACTTTTCAATTTAATAAAATATATTTTCTGTATGTATACCTTTGATTTCATATCCCTAATATATTTAGGCTAAATACTAACAAATATAAATTACTAGATTCAAAATCATCAATTAACAGATAAAACAAATTTTATTATTTACAAATAATATGTTTAATAATAACACAAAACATTTGATAACTAAAATGAAAATATGTCTTGGAAATCGAATAGTATTGTATAAAACAATTAAAGTATAATATTAAACATATACAAGGTTTCTTTAACTATATTGTTCTTAACTGTTAACAAACAAATTTTAACATTTACAATTAATATTTTTAATAATAAAATGTAAAATTTGATAACTAAGATAAAAATATGTCTTGGAAATATAGAATACTGCTTTATTAAATAATGAAATATAATACAAAACATAAGTTTATTAACTGTTAACAATCACATTTTAACATTTACAAATAACGTTTAATAGTAAAAGTTCACATTTGATAACTATGACACAAATATTGTATTAAACAATTAAAATATAACGTTAAAACATATATTTGTTAACATTTAACATATTTGATTTATGTTAATAAATCTATTTTAATTTTAAATCAGTAAATAGGTTTAATATTAATATATCGGTGTTTATTTTTAACTGATGAGCTTTTAACAACTTATGACGTGGTTATAGCGAACTTACGTAAGTTCGGCCACATCCAAACCTACCGTATGTTAAATATTAATAAGGTTTCTTAACATTAAAGAAACGTTTCTCTCAGTGTAAATATGCAACATACTAAATAATGTGCAGGGCTGTATTTGGGAAATTGAGTTATCAATTATTGTGATTTAAGTGAGAGTTTTTCAATCGCATTAAGGTTTTGTAAAGATAAATTAAAAATGTGAGAATTTGCTAAAGCTTGTGGAACAATTAGATTAAAAATATTGATAAACAATCGCTTTGATATCTTAAATTCTAGAAATTTATTTTAGTTTCATTATAAAAAGCCTTTGTCTTTAAAAAAATTATGAAATTATAGAAATTTTGTTAAATGACATGGATAAGTATATTAGTGCATTAAAAACACATGCAGGTGGCATTTAAATTTTAAACACTTAGAGCTGATCTTTAATTGTATTCGCTAACATGGAGACCACCAGAGCTGGGTAATTATATTGATTCAATTATAATTACATGAAAATAGCACTTATCATTTACTTTTCTAATTAATTTGCCACTAAAACAATAAATTATGATAGAATTGAGGATCCATAAACCAATCAGACCAGTACGAATAACATTTTCAAATAGTTAATTCAAAGTGTTCAACTAACAGCCGTTTGCAGCGACTTTCTTAAGGATTCCTGAAAGTTAAAGATATCTTAAGAACGGGTTGTATAAAGCTTACTTAAAGTTAAACTAGGCTTGTGGTGATACATGACAAATTTTGTACTTATAGAATCCGAAATTGACATGTATCACCTGAAACTGAGCTTAACTTTAAGTAAACTTTATACAATCAGCCCTAAGCGTATTATTTTCTGTAACATTTAAGGTCTTCTTAACTCAAGGGAAAAGACAAAATCCACAACAAGTGATAAGCAGTATAAAAAGTGAACAGGTAAGTTATTAATAAAATGTGAGCTTTCAAAATTTTATTGTACTGAACAAAAATATAAAAGTTCATGTACCTAGGTCTAGGTATTTTTATATTATATTCATACAAATCATACAGATCGGGCATCATTAGTCTGAGGTCGCCTAATAAGAACTGCTGCATGTATCACTTCATACTATATTTCTTTAGTGTATATTGTTTATGTAACATAAAGTAGGTGTATAATAAAATAAATGCAAAATGCATCCTAAAAATAAGGACATCTAAATCTACGACCTTCTTACCGTTATTATTTTGGGTTCAACAATTTTAATACCTTACTAAGGCTCTTTACATGGCACAGCGCTTTCGTTAAATGTATTCAAACAAATGAGATGGATACGAGTTCGAGCTCTACTGACCGATTCGAACAGGAAATTTCTTGATTTTATACCACGTGCATCTTATAAATACGAATATAAAAGTAATTGTTATTAGAAAATGTTATTGTACTTAAACATGTAATTTTAATTAGACAAAGTAATTGTAATTGGAAAAGAAATTGTAATTTGAAAAGTAATTGTAATTTGAAAAGTAATTGTAATGGAAAAAGTAATTGTACTTATGAGAAGTATTTTTTAGACAATTTATATAATATAATTACAAAGAACAATTCCTCCACAGATTTCGATGCAATTACAATTCCAAATTACTTTTAGAAAAAAAGTACTTAAATACAATTACAACTTACCTGAAAAAAGTATTTGTAATTAATAATTACTTTTTAACTAGGAATTATCCAGCTCTGGGGACCACAACATTTCCCCCCGACACCGCTTACGGTATCCCTCTGTGTGTGTATTAGTACACGTTTGTCTTCAATGTGAGCAAATTATTAAAAAAAGCTGTAACTTTAAATGATATACCTTATTCAAGAAGAATATGTGGTATCTTCAGTGTTACAAGTCATTTAAAAAGTACACAAGTATTTATAAATTGCACAGTGTTAATCAGCATCACAGCATCCGTTGTATAACCACAATAAAGTAACTATTAATTAAAGCTTCCGCTAACAAAAATACAAACCGTAGGTTTTATCTCATTAAAATTAAAATTAAAAAAAAAATAAGCATAAGACATCAGAACAATAAAGTTGTATTGTTTAATGGTCAATGTAAAAATAATTTTTATAATATTTGTTATTTTGCTATAATAGGAGAGACGGGTATTTTATTAGGAAAATTTGTTCGGTAATCCATTTAATCTACAGATATGACTTTCATTCTCTTTTACATTGATCTGAACATATATTTATTTCTCTTCCATAAAATTCCAATCAGCGCCAGAGATGGCTGATGTTGCTGGTTATTTGATGTTGTAGACGTGTGACGCATAGACTAGAACTGACAACTGATAGTGCTATGAAGTGTCAATTTTATTAAAATTAATTTAATTTCTGCCTACGTTTATTTCTTTGAGTCTGAGTTTGTTGTTTAATTAGTTTGGATAGTGTTTAGTTTCTGGAACCAAACTCGCAAACAATATTATTTATGTCGGACCACAGCAAAACTTACCATTGTTTGTTTAATTAATCATTGTGGTACCAATAATGTAAGCAATAAAGCATCTGAAATCTGGGATCGTCAGTAGTGTCCGTTTTTTTAAATAAAATTAAGGTAAATCATATGAACCTTAAAATAAAATAGGCCATGGAGGTTAACCAGCTCTTTTCACAACAAAAAATCCGTCGAAAACACGAGGTCGAAAAAAATCATGATTCCTATACTTTCCTTATATCTGTATACAGATAGGAAAGTAAAAAAGGCAACAAACTCGATCCAAATAACTATTGATTAGTCTCACATCTGTTGTTTGTAAATTAATGGAGTCCATTATTGCCGAAGCAGTTCTTATCTGAGAATAAAGTAATCCTAACTAAAAAATGCGTCACTACATTAATTTTAAATCAGGTATAATATCAATGTATATTATTACTAACGTGTTCACGCTTTGATCTTGTCGAAATTGGGAAAAACAGATTTATATTTTTGAGTACTATAGATACCTAGACTGCATAATTTTGTGGTAATTATAGATGTGGCACATTTAGTGTTTTAAAGTTAATACTTTTTCAGCTATAAAACACAAAAAAAGATATTTTAATGATTTCAGACAACTGGTAGCCTATTAAGGAATACATATTCACTCCTTTATTTGTTCGTTTCATTTTATCTACATCTTCAAAGTAAGAAAACAAAAGAACACTTCCAATCCAGAGCCAATTAAGTTTGTGAAACGTCACAGGTAATTGGAGAAATTCTTTAACTTTTAACAAGTCGAATGGGATGATTATTAAAGGTTGAAGCCCTTAGTATTGAGAATAACGAACTGTTGTCTGTAGTTTAGATGTAAACTCTCATGTTTTGTAGTCCTTGTTTGTTATTTCGCTTTGTAATGAAATATCGTAAGAAAATGATGTTGGAGTCGAGGTAAAAAAATTGATAAAATGTTTCATATTTTATATTAAACATATTATAGCGAACGGGAAAGCAAAAAATAAAATAAAAATTTTATTTTACAGATGTACCAATAAAATAAAGTAAAATTTAAAATTATTAAGCAACAAGAAATGGTAATTCACTAATTAGAAAATAAATAATAATCCAGACACGTAATAATGTAATATTAAAAATTAATTATTTTTGTATAACTGTAATTAAAAGTGGGAGTTTTGACAAGCGACTTCAGTTTTAAAAGTAAAAGAAAGCATGGTAAAAATATTTTTGTAATTTGTAATTTTTGTAATAATAATAATAATAATAATAATAATAATAATAATAATAATAATATTAATAATAATAATAATAATAATAATAATAATAATAATAATAATAATAATAATAATAATAATAATAATAATAATAATAATAATAATAATAATAATAATAATAATAATAATAATAATAATAATAATAATAATAATAATAATAATAATAATAATAATAATAATAATAATAATAATAATAATAATAATAATAATAATAATAATAATAATAATAATAATAATAATAATAATAATAATAATAATAATAATAATAATAATAATAATAATAATAATAATAATAATAATAATAATAATAATAATAATAATAATAATAATAATAATAATAATAATAATAATATAATAATAATAATAATAATAATAATAATAATAATAATAATAATAATAATAATAATAATAGATAGATAGATAGATAGATCGTTTATTGACCATTTTCCATACAAGGTACAGTTAAAGTCACAGGATAAAATAATTAAAATAATATAAAATAACAAAAATTGTAGATTACAAACCTTGAGTCAAAATTAATTTACGTAACACAAACTTAACATAAACAACAGATATAGAGGTAAAATAATATGTATAGCAATAGATGCACCGTAGCACATACACAGAAAAAAAAATATATATATCAAAAAATACAAACACATTAAACATTTAAATTTGAAGAAGCAGTATTTAAAAACAGAGTAAATTCATGTACACTATAAAAACATTCATCTAATAAAAATTGTTTGGCTAAATCATGGAATCTTCTACGTGTCATATCTTTTATTTTAACATTTTTATTATATTTTTCAAATAAATTATATAAATTCAAATCGAGTTTGTTGTTTTGACTCAAACCTATCCTAGATCTAAGAGGTACAAGACTCTGTGCATTTCTCGTGCTGTAGTTATGTTGGTCAGAAAACGTATTAAAATGATTACGCTTCTCATGTATAGTTGTTAGAGTTTCTAAAATATACAAACACGGTAATGGCAGGATTTTGCACCTCTTAAAAATTGGTCTACATGGTGCATCATATTTTTCGCCCTCAATCAAGCGCACAGCGCTTTTTTGAAGAGAAAATGCTTTCTGCATGTGATAGTTCCCACCCCATAATAATATTCCATACGTCAAATGGCTATGTATGAGTGCATAATATACAGTTCTCAACACTGAATTATCTAGACAATTTCTCATCTGCCGTAGTGCAAAAATTTGTGAAGATAATTTCGAACAGAGGTTGTCAATATGGTGTGACCAATTTAACCCCGCATCCAAGGTTATGCCCAGTAATGAAACAGGTTCTGAAATTTGACTAATTTTAGCAGAAGTAAAAATTATTTTTTTGTTCTTTGATTCATTTAGTTTTAGTTCGTTAGCAGTAAACCATTCTTTCGCTTTTAGTAGACATTCATTGTTCGAAACTATCTTATCTTTTGTTAATATGGTAGTATCATCAGCATATAACACGCAATGTCCGTGTTCCATGATATCTGGCAAATCGTTAACATAAATTAAGAATAGTAGGGGGCCTAAGACAGACCCCTGTGGAACTCCTCTGATAACTTTTACTAGTTCTGATTTCTGATTATCATGGAATACGTATTGCGATCTGCTTGATAAATATGACCTAAATAACATCAATGCTTTGTCACGCACTCCATAATGCTCTAATTTTAGGGACAGTATATCGATATTTACGCAGTCGAATGCCTTGGTGAGATCGCAAAGCATAGCTGTAGTGTTAGTACATTCATCAATGCCTTCGACTACGTAATCAATTATTTCAGCCAAAGCTCCTATGGTAGATTTATGTTTCCTAAATCCAAATTGGGCTTGACAAAACAGATTTTTGCTTTCAAAATAGCCCATTAATTTGTCACTTAAGATAAGTTCAAGTATTTTACCCACAATCGGTACTATAGCTATCGGTCTATAATTATCCGCTATATTTGTATCGCCTTTTTTAAACAAAGGCAGTACCTTACTAATTTTTAATGGGTCGGGCCAAATACCGTCTAATAAGCATCGATTATATAAAATATTTAAAGGTTGGACTAGTGATTTTATAGCTGCTTTCATCATAGGACCACTAAGGCCATAGTAATCTAAACAAGGTGAGTTTTTTAAACGCAATATTGCCTCTTTAACATCGGATTCTATTATAGGACACATAAAAAATGAGAAAGCTGGTTTGGGCACCCTGTGAAGAAAATTAGCAGCAGTAACGTCCGTAGTATCTATGGTTTCAATAACTTTCTGGGCGACGGATGCGAAAAAGTAATTAAGTTCATCAGCTGAAAAGTTAGTTGTGGATTTGATGGTTTTATTTGTTTGTCGTTCACTATTGATCAAATTCCAGATAGTCTTCATTTTATTGCCAGAGTTAGATATACGGTCTGCGTATGCTATTCGTTTTTCGTGTTTTAGGGCAAGTCGATAACTTTTCCGTGTTTCGTTATATATAACCCAATCTTCATAAGAGTTTGTTCGGTTGAAGCGCTTTTTGTTAAGGAAAACCTGTTTTCTCTGTTTGCGTAAATCATCATTAAACCATTTAATGCTATTTTGGGAATCTATACATTTTTTAAAAGGAAAACATAAATCTACATACGAGCCTAAAATGTCTAATATACTTACACAAATATCATTTGCAGATAAGTTATCTAGATCCAGATCGTGCCAGTTTACTTCCTCCAACATTTTTGAAAATTTATTAATATTGCAGGTATTTACACATCTTTTATATACGTAATTTACACGTGATGCAACTGTAAAGTTATTAATTATTACATGTATAGCAAAGTGGTCTGCAATGTCCGCATCTAACACTTTAATTCTTAAATTATTCTGATTAATATTAGTAATAAAATTATCAATACACGAGCTAGATCTAGGTGTTACCCTTGTGGGTGTATCGATAAAATGTTTTAAACCATATGTATTTATTTTATTTCTTAACTCAACAGAGTGCTCAATATTACTGTTAAAGTCCAGATTAATGTCACCTATAATAATAATATTTTTAAATTTTTTATAAAGAAAATCAACTAATTCAGAAAACTTATTTTTAAAAATATTTATATCGCCATGGGATGATGACCGATATAAAGCAACGATCACGCTCTGTAGATTTTTTATTTCGACTGCGCAGAATTCTGCATGTATCGGTATAGAAAACTTTGTTACATTAATAGCCTTTAGATCAAATCTCGAGTTGGAGTAAATTGCAACTCCCCCATGCTCATTTGTCTTTCTGCATAAAGATGTTACAAGATTCAATTTATTTAATTTTATCATACACAAATTGTCATAGGTTAACCAGTGCTCAGAAATGCACATTACATCGACAGGGTTTTCATCAGCAAATATATTTAAAATATCAACTTTATTAGGCAAACTCCGGACATTAACATGTAATAAAGAGAGACCTTGATTTTCAAATGATTCTGATATAATGCCCTTAGTATTACAGTTGTGGTGGATGTTCTTCGGATTCTTGAAGTTTTCTTCTAGAACGAAAAAACTCATTCAGGAACACACTTTCTGGCCATACTTCCGCGCGGAGCAGCTTGGGTGCTACCGTGGTAGGCGCAGTGACTTTAAATGATGCATATTTTTCAGGATTTCTGGAGTTCAGCTGTTCGACTTCTATGGCAGGGTCAATTTTTTTTAAGTGTTTTTCGACTTCATTTAGGGTTGTATTTGGTTTCCAATTGGTCGAGTGAAAATATTTAACATTGGACATAGTGGTTGCAGCTTTAAGACCTTGATCTCCATCACACATCGTTCCCACAAGTATGTTTCTAGGTTTTATATTTTTCCTGAGGACTGTGGCATAAGCTGTTTCAGTTTTATTTAAATTTATTATCTCTGAGCAAATATTAGTTGCATTTGCTTCATGTATAGCAGCAGATATGTTAGCTGGAACAAACTTTTGTATAGGGTTGATTTTAGTAAAATTACTATGCGACGTAGAGCATCCTGGCACAGAAATATATTCATCTTTCTTGTTAGCTATAGAAGTTGAGATTGTCGTAAGTTTTTCATTTAATAAATCCACTTGAGATTGTAGTGCTTTGACTGCTATTTCTTGGTTTAGTATAATTGAGTCTTTGTGTACTAGCAGCTCTTCCAAGAATTTGATTCGAATTTCAGCAATACAATCATTATTTGGACCTAAATTCTGATTTGATTCTCGACTAGGGTTAGAGTTTGATTCCTTGTTGACAGAGCTGCTTTGGATTTCAGCACAGCAGTTAATTGTTTGACTGTCAATATATACCACATTCTTTATTCCTGGTAGGCAACATTTGTGTGATATATTACCACAAGTAATACAACGTAAACCAGATTTTGCGGGCTTTTTGCATCTTTTGCACTTATTCCATGGTTCATCATTATTTAACTCGTTGCCCATATTAAATAAAAGGACAGAAAACAAACTTTGAGTTTATGTGAAGACAATAAAATAAATTTTACTCACTGTGATACATAAATACACAAAGTTATTTCCAAAATAAATAGCAAATAACGAAATTCTTCAAATTAAAAGTTCACTATTTTAACTTATTTATAGTTGTGGTGGAATGAACACGGGTCAGCGTGTAAAAACAGTTTGTAGATATCAAAGAGTGTCTAACTACAACAAAGCACTACTGATATATAATATATATAATATATATAATAATAATAATAATAATAATAATAATAATAATAATAATAATAATAATAATAATAATAATAATAATAATAATAATAATAATAATAATAATAATAATAATAATAATAATAATAATAATAATAATAATAATAATAATAATAATAATAATAATAATAATAATAATAATAATAATAATAATAATAATAATAATAATAATAATAATAATAATAATAATAATAATAATAATAATAATAATAATAATAATAATAATAATAATAATAATAATAATAATAATAATAATAATAATAATAATAATAATAATAATAATAATAATAATAATAATAATAATAATAATAATAATAATAATAATAATAATAATAATAATAATAATAATAATAATAATAATAATAATAATAATAATAATAATAATAATAATAATAATAATAATAATAATAATAATAATAATAATAATAATAATAATAATAATAATAATAATAATAATAATAATAATAATAATAATAATAATAATAATAATAATAATAATAATAATAATAATAATAATAATAATAATAATAATAATAATAATAATAATAATAATAATAATAATAATAATAATAATAATAATAATAATAATAATAATAATAATAATAATAATAATAATAATAATAATAATAATAATAATAATAATAATAATAATAATAATAATAATAATAATAATAATAATAATAATAATAATAATAATAATAATAATAATAATAATAATAATAATAATAATAATAATAATAATAATAATAATAATAATAATAATAATAATAATAATAATAATAATAATAATAATAATAATAATAATAATAATAATAATAATAATAATAATAATAATAATAATAATAATAATAATAATAATAATAATAATAATAATAATAATAATAATAATAATAATAATAGAATAGAATAGAATAGAATAGACGTTTATTGACCTCTTTCATACAATGTGGGTACATTGAAGTCATACAAAAGATACAGAAATAAATAATATAAATGTACATTTACATAGAGAGATCCTATAATTTTTTAATAATAAAAGTTAATTTTCGTCTAGAGATTAGTGTGGAAAAGAATAAAAAAAAATATATATAAAACAATTTTAAACAGTAAATATTGAACCTACTTCTAGTCTAACACACTCATAAATATAAAAACAAAGCCGTAGTCAAGTAATATAAAATAAAAAATAAAGTATAAATATAACAGCGACAATTAAAATAACAGTTAAAATAACAGACACGATTAAGATAACAGAAAATCACAAGAATAAAATTAAAATTAATGTTTATGTTTAATGTTTAAATTGTAAAAATTCATCGACACTGTAAAAACTGTTTTCTAGTAAAAAAGTTTTAATAATGTTTTTGAACCTACTTTCCATCATGTTTTTAAGATTGATGTCTTTAAAAATGACCGCTAACTTGTTGAATATATCTAAGTTTAGTTTATTGTTTTTGGTGAGACAGATGCGCGAGTGTGGCACCGCCAGTAATTCCGATCCTCTTGTACTGTACTCATGAGTGTTGTTATTTGTAGGAAAAATCTTTATATTTTTGTGAATTTCTAAGGCTGTTTGTAGAATGAATAAACATGGTACGGTTAATATTTTGTGTTTTATAAAGAGGTCTCGGCAATGAGCACGGTGTTGAGCGGCATCAACAATGCGTAAAGCTGTCTTCTGTAGGATGAAGACTTTTCCAGCTGTAGTGGCGCTACCCCACAACAACAATCCATATGAAATATGGCTCTGGAATAACGCATAATAGGCCGTTCTCAAAGCCTCAGTACTGGTGATGCTCGTGCGCAGCTGTCTCAACACATATATTTGGATCGAGAGTTTCGAACAGAGTTCCTCGATATGGTTTGACCATTTTAAACCGCTGTCAAAGGTGATGCCCAACATTTTGGCCGGTTCTGATTTTTTTACCCATTTACCTGAGGTAAAAGTAATTGTTTGGGTCTTATTATTGTTGAGCATTAATTTATTCGATGTAAACCAAGTTTTGGCCATATCGAGATTTACTCTGCTGGACCTCTCACAATCCCTGGTTAAGAAGTTAGTGTCGTCTGCGAATAATATAGACTTTGTCAGTTCATGCATCGCCGGTGGCAAGTCGTTGATATAAATTAGAAAGAGAATAGGTCCCAGAACAGATCCTTGAGGTACACCATTACTGATATTGACTATGCTTGAAGAGACGTTATTTAAGACTACGTATTGTGAACGGTTCACTAAATATTCTCTGAACAACTGTAGCATACTGCCCCGTATCCCGTAAAACTCAAGCTTATTTAGTAAGATTTCTGAATTTACACAATCGAAGGCTTTGGTCAAGTCACACATTGTAACATATGTAGCGACTCCTTGTTCAATGCCCTCGACTATGTAATCGAGTACCTTCAGCAATGCTTGTATGGTAGATTTGTTCTTTTGAAACCCAAATTGGGCAGTATTAATAAGTAACTTGGTGTCTAAGTAAGAAACTAATTTTAATTTTAAGATTTTTTCAAAAACTTTAGAAATTACAGGAATGATTGCAATAGGCCTGTAGTTGTTCAGAGTCTCCGTGTCACCCTTTTTGTGTATAGGAATTATTTTGGATATTTTAAGTGTGTCTGGCCACTTGCCTTCGGCTATGCACTTATTAAATAAAATGGTTAGTGGTTTCGTGAGTGAATTCATCGCGGATTTTAACATCAAACTATTAACACCGTAGTGATCGACACACTGTTTATTTTTTAAAGCAAGTATTGCTTCTTTTACGTCTGACTCAATGATGGGAGCCATGAAAAAGGACGAAACAGGTCTTGGAAAAGTAACGAGGTAAGACATGGGATCAGTTTCCGACGTATTATTAATAATAATAATAATAATAATAATAATAATAATAATAATAATAATAATAATAATAATAATAATAATAATAATAATAATAATAATAATAATAATAATAATAATAATAATAATAATAATAATAATAATAATAATAATAATAATAATAATAATAATAATAATAATAATAATAATAATAATAATAATAATAATAATAATAATAATAATAATAATAATAATAATAATAATAATAATAATAATAATAATAATAATAATAATAATAATAATAATAATAATAATAATAATAATAATAATAATAATAATAATAATAATAATAATAATAATAATAATAATAATAATAATAATAATAATAATAATAATAATAATAATAATAATAATAATAATAATAATAATAATAATAATAATAATAATAATAATAATAATAATAATAATAATAATAATAATAATAATAATAATAATAATAATAATAATAATAATAATAATAATAATAATAATAATAATAATAATAATAATAATAATAATAATAATAATAATAATAATAATAATAATAATAATAATAATAATAATAATAATAATAATAATAATAATAATAATAATAATAATAATAATAATAATAATAATAATAATAATAATAATAATAATAATAATAATAATAATAATAATAATAATAATAATAATAATAATAATAATAATAATAATAATAATAATAATAATAATAATAATAATAATAATAATAATAATAATAATAATAATAATAATAATAATAATAATAATAATAATAATAATAATAATAATAATAATAATAATAATAATAATAATAATAATAATAATAATAATAATAATAATAATAATAATAATAATAATAATAATAATAATAATAATAATAATAATAATAATAATAATAATAATAATAATAATAATAATAATAATAATAATAATAATAATAATAATAATAATAATAATAATAATAATAATAATAATAATAATAATAATAATAATAAATAATAATAATAATAATAATAATAATAATAATAATAATAATAATAATAATAATAATAATAATAATAATAATAATAATAATAATAATAATAATAATAATAATAATAATAATAATAATAATAATAATAATAATAATAATAATAATAATAATAATAATAATAAATAATAATAATAATAATAATAATAATAATAATAATAATAATAATAATAATAATAATAATAATAATAATAATAATAATAATAATAATAATAATAATAATAATAATAATAATAATAATAATAATAATAATAATAATAATAATAATAATAATAATAATAATAATAATAATAATAATAATAATAATAATAATAATAATAATAATAATAATAATAATAATAATAATAATAATAATAATAATAATAATAATAATAATAATAATAATAATAATAATAATAATAATAATAATAATAATAATAAATAATAATAATAATAATAATAATAATAATAATAATAATAATAATAATAATAATAATAATAATAATAATAATAATAATAATAATAATAATAATAATAATAATAATAATAATAATAATAATAATAATAATAAATAATAATAATAATAATAATAATAATAATAATAATAATAATAATAATAATAATAATAATAATAATAATAATAATAAATAATAATAATAATAATAATAATAATAATAATAATAATAATAATAATAATAATAATAATAATAATAATAATAATAATAATAATAATAATAATAATAATAATAATAATAATAATAATAATAATAATAATAATAATAATAATAATAATAATAATAATAATAATAATAATAATAATAATAATAATAATAATAATAATAATAATAATAATAATAATAATAATAATAATAATAATAATAATAATAATAATAATAATAATAATAATAATAATAATAATAATAATAATAATAATAATAATAATAATAATAATAATAATAATAATAATAATAATAATAATAATAATAATAATAATAATAATAATAATAATAATAATAATAATAATAATAATAATAATAATAATAATAATAATAATAATAATAATAATAATAATAATAATAATAATAATAATAATAATAATAATAATAATAATAATAATAATAATAATAATAATAATAATAATAATAATAATAATAATAATAATAATAGATAGATAGATAGATAGATAGTTTATTGACATTCCATACAAAGCATAGTTATAGTCAGTACAAAAATATGTAAATAGTTCAAATAAGATTAAAAGTCAAAGTATAAAATTAAAAAAGTTAAAAATTAAAAATTAAAGCAATACATAGAAATAAGTAAAATACCGATTTTTAAATTTAAAATGTTCAAACATGACACAAATAGGACAACAAACATATTAAAATATAAGAATCTAAAAGTAAAAGTAACTAACTGGACATTTTATTCATAAACTCTTTAAATTCCAGAACGCTATAGAAACATTCCTCTAAGAGTATTTTTTTCATATAATTGTAGAATTTGTTGCAAGACATTTCTTTAAGCTTTAAATTTTTATAGTGCTTTAACACAAGGTTGTACAAATTTATATTTAGTTTGTTATTTTGACTGCAACAAATTCTAGATTTAAAAGGAACAAGACCCTCGGCATTCCTTGTATTGTAATTATGTTGGTTTGAGTGGGAATCCAAAAGATGTCGTTTTTTGTGTATACTAGCTAATGTCTCTAATATGTATATACAAGGAAGTGGTAGTATCTTATTCCTTTTAAATATAATCTTACAAGGCGCATTATATTCTGCATCCTCAATCAGCCGTACGGCAGTCTTTTGAAGATGGAAAACATTTTGTGCCTTGTAATTTTCACCCCATAATATGATACCATACATTAAGTGACTATGTATTATGGCAAAGTATACATTTTTTAAAACATAGTTGTCCAAGCATAATCTAAGCTGCCGGAGCGCAAAAATTTGGGACGACAATTTTGAGCAGACATGGTCAATATGAGAATGCCAGTTTAAGTTTGAGTCCAAATTTATTCCCAGTAACCTAACTGGTTCAGACAGCTTAATTAATTTACTAGAAGTAAACCTAATTTCTTGTGTTTTCTGTTCATTGAGCTTAAGCTTGTTTGAGCTAAACCAGGATTTAGCTTTGTCCATGGATTTTTTACTCGTACCACTTGTATCCCTTACTAAAAGAGTAGTGTCATCGGCAAATAAGATACATGGTCCGTCATCAATAGCATTAGGCAAGTCATTTATGTATATTAAAAACAATAGTGGTCCCAAAACAGAGCCCTGAGGGACACCTTTTAAAATAGGTGCCAATTCAGTATCTCTGTTATTGTATGATACATATTGCGTTCTATTTGTTAAATATGATGAGAACAGATTTAATTCTTTTTTTCTTACTCCATAAAATTCTAATTTCGACAACAGAATGTCAATGCTTACACAATCGAATGCCTTGGTGAGATCACATAGTGTTGCAATGGTGTTTTTACTATCGTCAAAGCCTTCAACAATGTAATCAATGATCTCAACTATGGCATGAATAGTGGATCTGTCTTTTCGAAAGCCAAATTGAGCGGATGAAAATATTTGTTTATTATATAATAATAATAATAATAATAATAATAATAATAATAATAATAATAATAATAATAATAATAATAATAATAATAAATAATAATAATAATAATAATAATAATAATAATAATAATAATAATAATAATAATAATAATAATAATAATAATAATAATAATAATAATAATAATAATAATAATAATAATAATAATAATAATAATAATAATAATAATAATAATAATAATAATAATAATAATAATAATAATAATAATAATAATAATAATAATAATAATAATAATAATAATAATAATAATAATAATAATAATAATAATAATAATAATAATAATAATAATAATAATAATAATAATAATAATAATAATAATAATAATAATAATAATAATATTAATAATAATAATAATAATAATAATAATAATAATAATAATAATATTAATAATAATAATAATAATAATAATAATAATAATAATAATAATAATAGATAGATAGACGTTTATTGACACTTTTAAATACATTTGTAGATTTTATGTCACACAACCGACATCATAAATGTAGGAAAATATAATTTTGTAGAATAATTATTATAGTACATAGCTTAGACAGACAATTTAGTAAAATACAATAAAATCATATAGTGAAATAAAATAAAATCAACACGATACAATAAAAAAAATGGATTTTTTGGAATAGATACAATAAAACATGCTAAAATAGTCAATTAAAATAAAATAGTTATGATATGTATAGTTTAACAACATAATGAATATAACAAACAAAATATTACAACAATATAATATTAAAAAATTACTAATATTAGTATTAACAAATAACAAAAATATTAAAAGTTTAGACTTGTGGCACATTAACAAATAAGAAAAAATCGATTGTGGAGTAAAAACAGTGCTCCAACAGAAAGTCCTTCGCTAATTTATGGAAGGCATTTAAAGTGTGATTTTTGATATTTTTTGTACGGTGAAAATTAACAAATGTATTGTATATTTTCACATCTGGCTTATTGTTTTGTGTAATTCCTATTCTGGAATATGGAATTACAAAGTTGTCCCTATACCGTGTATTATATTGATGTAAGTCCAGTTGTAAAGGAACTTGAACATTTTTTTTATGAAACCACATCAATGTTTCTAGTATGTATATACATGGTAAAGGGAGAACTTTGTAATTAAAAAATAACGATTTACAGCTTGTCCCATAAGGAACATTTGCAATTATTCTAATTGCCGTTTTCTGACAACTGAAGATTTTCTGCATGGCACTGGTTCTACCCCAAAGTAACGTCCCATGCGATAAGTGACTATGAATTAGAGCAAAGTATACTGTTCTTAATATATCTTTATGTATAACCATACTTAGTCTACGCATGACAAATATTTGCGACGATAGTTTCGCGCATAAGGCTTCGGCATGAGCTACCCAATTCAAGCCAGTGTCGAGGGTAATGCCCAATAATTTTACTGGGTCTGATTTGGTTACCCATTTTTCAGAACTAAATAGAATTGTATTTGTTTATTATATAATAATAATAATAATAATAATAATAATAATAATAATAATAATAATAATAATAATAATAATAATAATAATAATAATAATAATAATATTAATAATAATAATAATAATAATAATAATAATATTAATAATAATAATAATAATAATAATAATAATAATAATAATAATAATAATAATAATAATAATAATAATAATAATAATAATAATAATAATAATAATAATAATAATAATAATAATAATAATAATAATAATAATAATAATAATAATAATAATAATAATAATAATAATAATAATAATAATAATAATAATAATAATAATAATAATAATAATAATAATAATAATAATAATAATAATAATAATAATAATAATAATAATATGTCCAACATAAACATCAAGGAAGAGGAAAAAAAGACAAAATATCAACCTTTGTTATTCGACTTCCGCAGACTGTACCCAGAGCTTTCCGTAAAAATTGTCGTGTTGGTAATTGGCTGCTTGGGTGGTATCACAAATAATCTGGTTCCTAATTTAAGATTAATGGTGGCGTGCCATAATAGACCCGAAAACATAGCCACCGAAATGCAGAAGGCTGTCATCCTGGGCTCACTCAGGTTGCTCAGAACTCACGAGAATCGGATCTCATAATTTCTTACTCTGCAGGTAGCAGGGAGAAGTTGTGAGTATTTTTGCCAGTCAGGACTCGTGTTGTCGGAGATACGAGATAGCCCCTTACGAGTGAATTTTAACCCCAAAAGCTGAGCTTGTGCGGGGAAAGGGATGGCTATTATTATTATTTTCCGTGGCGCTCCGGGTTGACTTAAAGATGATTGATGGTGCCATTTGACTTACAAGTGAGGAAAACCCGGAAAACCTCACCCACCATCATCGAGACGGTAATATATGGCGAATTTTTTTAATCTGCATGTCATATCAACAGAAATTAAATTTCTATTAATAGGGCACACATCAAATCCTATACCGAACCATGCAATTTAATTAAAAATCCACATGGTCTGGTCTGGGATTCGAAGCCCAGCAGTCTCTGACACATAAACTTGCTTATAAATGAATATAAGCGCATTAGACCGCTACACCACCGTACCCGAAGTGTTAAAATGATCTACTTTATGTAATAACTAGTTAAGAAAAGTTCATAATATCACCAGTTCTGAAAAGAAACCAACTTTTTTTCGTTTTAAAATCAATATATATTACTATTGAAAGTTTATATCAGAGGAAGATTTGCTATATAAAAATAAATTTTGTCAGTGAAATAACGATTATTAATAATTCTGGATCATATGCCGTGCTAAGAAAAAGTTGCAAAATTAAGATAAAATGTGGGTACTGACAAAAAAAGAGACAACCAATGGAAATATTATATAACGGCACAAAGTAAAGACGACAGTTTGCAAGAAAATTATTGTTATCAATATTAAATATATCGGAAAAGCATCTTAGACAAGTCCAAGGATTCAAGTTGTCAGTGAGTGACAAGAGAGGTAAACACAACAATCGCCCTAATAAAATTACTGAAGGTGTATATGACATGATAAAGGAACACTGGACTAAATTTCCTAGCAAGCAAACCCACTATGGTCAAGCGAGTGAAAGAAGTTTTTTTGAAAACCCTGACTTATACATTGTAAAACTTTACAGAGCGTTTCGACAGTACTGTTTGGAGCAAACTAAAAGTGTGCTAAAAATGAAATATATCACATATTTTCGAAAGAATAGCATTTATTCATTTAGACAAACTAGAACAGATGTTTGTGATTATTGTACAAAGTTTAAAATTCTTTTGCAAGCTAACCCTGAAGATTCATGTAAGATTCAATACATGTTGCATTTGAAAAAAGTTGAAACATACAATGGACTGAAAAAAGATTGTATACAGGCAGTTCAGAATAATCCTGACACTGATACACTTGTATTAAAGTTTGATTATGCTAGAAATTTGCCAATACCTAAACTAAATATAACTTTACAGTTTTACAAAAGATTGTTATGGCTGTTTGTCTTCAATGTTTACTGTCACAATGATGAAACAAGTAGCTTTTATTGTTTTCTTGAAAATGATTCTAAAAAAAAACAGTAACACTGTTTGTTTTTTCATATACCATTTTGTTATGAAAAAACTAGAAGATTTGCCAAATATTAAGAAAATATTATTTTTCTCTGATGCATGTGGAAGACAAAATAAGAATATTACCAAAGTTACGTTCTCCATATGGTTAGCCAAAAGTTTAAATATGAATATTGAACATATATTTTCACTAAGAGGACATTCTTATAACCAGTGTGATACGAACTTTGGAAGATATAACATTTTATTGAAATCTTTAGAAAATATTGAGACAGCAGAAGAATATTTAAATATTATGTCATCAGCAAAAAGCAATCTAAGTCCGTTTCAAATAGAACTAGCAAGTTACCTTAATGAAGACAGGCAAAAAAGTCTAAGACACCTGTAACAAGCAAAAAAAATCTCTTTGCTATCCAGCAATTTGTAAAATCGATATACAGTCCTCTAGGTGTGGTAACAAAAAACCTATCTTATTCAGCTGAAGATCAGGAATATGTCTTAAAAAAAAAACGTTTTGCCAGTGAAAAAAGAAAATTTAAACATGCAACTGGTGAAAAAGTCAGGCTTCAAAGAAGTCAAAATCAAAGACGTTTTGTCATTGAAGCAATATATGAAACCCGAAAGTGCTTCGTGGTTGAAAAATATCCTGAACTTTCAAGCGCGAGATGAAGAACAACCTCAACCTGGACCATCTGGGAGATCAGTAAGACATGCAGATGATGACACTGAAGAATAATCCATATACAGTGAAAACGAACTGTATTAATAGTTGTATTACTAGTACATAATTAAGACAATTTAAAAACATTAAAGGTCGAGTACCCACTGGCTACACGAAGTTTACATTTACAGGAATGACCTATAGTTTTGACCATATTTGACTACCCATTAAATTTTTTTTAAGCAATAATAAAATAATTTCAATGGACACATTTGGGACGAGGATGGCACAATTAAGATTCAAAGTTGTTTAAAATTATGCATCGACATTTGATCCTCCCTAAAAATATTTCTAAACACCCCAGATGCGGTAAAAATTCGAAGAAACAATTTTTATTCTAATTTCAACTTGAAAAATATTGTCAACAGATATTCAATTTGTTTAGACGTTTAAAAACCCCCTAAAATATTTATAATGACCCCCAAAGGGTGAGAAAACTCGAAAAATACAATTTCAGTATAAAGTTTTGACTTGGAAAAAAATGCGACAATCGACATACAACGGGACAATAAAGATAATAAATATAATATAGTTTAGAATGTTTTGACGTTTTACCACCCTAAAATAATAATTATAATGAGACCAGAGTGTAAATATTTTAAAATATAATTGAATACCTGCGGAACAAGATCGTAACCAACAAAACATACATTTTACAGAAAACATTTTCAGAACAAAAAGCTCTAGTAGCGAGGCAAATTTTGTGAGCTAAAATGATCCTTAAAAATATGGATTTTACAGATTGCAGTAAGATTCGCACTATAATGAGTGCTTTCTTTTTAAGTGTTTAATGTTCTTAGAGTATGGAACCCTATGACGTCAAAAAAGAACGACTGATAACGGTCTACGGCGGACTCCTTTATTGACACTTGTCAGTTGTCAAAGTCAGTGCAGTTGGTGCTGTTATTTAAAATTTAAATCGTTCTATAAGTGCCATAGTTTTATTATATGACCGAATGCACTTTTCCGAAGATGCTAATTGTACTTGATTTGCCACAGAAGTAGATGATTGGGCATCAGTATTTTCAACCACTAGTGAATTGAATGGCATTTTTGAAGTTACCCTACAATGATTTATTAGGGACCTGGCAAATTCTTCATCTGAAATATAAATTTATGCACAGTATTGCTGCGTTTGAGAATCCACATCGGATGCATCTGAGATGTAAAAAATCTTTGATCACGTGATTCAGTATACGTAAATGTAATGGGACAGATGTGTCCGATGTGAATAAAAAAACGCTCGAGATGTAAAAAATGCATCCGATGTGGATTCTCAAACGCAGCATTAGTATACATTTATTAAATTTTAATTCATTACCTATGGATGCTCTGTCGAAATCTTCATTAGAAACAAGTAGACGGAATTTTTTATTTAGTTGTAGATCATTAAGTTCAGAAAATCTATTTTTTGTATTCATTTTAATCTTTAGTCAGCGAAAAACCTCGTTGTTATAATATATAAAAGATATATAAAATCTATCTGACATTAAACCGATAACCCAATGACAATTGACAAGACAAGTGACAATGTGCTTGAGGGGAGAAGAGAACATGTGGGAGTTGCTCCAGATCAACAAGCCCCGTTAAAAAGAACGGTCAATTATAGTCAGGAGCAGCTCTGGTACTGCTCGCGAGTAACCCAGATGACATAAAAGAAAGCGCTCATTGTTGCTTTACGCTTGTATTCAGGGTCAGGTATTCAAATTCCAAATAAAATTTCGATTTGGAGGTCAATCGATATAGATCCAAGTGTATGGCGTAATATGGCCGAGCGATAAAGTTTATTTTACTTATCCACGCTAATTATTATTTTTTACGTAATATTATGATAAAAATATAAAAAGAAAAACAACATTTGTAATGTTAAGCAAATATTTTCATGTTTTCTATTTAAATTTAATTAAATAGGTACTAACTTTAACTTTCCAAAATTTTCACTCTAACGATTCGTAATGAATGATTTTAATTAATTACCCTCTATTATGAATTTTTGAAATATCTATTAATAGTGAATCGTTTTTAAAAAAACAAAATCACAGGACATTGAGACTCATTGTTGTAAGTTGAAGCAAGTTTATAGTTTAAATAAAATTGTTAACTGAAGAACATATTTAATTTCATCATTAACAAATAAGTTTCTGGAAACTCCCCAACAAGAATCACACATTTCTACCATCTACATTACTACTTACTACAGTCAGTCCACTGCTAATGGGAAGAAACCCTTATTTCTGTGACAGCGATTGAGAAGATTTCAAAGTCGCAGAGAACAAGGTCCATAAGGTATATTGACAATACGTTCTTACAGATAACGATATTGTAAACATAAGAGCACAAAAAAACAGGTTCTGTGCAAATAATTTTAAATACTTAACTATATATACATATTTTACTACAGTTGGTACTGCAGATTGAGAAATTCAAAAGCAATCTGCTAAGCTAAATTGAATTGAAAGCACCACAATAAAATACAAATTATATTTTTTTTCATTTTTCCAAATTAACATGTATAAATCCCACTTTGTGAAATGAGACAAACTTTTATAACCAATATAAATTTAAAAAAGTGTAAATATAATTCTAACTGTTGGCCAGTAAAATGAAAATCAAAACGAAAAAACAGCTATGGTCAAATTGACTTTTGTTTCGCGTTCCGGCAGTAATAAAACATTTTCCACCGCGGTATGCAAGATACTAAAAAAAGTGAACTAATTTGTTCAAAGCACTTAAATTAAAACATCCAGTATAAGTAAATGTGTACTATTTTACGTTTTGAACGTTTCAAGAGAAAAAGAAAACCTAAAACGGAAACCCTAGAGAAGTAATTTGAGAGATATTGCACAAGGAGGACATTCCCCAGGGATAAGTGCTGCTTGTTCAGGAAATGTACACTGGAGCGAAAATCGGTGTTAGAAAAGCCTCTGGAGAGATAGTACAATTTTTAGCGAAACTGGTATGATTTTATCAGAGGTCAGATTTGGATCCATTTTTATTAATTAGATTGGATGACATACTTAAAATGGTGTGTCTTTACTGGAGTAGTTATGGGTGTTTTTAAGTTGACTTTCCATTTCTATTAGATTACTTTTTAGGTTATATTAAACAAATTTTCATAAAACCTGTTCCAAAGGATTTTATAATACCAGAACAAAACTAGAGAACAGCCATAAAACCACAAGAATTATAAATAACGAAATTACCAATCAAAATTTAACTAAAAACCAATATATTTTTTTCACATACAAACATGGTTTGCTGCATTTTGCACTAAGTAACTGAACGATTTTAGAACTCAACTTAGAAAACACTTAATGGAAATATAATAAACATATCAGCACCTTAGAGGTAAGGTATGTTATTTGGGGTTAATATCAAGTCACATCAAAGTCAAAATTTTATTACAAACTAAAAATCTAACAAAAATCGAAATAAATTGACCAAACAGTTGACTTTTGCACAGACCCCAATATTTAGTAAATTCACCAGTTTTTACATTTTTTGTTAAAACAATAAGTGAACTTTATCTTATTAAAAAACTACAGTGCTATTGCTAGAGGTCAGATGACTCATCTGGCTAGAAGACAAGAATACACTTGTGAAAAAACAGGAACTAGGAAATAAAGTGAAGGCGCACGGCGCTTAGTAATAGAATAAAATACGCGATAGGCCGGAGCCAAGCAACTTAAAGAAATTATATTTGACTCTATAGATAATCTTATAATATATTTTATTTTTCTATTTTATTTATTATACGGGATAACCCCATTAAAGAAATTTATACAATTTACAATATAAAAATATAAAAAGGCAGGTAGAAAAATACTATTACTATAACATTACTAAAACAAAACAAAAAAAAAGTACAAAAGTGAGTTTTTACAGTAATTAATTAAGGTGAATTTAAATATACGTTAAATATAAGTTAAGGATAAGTTAAGGAACATGTATCACATTTTTACAATTGGTTTTAAATTTGGCTAATCCCATATTAAAAATATCTAAATTAAGATTATTCAACATAGACAAATATCTGTCAACAGAACTGTTGATGCCATAGCTCGTTCTACGAAACGGTATATTAAATGTTAATGGATATCTCAGTCCAAGGTAATAAGGAACATTTAGGCTAATCCCGCTTAAAAGAGGACAGTCTATAATTACATTTAAAATTTTGAATAAAAATACTAAGCCAAATATGTCTCTTCTTTCCCTTAAAGGAGGCAAATTTAATTGACTTTCTATAGCACTATAATCATGATCTGAAATCCTGACATTACTTTTAACTGCACATACTCTCAAAAATTTGCGTTGTACCCTTTCCAAAGTATCAGAATGAATTTAAAAAAAATGGTGACCACACAATTGAGCCATACTCAAGCACGGATCTAACTAACAAGCAGTAGACCATTCTGGTGGCATCAGTGGAGAAGTACTTACAATTTCTTATAACAAATCCTAACATTTTTGATCCTTTAATAGAGATTTAGTTTATATGTTCAACAAATGCTAGTTTTTCATCAAAAATGACGTCTAGATCTTTTACTGTTGATTTGTATTCAAGTTGGTGATCATTAATAAAATAGTTTGTTGCTATCCTAACAGCTTTACGGGAAAAACTTATATAGCAACATTTATTTTCGTTTAAGTACAATTTGTTTTTATTACACCACTCTACTAAGCGATTCAAATCCTCCTGAAGAAGTTCTTGATCACAAATGTTCTCTACTGTTCTCCAAAACTTGAGATCGTCAGCAAACTTAGCACATTGGCTGTACACAAAACAACCAACAATATCATTCACAAAAATGTTAAAAAGAAGAGGTGAGCTATGGCCCTCTTGAGGTACACCAGATGTAACATTAATTGTATCTGAGTAGTAACAACCTATTTTTACCCTTTGCAGTCAATGAGCTTTCCCACCACAAAACGAAGCTTAAGTTGAAGCCAACTGAAAGCAACTTATTTAACAAAATATTGTGATCTACTCGATCGATATTTTATAAATTATTTATTTAGATTTAATTAACTATAGTATTTTTAATACAAATCCCGATGCACGTCAGAGATCATTTATGATGTCACGGCCTTGCAGTGTTGCCTAATCGTCAGAATAGTTAAGGAATTTAGAATGTTTTTAAATTGTAAGGTTATGTATTTGTTATGTTTTAGTTTTAAATGTATATAACTAATGGAAAATATTGAATTCCTTTATGAATAATAAACATCTGAACAAAAAAGCTTTAAACATATTATGCAAGTCATGTAAAATAAAACTGTAAGGTAGGATATTGCAGATGGATCAAAATTGGTTTAGAATTAGCACAGAAAATATCTAAAACTAATTTAATTTCACCAAGAAAGTTATTTAACAGAACTACATTTAAGTTATAAACTATAACACCCCATAAAATTAAAGAGGTCATTGAAAAAATGAAAACTACAAAGGCATGTGGAGGATTCATAATGTCAGTAGATATCTAAACTTAAAGAATTAAAGTTTAAAATTGCTAAAATATTTGAATACCAGAAGGAAATTGTTAAAATATTTGAGTAGGTGCTTTAGTAAATCTCACTTTCAGTAACGGTTCTGTAGCTCAAGTATTCAAGATAGCCAGAAATGCTTCAAAAATAAACTGATATCTCTACTTCTTTTCAACTCTAAAGTTATCGAAACATGTATGAACAATAGATTCATCACTTAAACATCAAGATTCTCCATTCTACGAGTTTCAAAAGACATTTGAAAAATGTTATTCTCAGTCAAATATTTTTTTTTATATTTTGGAATAAATTAAATAAAAATACAGATATATAAGAAATATATCAAACTGTTTATTGTTTTAAAAATTAGACAATATTTTTATTTAAATACACTATTTTCTCATAAAAGAACAATTATTCATCTACTAATCTTCATTATTCCTATTAAAATTCTTTTATTTCTCCTAATCCAGATCGCAAGTATTTGAATCGCAGTCATCGATATTGCTATTAGGGTTAATTATAATAAAAATAATTTCCAATCTATTAAAAACTCCCTCTCTGCCAATATGTTTATTATAATATTGCTTAGAAAGGTCACAAATAAGTTCAATGGGGTTAAAAATAGAATGGCAGGGAAGATTACGTAATACTTTGTCTATATTGTTCTGCTTAGGTAATTATCTACCATATATTTCTTTGGCGGTTCGCACCTGAAAAAAGAATGTTTTATTTATTTCTAGTTGCTTTTTCGTATAACGTGTGTCAATATCGCTATATTCTAAATTGTAATATCGAAACAACACATTATATCAATGATTAAATGTTAGGTACACTGTTATATCAAATCTTGTAACTCCATTTTTAATTTTTTGATATTGTTTTAAAGTTTATTTCTGAAAAAAAGGCATTTTTGGGTTTCACTGTACATCTTGAAAATGTGTAAAACATGTAGATTTTTATTGACCACTGTAATCAAATTTTTCCAATTTAATTGTCTTCATATGATTGCTAGAATAGCGTATCTACCATTAAATGTTCAATATGATGTGTCATTTCAATATTAATATTTTTTTTTACTTGATTTACACAATTACTGATACCTTTATCTACTTCAAATTTGGTGTTTTATCTCTTGCCATCGCTTTTTGTAGGTCTAACACCCTTTGTCATTATTTTGCCAGGAGCTGTTTAATGTTTCATTTTGAAAGATACATGTTTCATCAATGACAACGAACTGCTTCTGTGGTAATTCTATAATTTCTTAAAAACTGACCTATTTACAGTTCACGTCTTGGTTATCTTTTTTCCTTCATTCTTTTAATACAGTTGACAATGATGCAATATAGCCATTAAACATTTGTCTCTCATTCAACTTTTCTCTTAAAGGTTCCAAAGTTATATGTTGACCTGCAAATAAGTATGTATTTATATTACTGTAGATAGGTATACAAATTAAAACTTTTATAGGTAATATAAATAAATTATGATTGAATAAATATATTTGTCTTTATACTTACTTGTTTCATACATATTATAAATACCACTTCGGATTCGACTTGTATCCAGTGTTATTGTATTAGTAGGTAATCCTTTGTTTATATGAATGCTTTTTTATTAGCGATTTTAATCATTCATTATTCTTGACTGCTTGCTAAATACTACTGACAGTAGAAATATTTTTATATAGAGATGCTGCAACACACTAAAAAAGACAAGAAAACAATTTCATATTTCTATTAAATTTTATAACTTGTAACTTACCTGTCTTACAGCAGTTAAAGGTAAACGAGGTCCATCATTATCACGCTCTCGTTCAAAATAATGGATTAAAAAAGCTATCAACTCCTTACAAGGACTTTAGTTTTTTAGGCATTTTGTATATATAAATTAAACGACAAATAATCAGCTTATTCACACTATGGTTGTTTTGAACAACAGTTTTTTATAAGTATAACTAGCAAAGTTTAAAAATACAGGCAAAAGGATTTTAAATTACAGAAAACAAAATGCACAATCAATAATTAACTCAACATAAACATAACCTAACTAAATCAGTGAAATTTTTTAAAAAGGGGTTGCAACACCGCAACAAGGTGTACCAATTGCTGTAATGACATTTCTTCTCTATAAATACGAGCTTCATGGGCGTACAGAATGTCGAAATTATTTAATGTAAAGTATTATTTTTTGAGTACTAAACATTTAATAATGTTTTTATAAATTTTATATTATCAAGAATTAGACATGTATAAACTAAATAATTTAAATAATTCTAAAATTATCAAAATAATCACCATAACAGTTTTCGACTTTTTAGTAATATGACTACGTTCATGAATGCTCGTGACTATACGTGACTTTTTCGGATTATTAGCTTAGTTAGGGACATTTTAATTAGTTGGTAGTACTATGACGAATGACCGACGTCATTGCTGACGTGCATCGGGATTTGTATTAAAAATACTATACTTATAATTAATCTTAATTCTAGCATTTACGGCTCAGACATTAATAAAATAAAAAAATCTTTGTTTTTTTTGCGTGACGGACGACCTGTACATATGGTTGCAATGGCCCTAGTTAATGCATAGAAATTAGCACTGTTGGATACATTTGGGTGGATCATTATCGATAATTCCTTTAATGAATAAGCGACAAATATCTATAACGAAGTAACTACATATTATCTATTTTATTTAATATCCCAAACTATTTGTACATTGTAGAATAAAAAAAATAACTGCAGATTATGTCACAATCCGTATATTTAAAGAGCTCATTATTATTTAATATCCCTTTCAGCGTAGACAGACAGAGCTTAGACGAGATGTGATTGAAATAATATTTTACTAAATTTGCTCAATATTGAAAAGTACGTCGTACCCAAAACCAAATAATGGCCAGAACGAATGTAATCCATTACGGTGTAACACATAAAAGGGTTGAATGGATCGAAAGGGTTAAACTTCGTGCCCATTCATCGAGATTTCCAGCTTTCATCGGATTATGAAGTATTACGGAGTTCCCTGAAGGGCCAGTTATGTAATTTGAATGTATACACATACGCCATATTTTCGTTGGGGCTTTACCAAATGTTTTCACATTGCCGTTGTATGGCTTTAGGGGTTTTTGCTTTGGCAGTCAGTTAAAGAGTAGAATATTTTATTACTTTCTAAATGTTTAAGGAATAATGTTGAGTTTGTGCTCGTGCTATTAATTATAAAGAACTAAGTTTTCTTGATTTTCTTGATTTAATAAATTGCTGCCATTTTATAAATAGGACCATATGACATTTTTTGTCAAAATAGACATTCTACTTTCATAGCAACATCCTACACTAGTTTCAATTAACAATTTAAATTATCTGTATCTATAAGGTGGGGAAGGTGGATACTTCCACAACACAGGCCTCGTAAGGCCCATTTTGCATCCTCCAGGGGTATATAGAACCTGCTTCTCAACTTGTCAAAATGTGCTGGTTGCCGCTGAGAGATGTCTAGAGACAGCCACATCTTTATAGCTCATCAAATTCCTGCAGGTTATCAACCCGTCGAAAATCTGCTGGGTTATACTAAGGGGTGTCTACAAAAAGCCATCTTCTCAACTAATCAAAAGTCTGCTAATTGACGCTGAGGGGTGTCTACAGACTACAGTCATCCTTCTCCTAAGATCGTCAGAGTCCTGCAGGTTATTTACGTCGCCAAGAGGTATCTCTAGATTCTTAATTGTTTGAAGGGGCCATTTGATGAGCTTCTACCAGCCCGATGGTAAATGCCCGGGTGAAATAATTCTATTCGATTGCTCTACAAGTCAAGCAATATAAACCATTAATTATAAATATAAAATGTACATTTAAATCTATAAAAATATTAATGACAAGAAAACACTATGTACAGCTGAAAAGAACAAGTAAAGTGTACTCAAAATTGTACCTAAGAACTTAAAGTGTACTTAAAAGTACTTAACGTACTCAGTAATAGGTACTCCTGGGTAACTTTATCCTGACGGAACTCAGTACTTGAAAAATTTTGAGTACTTTATATGTTAGTGTACTCAGTTCTTCTGATTTCTATAGCCGTATGAGTACGAGTACGAGTAGCGACACGCACAGGACCAGGCAAGCCTCAGTTTGTCTTGTTTGTTGTGTTTTACTTACAGACGTATACTGCTTACTATTACTATTTTACATTTTATGTTTTGCTAGACAGTTTGTACAATGCATATGTGTAGTGTGAGTTGTTAGGATTACGAAGTGTTATAAAATTTAATACATATACTAATCAGTGTTTTTTATGCTTCATGGCTTAGATATTCACAATATGCCTAAGTATTTAATTTTATTTTTATTAATATGTATTTTGTGTGGGCTTTGTTTCTGTTTCCCTGTTATAAAATTATTTAGATCTCCTAATATTATTTGACGATATAGAAATTTAACTTTACAACACCAAACAAATATGTGTTTAAAACACCTAACATAATATCGTATCTTAAAATAAAATGGGTCATTATTTTTTTTTTTTGACAGAACGATTGTATTCAATGAACACTTGGAAAGGCGCTTTTCGTAGTCTTATTTTAATATGGGTGAGCAATCTCTATAACGATATATATCATTCATTGGTCATATTGCGGAAAACGCGCCGTGTTGTCATATTTACGACGTTCAATAGCTATCGAGGATTAAAATGCATTTTTAATGAATCATTAGCGTTGAGTCTATAAATATTTAACGATCGTTCTTGCAGCCGGCTATAAGTTACATACATTTAAATGTAATAATTTCGCTAATAAGTAATAGAAATAAACAAGGAGGGCTGTGATTTTTTATAATTTCAAGCGTGGCTCAAACTGTAAAGAATATTTTGAAGAAAAGCAATGGTGAGCTTGGTAACAAGTCGTATTTCTTCGTTACTGTAAAGTGGTGGTACAATAAATTTCAACGTAGTTGACCTTCCTTAAATGACAGTTTTCGAACTCATAAGCCAAAAATGGCAGTTACAGAAAAAATATTAATTTTATTCGGAACATAACTAAAAAAGACCGCCACATTATTGTCAAACATTCAAGCAACTTTAAAGATTGATGTGAAATCAATTAAGACTATTTTACATAATTATTTGAAAAATCGTAAGCTTTTCGTTCTCGGAGGATTTCCACAACTCGACTTTCGCTCAAAAAGAAGACCTTATGGGATGATGCAGATTGCCTTAATAGTGGATCGTATAATTTGGTGTACAACGTCATCACAGGTGATGAAACATTCATCCCTAATAAAAGCAACAATAATTGTCAGTTTGGGTATTTGAGAATAAGTCGGCTCCAATAAAAATTGTTTGTGGCACACCGCAGTTTGTTGCTTTAGTTTTTCCAAAAGATTCGCGAAAATCATCCAAAAGGAAGGATCATCTTGCATTAACATAACGCTCGGTCTCACACTGCTACTTGAACAAATAAGTATTTGAATTCCCGAGATAGAAAATTGGGTCCATCGCCATATAATCTAGACCCAGCATTTACTAGCTTCTTCCTACTTCCGCAGATAAAGGATAAATTACACGTTCTAAATTTTACATCGACCAAAGAAGCCGTTCATGTCTTTAAAAATGAAATTATTAAACTGCGGCCAGATTATTGGAGAACATATTTGATAGAATGGTTTTCGCGGATGCAAAAGTGCATTGACCATGAAGAATTATGGCGACATCGCAAACATTACATAGCCTTACCTTTAGTTTTGACTTTTATGTCATTTTAGTTTCTTCTTAGTCAATTTTATTTGAGGTTAGCCAAATGTCAATGTCAGAAACCGACGTTACAATAAATATCACGCTATGATCATAATCGATAACCTGTGTGCACTAGCGCCATACCTATTTTAACCTTGGTAACGATGAAGATAAAAAACATGAGAAAAAATAAAATAATAAAAAAATTAGTTGAAAAGACGTACCTTTGACACAACATTTTTTATATAATGCCTTATTGTATTTTAAAATAAAATAACCTTTTTTATTTACTCAGCTCCTGATTTCCTGCTTATCGATATTGCTATCTACTAGAGTACTTTGAAGAATTATAAATAAACGGTGTTTTACTTTAGTCAGCTCAATGGAAAAAGAACAGCCCTCGTATGTCAAAATCTGAGCAAATTAAGTTTAGTAAACTAGTTTCATTTGCTGGTTAATTTTCTGCAGATTTTCTTGTGGTTGCATTTATAAGCAGTTACCGCTTTTTGAATAATAAATTAAGCGCAACTCAACAAGCTTTTTACAAAATAATGAAATCCTCTTTGATATGAGTTATTTGGAATTCTCACTACGAAATGCTTCTATATGTACCTATTACATATTCACTTATTTAGCTAAAATTAAGTGCTACAAACCTGTAGAACTCTTGCAGTAAAATGAACAAAATAACATTAAATAGGTATAAAATACAAAATCCTTAATAGTCAGTCAACATCTACTCAAATAAAATTTAACTTGTACAAACAAGTTCAAGTTTGAATTTTGTTCTAATTTAAAATTATAGCAGTAGAATTTTATAAAAGTTGCTGCTTCTAGTAGAAGTAGATAACAACTTCGTTATTTTAAATGAGAGGTTACGAGTTGCTATAAAATGGCGGACGAAGCGTACGTATGTGCACATTAAATTCTTTATGACTATTTTACACACAAGCCTGATGTTGCTTGAAAGGAAAGAAAAAAGCGATTCCAATATTTAAAATTTGATCTGGAGTAATAATCTGTCACAAATTGATACATTGTTTTAAAATAGAATGTAGATTTTAGGTTTAAAAGGAAATTCATAACAGCATAAAGATATGATATTATTCAAAGCTTCAATAACTATTAGGTTATTCGGCATAATGATAATAAAGGACCCAGCGCTTCTCTTATACAAAATGGTTTTATGTTGAATGTCATAAATTTTGGATATATTGTAGACATCTAGATAATATATAGGCAACTAGTATACCGCCAAATCATAATCCACTTTTGGCACAAACATGTTCTTCATTGCGGCACTACTGAATATGCGCATTAAGTCGATTTGAGACGATGCTACTTTATTAAACAGAGCCGAATTTATTTTCAATGTTGAAATTATTTTTTGCTTAAATTGTTCGGAGTTTTTCACAAACATATGTTACATTCAGCATTCTCACAGATAATTTAAATCAGTAAAATACAAATGTGTGTGTAAAAAGAAATGGTATAGTTATTTAGTTTATTAATAACGTTTTAATATTGAAGTTCGTTAGAAGATTTTTCAAGCGACCAAATTTCTAATCAAATGAAAAATCAAGAGGTTTGTTCCCAATTAGATGTTACGATTAGTTTGCAATTAGTACTTGAACTGACCTAAGCGAATAGTCTAATCAACAAGTTCAAAAGCGTGTTTTTGGGACATACTATTACGAAAATTATGTTCAATAGCTCATTCGATTCGGAATAATGTCTAGATAAATGTGTAACGAATAATTTTACAGTGCATAAAAAATTGCAAAAGTTATAAACAATTAAACACATCAAAAATATGGTGTTTGGTTTTTCGCCTATATTTTGTAAACTATAAATATTTTTGGATTTTTCAAAAAAGATCCTTAAAGAGGAGGAAATTTGCTATAAATAAGTTTTGACTCCCGAAACTGTACCTCCATTATTTATAATTTTAATTTAACGCTCAAAGTAGCCTTCCGCGCGCCATTTTTAGGTTCCGCGCACGGCGTCGAAACCGAGTACGTTACATAAAATAATTTTTTTAAGTTAATAAAATTAAATTCAAAAATTTTTAAAAATTACAGTGTAATTTAAACACTTAGAAGAATTCATTCCCGTTGGAATTTTTCATAAAAACTAATTTTCCAACAGAGTAGGTTATTGTTAATTAACAAAATTTTTAGAATTTCTCTCATCATTACAAATTGATAAAAATATTAAATAATTACCGTAAATTTTTTTTGCTTCGTGCAGCTCCTTTTATATACATATAAAACAAAATAGCTTCATAAAAGTTTAAAAAATGTTAATACTTTGTTTATAATAATTTTTTAGGAAAAATATATATTTTTTTAAATAATAAATGTCTTTTCTCGACATTAAAACAGTAATATTATAATAAATTGAAAAAAAAAAAAAATTTTATAGCACCACTGTGACTTTTCTGTTTTTGTAAACTTTAAAAAATTATTATAAACAAAGTATTAACATTTTTTAAACTTTTATGAAGCTATTTTGTTTTATATGTATATAAAAAGAGCTCCACGAAGCAAAAAAAATTACGGTAATTATTTAATATTTTTATCAATTTGTAATGATGAAATTCTAAAAATTTTGTTAATTAACAATAACCTACTTTGTTAGAAAATTAATTTTTATGAAAAATTCTAACGGGAATGAATTTAGAACTTCGAGCATATATATTTCATAGAGTCCGCATTCAATAGGGTTTGTTTACGTTCTGAGGGGAAATGTCAAGACAATATTAACAGTGTCGCATCATTTTTACGGTGTTTGCAATTAATATAAATAATAAATTTGATAAATACCTTCAAAATTCTTTAAATTATGCACATATTTTATAAAGTTGCATTATTTAAGTAGGCGCCTATATAGTAATAGTAAATAATAATAATAATATTATCAGATTTTTTTAATTCAAACATCAGAAAGTGTATAACGGAAAAATGAAGGTTGAAATAATAGGCAATAAAAAAGATAAAACGCTTATATTTAAAAATCAAAAATATAAATAAATAGTAGGTATATTATACAAATATTTATGACCTCTTGACACACGTGTACAAGAATTACAATACGAGAACTTTTTCCAATAATTTATTAAATATAAAAATATTGTTCGTAACTAATGTATGTTCAATTACTAAACGATATACTACAAATAGAAATCAAGCTAATACTTGAGTACATTTGCACTGCTAGTCGTTAACAAATAAGTGAAGCTTCCTTCATTTATATTGGAAAACTGTCTTAGCTTCGATTATTTCTTCATGACAATAGGAGTGCAAATAATAGAAGCTTAAAATGACTTTTTTATTGAAAAACTCACATTAGGTTTTGCTGATTTCTTAACTACTATTAGTCTACTTAATTAAAGAACATAGGTACATTTAATAAAAAATAATTATTGTCAATTTTTGTGGTTTATAAAAAATATGGGTAGTAATAGGTAATTATTATAAAATAAAATGTATGTTGTATTAAAAAGTACTTAGTTATTTACATGCTTTCTAATTCTGCGTTTTCTTTTTCTGCAACAGAGGCTTGATGGTTCAGATCATCACTGAAAAATTAAAAATTTTAAACGATTATCCCACAAGAAAAGTGCAGGGTTCCTTACCTTTTAGATTCATCTTCTTCTGGGGCCTCAGTAAATTCTGATGGCAATGCACCTAGAATTAATCTAGTTCTTCCTCCACATCCAGTGTTTGACATAAATATATACACAGAAAAATGATTGGAACATAAAACATCACTATTTGAAATGTTTTCTGGGGTAGGTTTAATATGTTTCACTAAATGCGTTTTATCGGCAGGATTAGCTACAAACCTACAAAAAACAAAAATTATTGATTTAACATCTTCAACATTATCATGATAAAATTACTTAAAAACAAAAAGCTTGTTTATATTGAAAAATTATAATTATTTTTTTTTTAACTTTTCAGTAGAGTCCAAAATCAAAAACAATATTCCTTATACATATTACAAGTTCTTTAAATTTAATTCACTAAATTTACCATTTCTTTTAAATTTATGTTTATTGGCCTTTTTCATAAAATGTAGGTAGTGTTTCTTTAAAAAAAATGGTAGAGACGCTAATGGTTACTAACCTGTGAAATGCCCTTGACGATGCCTTTTCTTATTTCTATTTACAACTTACACAAACTCTCACCATTGTTAAAATTTGTATCAGTAAAGAAATAAAATACAAAAAATCACTTATAAACTACAAAAATAAGCAAGAAATTAATGAAAATCAAAAATCAAATGACAGTTCTATCAATTTTGAACGATTTGACATGCCAAGCAAAACAAAACAGACCAATGGGAATGCTGGACACTATTTTTCCCCCCTGTACCAAAACAAAGTCCATTTGAACGATTGCTCTAGTAAATATATGCTCGAAGGTTTAGAATACACCGTAATTTTTTTAAATTTTTAAATTAAATTGTATTAACTTAAAAAAATTATTTTATGTAACGTACTCGGTTTCGATGCCGTGCGCGTAACCTAAAAATGGCGCGCGGAAGGCTACTTTGAGCGTTAAATTAAAATTATAAATAATGGAGGTACAGTTCCGGGAGTAAGAACTTATTTATAGCAAATTTCCTCCTCTTGAAAAATCCAAAAATATTTATAGTTTACAAACTATAGGCGAAAAACCAAACACCATGTTTTTGAGGTGTTTAATTGTTTATAACTTTTACAATTTTTTATGCACTGTAAAATTATTCTTTACACATTTATCTAGACATTATTCCAAATCGAATGAGCTATTGAACATAATTTTCGTAATAGTATGTCCCAAAAACACGCTTTTGAACTTGTTGATTAGACTAGCATGTCATATATGAACTACGTTACAAATTAGTAAAAAGTTTTGTTCTATTAGGAACGCTTATAATGGAAATTGTCATGAATGACATTAGAGGTTGGCTAAATTGTCCGCTGGATATAGGCCCCCGAAAAAAAGTATCAGTAGAATTTATAAAAATAATTATTATACATAATAATAAAATGCCTACCTAAATAGTTTTCTTTTTTTTTCTGGGCTCTCCATACATTACAAAAAACTCGTCTTCTTCGTAATCACTTGAATCACTACTTGACGGAATACTGTCTTCGTCGCTCATTTCTATAAAAATACCAACAATAACAATAATAATTATCTCTACACGAGTATTATTAGTCGCCAAATTATCAATAAAAAGTTGGGTTAAGTTTACCGAATGTAGATGGAGATCGTTTTGAGCATGCGTTAACCTTTCGTACATGCTTTTTAGCAAGGACTGTTTTGATCATCCGCAAACTAATTAATGTACTAGTTTGTGTTTATTGGGAACAGCCAACCCATCGTGCATGTACTATTCTACAAGTGATTGGGAACACTTTTATGCTATTGCGCAATTGCAAACTATTCTCGTACAATCCAAACTGCGATTGGGAAAAAACCTAAGCTTAAAATTTTAATATTTGATTTCAAAGTTACAAAAAGAAATAAATTACCCAAGTAACAATTTGATATTTTATAAAAGCTGAAAAAATGTTTACAGAACAAAATTTATAAAATAGAATATTAGCTAAGAACATTTCCGGAACATTCTTTCAACAGTAATAAACACAAAATGGGCGCAGTATTACACAACTATTTGGTTCTTTTGTAAATTCTATAAGATTTGTTGAATGCAGTTACCGAACATTTACTACACATTTACACCAGACTTTAAACAAATGTTTTTTTAAACTTTTATAACTGTTTTATAAATTTTCAATTTTGAGGTTAGATTGCATATCAAAATCAGTAACATTTTTGTTTTTTAAATGTATCTGGTGAAAACAAATTAATTCTATATTTGTCATAAAAGTAAATTCAAGGCGATATTAGTAAAATGGCAGTATCTACTTAAGAGATATCTATAACGCGGTTTAGACATAATGTATGACCTACAATAAAGTCGTTTTTGGATGCGCAGCAAGAATTACTGTTAATTATATAGCACATACAATACTAAATTTTCAAGCGCCTCGAGTTTGATTCATATTTCTAATACTTTTTCAGTGTGAAACAAAAATTAAATGTATGAAATTTGATTTTTTTTTTAGTAATAAGATTATGCTAATATTACTAATGATTAAAATCTTTAATTAACATTGGTTTTGTCTTAAATACTAGTAAAACCGACAGTAGATTTAGCTTTAAAACTGTCTTAGGTTTTTGTTAAATATGGCGGCTATTCAGAGGTATTAGAAAGTTATTTTAAGACTGAATCAATTATAAAATATTATTGTAGTAAAAACAGCTGTAATACAATAATTAAGTTGTATTACTCATTTCTACAAAACAAGTTCATCATGGTTTGTTGTATAATAGTTTCATATTGCTGCACTATATGACAAAATATAACATAACCTTACTAAATCGTTTCCGATTTAAGTATTTGGGAATTGAAATGATTAGATTTGTTTCTACAGCTTTATAGAGCAAGCATAATTTTTAATATTACGAGAATAAGCAAATTTAACATGGACATCGCCAAAAATATGGCTTTCTTTTAGTTTTGGGGCATGATTATTCAGAACATACCTAATTATAATCTGGCTAAATGATAGTTTTTTTTTTGAGTGTCTAGACAAACCATCAAAATGTTTTACTAATATTTTTTACTGTTCTCTGAAAAGCAGGTACCACTTATTTTTTATATTTCTTCACTATTTAAATCTGACATTTTCAGACCATACACTCACATACAATTGGTATGGGAAGTAGTTGAACAAACATAAAATACAAAAATAATATGGCGTAGGTACTACCAAATGTAGTTGCTTTATTTTTTTATAAATATTTTTAAAGGGATAATACTATTCTTAACTAAAATAATTGATATACAGTTTTCTGATTTGTAATAGTGTATTTCGACAATATATTACAGTTATTTTAGAGTTTTCATCAGAGGCAAATTGCTATTGATGCGGAATTATCTCACACTAATATTTATATAACTATTTTTTAAAGCGTTATTATGAGGTTAAGAAACAGTTATATTTGTATGACCAAAAAGTTCTAAAGGTAATCCAGAACAATAATACAGAATAACTATAAAGCAATTTTATTTTATAAGCTGAAATATTGTATAGAACAGTTGTATAAATGTTTATGTAACAATTTCGTAGTTATCGTGAAAACTATTTTATAATTTTGCTGTAAGAATATTGTAAAAACTAATTTATATAACTATTTAGTTTCAGAGAACAAAATAGTGATTTCTGCAACTGTAGTACAATAAATTAGCATTCCAGAAACAGCAATATAATATCAATAAAATATAATAGTCTTGTAAACTAAAAATTATAAAGCTACTTTGTTAGTTGGGTAAGGACAGTTCACAACAAAGCAGGTGTAACTGGTCGTAGAAAACCGGTTAATATTATATAGTAGACCATTACTGAGGCCAATTAATGCATGATTTTGTCGACATTAACTTGATGGATTAATACACGATAAACGGAAATACATATTATTATAAATAGTTGGTTTTACATTAAATACGTACATACAAAAATCAAATACGTTTTGTTTGTATAGCTAAACCTAAAATGTTAAAGCGCGGTTATAAATGTTATATAAAAAAATACTCACCCTACAAATTATGTATATTCCAAACATTAATATAAAAAAATACTCACCCTAGAAATTATGTATATTCCAAATATTACTAAGGATTGGCAGATTTCTTAAAAATCAAAAGAATTAACTAAGTCCACTGAGTACTTCATCCATGAAGAATAAGTTGCAATAGAAACAAAATAGATACGTTTGAAAAAGAGGAAAAAAGAAAAATGGATACCTCAATGACACCTGCGCAACCACGACAGAAACAATAACAAAATAATACCGATAAAATAAAAACACCTACAAAAATTAAGGCACCACCAGCTATCATAGTGGATAACGTCAAACACTATAATAAACTTCAGAGTATGGTGAGATAAATGCCAAACTCAAACTCTGAGATTAAAATAATCAACGACAATATTATTAAAATTACAGTTCTGGAAGAACCAGAACATAGAAAGTTTTCTGGAGCATTAACAGAAAAGAGTACAATTGGTATTGATATGAAAACAAACGGAATAAACAGAACAAGTATAATAAGTCATTTTAAACACCGAATTTATAATCGTGCAGATGCCATCACCACATCTTAACCAAATTTATATGGAACTACCCCTGAAGTACCCCCTTTCTAACAAAAAAATATTTAAATTGGACACCATGTTAAAGAATTATGGTTGAACATACATAAAAAAAAATATACTGTATACCGACGAATTGAGAACCTTCTCCGTTTTTGAAGTCGGTTTATAAAGTAATGACCTACAAACTGACCCTTCTTCCGAATCAGAAAAATAGTGTAGTGATTTAAAAAAGTTGTGGCTTTCTTTAACATTATAGCACCGATTTCAAAACTAAAATGTAGGACTAAACAATATGTGGAATCAGACAAATTGTGGGGCTAAGATAAAAAAGTTTTCCATATGATTCCAACTTAGGGGAACATACTGTATAACAACCAACTGTGACAGGCTCCTGGTTCACCTACAGTGAATCAGCGAGTCTGTGTGGCGCTACGAAGGTGATTCCCGAATAGGGGTTGCTCAGGCGCCAGTTTTGGTATCGCAGTTTGCTCTGCGTCCCTGAAGTACACCAGAGTGTACTCAAGGTAAACTCAGTGGAGGTAAAAATAATTCCAGGCGGTCACTGCTAGGTATCCACTATACTAGAATAAAAAAAAATAAAACACTTATCTTCTTTCTACCTCGTACCCTATGGTACCCTGAAAGAGAACGGTTAAGAACCAGTAATAAGAGAAACACAGGAATAGGTACTATATATTTACAAAAAAAAAATAAATACAACTGTAATTATATAGGAACGGCTCCCTCCATTCGGAAAATCTATTCTTTAAAAATAAATTATTAAAATTAAAAAGTATTTAAATATTGACGGATCCCTATATCCGGAAAAGTGAATAAAAATGAATTATTAAAGTTGAAAATTATTTAAATATTGACGAATCCCTATATCCGGCAAACCTAATAAAAATAAATTATTAAAGTTTAAAACTATTTAAATATTGACGGATCCCTATATTCGGAAAATGTAATAAAAATAAATTATTAAAACGTAGGGAAATATTTATGGAAAATAAATTATCATTGTTGAAAATTATTTAAACATATTGACGGATACCTATATTCTGAAAATTTGTTACAAATAAATTATTTAAACGTAGGGAAATATTTATGGAAAATAAATTATTATTATTATTATTATTGAAAATTATTTAAACATAAAAATATTTAGGGTTTATTAGCTCAGGAGGCTACTCGGACTGGGAAGTGTGAAACGCCCAGTATACGGAAAATGTATGAAAATAAATTTTGAAAATGATTAAATTTACAATAAAATCTGAAAAATGGTAGGTAAAGTTTCATATAATAATATTTTTTACACAAAAAGGTTTCTTCATAACCTGATATATATTTAAAAATAATCTCAAAATATGAAGAAAAGTCAGTTGACTAAATAATAATGTTTATACAGTATGTCCCCTAGGTTGGAATCATATGGAAAACTTTTTTATTATTAATTTTAGGAAAAAAAAAGTTATTCTTCATAAAAAGTTCTGCATTATCTAAAACCTAGAATATAGTTATCAAATATCAAATTTTTTTAGTGGTATACGAGGTTTGTCAAAAAATATGAGTTTTTCTCAAGAGTAAAGTTCCTTAATTCTTTATACGACTGATAAAATTTGATATTTTTGGTTGTATTTTAGGTTTTAGACCATGTTTGACTTTTTATAAAGAACAACTTTTTTTCCTAAACTTAGTAATAAAAAAGCTTTCCTATGACACCAACTGTCTACGTAAATTGGCGGCATATAAAAATCTTTTTTATTATTAATATTGGGAAAAAAGTGATTCTTTATAAAAAGTCGCGCATGGTCTAAAACCTAAAATACAACCATCAGATATCAAATTTTATTAGTCGTATAAAGAATAAATGTACTTTACTCTTGAGTAAAACACATATTTTTTGACAAACCTCGTATACCACTAAAAAAATTTGATATTAGATGACTGTAATCTAGGTTTTAGATAATTCAAAACTTTTTATGAAGAATAACTTTTTTTCCTAAAATTAATAATAAGAAAGTTTTCCATATGATTCCAACCTAGGGGGACATACTGTATATGGTTTTCAACATATTAAAAACAAAACAAATATTTATTTCTTCGTTCATTAATAGTTGTAGTGCTTGAAAACAGTATGATATATTGATAATAATAACTACTCTTAATACAAACTCCAATAATAAAAAAAACAGCGATATTGGCTCTTGTACAAAATTTTTGAACCGAACTTACAAATTACAAAATTTTGGAGAAAGTGACCACCAATTTTAAGTTACCACCAGCCGCCACTGCTACTGATGACATTCACGAAAAATGAACTTTGTAGAATTTTCCAATTATTCGAGAAAAATGCAAAAATACATAGTTTATATATTAACGGAAATAAAAAAAAACTACCTAGTAATGGGAGAAGATGCCGAACGGGTTTTAGGAAAATTTCAAATTAAAATAAATCGGAAAAATCAGTGTGGGTTTGGCCAAGTAAAAAATTTCGAAATTTTGAGAGTAACACTTACCAGTAAAGGTAAGAAAGAAGAAAAAATTGAGACGGGAATGACGAGATGTCTCGAGGACATCAAAACTAAGATTATATTGAACATTTATGCAATCCACATAAGGAAGGAAGTGGTAAGTTAAGAATAGAAAACAATCTGAATATCTGTGATCGACGGGTCCTAAAAAAATCTTAAAGGGATGAGAGAAGAAGGGAATAAATGAAGAAAACAAACAAATGTGGAACTCATAGTACTATACTGGCAAGTAAAGATCAGCCAAATAGTCCAAATAAAACGGTTATGTTGGTAAATAAATGTATGGAGAATGCCAGATGAGAGTTATTTCAAAGGATTGTTGATAAGAAGAAAAGTAGTAAATAGAAGATGAAGATGGCTGGGTAAAAAGTGAATAAAAATATATAAAGAGGACTCGAGGAAGGCGGGAATCCCTAACTGGAAGGAAACTGCCATGAATGGAAATAAACATCTTTTTTTATTTTTTTTTCCATGAAACCAAAAAATAAGAAAGATAAAAAATTAAAAGTCTAAATTCGGACCAGGACTTGCGTACGAAAAATTAAGCTAAATAAGAAGGCAATTTTTTTTTTTGTAATTGGGAGGTACTTGCAAATTGCGCGAAATATAATTAGGTTAATTACTAATTACCTCTCATCACTACGGTCCAGAACTGGCCAATCACAACTACTTCCAAATTTTATTTTGAAAAAGATTTTCATATTTACCATGATAGGAATAGTATTTTAGCTATACCAACCTTTTCAGCAGTGTTCATTTTATCTATTGTTTTGAATTCCAAAATATTTTTATATTTTTCAGAACAAGCACTAGAAAAATACTATAAAATATACTAAAACAATTTCAAAAAAATGTTATAATACAACTTAACTAAAACACAATCGTTAAATAGCTGATCTGAATAATTATTTCTTACAGAGAAACCCTTTTTCATCATAGGACACATTGACACATATTATAATTTCGGAAATCCCAAACTAAAATTTTAGATTGAACACAATAATTTGTAATTAAATATAGGTACTCTAAGGATCGTACTTTTAATAAAAGGGTTCTTAGAATAGTTAATAGAATTACACATAGCATTGCCCTGCTTTCTGTGTCCTACACTGCAGGTATTAATTCCTAGAATACTTAAATGTCAAATAGTTTTATTTGTTTTTTACCTACTTTGAAAAAACCCGAAAACAGGATATCTATCATTTTACAAATTACATGTAAAAAATAAAATATTAAACATTTTTGAATCCAAAACATTTCATAGAAAAAATAACATTTTTGTGGCACATAATATTCCAGTCAATGTTAGAATTAAACACAGATTAGCAATACCAACAGGGTGAAATTTTATTAAAGCACGTTTTAGTAAAAATACCTTAGAAAATGACATTTTTTAAAAAAGGATAAAGATAACTTTAAATAGAAGCTATTTAAAACCGCCTTTAGGGTTCGAATATAAAATTGGCCGATAGAAAACTATGTACTTTATCACTTTATCACCATGTAGTAAGAAAATGTTTCCCGAAAACTTATATTTAGTCAGAAAGAGTTGGAACTTCTTAGACTAGAATATGCATAGAGATCCATCTAATGGCAGAAATAATTAACTACTCTTTCTTAGCAGGAAAGAACTGAAGACCATAAAGCCGGGATCCAACAACGCGTGGAGTGGCACTCCTCGGCGCGTGGAGTGGCGATCCTATGTTGTGAGTTGAGTCTCAAGGGCGGGATCGTTCGACGGCGCATAAGGATCGCGCAGACGTGGACATGTGCCTATTGCAGGCTGTTTTACGATGGCAGTGTTGGCGATAAAAAATTCATAATTTGGTTAAATTTCACGAAAAGCGGAACCGTGAGCGGAGGCAAGGGGACAAAAAATAAAACGAAAACAAAGAAGATGGTGGAGAGTGGCTTTGTATAGAAATCAAGATAGGTAAGCACATTATAGAATATTTTGCAGCAAGTGTTGAAAACTGATTTTCACACGGGTTATACACTATAATTTTTCTATGACTGCAACTAATATTAGTTTGTGTCTTTTAATTAGTTCAAAAACTAAAAAAAATGGGAGCCTAATTTTACACACATTTCGAAAAGGCTTGGAATAATAGACAGTCATTAAAAAATAAACTGAAATAATTTGTAATTTTAATGTTTTTGCTGTAAATAATATAGTTTTCTTTTAATCATTTGTAGATACAGTGCCACGGACATGTTAGAAGATTTACGCCAAGAACCCTCAGGCATCCTGTTTTTATGGTTTGGATCTCGTGGGTTCCAAATAATCGGCTCGGCTTCACACCACACCACGGTGAAAGTTACCACGGCACTGACAGTACCACGCTCCTAGCCCCGCCTTTGGTGCTATAAGCACGTGTTTGCGCGCCAACGTCCGCGCCCCTTTGAACCGTGTTGATTTATCGACAGACGATGGGACTCATCGCGCCGACCGAAGATTGGCAAGCCTGCCTTATCCAACGGAGCGGAAACTGGCAAGTTTGGCACGTGGACTCTTTACGGGACACTGTGGGCTTAGAAACCTTAGAGACACCTAAATCTTTTAGTGGTAAGTGTTAAGAGAGATACAATATGCCTAGAACCTCAGTACAAATGGGATTATATATTAATTTTACTTTTTTAACTCTTATATACCTGCAAACATTTTTACAAGCAGTAACCAAAAAACATTTATTAAAAATGCAATTGTAAGCTGATTTTCTCAATAAATCGATTCGGAAACGGGTTTAGCTGAAATATTTGGAACTTCAGCGTTGCAGTATGCACTCTCATGGAATAAATGCGAACCTAACGAGGCACAATTTATTATTGTCCACTTAGAGAGTGGTTATATTTCGTGAATGAAGATGTCGTTAACTGCGCTTATGGGTTTAAAATGTATAGAGTATATACTGACTATTTTAGCACTTTAAAACTGTTTGACGTTGAATGCTAGCGACGCTTAAGAGCTTTGTGAACATTGAAATTATTATCTAACTGACTGTATTTGAGTGTTTAATAAATTTATAGGGAATATACAATAACATTGTTACTGTCAAAATTTAGCATTTGTTCAAAATTTCTTGATGTTTGTTGATGTAATCAGATGATATGTGAATTGATTAGAGATAAAAAGTTCCGTAGACGGCTTATTACTGTAAAAATAAAAAAAATGTTTAAGTATTTTGGTTCATTTATAAATTTTTAGCACACTATAAATTATGTTGAGAAAATTAAATTAAAATTAATTAGTTAGGTCTGTATTGCATGAGACTCAAAGCTATTCCGTTAAAAATTATTATCTTGCTTTCTGAGACAAAAAGATACGACATTCTTTTTGTCTCATTTTTTATTATAAAATGTAGGTAGGTAAGGTTTAAGATCACCTTTATTGCGGCAGTAGGATAGGTTCTCATTACACCGGTGATGCAAATGCAAGCTAGTATTTGCACTTTTTAAATATAAGCTTTTGTAATAGCTAAACTAATTCTGTTACTCCAGGCTTCAGCCCCGTAAGTGATGATTGGTCTTACGGTATACAATAATCGCAGTGTGTTCGGTTTATGTCTTATCTTTTACCCGCAATATTTCTGCTTACCATTAGGGATTTTTTGGCCCTATTTACTACTTTCTTCTCACGTATGTTTGTTGTTCAGAATTAGGCCAGATATTTAACTTTTTTTCCATTCTATAACCATTCCGTCTAATTTTACGGTTTTGAGTTTGTGTTTTCTTTACCTTGAAAAGGCTGCTAGTGTTGTTTTCGTTGGTGTTATACTATGTCCCACCTGACTACACCATCTTTTGGTATTCTAGTCCTCTTTGGACTATATCACACAGGATATTTCCGAACATGCCCCTATCAAATATGACTGTCATCGGCATACATTTCACAGGTATGCCGAGGTGAGTCAATCTACACAGAAATTTGTCTATGGTTAGGCTACACGGTATGCTGAGATCAGTCAATCTGCATAGAAATTCGTCTACAATTAGGCTACACATTAGTGTGGATGGAACACCTCCTTGTAGTCATCTTCTTGTTGTACAAATGGATATGGTATCCTGCCTTATCTGTGTCTTAGTAATCTGTCTGGGTGTGGTGCTATTTACTTCTCTTTATGCAAGTGCTCTTATGACAGATTCGTGTGGCGTTATTTCGAATGCTCCTTATACATCTAGAAAGGCAGGAACGACCGTTTCTTTGTTATGCATCCTAGATTATGTCAGTCAGCTATACCAGGACAATTTCTGTAGATCTTCCAGCTTGGTACACGTGCTGGATGTGGTGGAGACTTCTGGTTTGATATAATTATTATCACCCTTCTCCATTCCTTTAAATACAAAGGATGTAAGGCTGATTGGTCAAAAATATTTTTCCCCTCTTTTGGAATAAAGGTGACTCCGACCCTTCTCCATGATTCTGGTATATAATCCCAGTTCCAGACTGCTCCGGGATATTCAGATTACATTTCATCCTGTGACGCTGAAGCAGAGGAATGGAAATATTTCATCCACACCTGAAGACCTAAAGAGCGGCCTCTCTTGAGGGTCTGCTTAACTTAGTTGTGTCCCTTATTAGAAAGGTGTGTTTACAGGAAAGTGGGTTTCGAGTAAGGTGCGAGCTCTTTCCTTCTCACTGTCCACTATTTCTTTTGCATTTACTTTTACTCTTGTTTGGTATTAAATTTTTCGAGATAAGGCAGTACTGTAACTATATATAAAATATTAACTAATGTTTTACTAAAAATAGCCTAACACAAAATAAATATTTTATTAGCAAAAAGGATGAGAGAAGGTTGATTTAAATAAAGATGTTGTACTAAAAATAAAAAAGCACTTCATTATACTTTGATAAACAGCAAAACGACGTAAGTATAATTGGTTGAATTAGCAAATAATTACATATTACTATTTCTTTTATACGAACAACGGGCACTATTGTATCCAAATATTATTGACAATTTCAGGTACGCAAATTGTCTTTACCGTATACCATAATTTCAATTTTGGAATTTAATAATTGCAATGCCATGAAATAATTCGAATTCTAGTACATGCACTCCCAATATATTTTAGTAATTGGATCCTAAATTACATTTCCAGGCCCACCTGTTTATTATACCGATATGTTATATTTATATGGAACAACCAGCGGTCGTTAGCAGGGTTATTCATTATTCAAAACCAACTATAGTATTTACGAGGAAATACATGAACAGAGACTTACTTCATTGTCATCCTTTGTGAGTGGTTTGCGCTCTAAGGGTCGTAGACATTGCTTAGGGTCACATGTAAGCTATTATAGTGGACGAGCTGTTCGAATTTTCACCTCGGTTTATTTACAGGTGAGAGACACTCTATTATCATCGAACAATACATTTTAATTCACTTGTTCTCTACTAATTTTAAAGGTTCAAATGAAAAGGTGATTTTTTATTTTCAAGCATAAGTACCAAGTTCTTGAGAAGTTGTTAGAACTTAAAGTGGTAATATCAGAAGAAGAAAAAATCCCAATCATCAGTTTTAGCTCCCGGAATAAATATAGATAATAATAAATATAACGGTTAAAATTTTTGTTTTTTATTTATTATTATTATTTTTAATATTAAGTTGCAATGTTGTTTGTGTTTCTTTAGGTGGTCAAATCTATCAACTGAATTTAAAAACAGTTGTTCTCAATCGATTGAGCTTAGTTTGGATGACCGCAGCACTCCTATGGCGTTCTTTTATAGACGTTCTGAATCCATTACGAATTGGTGCATTTTAGTTAGAACATTTTGTTATTTTAATGAATCAGCTAAACAAAGAAGCAACTGGTGAATTTGCGATTAAAAATTCCCAGCAAATTTATTTCACTAACAAGTATAACAGCACAATAAAACTGTTCTTGAAGATTTTCGTACTCGTGGTGTAACTATTAACAAAATAATTAGTCTAATAGACTGTACTCGAACAAATTATAATATAAATATAAATAATATAATGCTTCATCCGCTATATAAAAGACAGTGGCGGCTCGTGGTAATTTGAAATGGGTGTTCACTTTTTCCGATAATTTGATCATTTTTGTAAGTTCGGCCCAAAACTTTGTACAAGAGCCAATATCGCTGTTTTTATTATTATTATTATTATTATTATTTGAGTTTGTATTAAATGTAGTTATTATCAACATCATACTATTTTCAAGCACTATAACTATTAATAAATGAATATTTTAGTTAGTGTGATATTTGTTTTGTTTTTAATACATTGAAAACCACCTATAAACATTATTAGTTAACTGACTTTTTTTCATAATTTGAGATTATTTTTAAATATATATATAAGGTTATGTAGAAAGCTTGACATTGATTTTTGTGTAAAAAATATTATATGAAACTTTACCTACCATTTTTCAGTTTTTATTGTAAATTTAATCATTTTCACATTTTGTCACACATGTCAAATAAAAAATATATTTTTTAAATACCTTTTAAAATAATAACTTTTAAATAAAATAAGAACTAACATGTTTTAAATGTTTATTTTATGAGATCAGTCCCATCACAATACATACTATTACACAAATACAAACTAGAATAAAGATATATAATGCCTGGCATTCTAAATGATACTTTTCGCAGTTTAACAGACTCCCTTAAATACCCATTTTCTACCAGATTGTTTCCACAAAAAATAGGCCTCATCTCCTTATAGGGCTTGATTTTTACTAAAAATGTTGATATCGCTTTTCATTTTTGATTTTTTGCTTTTAATTTTAATTGCAACCGCCCTTAAATCCCCCATATTTAATTAGATTTTTTTAATTAAAGGTAGTGGTGGCTCGTTATAATTTAAAATATTAATTCCTCGATTAATACAGTGCAAGAAAAAAACATCAAGTTTAAATTATAGAAATAATGCAAAAACATGCTTACCTAATAATCAGTGTCAGGTTTTTGCTCGATTCATTGGGTAGTTCAGTAGTTTAATAATAATAATAAATCTGTTTTTAAATTTTTGCTGATAAATGAGATAATTCCCTAACACCCGTTTTTGTCCTTTCTGATTTAGTATTTTCATTGTTTGCAAAAACTAAACAAGGAAAACAAAACAAAGCATGTTTATCACACCCGCACAACCACGAAGTTTTTTTATATTGTTCAATCTTAAAAGTATGTTTAAACTTCCTATTTCTTGAACAATGTTTATCTCCGATCGAGGTGGGCCATTCTTTTTTATAAGCACTCGATTATCGAAATTATGTCTCTTTGTTTTTATAAATTTCACCAAATACGATTCATAAACACTAGTAAATTCACACAGAACCTAAGACCAGTACAGCCAACCTCAAAACAACGAAAATTCGGTTCACGGAACACACAAATCCATAAAAAGTATAATTTGTAAAGGGATCTCGTGTCTCACTGAGTGTATTCTCACTTTCTTCTTTATATATCGATAAACAAGGATACAAATATATTCAAGTCCATATTTATAAACAGAACTCAGTTGAGTCGGAGTTGGGTAAGTCGTCCTTGAACTAAAATCAAAGTTCGGTTACAACGTCTCTAAAGTTCCAAGTGGTTCCGGTGTCACACTGGAATTTAGAGATGGATATTAGCAAATCTGTAAGTGTTAAGTAGGTACATTTACGGATTACTACTCATCTCCAAATTCGCACGATATAACCGATCCCCAGGTAGACGGAATGACAGTTTGTTTGATTTGGTAGAGTGTTGCCAGAATTAAAAGATTTTTCGAATTCTATTTGCAGTGACATCTAATTTATTGAAGAGGAAAAAAGGGGTTTTTTATAGATAACGAACCCAAACAAGGAACACAATATATTTATATATATATTTTACACGTGAACACTGCCTCAAGCAAAATGTACTACATCTAGTACAATTGTGAATTGTACTAGACTGGCAACACTGGTGTGGCAACCTTGTTTGTGAGCGGCGCGCCAATTAATGAGTTCTTTTGACGTTTGAAGGATATGTTGGCGTGTTGTTTTCTCTTTTTAACTTTATGCATTCATCAAATCGTCTCACTCGTGTTAGGCTCACTCATCATAATGCGCCACAGACACAGTATACTTAGGTATTCTATGCCACAGAGACGCGATCATCTAGAGGGCAATGATGTACCAAAAAATATAGATTAACACGTATGAAAACAAAAATATTAAAATTAAATTTATATTTTTATGGTATTTATGTAATTTTAAAATAATGTGTTTTTATGAAATTTAACTGGGTGTTCACTGCACAAATGAACCAATGGAGAAACCGCCCCTGATAAAAGATTACTTAAGAGTTAGAAGAACTCGTTGAGGCCAAGGTCATGTTGCGTTATAATACAGATGTGTCCAAAGGTCTGGTGACTAGTGCTATTGGACATACTATACAGAAATCATTTAGCTCAGGTTCCGGAGAGCACAAATGCATTAAACTGACATACCATCCATCCGTACACACTTCGGTAAAGACGGTGTTTACTTTATTCAACCCAAATATGTGCAAATCCCGGCAAAATATAGTCTGCGGAGGATATTGCCAATTATATTATGCTGGGCTCGTACAGTATACAAAATGCAAGGTAGTATTGTCGACCATACCGTTCTCTATTTAGGCATATGTAGAGTAAAGTCACTAAATGGTTTCCTTATTGAGGAAATAGACTGTACTAAATTAACAGATAAACGACCATGCAACAATGACGCATTGAATAAAATAAACATAAATAAACATTTACAGCGAAAACCAAAAACTAAAAAATAAATTTAGAGTAAAAAATATTTTTAGAAACAAGCTTTTATTTAAATGTTCTAAAAATATAAAATTTATATGATATTAAAGCTTGTCGCGAGATTTACCTGTGTAAATAAAGAATAATAAATACATTACCTAACTTGATCAAGACACAAGTAATTCTAAGAAAAAATGTACTAATTTTATAATAATTGTTTATGTACCAAGTCAGCAAAGTGTTTTTTTTATCGAACTAGTCTGAGATTATATGCTGAACGAAAGAAGCGAGCGAGGCGAGTAACAGGCTAGTTTTTGGTAACGCTCGTGGTACATAAAAGATTTTATTTTTCACGAAATAATTATTTTATAATGAAAAATTGATTTTAAAATTGGTTCATTGCTCCTAGCAGTTTCTTTCCATTTTTCTTCTCATGGTAGGCATGTCATTTGTTGATATTTTGACGTTTGTTAAGTATTGCTGTCATCATTATATTTAGTGAATGTCATTGCTGATTTCTTTGTGTAGTCTTATAGAAATAATGGAAATAAATACAAATTTACGCAAGAATATCATAGAAAATACAACCAAAGCTACGAATAATTTATTGCCGGAGAAATCCAGACTCGTATACGACAAGGATTATGAAGTATTTAATCAATGGATGTTGAAAAATAAAATTATTGCCATAGATGAGTCCGTGTTATTGGCGCACTTTTAAGAATTGGTATGTTATTTTATTTTTATTTAGTTTATGTGTTTGATTGATTTTTTTTTGTTTCAGTGCGAAAATTTTTCTCCAACGTCATTGTGGACGAAATATTCTCTTTTAAAATCTATACTGATACCAATACCAATATTTCCCATTTTTCCCGGCTAATAGCGTTTTTAAAGATAAATCTAAAGAATATATTCCGAAAAAATCCAAAGTTTTGACAGCAGATCAAGTTCTTACATTTATCGGTGAAGCTTCGTATGAAATTACATATAAAAGTTCTAATAATGGGTGTTTTTAGAGGACTAAGGAGTGCTGAACTTGTGAAAATGTCTATAAACGATATTGAAGATAGCTGTTTACTTGTTAAAATACCCAAAACTAAAACCGGTATGTCAAAAGGATACAGTATTGTAAAGGAAGAAAAAATATGGGCATTGAGCAAAGAAGTAGAGAGGGTAGAACGATAAGGTATCGTCTGCGCATCCATCACGAGTGTAGAAATTATGCGTGATTCAACCTTCCACTCTTATACATGTAAATGACAAGGATAGGTTGCTTTAAAGCACTGTAAACAAATTCCAGGATTGGCTTTGTTCAGCGATTATGTTCATGTTCAGCTCTGTTTTTTGTTTGTTTTGTGGCTGTTGTAAGCTTTTTTGGCATCAATTCTTTGTTATCTTACGTATATTTGTGATTTTTTGAGCTTTTATTTTAATTTAGTATTAAATTGTACTTGTTAATTATTTTCCGATGTACTATTTTATAATTGTTGAACAAAATGTTGTTAAACCGTCCCTGAATCTTGTTTACAAAATGTGCAAAACGAAGTTGTGCATAGTATCTGGACATTTTCATTGACAGTTATCATTCTACCCCTCTCCACTTCATTGGCTTTGAGGCTGGTCAGAAAATATATATTCTTAAGATCCAGTGCAGTAAAGGATCTCAGATATTTCCTTACGTACCGAAACGGTCGGTGCATCGTCCAACCTGTTGTTCATGATCTTTATTTTTTGGGTTGCCCGTTTTTTTGACGAGCAGTGTGTTAAAAGCATTTAAATAAAACCCTGTTTTTACCATAAATTAATTTTTTTAAGATAATCACTCACTGGATGATCACTATATGTCAACTTTGTAGTCAAAACGAAAGCTTATTGCACACTGTGCAGATTACAGACCTCTTTAAAAGAAAAGTTTTTGTCAGTTTAAATTGCCGATTACTCTTTTATTTTGTTTCGGAAATTTAAACCGATAAAAATTTATCGTGATAAACTTTCTTCATTTCAATCCCATTTTATTTTCAGCGTTTCCGTTACCATTTAACTTAACACTGTTGAACGAAACGAGGGATTTAATGCATGTGATCTGATGTACCTTCGTCTAGTTGTTATGATATTGGAAAGGCAATCTAGAGGTCGCGGATTCAAGTCCTGCCTAGAGTAAAATTTTTGTATTTTTTTTTTAACTTTTCATAGTATTGTTATCGCCCTGATTTCTCTCATATTAATTATTACTTATATCTTACTTTAAATAATTTTCCTATATCTAGTTCGCAGTGAGTCTCTTTTATGAATTCAACTTCTCGACTAGTCATTCAATTATGAGTTACCAACTGCCTAATTTTCTGATGTTATTCCATTCTAGCTGACTCTCTCAAATATCGAAATTAATAACCTGATTTCCTTTTTTACGTTTAAATCAAGTAATACATTTTCTTTTACTTTATGCGTATATTGAAGAGTCAGCAACATTTTGTTTAACTGAATTCATTTAAAAAATATATTTTAATTACATTTAGGGTTTGTGAGACTATAGGTATACGGTGGTTTAATAGTACAAAATAATTAAAAACATTTAAAAATGAGATTGCATGTTCATCTGAATTAAATATATTTAATTAATTCTAGATTTTTTTTTGTTAGTTTTCATTGCTCATGCAGTTTTTTTCATGTTTTGTTTTGCGATGAGTTTCCTCTCTTCTTCGACTATATGCATTTTTAGATCCCTGTGAAGGTCTGAGTTCCTAACGTACCAAGGGGCATTTACTATTGCCCTTAATATATTTTCTGGGAACGTTGTATTATATTTATGTTATTTTTACTTGGACACCCCTAGAACTACTTGCTTTAGTATTTGTTTATATATTAAACGTTTATTTTCAAATAAAAGTGTTGATTTTCTATTCATCAACCAGTATAATTTTATATATGTAATACCAAACTCTCCCCGTTTTTTCTATTTGTGTGCTTTACACTTTAATATTATATTCTGGCTTAATGTCTTAGTATTTCGCTGAATTAGAATATGGAATTCAAATATTATTTAATATCACTGGTAGGTATTCTACTGATATTTTATTGGAGAAGTTAACCTGAACTGTTTTAGTTTTATTGAGCTTAATGCGCCATCTTTTTGTCCACTCGTAGATTTTATTAGTTCCCTATTGAAGTTTTCTGATTGATTTTTCTATGGCTGTGTCGTCGGCAAATGTGGTTACTTTCACATTTTGCGTTTGTGATATGTGAGAGGTGAACAACAGATAAAGAACTAGCACCAGAACAATTCCTTGATGTACCTCTGCTTTTAAGCGTGGAATATTATTCTTCTTGTGTTACTCAGAAGATTATATCAGCCAAGTAGAATTTTAAAATATCTTAATATTACTTAGGTAAAAGTTTATTTATTTTAACCATACTTTATCGAAAGCCTAAGCTACATATAGAAAGAGTGAGGTGCAGAATCTTCTTTTCTTCCAGTGTTGTCTCTATTTCATTTGTTATTTTGTGAATCAATAGTGGATTGCTTGTTCCTACATCCAAATTGATGGACAGGAATTATATTTTTACTGCCTATCATACGACTCAATTTTTTAAGTTTGATTCGCAATTGTTTTAGTATTTCACCATTGATCAGATCATACTTCGATACTTTCTTAGATTTGATATTTTCTTTAATTTCCTTTATGTGTTACCCTAGGAATTTCTAGTATGTTCCTGTTCACTTCTTTCAATAAATCGGGTCCTCGTTTTTTATTCGGTTGAAATTTTTTTTCGAGATGATCTGCAAAGATGTCAGCTTTTTATTTATTTAATTTTGCCCAGTTTCCGTTGTCTTTTTTATTGGTGACATGTGGACTAATGGACATTTAAGTTTTCTAATCACTTTCCTCAGTGAGTAATCAGTATTTTTCGTCAATTTTCGGAGATATGTGTCTATTGATTCATTTTTAATAGTGAAAATTTCTCTTTTTAGTTGTTGTGTTAGTCTGTTGAGAACTACTGTATCTTGGTGATTTGCTATTTTTTATGCTTGTCTCTTCTTATTTTTTTAGGGTATAAATTGCCTATTTTTCTTTGTAATTTTTTTATGTATTCTGATGCAATGTTTTTAGCATAAATTAAATTGTTTGATATAGCCATTGTAAATTTTATGAATTTTTATCCTGTATGTAAGTGACCTCAAAACTAAATTATGTGGTTAATTTTTTACTCTGCTTCAGAATTATAAATGGTTGACCTGTAAAAACAGTTCTTGGTTATAAAAATAAAGTAATGTTCCGAAATAATTACCAGCCATATCAGACTAGCAAAAAATGGCAGCATATTAGTTTTATCCGGACTACACTGCACTGGCAACAAGAATTTAAAAAACGACTAGAATTATGTACTTTTTTTAAGTTTATGAACCAGGATTAAATAGGTCGTTGCCACGTTGTTTGCGCTTGAAATATTGAAATTTTCGTTTTTACTAAAAAAAAATCTTATAATTAATATGAAATATAATATTAAAAAAGTAGTATTAATAATAGTTTAAACTGCTAAGGAGTAAATAATTAAAGGAAAATTACACGATTCAATTTGGATGAAAATTTTGGTAATTCAACAAAATTGAATAAATTAAATCGAATAAAATTATGTACTGAATTAAATTCCATTTTTAAACAAACAAATTTCTTTGTTGAAAATTTCACACCTATGTTTTTTAACCTATGGTGTGTGTGGGTTTCCCTGGAGCGACTTAAAGTGGAATTTGATGCATCTAATCATAGTATAAAAAAGGAAACAACAAAGTCCATGTCAATAAAACGTCGAGTTATCGTTTATCTCCCGAAAACAACTATTTTTTTAACTAATACCGCAACAGGCATAGTATTATGTAAAAATTAAAATAGGCAGAGTTAGAAAATAATGTTCAACACTCTTTTATTTTACTTCCAAGGATAACGTTCTCCATAGGTCGCTCGACGTCTCTGTGACACGAACTTTTAGCTTGCTCTCTTTTTCCTTCGTTTTTTTTTATTTGGTCACATTTAAGAATTTAGAAGATTCCTCACTTTTTTTATTGATTTTGGGTACTGTCAGAATTTGTTCATATTTTAGTATGTTACTATTTAGGTCATTATGGACAACTTTGTTAAGAATATCAAGTTTGCAGCTCTACAGGGTGAGCTGTTAGAAGGAGTCAAAAGTAAGGAGTGCAGAAAAAATATTGTCACATATATCTCTACCACTCCAGAATAATTAATGTTTTTTTCATAACACTTATGCCACATGTTAAACATGTAAATAGTTTGATAATGCTTACTTCCACTTTGTATAATACATAATACAGAGTGTTAAAAAAATAGGAATAATAATTACTAAAATAAGGTGCATTTTCATGTATTTCCATAAATGAATTCTGATCACTTATTTGTTGTACTAATAATAGATAATATTTATTAATAATACAGGGTGTGAGAGAAAGAAATAAGTAATATCTAATGCAAAATATACCGGTTTCTTTACATAGATTTTTAGACTTCCCAATAAATTATAAATCAACATTAAAAAAAAAGAAACGGCATTTTATAAACCTGTTTTAATATATACAATAACTATTTACACACCATCAAAATCAGAATGATCTTTCAGCAGCATCTAAATTAGTCCTTAATAAAACACTTGAAGGGTACTAATTTTCGAATCATATGCGTATTCCAGGTACCACAAAACACATATGTCTAATGTTCAAGCCAGTCTTACATGTACTTAGTAATGGGATTCACTTGAATTTCTTTTTACTCCATAAATACCATGTGCTTCACTATCTTCAATCAAAAATTCCTAATAACACCCTTTTAAAATTGTAACTAATAAAATAGCCCAAAAAATATGATAAAAATATACAATGTAAACTAGAATGTAGGCTGAAATTGCAAAGATTATAACGTTGGCTGTTAACCCTATCATGATAATTTAGCTGTTAGTTAATCTAACACTTGCCAACCTTTTAGCTTATAGAATCCTTTCATAATTATTCTGATTGATAAACAAAGAAATAAAAAAAAGATATGCTTAAAAACATTCTAAAGCAAGATGAAAGGACGTAGTGGTATGGAATATCTTAACAATAAGAATTGGCTAGAATTAAATATCATCAGTATTCATAGGTATTTTAATAAAGTAATACTGCAAAAACTGTATAAGGTTTTTTATGAGGTTTTAATTTAACTAAAATAAACCTACTAAATCTACAAAAATAGAATTATATTTATAAGTAAAGTAATAAGCTGGTATCTGTACTGTATATAAAAATTAAAAAGTGCCTTTTAATAAGCTCATTCATTCAATTTAGAATTAGTAGAATTATTTCTATATTTAAGCAGGCGATTTGGTTAGTTAAAAAGAGCTATTATTTTAATGAGAGCAAAATTGAATTCGATTCTAGACTTTCTACAATATTTTAGCTATACTAAGTTTTTCGTTAAATTCTTTTTGTAATTCTTAGTTGTTTATATAGTTCTATCACACCCTGTATTACTTATAAAAATCATCAAGTATGAAGTAACACAAAAAAATGGTCTGAAGTCATAATCTAACTATGCACCATATTTCAGTAAATGATATTCCCAATTTTTTGAACACTCTGTATGATTTAGTTTGCAAAGTGTTAGTAAACATGAACAAACTATATACAAGTATAACACATGAGATAAGTTTCATAGAAAAAACAAGAATTACCTAAGAGTGGTAGAGATATATTTGAAAATATTAATTCTGCATTTCTCACTTTTGACTTTGACTTCTAACAGCTCACCGTGTAGAGCTGCAAACTTGAGATCCATAAGAAAGTTACTTTTAAAGACCTGAAAAATAACATACTTAACTATAATCAAATTCCGACAGTACCCGAAATCAATGTAAAAAGTGCGTGGTCCTTCATTTCCTTTTATAGAATAATTGATACATAATTACTAGTGTTATTTATTGTTCAATATTATAATTATAAGTGTAACATAGGCAAATAAACGTTAAATTAACTTTAGTGTAACATAAATAATTATTTATTAAGAAATAACATTAATAATAGTAATTTCCTTTCATTTGGTTCGGTTTTTAATTGCTTATTTTAATGCATAGTAAATTCTTATTCTTTCTTGTAAAGAGCATTTTGATACTCGTTAGGATTCTATTTTTTCGTATATTTTTATATTTGCACATCTTTGAAGAGTTGAATTTTAATCAAAGTTAGGTTATCAAATGATAGTTTAATATAGTTAATATGGAAGCTTTTCATTTATTGTTCTTATGGTGAATTGTTGGCTAAACGCTGCATAAGAGCGATGCTTATAGATTAATGGTATGCATAACCACTCAGTCTGAGTGAAGATCTAGTTTCTCAGCCTCAGAACGTAGGTGAATCCTCAAATAAAATTATATTAATACCTTTAGAATTATAAACGAAAAACAAAAACTTCTGGGACGTATTGTAAAGAACTAAGAAACTTTTTCAATGGTGCAATTAAAGGAGAAGAACAAGCACATTTACACTTTCTTTTAAATAATAAAAATTCTAAATCCATTTGGAACACACTTCGTTCTTTAGAAATTTTGCCTAAATTTGAAGTAAGTGACCTTCCTGACAATTTAAAAAATGTAAATTTGATAAACGAACAATTTATGACAGTTTCCAAAATAAATCCCATACCACATCAGAAGATGTTATTAAACAAATATAATGTATTCCCTTCTCATGAAAACCCATTCCGATTTAAAAGCGTCAGTAAAGATGATATTCGAAAAGCAATTTTCAGAAATAAAAGCAATAGTGTTGGTTTTGATAAAATCAGCTTAAATATGATTAAAATTAGTCTTGATTTCATTATAGAGCATATTACCTTAATATTCAATTTTTCGATTAAACATTGTTTTTCCCGATATTTGGAAAATCGCTAATATTATTCCTTTGCCAAAACTTTTTAGCCCTACCGAGCTGAGTTATTTGAGGCCAATTAGTATATTACCTACTTTTTCGAAAATGATGGAATATATACTTAAAGTGCAAATGTCGGATTTGATTTTTTCTCATAAAATTATTCCCAATATTCAGTTAGGCTGTAGACCACAAATTAGTACCAATACAGCATTACTTAACATTTCTGATGAAATAGTGAGAGCTGTAGACAAGCGCCAATACTAAAAAACTATTTTTTTTTTATTTCATAACTCAGCTGTTGTGGCTTATAAAAAACTACTTATCAGAAAGGACACAAAGAGTGGTTATCGGTTCAGAAGTGTCAAATGTATTACCTGTAAAACACGGTGTTCCCCAGGGATTCATTTTATAAAAAAATTGTCAAATGTATCAGTATGCTGATGACAGCTAATTTATAATTTTACATGTCAATGCAATGTTATGTCTTCTAATAATATCAATACTAAATTGGTCCTTTTATTAAATATATCTTCTGCTCATAACTTGCAACTTAATGCGAAAAAGTCCTTAATAACCCTGTTCGGGTCAAAAAAGATGCAACTTGTTTTAAACTTAATCTTAATATTTGTGTAAATAAGCAACAAATTGATTTTGTTGATGAATGTAAAAACCTCGGCGTTTGGTTTGACTCTGAACTCAGGTTCAGGAAGCATGTTTTAGCATTATCGAAGTTTGCCTACGATACAGTAAAAAGATTATACTCTCAAAAAGATATGCTTTCTTACAGCTTTAAAATTAAACTTTGTGAAAGCCTTATTTTCCCAAAATTATCGTATTGCGATTTAGTGTATGGTCCCACTTTACTGGCTTATGATATGAATAAACTACAAAGAATCCAAAATACATGTGTTAGATTCTGTATTAAGCTACGTAAATTTTATAGGGTGACGAATAAGCTACATGACATCGGTTGGTTTAGGTTGGATACTATGAGAACAATCCATGCTCTGTGCCTAATTCATAAAATAATTCTAACAGGGCAGCCATCCTACCTGTACAATAAATTAAATTTTAGTAAACATAATAAGATTACCAAACAAGAAAAATTCTATTTTTGAATATACCTAAGCATGATACTCAATTATTTATAAGAAGCTCTCCTATCAGGCTTGCAAGTTATATAATAGTTTAGAGCCTCAGTTTAAAATTTTTCAATCTTAAATTTTAAAAAGAAACTGAAGCCAGTTTATCGCTCCGGGAACGAATAACTACAACATAAATGACTAGCTCTAGTTTCTATGTTCTTTTGTTTTTCTTCTTTGAAACAATCATATTATGTATTACATATTTTTGTAAATTTTTGTACTTAGTCAAAAATATTGTTTAACACATTCCAGAAATTGTTTTTTACATTCTTTTCTTTTTATTTGTCAACTCTGGATACATAACTATAGTAGTATTTTGTTTATATTTTTGTACAAGGTATGGCTGAAAAACAGCAATTTCATCAACTTGTGAAAATAAATTTTTAATAATATATTTAATAAATAAAGCTGACTTATTATTATTATTATTATTATTATTATTCATTTACAGAAACCGAACTCGATACCACCTCGTTTAAACTAGAGACCACCTTTTTCGTACTTCTGAGCAGGCTAGATCGCGTCCAGAACTTCCATAACCTCCAGGACGATTCCCTCAGATTAGTCATCCGGTAACCTAAACCAAAATCGAGCCGAGCTTTCTTGCATTTTTCATTTGTACAGGTTACTTAAATTGCATATCGTGTTTTTTTACTTGCCTCTCATAATTTATTTGTTCTATATCTTTCAATAGTTAATTTTATGTATTTAGAACCTTCAGTTCAACCTTTATATTTGTTTCAAATTTCACAATTTATTTGTTCACTATCTTTAGAAAGTTAATTTTATGTATTAAGAACCGTCAGTTCAACCTTTACATTTGTTTCAAATTTAAATATTTTGTTTTTTTGCTCTTAGAACCTTCAGTTCGCACTGTTCGTTAAATTATTTATAATAAAACATTACATTGAATTTATCTGTTTTTAATTTGCCTAATATTAGTCTTAATTTACCGTACCGTTCCTTGGCAGTAGTTGTCGTAGTTTAGTTTTGTTTCTTGTATTGTTTTTTTTGAAAAAGTATATTTCTTAATAAAGCAAAACAGGCGATGGCACCTCGTTCAAGTTCAGACCCCTCATATAAAGTTTCAAGTTAAGCAACTGAGAATTCACCCATGAGAGAATCAATTCTTGTTAAATCATTTTGAGCGTAATCACTATAAATTTGTCTTGCCAAACCAGACAATTCCAAATAATTTTCTATGTACTAAAGTTTAATACAATATGCATTAAATTGGTCAAGTACGCAGAAGATTATCAGATTTTATCTGAAGACACCAGTAAATAGTGACTACACAAGCCTTTGCAAAGCAATAGTTCATTCAACTAAACGAAAAACGTTATAATCTTTAAACTGTAATCGTCAATTCATGACAATCCAAAAATCGGGGAAAATCCTCTCCGTTTGTAAAACGGTTGCAGTAGCGAACCTAGCAGATTTTTACTCATAGCCATGATCAACTTAAGCCACATTTTTGTATTTTTTTTTAAACATTACACACAAGTACGTAGTGCGCAAAATGATCAAACCTTCTTTACCAATTTTCGCAGTTACATTAACGTATTGAAATATTTAAAATAAAAGCAAATGTAATCAGTTCACATACTTTAGTGATATCGTTTTCATAAACTGCACAATTACCGTATTTCAGTTTGGACAAATAGATCCCTAAAGTAAGTTATGTGAATGGCCATTAATCAACAAATAAGCAAGTAATAGTTTTCGATTGCCTTGCGCCAAGTTGTGCATTCAACAATCTAGTTGTATACAGCTTTCGAACTGCTTAGAATTAGAGACCGATTTGCGAGAACTAACTTTCTGAAGTTGAATTGAATGAAATCATTTTCGCCTAGGTATGAATACGGAAATGGGAAGCGTTAGTGATGAGATTCATGTAATGTAATGAATAAAGCCCTAATAGTGTCTATAGAATTAGCATGTCAGGGTGTAGATTTGATTAATTATTAAACATACGAGACGATAACAGTTGTCGGTATTTAAACATTCAGCAAATCTGGCGATGTTATTTTTTTAATTTGGAATTAAAATAAACCTGTTTTAGCATTTTCTTAAAATCCAATGATTAATGCTGAAAAACAGGATGAAACTGTTTTAAATGACCCACTTTGCATATCAAAAATGGCTAGATTTATCGAATTAGTTCAAAGAACAAAATCTGCTTAAAAATTATTGATCGCAGCGCCATCTACATATTGACCTATTTAAATTCAATTTATATCTAAAACGGAAGCTTTCTTAGTGCTCTGTGAACAGGCTTTTACAGAATTAAAATATCTCTATTACTTACCAAAATATCCGGCCTGGGAGTTTTTATTGGTACACCCTGTATACACATACACAATAAGCTTTACTCCAATTATGACTTATTTAATACAACGTTATATGCGCTAAAGAACAATTTCAATATTTCTAAATAATTTTGTTTTAATTTGTTCGTTGAAGTGTGAGCACGTTGTTCGATTTATGGTCGTATTTGACGATTATATAATAAAAATTGTAAACTTCTGTATAAGGTAAATTGATATTTTTAATTTTATAAACTTTTATATATCATATTTTCGCCCATTTAATGCAAAATGAAAATACACAAGCAGTAATCCCTTTTTAAACTAATTATATCAATTATCTAAGTCTTAATAAAAAGTAGGAATGTGGGAAATTCCAGTCATTAGAAAGTGGATAATTCAGATTGACCGAAATTACCTCTGTCTAGAATCCCTATTACATAATTATTTTTTTATTTTAGATGGTTCGTAATTATGTAAAAAAACTAAGAATGGTGGTTGAACTCAAGAAATGTTTCAGAAGGCCGTAGATGCCGTTAGTAATAGAATGCTCATTAGAAAAGCTTCTGAATCTACCGGAAGCCCCTTTAGTCCTCTTCAGAAACATTTTAAAAAAGGAATTAATCATAAACCAAAATTAGGACGAAAATGTGATTAACACATTGAATTTGAAGAAAACCTAGCTAATCATACAAAGCAGCTTAGCAAAATATTTTATGATCTCATATCAATTCAGCTTCGACATCTGGCATTTGAGTTTGCGAAGCTAAATGAAATTAAGCATAGATTTAACAAACAACAGAAAATGGCAGGGATAAACTGGCTTAGCAGTTTTTTACAGCATCACAATATTAGTATTCGAAAGCCGCAACCTACCAGCATAAGTAGAATCTAAGGATTTAATAAAATAATTTAACAATAAAAAATTTGGAAGAACTCATGACTAAATACAAATTTAAAGAAATCAATTATTGGAATGTCGATAAAACTGGCGTCAAGACTATTCAGGAAAAATTGTAGTTGGAAGTAAGTAAGCTAAGTAAGTAAGCTACATTAAAAGCTGTGAGAGATAAAAAGAACTATCACGGCTATATGTGCTATGAGCTCCGGTGGTCAATATCTACCGGCACTTTTTATTCTTCCGAGAAAACGTATGAATCCCCTGTTTGAGAAAAATGGTCCACCTGGATCAATATATGTCTGTTCAGATTCAGGTTGGATAACAGAAAATATTTTTATAAAATGGTTAGAGCACTTTAAAGCATTTGCCAATGCTTATAGATAACAATATTTTGGTAATTTTAGATAATCACAATTCACATTGTACCATTGAGGCTGTTATATTTTGTATAGAAAATAGAATTTTTATGATGTTTTTACCACCTCATGGTTCACAGTGCCTTCAACATCTATATGTGGCATTTTTGGACCCTTTAAATCTTGTTATCGAAGAGAATGTGATCAGTATTTGAAAAGTACGAATCTAGAGAAAATTACACCTTTGAAAATAGCAGAATTGTTTAACAAGGCGTATTCGCAATTGTATTGCTGGTTTTAAATCATGCGGAATTTATCCGCTTGATTTAAACATTTTTAGTGAAGAGGACTTTCTGGTGGAAAATATTCCTAATAAACCGGACGATGAACTATCCGTTAGTCAAACTCTGTCTGTGGAAAACACACCAAGCTATGATAATTCAAGTTACCCTGCACCAAAACATATTCCTCCTTCTACTTTAGCATCAAACCAAAAAAGAATAGAACAGTACCTGCAATGCCCGTTGTATATAGGGAAATGTCCCAAATAATGTAATTAGCAACATCAAGTTCTGGCGCAGTTTCATCTCCTGAGCTAGAATCTCCATCACATATCCCCTTTTCAACAAATTTGAGAATACCAAAAAAGAAGAACAGCACAAAAACAGCTAAATTTAGAGACAGTGTAATTTTTAAATTATATAAGCAGACAATTTTAGTTCCCGTTGAGAAAATTCATGGCATTCCCGAAAATAATGAAATAAAAAATAAAAGAAAGCGAGAAAAAAAAAAAGAAGTATTAACTTCTATACCTATGAAGGAACAGTTGACGGATTAGCGAAAGAGACAGCAAGCAAAAGAAAATAAAGTTGGAACAAACAAGGGTGAACAAAAATACAAAAAACTTAAGAGAAAAGCTAACAAAGGAAAGGCATGTCGATTAAAAAAGTATCTAGCTTCTGATTTAGAGAGTTCTGTTAGTGTTAACGTAGATATTTCACGACTATGTGACGATGATAATGGGATAGAAGAACTTTGTTGTATTTGTGACGAATTCGGTAGGGACGGTGAAACTTGGTATCGCTACACCAATTATTGTGGTAATTGGGCTCATAAGGAATACTCTGGACGTAAGTCTCCAATAGGATAGGTTTGCGACAACTTTTTGCCATAAGTTTATAATTATACTTACATTTTTAAACATACTGATTTTGTTTCGTTGATTAAAGTTAATATAATAACATTTAACATGTATTTGTTGAATTGTATCCTAAAATAACAAATGACTGTAAATATCCTATCTTGAGACCAGACTTACCCACATATTGGGGTAATTCCAGTCAACTATTTATTTTGCCCACTATTACAAAAATTAAATTAATAAAATAATTTTAAAGTAGGTTCCTTTCAAATTATTAGTGTTCTGTGTTATAAGGTATATTAACATTGAAAATACCAACAAAACTAAAGACATAATGTTACATTTTTCTTAGAGACCGTTATTACCCCACCTTACCCTACTGTCTGTCTGATTACAGTCTTAAAAGTAAGTAATAGGCTCGCTCGAGCTGCAGTGTCTGAACGACCCACATTGTTCGAAAAAGGATGAACAGAGAAATTTACGTGAGAATAATGTTGACTTCGCGTCAAATTTTTTACTCCCATAAATAGAACCTTTTTGATGGATTCTCCAATAATAACAGCTAAACTAAAATTTAAATTGTAGGTTTAAAATATGAAATTGTTTCAATTTGCGCCCATCGCTTTTATTATGGTATCAGAAATCAAAAAAATTATTTTCTACTTTTGAGTGCATTTAATAAAAGCTTGTGCTTAAAAACTTTTTTATAAAAATTATTTTTAAATTTTTAGTCACGCACACTTAGGCTAGGATTCTTAATCTTTGCATTTCGGGTAACGCGTCATTGTTGCAAGGCGTTTTTCCAATTAATGTTGAGTCAGATTATTGTATCGTCACCAAAACCATAAATTTATATTAAATTTACGTACGTAGAAGTAAAAAAATAAACTTATACCTTTTAATATCGAATACCCTCACATACAATTTTAAACTAAATCGGATGAAGTTAAAAAGATCCCCTCACCACTCTCGTGGACAATGGGGAGGTGGAAACAAAAAAATACCATAGGGTGGCATTGTCACCGGAACTATAAATACCTAAACCATTGACGAACATTTTAGACAGACAGGCACACAGACATATTTTTCGGACACAGGGCAATCCAAAACGTGAAAATCAATCAAAATCTCGAGGTTAAAATTTTGGGCGATCACAATACTTCCCCTCAATAATATAATTCAAAAAATATAATTAAGGGAAAGTAAAAAGGGATAGAAATATCAAAATGTAAAAATGTTACTTATTGTACTTTCTGGATTAGACATATCGCCGTTTGCCCAATTTGGCAATACTTTTCTTTTTTTTCCAATTTCTTCACAATAAAAGTTCAAAACTCACAAAATTCACTTCATTCTACAAATATCTTTTACATAAAATATATATACATTTAGATAATGAATCACCTACCTTGATAGGTATTTCTCATTGCGATTCGCAGGTAGCTGATACTTCAACCCCTATCAATATTCTTCAAAACATTGTTATTAATCCAGATAAGTGTCAATCAATAACACTTTAAAGTTTTATTGAATATTAAAATAACCTAATTTCCTACATAGAATTAGCTGTATTATTTATAAAGTTTTATAAAACTATAAATGTTTTTTAATTAGGGGATTAAAAGATTTAAGATTGTTGTTTTGGAATAAGATATTGTTGATTTCTCGGAAAACTTTATTCTTGATAAACGCGTCTGAATCAGCCAAATATATTGTATTTTCTATTTTTACCTTTGAAGTTTGTATAATAATTACAAATCCGCTTTTAAAATATATTGACAAAAATATACACTAAATGTTCATTTAAATTTATAAAATTATTAAAAAAATGCAGGAAGAAAATAAAACAGACATACTGTCAAAAACATAAAAATCCAGAATCTCAGAAAGATGTAACACATCCAAGCTCGCTCGCCACGGTACTGGTGAGAGTTTCGACCAGCGCTAACAAATATTTTTTTATTTTTAGAAAGTTTTAGAACAAAATCCTTTATTTTTGTTGTGCGCTCAAACGGCTAAAGATAAAAGCATGAAATTTTGGGAATGGTTACATCTAACTAACATCTAAAAAGTTATTGCAGCAGTTTTTTGAAAAAAAAATAAAACTCCCAAAATTTTAAAAAAATCGCTTGATAAATAACGGCGTTTGACTTTTATTTCAAATAAGCGAGGGTATGTAAATACTCTTACTTTGGCATTTCTAATAAACATTTTTTTTTTTTAATAAACTCATTAGCTTTCTCGCAAACATATTTCCTTTCTTTATTCTTTAATTTATGTCTTCATCATTTTTACTTTCTTCATGAAACGTGGACCTCAAATATTTATACATTTACACTCTCTCTATTACTAATGTCTTGTTTTGAGCAATTCCTTCCAATCTTAATTTACTATTTCTTCCATTTTTTGCAAAACAAACTTACTAACATGTACTTTGTTATATAATTGATAATTTCGATGCTTCTGCCTTGAATTGCTAAATAACTTTGAGTTCCATTATTATGTGCCGTACTGTAATGATATTGTGAGTCATTTCATTATTCAGTCATGCTTTGATGCTCAACTTGTCTGATTATCATACATAATTAAACCCCTTAAGACCAAACATATGTGACGATCATTCTGGAATCCACCCGAGAATCCACCAGAATTTTAAGTGTGTATAAAAATATTGGTAGAGGAACAACGCAGCAGTGAGTAGAATACAAACAGCTGTGAAGATAAATAGTGAACAATTTAAAGAGAAATATATATAAATTAGAATAGTATTGTTTTAAAATAAATAAGTTTTTAAATAAATTATTAACAAATAAACTGTTGTTTATAATAAACAAACGTAACAATATCATCTGCATATGAAAAACACCTATAAACTTGCAGAATAATTAGGCATTCCAAACTGAATGGCTACAGTGGGTTTTGACAGGTTATGGCATAATTATGGCAACCCTTTAGGCCTGGTGATTTAACAAGGTCAATGAAATAGATAGTTACATAGATTAATCATCCATATTTTTCAAAATAAACATAAGCTCATGCATTGAAGTAAAAATGTAAGCAACTATTTTCTTTTAAATATCCAAAGGCTAAAAATTGGTTTTAAAACAGATTTTTGCTAAACCGATTCAAATTAATAAATATTTACCAGGAAATATGTATCATTGACCCTGTTAATGACAACATGCCAACAGAGTTGCCATATCTGAACTGTCAGTTCCCACTGGTAGCCATTTGGACAGGTCGTTGGAATGCCTAATATGACCACACAGTTATGCGGTTACCTCCTTATCTTTGTACATTTACCCAAATTCAATGATATGGGGTATTGCCAAGAGTTATTATAATTGGCATATTGGTAGGGATGGCAACTTAATTCAAAATTGTTTAAGTATGTGGAGGACAGCAATACAGACTGTAACCCCCAAATAGGCATTGTATTGGTCATACTGAAAAAATTATACATAAATGAATTAATTATTTGAAGTGTCAGAAGATGGAGTTCAAATTAAACATACCTTTTTTGTATAAAATATTTTTAAGATCCTCGAATTTTGTAGCAACGTGGCAACGTAATTTTTCATGAGTTTATGACATGCAGTGGAAATTTCATTGCATTACTTACTTTTTTATTGCGATTTTTACTTTCTGTGAATAGAGCTTAACAGGTCCAAAGTTAATTACACAATTATTTTAAATTCGAGGGACTAAAATGGTGGTTCTCACATTATCGAGACTGAGGCCCACAAGGGTAAACTCGTAGCGTAACAAAATCGAGAAATGATTTAACTTGGAACAAAATACCGAAAGCTGATAGTAGTATTAGCACGTTGAATTTTCCCTTAATTTATTGTTATTTTACCCCTCGTTTTATCCGCATTTATTATAGATTATTTGTTTTGAGATCATGTACTTTATTATAAAAAATTACTTAATGTTACATTAATACCACTTACTATGTTTAAATTATTAATAGTTTTGCGAAGATAGGTTATAGCAACTTATAGCCATAAAACTATTTTTGTGTTAAAGTAGATCCATAGAGAGCAATGTAATTAACAAAGGCCTTCTTTCAACATACAAATAAATGACAACTTTATAATTAAAAATAAAAACACAACAAAATACCTCGGTATCATAAATAATCCAAATTTGAAATGGGCATTATATCCTACTTATCTTTTATATAATAAAAAGTGCTTTGTATAAGAACATTATATTATCTGTCTTGCTGTACCTTTATTTATGAAAAGCTTGAATTGAGATATTTGTTATTTGCAATAAATATCAAAAGAAGTATACATTTTTAAATAATTTGACATTTAAGAGTCATTCACTTATCACAGTTGACATCTTGATACTTGACAGGCACAGCCAAGCATTATTTCGATTTTTGACAAATAAAATGGCCGGTTAATTATTCTATGGGGTTGCGACAGAGAACCAGTAAATTTGATGAAAGTGTTTTTGTGGCTAGGGGCGAAATAGTAGTACGCTTAATAGCACCACTATAAAAAGTAATTTTTAAGAAACTGCTTATATATTTTTCATAAATTGGCAGGCTTGGCGACTAATTTCGAATGAAAATAGCCTCCAAAATGGCTATATGGTAGCAAGTTGGAAACCCGCCTTAGAAATTTCACCCTTACTCTCCACACCTTTTGTTTGACAGGTCGTTATAGAATGTTTGCAATTTATGGAATGTGAAGAATGTTAGGAATTTTGGCGTTAGAAATAATTAAAATTCCTTAAATTGTCACATAAGAAGCGTATAGGCGGATTTTAGGAAAATTGTTATTAAAATAGTTAGGATGAACCGAAAATTCTGAAAATCAATAGGGTTCTAAGTTCTAAATTAGAAGTAATTATTCAAGAAAATCAAAACCGCAATCAGAAGTTTCGTTAAATAATTTGACATTTAAGAGTCATTCACTTATCACAGTTGACATCTTGATACTTGACAGGCACAGCCAAGCATTATTTCGATTATTGACAAATAAAATGGCCGGTTAATTATTCTATGGGGTTGCGACAGAGAACCAGTAAATTTGATGAAAGTGTTTTTGTGGCTAGGGGCGAAATAGTAGTACGCTTAATAGCACCACTATAAAAAGTAATTTTTAAGAAACTGCTTATATATTTTTCATAAATTGGCAGGCTTGGCGACTAATTTCGAATGAAAATAGCCTCCAAAATGGCTATATGGTAGCAAGTTGGAAACCCGCCTTAGAAATTTCACCCTTACTCTCCACACCTTTTGTTTGACAGGTCGTTATAGAATGTTTGCAATTTATGGAATGTGAAGAATGTTAGGAATTTTGGCGTTAGAAATAATTAAAATTCCTTAAATTGTCACATAAGAAGCGTATAGGCGGATTTTAGGAAAATTGTTATTAAAATAGTTAGGATGAACCGAAAATTCTGAAAATCAATAGGGTTCTAAGTTCTAAATTAGAAGTAATTATTCAAGAAAATCAAAACCGCAATCAGAAGTTTCGTTATAAAGTTATCGTGCCGGCATACAAACATACATACAGACGACCAGACGAAAAATTATTTGTTTGATTTTCGGATTCAGAATGATCAGAAACATGAAAAAAAGTTTTAAAAAATGGGGGTCAGAAAATTTTTTATTCTGCACAAATGCAATACTGAGGCCCCATATGAAGGGCCTCAGTAATTTATATATTAACATTTTAAAGACCATTTGAGATTAGATTAATTAAAAACTATGTATTAACTATTAGATTATGTAAAAGAAAAATAATCCAAATTATACATGTTTCTATTTTATTTGACGTATTCCTAGAGACGCAGTTTTCAAACATATTATTAGATTTCCTTTTATTTGCTGGGCATCTAATAATTTAGAGGCGACTTTACAACTTTCCAGTTGCATAAGTGTTTAAACCACATGGCTAACACATACCCTATTATTTCCTCTGGGAACTTGTTTTGCTATGACACAGATTGCAAGTAGTTCAACAAGAAAGCGCAGCCAACTTTATAATTTGCTATGACGTTTGTTTATCTACAGGGTGTCCCAAACTAGCTTGTTAAGCTACAATTTTTTTACTTTTAGCTTTTATCTCTTAGATATTAAAAGATTGTAGATATATACATACATAATTGTATGATGTCAACAATAAGTTACAATCTAAGATGAGATAAAAAAATGTATGTATTCTCCATTATTCATTTATTAGAGATATGCAAATAATTGCTTCATTATAATAATTCTCAAATAATTAACCGACTTCAAAAAAGGAGGTTCTCAATTCGTCGGAATATTTTTTTATGTATGTTCCACGTTGACCGATTTCAATGCTTCTTTTTTTATTAGAAAGGGAGTACTTCAGGAGTGGTTTTATATAAATTTGGTCAAGATTTATTAATTAAGTCCATGAGAAAATCATCAACCTCTTCATGTTTATGAATGTTCAGCAACCTTGTCCGATTTCTATAATTCTTTTTTGTTAGAAAAGGGTTACCTCAGGAAAAAAATCAGCAATGTAATGGCATATGCACGATTTTCAAGTCGGTTTTATAAAATTACTTCTATAACTTGTTTTGTAGAAACATGACAAAGGCGGTATCTCTTTTCATTTATAATTATTAACGTGTAGGTACATAGTATTTTATTTTCATGAATAATAAAAGGTCCTTTTAACTAATAAAAATTAAATACCTATATCTAGTTAACCCTTTGTTAGCGGTTTCTTTGATATGCCCTTAATGCGCATAATATTATCATGACGCCAGACTTAATCCTCTTAATGATTTCATGCTAAGTTATGTATATTGAATACACATGGATCAAATATCGAAAAGCATTCCTCTCTCTCTAATCTTAGAATCCTAACAGGGGTTGTTTTATTATATATGTATGAAGATTATTGCAATTTGCGTTGGTATATAATCGCATTTTGTACAATAAACCTCTTTTATGGGATAAACCTTGAGGATTAATATCATCATTTTACGAGTAGGCTTTTATTGCTTATGAAAAAATTATTATATTCGCTCTAAATTCTTCAAAATATAATAATATTTCTACTTTGCTATACAGGGTTTTTCGTAATGATGTTATAATATTTTATCAAGAATTTCTACCAATTATTTAAAGTGAGATTTTGTTATAAAATTTTGTAATTAAGCATATTATACTGAGTTCTTTTGACTAAACTAGTACCTAGATTTAACAGGTTTTACAGAAGATGTAATAAATTATATTGCTGATTTTGAGGCTAAACGTTTAAAACGCTGTTAAGAATGTACTCAGTGTTTAAATTTTTTCGTATACCATCTTCACTTCAAATGAGTAAAGCTTTTGGAGAAATGATAAATGCGTCTTTATACAGATTCGGCTTAAATGTTTTTGAATATAGCCAGGGACGCGCCGTCCATACGGGTAAGGTCGTGCGGCGCACAACGACGTCAATACCTTTCTAACGATTCAGGTCTTTGGCCAAGTGTATTGTATTCAATTCAGGTGCAAGAAAAAGGCCCAATACATTACCAAAATAAAACTATGTATCCTAAAGACAAAAGTGGATCTAAGTTTTCCGATATTTTATTCGAAATTTGTTAAATGGTGAAAAGGTGCAGCGTCATTAGTTGTTATGTTCTATTAAACAAATGCAGTTTCCTGCTTCTGCTGTAAAATATTCAATCACCCCAACAATCCATTGACTTTTAAAAATACTAAATTAAGTAACCAACGCATGACTTTCCTACCTAGTTATTACAAGCTTTTCCTGCCTATTTTGTACAATCTATTTTAGCACCTCTGTAAATGTTTAGAGGTTAACTAAATATATACATTTTCCACATACATCTAACTCGAAATATTGTTCATTATATATTCACTGCCAACGAAAATACTGAAAAATTAAAATTTTATACTTTTCCTCCAATTTTTCCATTACGGTCCATTTTAGAAATAATGTAAAAACAAAAATTATAGAGATCAATATCGCAAACATCTTTTAGTTTAACAATTTTCTTAAAAAATCATAATTTTTTAATTTTGTAAAATTTCTCGAATACGGACCATTTTAGGAAAATTTTGTAATAAAAAAAATAGAGAATATTTTAAGAAGTAACTTTTATTTGAATAATTTTCTTTTCCAAACATAAATAACAGATATATTTAATAAAATATAAAACTGACCTTCCATAAAGTACCCCTCCAGAGATTCCGACCATGTCCAAAATCTAATAAGTTTACCTCAGGCCTGAATATAGCATAAGTTTAAAATTTAAGGTTTTTGTCTTAATCTTTTTTTGAGTTTCCTTCAAAATTCTAAATTTACACATTTTCTCAAATATCTGGAATACGGTCCATTTTAATGAAATTATGTAAAAGGCAGGAATTGTAGAGAACATTATCTCAAATAACATTTATTTGAACAATTTTCATAAAAAGATTTAAAAGCAATCGAACCGTTGATTCGGAAAAGCAAAATTTATTATAAAATGAAACTAAACATTGGCGCAGTGTCATTGAAAGAATAATTTATACTATTCTATTTTTGGCAGAACAAAACCTGGCATTTCGTGGTTCTAGTAACAAAGTAACAAATTATTTGAAAGAAATAAAGAATTTTTTTTAAATGTATAAAAATGAGAACAAAATTTGTTCCAGTCATGTCTGCACATATTAATACATCTCCAAAAAATATTTTACTTTACCTTAGAGATAAAATTTATAAAGATGACAATACAAGAAATAATATTTTAAATAAAGTTAAAGTGGCAAAGTATTTTTCTATATTACTAAAGAACGTGATATAACAGGTTTACCCATTTTTTACTAAAAATTTTGAAGAATTATGGTTTATACATTTATAATGTGCGCGGCCAAGGTTATGATAATGGTTCAAATATGAAGGATAAACACATCAAGGTGTACAAAAAAGAATTTTAGACATTAAGCCACGAGCAATGTTTGTACCTTGTTGTAACCACAGTTTCAACCTTGTCAAAAAGGATGCTGTAAAATCCAATGTTTCTGGTATAAATTTTATTTCAACTGTTCAAGAATTATATATTTCTTTTTTCTTCCTCAACCTATCACGACAAACAAAAATTAAAAATCTGATGTGTCCAACACATGACTTTCCTATCTAGTTATTATAGGCTTTTTTCGGTTATTTTGTACAACCTATTGCAGCACCTCTATAAATGTTTAGAACATAAATAAACTAAATATATACATTTTTGACATACATCTACCTCGAAACATTTTTACTTTCCAATCTGTATACAGATATCAGTAAAGTATAGGAATCATGATTTTTTTCGACCTCGAGTTTTCGACGCCCCTGAATCCGTTTAAACTATTTTCGCGATGATGTCTGTGTGTCTGTGCGTCTGTGTGTCTGTGCGTCTGTGCGTCTGTGCGTCTGTACGTCTGTGCGTCTGTGCGTCTGTGCGTCTGTGCGTCTGTGCGTCTGTGCGTCTGTGCGTCTGTGCGTCTGTGCGTCTATGCGTCTGTGCGTCTGTGCGTCTGTGCGTCTGTGCGTCTGTGCGTCTGTGCGTCTGTGCGTCTGTGCGTCTGTGCGTCTGTGCGTCTGTGCGTATGTGCGTCTGTGCGTCTGTGCGTCTGTGCGTCTGTGCGTCTGTGCGTCTGTGCGTCTGTGCGTCTATGCGTCTGTGCGTCTGTGCGTCTGTGCGTCTGTGTGTCTGTGTCTGTGTGTCTGTGTGTCTGTGTGTCTGTGTGTCTATGTGTCTATGTGTCTATGTCTGTGTGTCTGTGTGTCTATGTGTCTGTGTGTCTGTGTGTCTGTGTGTCTGTGTGTCTGTGTGTCTGTGTGTATGTGTGTCTGTATGTCTGTGTGTCTGTGTGTCTGTGTGTCTGTGTGTCTGTGTGTCTGTGTGTCTGTGTGTCTGTGTGTCTGTGTGTCTGTGTGTCTGTGTGTCTGTGTGTCTGTGTGTCTGTGTGTCTGTGTGTCTGTGTGTCTGTATGTCTGTGTGTCTGTGTGTCTGTGTGTCTGTGTGTCTGTGTGTCTGTGTGTCTGTGTGTCTGTGCGTCTGTGCGTCTGTGCGTCTGTGCGTCTGTACGTCTGTGCGTCTGTGCGTCTGTGCGTCTGTGCGTCTGTGCGTCTGTGCATCTGTGCGTCTGTGCGTCTGTGCGTCTATGCGTCTGTGCGTCTGTGCGTCTGTGCGTCTGTGCGTCTGTGCGTCTGTGCGTCTATGCGTCTGTGCGTCTGTGCGTCTGTGCGTCTGTGCGTCTGTGCGTCTGTGCGTCTGTGCGTCTGTGCGTCTGTGCGTCTGTGCGTCTGTGCGTCTGTGCGTCTGTGCGTCTGTGCGTCTGTGCGTATGTGCGTCTGTGCGTCTGTGCGTCTGTGCGTCTATGCGTCTGTGTGTCTGTGGGTCTGTGTGTCTGTGTGTCTGTGTGTCTGTGTGTCTGTGTGTCTGTGTGTCTGTGTGTCTGTGTGTCTGTGTGTCTGTGTGTCTGTGTGTCTGTGTGTCTATGTGTCTATGTCTGTGTGTCTGTGTGTCTGTGTGTCTGTGTGTCTGTGTGTCTGTGTGTCTGTGTGTCTGTGTGTCTGTGTGTCTGTGTGTCTGTGTGTCTGTGTGTCTGTGTGTCTGTGTGTCTGTGTGTCTGTGTGTCTGTGTGTCTGTGTGTCTGTGTGTCTGTGTGTCTGTGTGTCTGTGTGTCTGTGTGTCTATGTGTCTGTGTGTCTGTGTGTCTGTGTGTCTGTGTGTCTGTGTGTCTGTGTGTCTGTGTGTCTGTGTGTCTGTGTGTCTGTGTGTCTGTGTGTCTGTGTGTCTGTGTGTCTGTGTGTCTGTGTGTCTGTGTGTCTGTGTGTCTGTGTGTCTGTGTGTCTGTGTGTCTGTGTGTCTGTGTGTCTGTGTGTCTGTGTGTCTGTGTGTCTGTGTGTCTGTGTGTCTGTGTGTCTGTGTGTCTGTGTGTCTGTGTGTCTGTGTGTCTGTGTGTCTGTGTGTCTGTGTGTCTGTGTGTCTGTGTGTATGTGTGTCTGTGTGTCTGTGTGTCTGTGTGTCTGTGTGTCTGCGTGTCTGTGTGTCTGTGTGTCTGTGTGTCTGTGTGTCTGTGTGTCTGTGTGTCTCTGTGTCTGTGTGTCTGTGTGTCTGTGTGTCTGTGTGTCTGTGTGTCTGTGTGTCTGTGTGTCTGTGTGTCTGTGTGTCTGTGTGTCTGTGTGTCTGTGTGTCTGTGTGTCTGTGTGTCTGTGTGTCTGTGTGTCTGTGTGTCTGTGTGTCTGTGTGTCTGTGTGTCTCTGTGTCTGTGTGTCTGTGTGTCTGTGTGTCTGTGTGTCTGTGTCTGTGTGTCTGTGTGTC
>OV651813.1:75311575-75486925 GCA_927349885.1 Psylliodes chrysocephalus
ACACACACAATCCCGAAAATAAAATAGTCAAAACGGATTCTGGGGACCCCAAAACGTAAAAATCTGTCGAAAACTGGAGGTCGAAAAAAATTATTATCCCTATACTTTCCTGATCTGTATACAGATAGGAAAGTAAAAATACAATACTTTTCAAAGAAAATAAACAAGGACACTCATTTCTAGGCCCTGGAACCCATCAGGACATTTTAAGACACACTAGAAATAGGCCACGTTGTTGGTAGGGTAATATAACAAAGGTAATAGGATATGTAAAAAATAAATGCAACAAATCTAATATAAGTAATCTTATATCTGCTTTTGAAAAAAATTCTATCAAACAATCAAAATTCTCTTTTTTAGATGAAGCTAAACTTGACAATACGTTAAAGGAGCAGTTATATTTACGTTTGCACAGTTTTTTATATAAAATGTGATCTAAATCACATTTAACTCCACAGTGTTCGCAGTTGTCATCAGGCATAATATTTATACAAGAAAGATTTTGGGAATAACATGCGTGTCCAAATTTAAGTCTAATGATTGTTGTAATAAATCTACGAGGAATATTAAACTGCTTGAGCCAATATCCTGTAGGCGAAGGAAAATTCACTGCATAAATGCGACCACATTGAACGTTGTTTGGTTTTGAGAGTAAGACAGTAATCACCAAGGCATAAGTCGTAGTCTAGATGTGGATTTCCAATATATGTACTATCTTTAGCAAGTTTATCGACATGTTCAATTTGTATAAGACCTATATGAGCTTGTATACACAAGAAACGAATTAGTGTAACTCTGCCACCAGATTTTTAATTTTAAAGCTATATCGGTTACAATTAACAGCACTGATATATAGTAAATCTTCAACGATAGCTACAGCTTTGGCGCTAAAAATAGAAAATGCAGAATTTAGAGTGTGTGATTTTTCTATATTTCTAGGTAGAATATAATAAGCGAAACCTATTCCAGTGAAGGTTTTGGAAGCGTCAATATATATCGAGAGCGTCAATATATATCAAGAGCACCATATCAGAAGGGCGTAAGAGCCAGCATTGACATGTTTAGGATTTTCAGAAGGTCGTTTAAACCAAAACACCAACATACTGAAATAGAGGATAGTCACTAAGTTGTGTTAGGTCATGTTGAAACGTAATGCACAATGGTGGGGAATTTTTTAATATTTATTAACAAGGTCAAATATATGTAGTCAGCTAATATTTCCAGAAATTTCTGTTTTGAATGTCTACTCTTGTCAGAAACTTCTCGCTAAGATACGTCCGTCGATACTCTAGTGGAGGTTCAAGTGCTTCTACGTGAAGAGGATTAATTGGTGTCGATTTCATTGCTCTAAGATTTAAACGCAAAACTGTACTTTGAAATACATCGATTCTTTTAAGTAATTTATTAGTAGCGGATCTCTGAAATATGCAGCCTTAGTCCAATATTGACCTCAAATGAGCGCTATAAAATAATAAAACTGTTTCAGAAAATTCAGTCCTTTGTTACAGTTACAGCGGTGTCGACATTAGTTGTCTATTAAGTATTAAGCCTAGGTATTTTACTTTGTTTTTCATTGCGATATCTACGTTATTAAGTAATATATTATTATTTGGCAAATTATGTATAGTAAATACTGTAATTGATGATTTATCTGCTGATAATTTAAACCCATTTTTGATTGACCAACAATGTAATTTGTTTGCTATGGAGTCTAATGACCTCACTACATTTTCATATTTTCTGTGTTTAGTATAAAAACAAACATCATTCACATATTGTATAATTTTAAAAGGAGTATGAAATATATTTAAGAAAATATGCAAATTTCTATTTTTGAAGATACCTCAAAACCACAAAATTTTATATTTTAGCTTTATCTGTTCTGCGGTGAAATTTTAAAATTTTGGATATAGTCTGTATAGTGAGTACTTTATAACGGGTCGTTTTTCTACTTTATGGAATATATCTGTTATTTACGCTTGGAAAAGAAAATTCTTTTTATAAAAGTTGCTTTTAATATTACTATTATTTTTGTTACATGCATAATTTTCATAAAATGCTCCGTATTCGAAAAAGTTGTCAAAATGCGCAAAACTTTAAAAAAAATTGTTTAAATAAAAGTTGTTTGCGGTACCGATCTATACAATTTTTGTTCCATAGATGATTTCTCTAAAATAAACCGTAATAGAAAAATTTTATGAAAAGTGTAAAATTTTTATTTTTCAGTATTTTCGTTGACAATGAATATAAAAAAAATGTTTCGAGTGAATATTTCTTTTTTTAAATATTTACAGTGGTGATCCAGTAGGTTGTAGAAAATAACTGGAAAAAACCTGTAATAACTAGACAGGATCGTATGTTGAATACATCAGATTTTTTTAATATTTAAACAATTCTAAATTAACTAAAATAAATTAATTAATTATGTTTAAGACACATAAATCACAGTGAGAATTTTAAAATTCGATAAATCTCAAATAATTAACTTTATGTAGCAACTTTATGATCGGCTCTCTTACAACTGTTGATGTAATGTGTCGTTGCCATATCTTTTTTTTTACTATTATAGAAAATTTTAGTACTCTAAGACAAGCAAATTTATTGAATCTTTTAAATACTTTAAGATTATTACCTACTCGAAATATGTTTTTCATACAAAATGATTTAAAAAATAATATTTCTAAAAACCGCTCGTCCTTTCAAATTTGGTCTATTAAATTTTGAGATTTTATGCTTAAACGACTTTATTTCAGGCACAACCACTTAAAGAAACCGATGATAGAATTACTTGGTTTGTTTTTGTTGTTTTTTTCAAATAAAGACATTTTCATGAAAACTAAAAATTTAGTCCATAAAATTTGGAGGACTCGTGGTATTACCTTAAAATAATTCTACCTGTATAGCATGCAGACTGTAAAATATCGCCAAACACTAATAGTATAAATAAAGATCGTTTGTGAATTACGCGGTTAACCATACAGAATTCATGATAAAACAAGAGCTTAAAGCACAGATTTAAAGAGAAATTGAGTAGAAAATGCAAACCGTTAAAAATCCATAGCACGACAGCATTTTTCTATTAAAATCATCTACAACACGACCTACTTTGCTCTCGAACCATAAAGATTTGATTGGATAAAGAAGAATGCCCCAATAAAACAACTCATCCTAAAGTTACGACATATTTCACGATGACGCCCTATATAGGTGTTTCCCCGGAGACTAACACATGGCACTGGAAAGATTCCATTTTGGATCCTAAATGGTCAGCGATATTTTATAGCTTTTAGACCCTGCCGGCCACCATCCACTCCGTTATATATATTTCAATTTTAATAAAAAACTCAAATATATCATCGCAAAATAACAATGGAGTCTGGACGCGATGTGATAGCACTGGTAACAAAGCATTCATCATAAAAATTAAATTAAAAAAAATGTTTTGCTGCTAGATAGGTTTATCCGACAGTAAATATGCTTTTTTATTGAACAATACATATGTAATGGAAAAACAGGACTCGTGTTTTAGATTCCGTGATAATTTTTGAGTAGGTTAGTAGAAAAACCAAGATTTTACTACACAGTGTTAGAGTCGGCGAATTAGAAGCTTGGCGTAGCTGATGTGATGAAACTACAGCGTACTCGTGCAACATCCGAGATATAAAAGGGGACACTTGAATTTCAATCGAGCGAACGCAAGCAAGTAGGCGTTTGTGCCTGCTAAAGGTATTCTTTATTTTATTCCTTAATTATAGTATAAACATTGTTTAGGAGATAATTAATAAAACATTATAAAACCGTGTTAATAGTTAATTCGTTTAACTTTTAACAATACGATATTTTAACTATTCTCATCTTATGGGCGCTTTACATGTGACCATTTCTTCCATTTTTTTTTTGGCGTTTGTTAGGGTCTAATAAATTAATAAATTTAATATTTAACGTGTACACTTTTGACATTTGACTATATAGGTACTTGTTCTGTGGTCATGCTGCAGTTGCAAGCATCATAAACAAGAAGGAGGGACATTACCGTTTTATTGAAAGTAAATAAGATGATATTCAATGCAGGCAACATCATGAACTGGCTTTACATCGACAACCACAGAATACTTACCCTTAGTACGATAACTCCCATGTTAGAAAACGGTGATTGAGTTTCAGCGCCCCTTGGCGGACGTGGTTGATTTTTCAAATACACCCTTATCGGGTAAGCGGCCATATGAAAAAGAATAAGAATATTTTGTCCAAATAATGTCCTGGATGTCCACGAACTTCATATGAATGTCAATTGGACAACCATTTTCTGTTATTTCAATGGATATGCCCATTCAGAAATCCAATGTCCAAAAAATGTTCATGATGGACATTATAAAAAATGGCAAACTTATAATAAATTATTATAATTCTTCTAGTTTTTTTTAATTATTTAGAACTATGTTTTAATTAAAATAAATCAGTTAATGTTCTTCCACTCTTCGCTACTATTGACAAGATACAAAAGTAAAAGACCATTAAGGCCAGACTCGAAGAAGAAAAGAAGAAGAAAGGGGTCAAGACAATGGACAATAACCCACAGATATCTCGGGTTTGTTATCTGGTAAGTACAATTAACATTAAATTATCTAAAAGTCAATAAGTTAAGAAGCAAATCGATTTTTTCACACTATTATAACCTAACAATTTTATTTTAAACTTTATATTTTCGATTTACATTCAACGAATCCCTTTCTTTTAGACTTGTTGTTAAATGAAGTATCTATTTTAGAAAATGGCTTTATTAAAAGCTAACTAATATGCTGCAATTCGAGATGATGTCAACACAATTATTATTGTAACTAATAAAGGTTAAACCATCCAAAACAGAAGAAAAAATCAAGTTTCTATTTGTTCTGCATGAGACAATAGCAATAGTAAAAGGATATTTAGAACATACAAATATTTTTAAAAAAGTTTTACTTTTATTATATATAATAGAATCGTTTTGTAACGTTTAAGAAATAATGCATTAAAAGTGGTTTCATAAGTTATTTCGCATTAATATTCACAAATACATATTTTTATTGCAATTTTAGATTCAACAGTTACCAAATGGCAATGACATATACGAACTTATAAAAAAATATTTTGTTGCTATAATTTCTAATACCCTAACGCAAGAATTTCACATAATATGATGGTATGAAAGTAAAACGGTTATTTAAAGAAACAATGAGTAGTTTTTTGTTTATATGTGTGTCTAGGGGTAAAGTACATTAGTCAATGCATATTTCTATATTAGTTTTACATTTTTAATTATCACTTTTGCCTGATCAAGCATTTATTAAAAGATTGATTTAAGATTCAATATTTGTATGAAATGTAATGTCTTTTTTAGCTGCTGCTGAGAGCGACAATGGTTTTGCCCTTAAGAGAATGGCTTAGAATGTCAACAGAAAGAAGTGTGTATACAACCAATACATGCTTGATATTATTTATGACAATAAAAAATTGTCCATAGTTGCAATTATTTTATTTCTTATTATTGTAGATGGTGATTTTCATCAGATGTCCATAAATTGTCCAAAAGCAATACAGAAAGAGTCCATATATGAACCTTTTATGGAATCCAAATAGACGTCCAGGAGTGGGACGTTTGTATAGTCCAATGAATGTCCATTGGATGCCCTTTGGTAAAATACTGGACGTCTTCTGGATTAATAGACTTCCGATGAACATCCAATGGATTAACTTGTGCTGTCTAAGTTTGGACTCCCAAAGTAATAAAACAGAAAATATACACTATAAGTAAATAATAAATGAGTTGAGTACTAACGTTACTTCTCGAAAAGAAGTCCAACATATAATATTAGTCTGCTTCTTCTTCTTCTTCTTCTTCTTCTTCTTCTTCTTCTCCTTCTTTTTCTTCTTCTTCTTCTTCTTCTTCTTCTTCTTTTTCTTCTTCTTCTTCTTCTTCTTCTTCTTCTTCTTCTTCTTCTACTACTTCTTCTTCTTCTTCTTCTTCTTCTTCTTCTTCTTCTTCTTCTTCTTTTTCTTCTTCTTCTTCTTCTTCTTTTTCTTCTACGCTACAGGTTTGCCGAATTACTGGGAGGAATAGCGTTGGAAATGCTTCAAGTGTTAGACTTCGACGAGAGCCAACTACTTTACTTATCTCTTTAAAATATTTATGACATAATACAAAGGTGGAATAAATTTGTTGTCTTGTTTTATTATTAAATTTTGGACAAGAAACAGCAAGTGCCCAAATATCAAATAAATCAGGTGATTCGTAGCATGGGGCAAGTATTGCATCTTGTTGTCCACATTAAGGCAATTTGGTACACATTTTCTATAATTACCAGATACATTTATGGAAAAATCACATAATAACAGCTCAAAAGGCACAAATTTATATTGGGAAAACAAGCTTACAGTGGCCAACTAGATCAATTAAGCAGATGGAAATTGAAAACACAAGTGAATACAACAAATGACGCCCCCCACAAAAATTTATATTCACCTGTCATTATACTCCCACTCACCTCTTACCATACGACTGCAGCGCCAGAGGTGATGTGGAGGTGATTGATTTTAATGCTGCCTCAGTCTGGCGAATAGGAGTTTCTCCTTTCCCCCTGTAGACGACTGCCGCCGCGTCACAGACGGCCGCAATAGTACTGGTACTGAAAAAAATGCGCGTGCCCAAGCGACCGATTAAATAAGATGCTGCTGTCTCCTGCGCTGCTCCTTTATTTAGTTTCATTAGAATGGTAGTGTATTTGCCTTTTGTCTCTACCGCTTGCAGCTGTCGGATGTCTCTGCAACTATAATCGAACGAGTTCCATAAGGTTAACTCAGTATATTTACTGTTTAGTCCTTTTGAGTCTTCTTACTTAGTTTGTATTGTCTAGTAGATATTCTTTCTCGACATTCACATGTTGAAGAATTCTTTGTTCATGACTTCTGGCGAACTTCATAATAATTTCTTTGACATATTTAATTCCTAGGGCCCCGGAAAAGATCAGCGTTACGTTATTACAACGGTACAACTACGCTGTTCCTTAGTATATTGTTCTGTTGTTTTTAAATTACTTGATATTGTTTGTGCTGGCATAGCCCCAAATCTGGATGCCACATGTCCAGATAGGTTTTAGGATTTTTTTTAGCGAAGCAATTTGTTATATGTAGAAAGCTGGGAATTTCTTCCTATGAGCTAGTATATTTTTCTGTAAATTTCTTCATGAAACCATTCATAATGCCACCTTATGAAGAAATTGATAGGTGTAAAGCCAAAATTTAAGTTAATATATTTATGAAATTATTCAAATACTTCTTTGTAAAGACTGATATCGACTTAAAATTCAAATGAATTTCATGTGTTGGCTAAAAGTTTGATTATGTTAGGAATGTTTGAAATAAGACTTATTTGTCTTTAGTATATTTATTAAATAATTTTCATTTCAATCCATCGTAAAAGCGTTTACCTAGACATCTGGTTTTGGCACTGTCTTTCAAGCCAGATTTGAGACAACACATCCGTTTGGAAAACTCCCGGTAAGGCGAATTTTTGACATTGAGATGTGGCGTGCATTGTGGTTAGCAAGCGGGTTGTGTTTAAATGACCGGTATCTATATTGTGATGTTCAATTATATTATTTTGAACGTAATTTCATGTACTAATGACTTCGACTTTTTCGTCGTTTTTCCTCAAATGATTAAATTAACATTTTATTTAAATCAAATTTGTTCCTTGAAATTATTACCTGGCTTTTTACGTTAAAATAAAATAGGCTTTATTTTATCTCAACTCAAAAAAAGTATAAAAAAAGAAAAAAACTAATTCCTAGCGAGTACGAACGGTAGCCAGCTTGCTTCAGTCGCGAAGGTCGCGGTTCAACAAAACTTACAATTTGGACGCCACGCAATTTAGAAAATGTACCGATCGCACTCTAAATCAACAAAAACATATTTTTCCATCCCATAGGCATACCAAAACTGCGAAATGTACTGACCTATTTATAATAAAAAGAAATAAACAACCCAAAGAAATAAATAAGTAATTTAAATCGGAAATAATATTATTATACAAAAGGTTCTGGTAACCACAAAAATAAAAAAAAATCACTAACTCCAACGTAATAATAATAATAATAATAATAATAATTACTCAATTAAATAATTATGTATAACATATTTACAAGGGTGAATTTTTACATTATACTGCATGTAAGAATAGATAATAAAAATACCTTTTATTTGCAGTGAAAATAACTAAAATTATCTTAAAACCAGGAACATTTATGATTTAATAAATTATTATGTTTAACTATATTAAATCCTAAGTAAAAATTATTCCAAATTTACGCAATTTAAATATTAATTATTATTTTAAACTAATTTTATAAGCAAATGTATTGAATGTTAAATAATTAATAAATACACAACAAACTGAAATTATTATTGTTCATTTGCAAACCCCGGCCTGTACATAATACTGGACATCAGCTCGTCCAAAAATCAGGTTAAAAAAAAGGAATGAGTCTACCTCGAACAGCAGGATATGGCTTTAAATCAGGTATTTATCCTAGATTCCAGAATAGCCTTTTAGACACCAAAAGCAAGGAATCTCTCGGCAGTTTTGTCCCAAATTTAATGAAATGTACTATGTATTTATTCAGTAAAGCAGGAATGGCCCAGGTCAAAGTAATGAGAATATATACATAAAAAGAAAAAGGCCTAGAACAAATAACTTTGCTTTAGAAGAAGTCCAAATAATAACCCATGCGATGAAAATTATTACAAGTGAGAAATCAAACAAAAAAAAAAAACAAAACTTACCAATGATCTTATGCGGCCTTAATGTGAAATGTCTTGAATAAAATATGCAATGTTGTCTCTGTACTGATGCGTACACATTCACAAAATGGGCGTAAAGAATTTCCAAATTTTTAATTCCAAATCATAAAATAAATTAATTAGTATTTAAAAATATACGAACAAGGCGGCAGCACCGATCAAAAAGGTAACAGAAAACTGCGAACGAAGAGCAGAATCGCAACTTGGAGTCTTACCACTAAATATGGAAATTTGTCAATTAAGTGTATCCCATGCATTAACACATCCTGCTTTCTCCTTTCAATATCATCCCTCTTTCATTATTCGAAATGTAAAATTACACATTTCTTTTTATTAAAGAGTCATACGCTCTCTCGCATTAATTCATTTACAAGAAATACCGGACACTTATCAATCTGATACTCTCAAATCACCACCTTTGCTAATACGCTCACCAATTTCAAATTCTCAATTAACTTTTTGTTCAATTCTACTTTATTTTCTCAAATTTCTTTTTAAAATATAACAATTCCAACGGAAGTAAATTCGAATTATTCATTTCATGTATGTATACATACCCAGAATAAGGATGTTCTTTTTTTTTACAATTAAGTAGTATATTTATTTTAAAAACCCTAAACCGGTGAGTGTGTGCTTACAGCGCATTTATTTCAGCGAACACTTCTTGTGACTTGTGACTGACTAATCACCAGTAATCGTTGACCTTTCATAGAAACAGCTGTTAGTCCGTCTTCGAATCACCAATATCGTGAAAGAAAAGCCCGTTTCTCCACCGAAATCCATTCAATTCCTGTGCGTGAGATGGCAACACAGAGATTATTTATAGTGGCAGCCTCGGGCCCAATTTCATCGGCCCACCGGATGATGTGATGCGGCCCCGGAATCTAATAAGAGGTAATTGAGTGGAAAACTTTAGTAATAAGGTTAAGAAGATGATTTTCTATAATGCAGAGGGGTGAAGTTTTTTTTTGCTTTAGCTTTCGAGGTGAATAATGGCAAGGATATACCTGCCAAACTTGTAATTCGGGTCAATGGGAGAATTTCTAAGTAATTTTGAACCCTTATAACCGTTTATCAAAAGTTATAGGTCGTTCCTGAAATGATGGCGAGAATATTTTTGATAAAATATATTTTAGGAAGGGCCAAAATTTCGTCAAAATATTACACGAACCTATTTTATGAGTTAAAGGGTATTTCAGTAAGGATATCCCATTTCTACAGCAGCAGATGGTCATAATTTTTTTCTTATTTAGAAAAAATAAAATAAAAAATAACCATCCACAGCGGGTAATGAGATGAACGGTATAATGCACAGTAATAATAGTTATGATTTAGATTATTTTTTTAATGATAAGGACATTAGATTTGTTTTTGATCAATAACAACTCCTCTGTGTTTTCAAGAATTATTAGGGGAGGATTCTCTTGAAATGGACATCCCATGAATAGGAGACTTAGTATTAGTTCATCTAGTGCCCGCTATTAGCACTAGATTCGGTTATTTTGTCAAATCATTTGCTGCTGAAATGTTTAGTGAAATATTTACGGCGTGTACTGTAAATATTTACGTGTAATTGAAAAGTGAATAAATTAGTTGTCTTAGTAGATAATTACACTTTTCTTGTAGTGGCTTAATGTGTGTAGCTTCTACATTAATCAAGGTATGTAAAACTCGTTGATATTAAAGATCGTAAAAATAAAAATGGATGTTAGGTTAAAAGTTAAGAGTTCCATGAATCGGACACAAACAATATCAATGAATCGGACGTCCGATTCATGGAAACTAGAGTGTCCAGTTCAAGGAATTAGATAACACAGAGATAAATTAATGCTCATATTAAGCAAAAAATAAGCATTTTCGGGTTTGGTTTTGAGCCAAGAATGGTACAATCTGTATTTAAAAAAATCGTTGATTTCTGTTTTGAAATTAACAACGTTGGTGCTTATTTATAGCTTTTTTATTTAAAAATTAAACACGACAATGTTAATTTAAGAATGCCAGGTTTCAAATAAAGAATATTTTACTTTAATTAAGAATTAGAATCGTGCTGAATTTAAAATACGCATTCTTGGTTAGTTACTTAGTGTAGAATATTCAATAAATAATAAACTTAAATCCCAAGAATTATTTATTATATTAAAACTAACTCAATTTAAAGTACAAAAATTAACTGATGTGGAACAAGCCAGCATTTAAAAATGTAAACTGTATGTCCCGAAAAACCAATGCATAAAAGAGTTCTAAGAACACATCGATACACTTGAATAACACAGTGGCGTAGCAATGATTTATTCCAATATACCACACTTAGATACATTTCTCTCTGTGAAGTTATTTATGTATTAAGAGAATTATGAGGCTTTTAATTACTAAAGATCCTAGGCCCGATAAACAGCAATTGACTGAGGTAATTACGACCCAATAATCCACGAGTGAAAAAATACCGGTGTTACTTCCGAATATTTCTTTGGTAAAAATGTTCTGTAGCATATGTCGCTGGTGTTAGAAGAATTGGGTTCTTTTGTAGAAATAATTAACGAGTCATAGGTAGTAGAAAAAGAAGTGTTTTTAATTTACTATTTTCACTGAAGTAAATACATAGTGGTTGATTCACTTATCTTCACTAAACAGTTTTAAATATTTACAATTTTAGTTCATCACAATTTTATTAACTAATACAGTTGATTTTTTAGTTACCAACTTGAAAACATTTGTTTGTAGAATTTCTTATGCCATAATAATTGTAGAAGATATAACTTTCACCAGAAAATAAAATGCATTAAATGCTTGTAAAAATGTCGAAAGTAACGTGCCGTCGGCAGAAGCACCTGGCAAAGACAACTGTGAGCGATGATGGCAAACAGACAACTGAACTGCTCGCGTCGAGCGCACCTTAATATATACTGTTGGGACGAAATGAGTGTCCGGGGCATAGTTCACGCACCTATTCGGTTTCAACCAATGAAAACATCATGACATAATGAAATACGTCATTTGTGCTTCGTTAACTATGCGCCGGACACTCATTTTGTTCCAATGCACCGCTGTGCACCTAAAAACACAGGTGTTCGACGTTCGGTATTCTGAGAAAAATGCTATTTATAGTTTTATGACTTCACATTATATTAGGGTAAAAAGCAGTCAAACTATTTGAGAATTGTTTATTTATTTAGTAGATGTAAAATATTAATTTGTTGATGTTTTTACTGGTCAAATTGTAGAATTTAACCATACTGGCGCGCGCAACACAAAGGAAAACAACATTGAATGATGACAAATTAAATGAATAACAATGATAAAAATATCTTGGAAAAAACTCGAAGGACCAGCCAGTGTTATCGCACTGACACGATGTATGAATAACAAAGTTTAGTTTCTCAGGTGTTTGTTGCGCAAGCCACGCATGATTTCAAACATATGACAGATTCATAAAACGAAAACCAAATTGATAAATAATAAGTAAGAAAAAATAAAGGAAAAATGGCGTAAGGTTATTGACCAGGTCACTCGCGAATCTATCCCAGATCAAGATCCTAGCGTTTTCTTTCGTGGAGCATTTGGATTCGACCTAATCCAACTGCGTATTTAACAACCTTATGCGAAAGTAGGTACCTAACTTAAAATCTAAAGCTCTGTGTTGGGCACAAGGGACAATTTAACAATTGGTCTCACGTAGACTCCATCTTGGGTTTTGATGCGCACTGAGCGAGATTTGCCATCCTTTCCAGGGATTAACTCCAATATTCTTGCCAAAGGCCACTTTAATGGAGGGGTGTCATCTTCCCTTAACAATACTAAATCATTGATTTTGAATTCAGGTGTAGGCTCCATCCATTTGGGCCTGTTCTGTAACCTGTTAAGGTAATCGACTTTCCATCGGTTCCAAAACTGTTGTTGTAACTTTGAGCATTGTTGCCAAAATTTAAGGCGATTGGAAGGAATCTCGGCGAGAGGATAGGGTGCTTGTGGTCATAAGGCAAGTCAGAGTGCTTAAGCCTTCCTCCTACTCGAATTAAGTTTTGATTGTCTATAAAAGGGTTTAATGATCGTATTTGTTTATTTGCTAAAGGCTTTTGATTTTGTAAACTAGTAATTTCTGTACTAAAATAACTGGATTGAATTTTAGATAAAATGAATTTTAACGAATTATCAATTTCACTAGTATTAAGGGCTCCTGTTATTTTTTCACCTGGGTGGCGTACGTTGTGCAAAAAACGAAACAAATATGCGAAAGATCGGACATGTTTGGAAAAAGAATTGAAAGTATCGAAGGTGGTGACCCAAGGGTCAGGGGTGACGCGTACAGTTTGAAGAATTGTCTTTTTTGATTCCGGGAGAACTGTAACTAATTTAAAAGTATCAAGTTGATCAAAATTGGTGTGATTTTCTTTAAGAAATTGTGGCCCACTGAACCAGAACTCAAGCTTGTCTTTTTGAAAATGTCCTCGAGACAGCAAATCTGCAGGATTTTTTTCGGATCTTACATGCCTCCAATGAAAATCGTTGGTAAGTTCTTGGATTTGGGATACATGGTTGCTGACGAAAACTGACCATCGAGAAGGATGTCCCCTTACCCAAGACAGAGCAATGTGTGAATCTGTCCACAAATTGACAGAGTTAAAATGAATCTTTGTTTTCAAATTTTGAATGATTCGAGATACCAACCTGGATAACAACACCATTGACGACAGTTCTAATTTTGGGATAGTAAGTATTTTACTAATGGGTGCTACCCTTGATTTTGACGTGAGCAATGAACAATGGATCGAATTATCCGAATAAACTGATCGTACAAAAATGTTACAACCATAGGCGACGGAACTAGCGTCACAAAATGCATGAAGTTCGACACGTGAAACTTCTTTGTTTAACATTACTTGTCTAGGGATCGTTACATCATGCAGAACAGTTAAATTCTTACAAAACTCGCTCCATTCTTGTAATACCTTTTGATCTTGGATGATTTCATCCCACCCTAATTTTAATAACCAAAGCTGCTGCATGATCAACTTGCCGTGAGCAATCAAGGGGTTGACCAACCCTAACGGATCAAAACAGCTTGAAATGGTTGATAAAATTATGCGTTAAGTAAGTTGCTGTGTAGGAAGGGATGAAGGAGTGGATATTTGAAGGGAATCTGAATTGGGATCCCATTTGAGACCTAGTATCTTGCAAGGAGCATCCTCTAGGTTAAGATCTTTTACTTCGGAAGTCTGATCTGATTTTGTTAATTTTACATTTGAACAAAATTTGTGTAGTTCGAAACTATGGGGGCTTAAACATTGAATTAATTCATTTTTTAGTTGTTTAATTTCTTCGATGGTATTTGCACCAGCTAAAATGTGGTCGACATAAGTTTGTTCAAGGAGGGCTTGATGAGCCAGAGCCCGATGTGGGTTTTGAAAAGCAATTTCGTTTAAAACACGACAAGCAACGTAAGGAGCACTCTTTTGCCCAAAACTAACAGATGTTAACTCAATGCATTGGAGTGGTTCGGTTGGTGAATTTCGCCATAATATATTTTGCAAAAAAATTGTGTGCAGGGTTCATTACTATTTGCCTGTACATCTTCTGGATATCAGCTGTCAAAACATAATTAAATGTGCGAAATCTAAGTAGGATATCAACCAGCTCAGGTTGGACCCGAGGCCCTGTTAACAAAATGTCGTTTAATGACAGTTTAGATGTGGTTTGACAAGAGAAATCGAACACAACTCTGAGCTTGGTGGAAACACTTTGATCACGAATGACACAAAGATGTGATGCAAAATATTTCTGTTCGTTGTTTACAGTTTTTAATTGAAGTGGTATGATTTGACCATGATTGAGCTGCAAATATTCATCGATGAATTTTTTATATTCTGCGAAAAGTTGAGGGTTTTTGTGAAGTTTACGTTCTAATGACAAAAAACGATGCTTTGCTATTTGAAAAGAATCTCCTAATTGAATATAAGCCAATTCATTCTTCAGCGGCAAGTTGACTTGAAATTTACCATTTGGTAACTGGATGGTTGTATTTTTGAAAATTTGTTCAGCTAGTTGGTCATCCTCAGATAAAACCATTTTGTTTTCCACTTCCTCCTGTATCCAGAACCGCTCCAAAAGCTGGTCAGTGGACAGTGGCGTGGTAGTAGGTGATTTCTCTACGTTATCTTGTATTAAAAGTTTGAAAGGGTTGTCAATTTGACCCTGATTTGCAATGTGCAAAGCAACGTTGTTGTCAAATAGAAGGTTGAAGGAATTATCCAATTTGACATCATGAGAAGAAACGTTTGGAACATGTTGTGAAAAATGTAAGCTAATTTCAGCTTCTTTTGCTGAGCTGGGATTTGAACTTTGGTGTTGACTGGTATCATACACAAGTTTGGTTTCTGTGTCCGAACTGTTAGAATAAATGTTTGATGAGTGATGTGAAGTTTGATTTGAAAAACCGCTACTATCCTCTTGATCAGGAATAGGGGTTGAAATGTTTGATTGATCACCACCAAGCACTTCTTGTGCGTTGGGGGTGTTTGAGTTAATGTTTGAAATAAGTATTTTTGATGAAGGGCCGATCAAGGGGTCGTCAAACCCACCCGAAAAGGTTGATTGTTGATATAAAAGATGATTTGAAAAACCACTACTATCCTCTAACTCTTGATCAGGAATAGGGGTTGAAATGTTTGATTGATCACCACCAAGCACCTTTTGTGCGTTGGGGGTGTTTGAATTAATGTTTGAAATAAGTATGTTTGATGAAGGGCCGATCAAGGGGTCGTCTGCAAGCTGGGATTCCAAATGACTAGGTATTTTTATTGTTTTGGAATCCAATGATAACTGTGGGAGTTTGTATGTTATTTGAGGTATAACTGCGCAAGTGGCGTAGAAATGTGAAAAAGGTGGATGAAGTGAAGTAAGATTTAAGTCAACTACGCCCCTGACTGTCTGCTCGTTTTGGCCTATGCCTGTTACTTGAATTGAACTTTAATTGTAATCTAGATCTAATTTATTAAAAAAGTGATCAGTGACAAATGACATCTGACTGCCATTATCTAAAAGGGCTTTTGCACGAATTGTTTTTCCTGAATTTGTTTTTACATTAACTTGAGCAGTAGCCAGTAGCACGTAGTTGCTTGTTGTATGAGTAGTTGTTGCAGATAAAGATGTTTGTGATAGTCAACTTGACCGGTTTGCTGAATTTTTACTTACTGCCCCTTGATTATTAAAGCTTTGAGGAGGGGGAGTAGTGAAACTGGATGCAGTGTTTTGGTAAGGAGTGTGATAAGGTTGTTGTGGTTGGTATTGAGCAGGGATGTCATGTAATAAAGAATGATGCCTTTGGTTACACATAGTACAATTTTTTCTGGAAAAACAAGTGTGTGATGAATGGTTTTCCCCCAAACAGTTAAAGCAGAGTTGCTTATTGGCAATAAAGGTCTTCCTATCAGAAATGTTCAATGCTAAAAAATTTGTGCAAGAGTAAATTTTGTGAGTTGTATTCTCACACATATTACACACTTGATGGTACGGGGGAGCATTATTTTGTGTCCGTAATGTGGATACCGTTGCTGGTTGAGACGTGGCATGACATGAAACCTTAGTTGACCTAGACACCTGTTGGCTAGTGTTATTAGACCTATTTGATTCTGGTTTGTACGGTACTACTTGAATTGATTCCATTACTTGACATTTTTTGTTAAGAAATTCAAATAAATTCTATGGCGTACTCAAGGCGTTAGAGACCGCTTGTTCTTCGAATGATTTTCGAGACGAGTAATCTAATTTTAAAGCAATTATTTGTGTTATTAAAGATTCAAAGAGTGCTTGCGGGTCATGGTTTAACGTTAATAACGATTCATATGTAGATTGAGTGGTAGTGATGAATGTTTTCAAATTGGCAACGGTACATTTTGAAATCTCAGGAATCGCTAACAATTGCTGGAAATGATTGGACAAAATTTCTCTGACATTATTGTATCTAGTGTTTAATAAATCTAGTGCTACTTGAAAGTTGTCATCCAAAATTGGTAACGATTCTATCAATTTAAGTGCTTCGCCACTAAGGTGAGAGCGTAGGTAAAATAATTTTTCAGAATTTGAACCCATTTGAACATTATTGGTGATTAGCGAATTGAACAAATTAATAAATGATGTGTATTCAAGTGAATTACCAGAAAATACAGGAATTTTTATTTCTGGCAAACGTAGTCTTGATTGAGGAACCCCAAGAGCAGATGGAACGTGAACTGGAGGTGAATTATTAGTGATAACTGTTGGTTTATTTAAGTTGTCCAACATTGTGGTTAATTTTGCAAACAGTTCAAAGTATCCATCCTCTGTGATGTCCCTATCAATGTCTGCAGGTTCAGATTGTTCAATTTGGTCCTGAGTTTCTAAGTATTTGATAAAATATTGTTTAATTCTTTCAAGTTTGGCGATTATTGGACCTTTGTCTGAACACGCTGAGTTTTCAGTGACCCAAGTTTTAGTTTTGGTAAACTGTGATTTACAAATGGCTCTAATTTTTTTTAATTGATCCATTTCGATAATAGTGTTCAAATAGTGTTCAAAAAAAATTTCTGATGAAAACGGCTAAGTGTTTTTTTGTAAAAAAAAATTTGCGAAGGATTGATTTAGAGAAAGTAAATTTTTTCTTTCAAAAAACAATTTACCAAAAAAATTTATGAAAAGACAACAATTTTAAATAAATACTGTAAATATGTAAACTATTACAATAAGTACAGAAAAAATAACAAAAATTATTTTTCTTTTAAAAATAGAAAAATCCACGACAAAAAGAAATGCAATTTACTAATAATGATTTTACAAACCCTTAATCTTCAACGAAAAGTTAAAACAATCAAAATAAAATAAATTTCCCCACAATAAAAAGTCTTTTTTAAAATACCTTGTTGATTCTTGTTGTTAACTAGTAGATTCTGGCCTCTTTTTCTTCTCGAACACTATGAAGCACTCCCAAGGGAGCTTGTAGATTTTTCTTCTTTGATGAACCCAAAAATTTCCAATTTGAATCCGGCTCGAAGGACCATAAAAAAATACCGGTGTTACTTCCGAATATTTCTTTGGTAAAAATGTTCTGTAGCATATGTCGCTGGTGTTAGAAGAATTGGGTTCTTTTGTAGAAATAATTAACGAGTCATAGGTAGTAGAAAAAGAAGTGTTTTTAATTTACTATTTTCACTGAAGTAAATACATAGTGGTTGATTCACTTATCTTCACTAAACAGTTTTAAATATTTACAATTTTAGTTCATCACAATTTTATTAACTAATACAGTTGATTTTTTAGTTACCAACTTGAAAACATTTGTTTGTAGAATTTCTTATGCCATAATAATTGTAGAAGATATAACTTTCACCAGAAAATAAAATGCATTAAATGCTTGTAAAAATGTCGAAAGTAACGTGCCGTCGGCAGAAGCACCTGGCAAAGACAACTGTGAGCGATGATGGCAAACATACAACTGAACTGCTCGCGTCGAGCGCACCTTAATATATACTGTTGGGACGAAATGAGTGTCCGGGGCATAGTTCACGCACCTATTCGGTTTCAACCAATGAAAACATCATGACATAATGAAATACGTCATTTGTGCTTCGTTAACTATGCGCCGGACACTCATTTTGTTCCAATGCACCGCTGTGCACCTAAAAACACAGGTGTTCGACGTTCGGTATTCTGAGAAAAATGCTATTTATAGTTTTATGACTTCACATTATATTAGGGTAAAAAGCAGTCAAACTATTTGAGAATTGTTTATTTATTTAGTAGATGTAAAATATTAATTTGTTGATGTTTTTACTGGTCAAATTGTAGAATTTAACCAACGAGGTACACATAGATAAATTTACTTTTGACAGAATTTAACAAAATTTTGTTTATTTAAAAAACATTTAAATATAAAGATTACAAAATATTAAGCACGGGGTAAATTTTTTCATTTTTTTACAGAGTTGATTAACTATGGCCAAACGAATAAGAAAATCTGATGAAGAAATTCGTGAAGCCGTGGATGCAGTTGTTAAACAAAAACTTTCTATTCGGAGTGTAGCTAAGGTTACAGGCATATCGAAATCTCTATTGGCAGTGCTTGTCAAAAAAGCAAAAAATGATCCCGATGATAAGTTTGTTTACAACAGAAATATAGGAAATAGAAAAACATTTTCTATGGAACAGGAACAATTATTGGCGTCTTACCTGAAAACAACATCTAAAATGTGCCATGGTTTAACCACTACACAAACCAGAGAGCTTGCATACCAGTTTTCTTCAGAAAATAATATCTCTACCCCACCTGAATGGAACAAATCAGCCAAGGCTGGTATTCATTGGCTTCATGGGTTCATGAAAAGAAATAGGGAATTATCGCTCCGTCAGCCCGAAAACACGTCACTAAGTAGAGCATCTAGTTTCAACAAAACAAACTTAGCAATGTTTTTTTCCAAATTAGAAAGTTTGTATCTTAAACATAAATTTGCTCCCAATATGATCTGGAATCTGGATGAGACTGGATGTATGACAGGAACCAAGCCACCCAAAGTTGTAGCAGTAAGAGGTTCTAAACAAGTAGGCCAAATTGCATCCGCTGAGAGAGGAACACCTGTTACCACTCTGTTTTTTATAAATGCTGCCGGTAGAAGTTTGCCGCCTGTATTTGTGTTCCCTAGGATTTATTTTAAAGACATTATGCTTAAAGGGGCACCGGCAGGATCTAAAGGTTTGGCAAATCCGTCAGGCTGGATGACTGAGGACATATTTCTAGAATCTCTGAAGCATTTTGTGAACCATGTGAGACCTACGAATGAAGAAAAAGCCTTGATTATCATGGATAATCATATAACTCACATCAATATTCCAGTAGTTGATTTTGCAAGAAAAAACAACATAATTATGTTGACACTCCCTCCTCACTGCAGCCACCGAAAGCAACCCCTTGACGTTGCAGTTTACGGTCCCTTTAAGGCAAGATATAAAGTGGCAATGAGCAATTGGTTGGTTTCCAATCCCGGTAAAACCGTCAGTATATACGAAGTGGCGGAATTCGTTAACGCTACATACAGTGACTCTTTTTCAATAAGTATCATTTGCAAGAGCTTTCAGAGTACAGGAATATATCCATTCAATTGCTTAATATTTACTGAGGACGACTTTTTGCCCTCCACTGTAACAGACAGACCAAAACCAAGTGAATCAGAAAACCAAAATCAAGAGAACAACATAAATAAAATTAATGAATCTGATGGACTACATTTAAATTCCGATTCAACTCCTTCTAGGAGCTTCGAGAGTGACAACTTACCTTCTAACTGCTCCGCAAATATGGGTAATTCTACGAACTTTTGTTTAAACCCTACCTCTTTCACTAGCTCTGGTGGTTCTTGTAGCTGTTCTAGAAATGTTTACACTCCTGACAAATCTATTACAATGCAAGGAAGGGCAGAGTTGAATTTAATTTCACCCAAAATTATTAGACCTTATCCTAAGGCTATGGCTCGAAAATCAGTTCAGATTAATCGGAGGAAGGGAAAAAGCTGTATTATAACCGATACTCCCGAAAAAGATGATTTAATGAAGGCTCACGAAAAAAAGACAAAAAAACAGAATGAAGGTAAAATGTCTAGAAAAGTAATTAAAGAAAGTTCAAAGAAAACTAAAACAAAAGTTATAAAATCATCAAAAGTTACCGAAAGTGATTCCGACACGAACACTGAAATATCATTGCACGACGAATCGCCATCACCAACAAATTTGAACAAATTTTATGAAAAAATTTTAGAAAACGATAAAATAGATTCATCCGAAGAAGAATGTGAGACAGAAAATTCCGTTTGTCCAATTTGCAACGAAGAATACAATATTAGCAAAGAGGAATGGCTTCAATGTCGAGTTTGTACAAAATGGGCACACCACTTTTGCGGGTTTATGGGAAATTTACACTTTTTTTTGTAAAAATTGTTATTAAGTTACCTAGTTACCAAGTTAGCATCTTAACTGATTTAAGATCATCTTCTTATGAGGTGTTTGTAAATTTTAATGAATAAATAAATAAAACATATTTTTTGCTTTATTCTGACCTTATTGCATTTAAAAATAATATATATCTCTTATATGTCCAATTCATGGATACAACCGTCCTTTTCATGGAAACCTGTCGATGAATCGGACAACTAACAAAAAATAAATAAAGCCATTCTGAACAAATTTGTATGAGTTTTTATTAACTTTGAGTATCCAGAAGTTTTTCTTAATTGCAATGATTAAGTGTAAAATGTTTAATTAAATAATAAGAGGAAAAAAAGTTATAGCAATACAAAAAAAATGTCCAATTCAAAGGAACTCTCCTACCTCAGGACACAGATTTTGCACCTAACAATATACATAATAAACCTATCTATTTTTAGCTACTTCTATATATCTTCATAACTTTGCAGATATAATACTCTGCAGGCCAACATTCTGTTTACCAAATCAAGGTCTAGCTAGCTCGATATCCGAAGATCAAGAGTATCTTCGTCTTTTAAGTGTGACCTTGAGATTGTAATCAAGGGCTTAGAAACATGAAAAATTTTCAAGCCTCTAAAACTGATTTATCTGTACTATCAAACAAAAAGTACACCAATCACCATTCTGTGCTCATAAAAAAATCAGGTTAAGTCTAATGAGAGTTCTACCAAAATTTCATTGAAGAATAAAATATAAATTGAAGTTAGTCAAGTAAAATTAATTTAGAAGGTAGTAAAAATTTTAATCCCAAAAATAAATATGAATATTTTAACTATTAATGTATTGAAAGCAACAACAGTGTATCAACTTTTTTTTCGAAAGTGATCCTTGACTAATTTTAGTACGTCACTGTTATCCGCACATATATATTCTATATTGTTGAATTCCTAGATTTAACGCTCTTGCCCAGACGTATTTATAATTAATATCTCCTAAGTTAAAACGGCTTAAACTCTGCGAAACTCTAAAACAAAACTAAAGATTAGTTAGTAAGCTAGCACCAAAAGAGAGGTCCACACAAACTACTCAGACTGTCTGTGCATACATTGCAAACTCGAAAGCTCGAAGTGGTTTTTGTAATTTAGCACTTCATATCAGAACTAGAAGTTTTAAATTAGATTGGTTACTGCACCAACTTTCTGAATTATTTAGTGAAAAATTAAATTTTAGTGATTGAGTTGGTATAACTGACTTACAAAGATAGTTTGAAGGTTAATTTATGTTTAAGAATATAAATCTTATCCCACTGGCAACTTTTCGTGGATTAAATATTCTGTTTTTGATCCAAATGTCGATCTACTCTGCGCTGACTATTGCTAAAGTTAGCCATGTGTTAATTTAAATTAAAGATAAATGAAGAAGGTAAGAAATAATTTTGTAATTTGTAAATTCGTGCTTTGAAAATGGAGAAATGTTAACATTTCTTCCCTTCCCCTTCCCTTTAGTTAACATTTCTTTTTTTTTTCGTTAAGTTTTCTTCTCTTCTGTAATACAAAGATGATAATATTACAAGGGTAAGGGCATTAACGTATTATTCTGAATATTTTAAATGTTTAAGATGTCGAACTATGTGCAAGAGATTTGGGTCAAAACAAAGAGTTATCTATTACAAAGACCTTTAAGAAATTGTTCTGTCTAAAACACACGATATAGTATTAACTCCTCATTCTGGTACTGAAACCGTAACAAATTATGAGTTGCAATTTTAACATTCATTTTTGGTGAGGAATTCGTCAGTATATAGATATTTGTAGTTATAAAACTCGACATCAAGGTTCAGTTTTTAGTCTATTTCTGTTAAATTTGATATAAGATGAAATTGGGAGGACCAGTGAAAGTGGAAATTACACATGGCCAGTGATGCCTAAGGGAACAAGTAATGAATATGATGATCAATGATTCGTTCGTTTAGATTTGTCGGTAATTGTACAAAATAAGCAATTCCCAGTAAAACTTTTAGGTTTAAAAGAGTAATATGGGCAACAAAAATATGCTCTAAATACCATGTGGCTGTAAGTAAAAAATATAAAGTAATTTTACGTCACTTGAGAATAATAGGTTTAGTTCCAGCAGAGTGTGATTTATATTAGTGTTACTGTCTATAAGAAGTTCTACAGTTAGTTAGTTAGTTAGTTAGTTAGTTGAGCCAGTGAGTAGTCCAAAATTAATAACCCAATTTAAACGGTGACAAATATATGTGTAAAATACATTTTTGTAATAGGCAACCAGTGTATGTTAAATGTGCCAAAACCCATCTTAAAGAAGAGTGTGATATGTTGGCAAGTATACCATCAAAATGCGCAAATAGTACGCATATCCAGCAAGCTTAAAGAATGCGAAGTCGCAAAAAGATACAATACAGAAGAAACCAGGTAAGCAAAACTAACTACAATAGAAAAAATACTAAACCAGACGTAATATCATCAATAATACACAAAGAATGGCAAATTTGACATATTTAAACGTTGCTAGTGATAACAGACCCAGTCAAACTGAAATTGAATCTTCAACAAACCAAATCATGGCTACGATAAAAACAATTCGGGATTGAATTACTAGATAAGAGGAAGCTACCTTCCCTAAACATTTAGAGATCCTTTATGGAGCGTAAAGAATTATTATTAATTGCAACATGGAATGCCAATAGATTCCATGACCATCGAAAGAGCTACAGGAGCTTCTAATAGAACAAAATATAGAAATCTGCCTAATATCAGAAACACATTTAACAAAACAAAGCTATAACTATACATATGTCGAATAACGCTAGAAGTGGAAGCACCGTAATAATAAAAGAAAATTTTAACGATTATGATAAGCATAAAATAGGAACAGAAGAAATAAAAGTAACAACAGTTAACATTAAAACAAATAAATACAGTTTCGCACTCCCACCACGACGTAATTTAAAAAAAAAATAATTACAGAGAATTCTTACGATAAATGGAAAAAAACATTATCTTGAGAGGTAATATTATTGCCAAAAATATCATCTGGGACACCAGATTAAAAACCATCAAAGGTAGGGAACTGCATGCAACTGCCAGTAAAATTGCGTGTGACTACCAGTCAACAGAAAACCAACCTATTGGCCAATCGACAGAAATAAAATACCTGACTTACTAGACTTCTACATCACTAGAAAAATACCCGAAAACTTTATTAAAATAAAAGAAAACTTTGACAGATTCGGATCATTCCCAGGTGATAATAAGCATAAATATGATCCAAAATAAATTAGAAACACACCGTGTAATAAAAAGACAGGGTAAGTCATAAAGCTGAATTAGGTAAAAGAATTAAACTAAGTGCACTGCTGAATACGAAAGAACAACTAGAGTACAAACTGAAAAAATTTGTCATTGACATACAGTAAGTGTCATGGAACAATAAACCAGAAATTAACAAAACAAAATAGGCAATTTATAACAGCAGTGTTACTCAAAGTATGCTCCGCGGAGCCCTGGGGCTCCGCAAAGTCTTTGCGGGGGTCTGCTAAGAAAATAATAGTCCTAATAAAAAAAGCAGTACTATCGCCACAAAAGAGAAGGACCTGGCTTAAGGACTTTTTTTTTAGAAGTCACTAAGAAGAAGGAGGATATGATTTTGCTTGATAAACTTTTTTTTTGGAACGATGATATGATTTTGCTTGAGAACCTTTTCTTTAGAAATTTGTTTAGGGCTCCGTTAAATATTTCGCTTTTCAAAAAGGATCCGTCGCCAAAAAAGTTTGAGAAACACTGCTCTAGAGTATATGTAGGTAACCCCCGGCCGCGGGACCAATCCGGACCTTCACCAGCAAAAAAAAAATATAGAGTTAGCACACATAGTTTGTATGTGACTATTAAGCGTACGCAGTGGAACGCTACTGTATTCTAGAATTCATAATGACTTAAATCGATAAATATTATTAATAAGCGTATGAATAAAACGGCACAGATCGTGCAAGAAATAGTCGTTAGAAAAAAACAAAAAGATAAGCATTCGGCAAGCCGCCCGATGCGCTTAAAGCGCTCGCGTACGATCGAGAGTATTCTAGTTGCTTATTGGGGTAATATATAAACCGCTTAGCGCGCGTCACCTCATTACTTCCTAACGACTGATAAAGTTCGTATCGCATATTTACGTACGATCGAGAGTACGACGCGGGAAGTATTTTAGCAAAAATATGTCTGGTTCAAAAAAGAGGAAAGTGGACACATAATGTCGTCGATTCCAAGATAAATAGAATACTTTTTTAACTTGCACAGTGGTAAAACTTTGTGTTTGTTGTGCAATAAACAATTTCTGTTTTAAAAGAATACAATATAAAGCGGCATTACTCCAGCAAGCATTTTGCTCAATATAATTTACTTATGGGCAAGTAAAGAAAGGATAAAAAAACTTACTTCCGATTTAGAAGTTCCATTAACAAAGATCAAATCTAGAGAGTATTGTAAAATCTAGTTTTACAATTAGTAATAAAACACCAGAAAACAACGAAGTAATTTTCTGAGGAACAGTTTGTTAAAGAGTACCTAGTACACGTTGCAAAACTTTTGTGTCCAGAAAAGAAGAGTTGACTGATACATTAGGCGGTTTTCAAGGATTTTCGATTGCTTTGGATGAGAGATCACTATCTGACACAGCCAGAGATAATGAGGAGATCTAACTACTAACAAATATCGTGCGGTCCTGAATAAGACATATTCTAAGGGACACAGGCAGATATAATATCCGCTATTGTCATATGCCTATTTCATTATTCTCGTTTTGTTTAAAAAATTATTAACATATATTAAAAATGCTTAAATAATTCAACCTATTTTATTGCAACTAAACCCAAAACATTTTAAATCATTAGTTATATTAAATTTAACTAAATTATATGTAATTTCACTAAATTAGATGTAATAATTTTCAATAAATTTCAAAACCTACTCATGCTAAGTTGGAAGTGGCAACGGGGCTTACACCGGCATGGATATTCACGTTGTTTATTATAAGCACACAGCGGCTTACACATTTATTTATTGATAAAAATAAGTTGTATCTGCGTAAAATTCTTCCCTTTATCCTTTCTTTTACTTTCGTCGCCTCGCCCTGCGTCTATCAATTGCATCGAGTGTATCGTTTGTCGAATTAATGTTGGCATCGTGGATATTATATTTTATCAATGAATGTTATCTCTGGACACAGCCCAGTAAGCTATTTTTATACGAGGTGTTGATGAAGAAGTTGCAGTGACAGAAGAATTACTGGCTTTACAGCCGCTACAAGGGACCACTACTGAAAAAGACATTTTTGCCAAGGTGTAAAGTATTTTTGAGCAATATTGTTTGCAGTGGTGTAAATAAGTTGAAGTGTGCACGCATGATGCGCCTTCAGTGATCAGTTCACGAAAAAAATTTATCGGAATTCTGAAGGAAAGAGCAACCGCTGTGAATGTACAAGAATGTGAGTTAATAATTCTAAATTGCGTTATTTACCGACAAAACTTGTGCTCTAAGTCCATTCGATTGAAGAAGTTATTGTACCGATAGTTTAATTTATTTAGAGTTTATTTATTTAAAACACACTATTTACAATTTATTTATGACACTAATTAATATATATAATACTTAGGCACTAACTTACAATTCTAATTTATTTACTACAGTTCAACTTTTCTGTCCAACACTTTATATGAAACTGCCCATCCGCCAATAAGTCGCGCTATTTATACCAAGTCCAACTCTGCTACAAGAAGTCTCTAGACGATCTAAAATGTCCTAGAATTCTATTTTTATGACTCAACGTCACGTACCCCTTGTTCTGGTATATTCGAGATGCTGAGCGTTTGGCTCTATACGTCAGCGGTGTTTCGACCATGAGTGTAGTTGTCAGTGTTATAGTAACTTTGCATTTTCTTGCATATCAGAAAAATGGTTCATTAACATAAATGCACAAAATAACAATGCTACAGAATGATTGGATATGGAGATAACACACGGACACACATAGAAGTTGCTCGCTTATATCATGAAAAAATTTCAAATTTGCCGCGTATATCCCAAGGGACAATTAGTAAAATATAGAAGCAGTTTCGCGAGCTTGGACATGTAAGGCAGATAAAAAAAAACAGCTGCCAATGCAATAACTAATGATACCAAATTGGATATTATTCTTGAGTTTCAGGAAAACCCACATACTTTTAGTAGACAAGTAGTCCCAATGTTCGATATTAGCCATTCATAGAATAATCGAACATTAAAAGAAAATAAAATTCATCCCTATAAAATAATAGCAACTCAGGAGCTCATGGAAGACGATTTTAATAGAAGAACGCAATTTGGGAATAAATGATGGCAATGTTAGATAATATGGTAATCAAATAAGAACATGTTTTGTTTTCTGATGAGTGTACCTTTATACTTCACGGACATGCTAATCGTCAAAATTGCCGCTATTAGTCTAGGGAAAATCCCTCACTGGATAAGAGAAAAAATACGCAATATCCTGAAAAGGTTAATGTTTGGACACCAATTGTTGGTGATCATATCGTAGGTCCCTTTTTCATTGATCACAATTTGAATGGCGATAATTATTTAGCACTGCTCCAAAATAATGTCGTGCCAACTTTAACGAAGTTATATCCCGATCCAGCAAACCCAAAAGTTCCAGCGAATATGATATGGTTTCAGCAAGATATAGCACCGCCCCATAACCAAATCAATGTGCGGGAGTACCTCAATCGAGTATTTCCAAATCGGTGGATAGGGAGGCGAGGATCGATGGAATGGCCAGCACGATCCCCTGATCTGATATCATTAGACATTTTTTTATGGGGATATGTCAAAAGTATTGAATAAAAAACTAAACCTCTCGACCTAGCTGACTTAAAATGGCGAATACCGCTTGCGATTGCGTTATTTCAGATTAGGATGTTGTCAACAGGTTCGCGTCGGGCATTTTGAACATCTGCTACATAATTACGTTTTTTTTTTTGTTAAACTATCAGGAAATAAACACTATTACTTATTGGTTTTTGAGTGTATTGTAACGAATTTATGTAATCGAATAATTTTATTTTATTAATGTTAATTTTTGCAATAAATCGGAAAACATTTAATATTTTCGAAACAGTTAGGTATAGGACATAGTACATAAAATATGTCCAGAAATTGAAAATTATACAAGATGTTGCATTTAAAATAAGGAAGTTGGTAATTGCCACTGTTACATGATACACCCTGTATAAAAAGATTTTATTAAAAATAATACGCAACTAAAAATACCAATCGATGTGTCCGAGCGTTTTTCCAAACACGCCCCCATTTATTTATTACCGAATTTATTCCATTTGGTTGTCCCACACTGTATAATATTATTATTGTTTTTCTTAAAATTTTAATTTTGTAAAATATAGAATATGATTTTCAGATACTTATCAAATAATCCTCGTAACGGGAAAATTTCTTTGAAAACACAACATAGATTAAGTTCAAAGATTCCGAGTTAAATTTCATTACTTCCTAAATATTAGGTCTCGCTCAAGTATCCTTACTTACCAAAAACAAAGGAACAGCATTAATCCAATCTAAGTGTAGGTATAGGTATTTGGAGTTAAAACTTTTCCAAAGTTTCTCTGTGTGGCAAGCGCTATTCCGGTTATGTGAAACTTACCTGAAAACAAAACAAAATATTAGTCGTGTTTGTCTATTCAAAATCTTGGTATATAATTGAAATTTCTGAAATAGTTACAAGGGACTTTTTGTTAAGATTGCATTACTTGAAATTCAGAACAGTAAAAAGTTGGTTAAGCTGTTGTAATTATACAAGGCTTTTGCTAGGTACAAGCTGTGAAAATGAAATAAACTGAGTAAAATAGTAAACTTTTTATCTTTATAATTTTTAATTTACATGACTATATTTTAGTAGTTAAATGAAATAAATAAGCATCCGTAAATTTTCATAATCCCTGAGAGTAACCTATTTTTGATTGTCTACTTCCACCAAGTACAAGTTACATATTTTTAATCTGAATACACTTTTACTAGATTGTTAACAATAATTGAGCTGTTCCCAGACAGCACACATCAATCCATTGAATGTTCATCGGAAGTCCATTGATGGACATATCGGCTGTCCAAAGGACGTCCAGCATTTTACTAAGGGATGTTTAATGTACATCCGTTAGACTATACAAATATTCCAGTTCGTTACAGAACTTTTCCGTCATTTGTACTTTTCAAAAATAAAGATATCTAACTTTTAATTTTTATTTATTTAACGAAAAACAACAATCACTATTTTCTATTTATATTAACTATATTCACAGTAAGTTCAATTTTCCTCAGTTTCTGGAGTTAAATTAAACTCTTCGTCAATATCCATCTTTACATTTTAAACTATACATAGTTTTTGAATTTTAAGAAATTAAATGACATATAGTATTAACACACCCTCTTGATCTGAAATGTATTTGTATGTTTGGTTGCCTACACCATAGGTAACTGTCAATATAACTGTATAATAAGAGCAATGTTCGTTGAGTTGCATATAATAAAATCGTTGATTAATAGAAAATCATTCATTAATAGGGGTCACTAATCAACGATTTTGAGCGCGTTAAAATACATCATAAATAGTGGGTCGACGGAAAAAGTCTATAAATAGATTTTTTTGTATTGCTTTTGGACAATTTATAGACATCTGATGAGGGTTATGATAACACAATCATGGGGAACACAAGTAGAATTATGCAGATGCGGCAAGTCCAAGATAAGGCCCCACCAAGATCTAGCGGCAACAAAACTAGTTCGTTGCTGGCATTTTCTAGCTTTTACATTTTAACTTTTGTATTATTAAGACCCAAAATAAAGTTCCGCTTTTTGTAAAGTTTTGATATTTATTAAAAAACCAATTTTTAATAGCGAACCTACAAATGGCGCAGTCAGTAGGATTGCCTAACGGTGTGACAACAAAAATCGTGTCAAATCGGTCTATTTGAATAGTTTAACGGCAAATCGAATTCGCGAAAATTGGTAAAATAAACTGAGCAAAAAGTGTACAGCCAAGCATAGAACCAACATTGCCGAAGTTTATAGAACCTGGACGAGGAGCACATCGCCAAATCCAGCTAGTTTAAGAACATGGACGAGGACCACATCGCCAAATCCAGCTAGTTTTAAGAAAATCAGGGAAAACAGACAGAATCGATGACCCCGTTGATATGACGAAAATAATCCTAGGAATTGCGTAAGAAATTTTGCTCTCCTTTTATTTTAAACATTTCATTTCTTGAGTTGAATATATTAGTGATTTTTAATTTTCATTTTTGGGATAAAATAAATCATTGAGAGAATTTATTATATTTTATGTCTGAAATAGACGAATTTGTGAACATTTTTAATAGTACTCTTAGGACAGATTTTTAGATAATTTACCTCCTATAAAAGAATCAGATTCAGAAAGTTCAGATTCAGAAAGTTCAGATTCAGAAAGTTCAGATTCAAATATGGCAGATAAAACTAATTATCCACTTTTGCAATTATATGTAGAAACTATTCCAAATTTTGATGGAAACCCCCATATATTAACTGTATTTTTAGATGCTTGTGAAAGCTTGATTGGACAATTTTCTGATCGGCAAAATAATGCAGCTACAATTAATGCTTATATTTTAAGAGCTATTATTGGCAAATTAACCGGCAGAGCTTTGAGTTTAATAGGCTCCCGTAGTGAATTAACTGTTTGGATAGATATAAAAAATTTATTAATATTAAGCTTTGGTGATCAGAGAAATTTAGATTGTCATGTACAAGACTTGATTGCTTTACATCCTTTTAAAAATGAACCCCCATGTCGTTTTGGTATGCGTTGCCAAGACTCTAGAAGTTTAATTGTATCTAAAATAAATGCATCAAATTTTTCGCCTGAAGAAAAACATATTAGACTTCAAAATTATAACGATTTAGCTCTTAAAACATTTATTCACGGCCTCACAGGTCAATTACAAAATAATGTTCGTTTACGAAACCCAGATAGTTTAGAACAAGCAATGGCATTTGTAGTCGAAGAAGAACATTTTCTTTATAGTTCACAAAAATCAAATTTTTCAGATTCTCAAAATTATAGACCTGTTAATAAATGAAATAACTATTCAAAACCTCAGCAGCAAAGGCAACCATCACAACCATTACAAAAACCTTTTTATTCTAATAATTTTAACAGATTTCATTCAAACTTTAATAATTTTCCAAGACAAAATAATCAGAATTTTCAGAATCAAAATCAATTCGTTCAGAGACCCCAGTTTAATCAATCAAATAATTTCAATAATCAAAATTTTAATCGAAATTCAAATAATTTCAAAAATCCAAATTTTGGTCAATATTCGACTAATTTCAACCGAAATAGTCAGATTTCAAAAAATACGAATTTTAATAATAGATCAAATAGTATCCCAGAGCCAATGGATACGTCATCTGGAAATACGCGTATAAATAATCATAACCTTTACTTGCAAAATTCTGACCAAATAGAAAATCAATTCTAAAATTCATTTAATAATCAAAATAATAACGCTGAATACCAGTTCCGAGAAAATAATGATTTATCAACATTTAACACAACTTACGACAATAACAGTCCTTATCAAAAACAAGACATTAACACGAATCCAACACAGCTGACATATTACCATGAACCCTCTCAAGGTCCGTCTTATGATACTTTTGATAACCAAGTTTTAAATTTTCGCGTGGGAGCTCTAACACAAAGAGAAACGTAATTAATCTGAACTTAGTAAGATCAAATTTACCTTATATTTTTATACCAGAAACAAACGCATGCTTTTTAATTGACACTGGCAGCAGTAGAAGTTTAATGAACCCTAGATTAGGTTACAGATTTTATAAGAACTATATTTTTAATGAAGATTTTAACATACAAACAGCGCATAGTCTAAGTTTTCATAAAGACCCAGGCAGCACACATTAGTATAACTAACGTATTTTATACGTAATACTCGTTTAATTTTGGTATTGGTTGATTCCGTATACGTTTACAGTTTACGATTATTATAATACCGTGTTTTAAACGATATATTATACGTTTTTCATATACATCCTATGGTATATAATTGTAAATTTGTCTACGTTTAAATATAGTTAAGAATATACGACTATTTATATACAGTATTACTCATCTTAAATAGATGAGTAATTACGGACCTTACCTGATGATGAGGATCTGATCCTCGAAACCGGTCGTAATAAAATACTCTTGTGAGATCCTAAGGACCACCCTCGTTTGATTTACCTTTTTGAACTTATAACTCACACATGGCTACCACCTTCAACTTTTACAATATTGATTAAAAGCATAGGTAAGTTTCTATTAATGTTTTAATTTAGCTACTCCTTTAATAATTGTTGCATTTTACAACAACTACTGTTTGATAGGTACGTACAGTGTATTAAATGCTTACAGAAACTTCAAAACATAACCTTAATTTTGTTTTTTTTTTTTATTTTTATACGTATTTTTTAGGTTACCTAGTTATTCCAAGCATTCTTATTTTCCTTCTTTTTTTTGGTCAGTTGTTTTTTATTTAATAAAATGTCTAAAATAACCCTGTCTCTGCGTCATCTACGTAGAAAAATAGCGCAAAATGTTCAAGATGCTTTAAAATCAAATTAATTTATTTTTATTCCCAATGAAGATAACATTAATAAGGCTTCGGACATTAATAGAACATCTGATTCTATTATTTATAATAATTTCCAAGAAAATAATACAAATTTAACTTCGGAGCTTTTAGAAAATATTTCACCTGAAATTGAGTTACATTTTGGTTATAGGAAAGGGGGTGAACCAAGCGACTTAACTGACCGAACGATTAGGTGTGCCATGCAAGATTAGCTTAAGTTAGCTAAGGCCCGTCTCTAGGACACAACACATCCAAAGTGTTAAGCTAAGATTTTTATTTTCATATATATTTTTTGTTAGTTAAAGAAAAGTTTCGTTTAGTTTGTTATTCGGTATTTTAGTGTTTATTTTTTTGTATTTATTTATTTTTTAGTATTTTATTGTTTATTTTTTTTTTTAATTAAATATTGTTCTGTACATATAACAAGTGATCAAAAAATTTTTCTAAATATTTAGACCAATTACAACCAAAATAGAAACACGAGTAATGCCTAGTTCTGGTATATAGACACCTGCTATGGCTAAAATCCAAACTATCATTTAAGATATATTAACATTTTTCCATGGCCCCTTTTAGAAATTTTGTTTTGATCACTTTATTTAATTTGTGTTTGAAATACATTTAAAACAATATCAGGTAGACGCATTTTACACATTAATAAAAATCATTCAAATATATCTAATATAGACGTATAGTAAAACAGGATAATTAAAGGTAGATAAAGCAGTAATGTTAGACATATAAAAAATAAAAAAAATATACGTTTTTCTACACCCGTATTATAATAATGCACTTATATGCCCATAATCCGTTTCATAATGATACCCATTATGATACAGATTTTTCATTACGATACAGATTTTTAATCAATAGAAACCTACTATTTTTCAATCAAGCATGCTGTTTGACGTTTGTCCTAGGTTTCTATGTAATTGTTTTAGTTGTCAAAACGTATTAAATTTTCGTAGATAGCTAAACTTCGATAATTATAATATTAAAATGTCTCATATCAGCGATATAGAAGACTCTTTCACACATATCGGAGAAAGCAGAAAATACAGTACAAAACATTTTGCAGCAAAAATCTAGGGAAATACCAATACCCGAAGTAATACCATTAATTACAATTTTGTAGAATTTTTTATAGAAATACGAGTAATTACTGTTATTGTGTTCAATACCAATATAAATATAATATTTATAGGTCTTGATTCTTTATCGGGTGTAGAAAAAATAGCGTATGCAACTCTCATGTAATGGTTATTAAAACACTCGCATAGACCATACGAAACTCGCCTTTGGCTCGTTTCGTATCCCGGTTAATGCTCGTGTATTAATAACCATCATTACATGATCGTTGCATAATATACTATTATAGGGCAGACATTTTCACGTATATATTGGGTAGCATATCAACAGTATCCATACGTATATTGTAGTACATAAAAAACGTATTTTATACCAAAGTGAATTTGTATAAATATACTACAACTATAAATCTAATATAGACGTATAGTAAAAACGTTTAATTATAGGTGGATAAATTCTTAGTAATCGACGTTTATAAGGCGGACATTTTCACGAATATATTTGGTAGTACATCAACCGTATTCATAGGTATGGTAGTACCTAAAAAAATACGTAATTTATACCAACGTGTGCTGCCTGGGGAAGTAATAGAAATTCCTGTTTTTAAAATTTTTAACGTAAATGCTAAGCACAAATTTTATCTTTTTGATTTTAGTAAAAAATACGATGGTCTCATAGGAATCGACCTTCTTAAACAATTAAACGCATCAGTCAATTTACACCAAAAACTAATTATTACCCCAACAGTGCAAATACCAATTATTTATGAATCTGAAGATTTAACCAATTTCAAAAACAAACTAAAATTAGAAAATTATAAAATAAAAGTCCCCGAAAGGACGTCGAAAATAGTTAAGTTACCAGTAAATACTAAATCAGGAATAGGATGCATGAATTATATTAAATTTGATAATCAGTTGGAATCCCCACAATCTTTAGTAAATATAGAAGATTATTTTATAATTACGTCAGTAACTAATTCCAGTACTGAGCCAAAAATAATTACAATATCGAGACCCTTCGACATAGAACAATTAGATATTAATGAAATAAATTTTATAGAAAAAATGAAAACTGATGAAATATTTACAGATAATCATGATAGAATTTTAAAAGAAAATTTAAAACAAATTAGGCTAGATCATTGCAACCAGGAAGAAAGTGATGCAATAAAAAACCTCTGCCTCGAATACAGAGATATTTTCTATTGTGAAAACATTCCTTTGACTTTTTCAAATACAATTAAACACAAAATAAACCTTACAGACGAAAGCCCCATTTACACTAGACAATATCGATATCAGCAAATTTACAAAGCCGAAGTAAAATCACAAATTGAAAAAATGCTTTCTCAGGGCATCATACAGCCTTCATCGTCCCCATTTAGTAGCCCCCTCTGGGTAGTTGAGAAACGTCAAGATGCCTCTAAAAAACGTAAATACCGTTTGGTCTTAGACTATCGAAAATTAAATGAAAAGACAGTAGACGGAAATTACCCCCTACCTAACATAAATGACATTTTGGACAAATTGGCAAAAGTCAATATTTTAGTACACTCGACTTAGCTAATGGATTCCACCAAATACAAATGGACGAAAATGACATTCAAAAAACAGTTTTCTCTACCGAACATGGTCATTACGAGTTTACGAGAATGCCTTTTGGGCTTAAGAATGCTCCAAGCACTTTTCAAAGAGTTATGGACAACATTCTTAGGGGTTTACAAAATGAAACTTGTTTGGTATACCTCGACGATATTGTAATATTCAGTACATCTCTTCAAGAACATATGTTACGAATTTTTGACAGACTTAGGGATGCTAACTTTAAATTACAGCTGGACAAATCAGAATTTTTACGTAAGGAAGTAAACTATTTAGGACATGTCATAACCCCATTAGGTGTGAAACCAAACCCAGAAAAGATATCTGCAGTAAAAAAAATTCCGATACCTAAAACTACTAGGGAAATAAAAGGTTTCCTAGGGTTAGTCGGATATTATCGTAAATTTATTCAAGATTTTGCAAAAATTACGAAACCTCTAACTAAATGCCTAAAAAAGGGTGCTCAAATTATTCATGATCAAGATTTTATAAACGCTTTTGAAACTTGTAAAACTTATTAACTAACGCACCGCTTCTTTAAAATCCAGACTTTTTAAAAAAATTTATTTTAACTACGTATGCTTCAATTGTAGCTTTAGGTGCTATTTTATCTCAAGGGCCTATAGGCTCTGATAAGCCAATTGCGTATGCCTCTCGAACACTCAATGATTCCGAGCAACGTTATAGCACAATAGAGAAAGAGTTATTAGCGATTGTATGGGCATGCAAGATGTTCCGATCTTATTTATTTGGGAGAAAATTTTCTGTTGTAACAGATCATCGAGGTCTTGTTTGGCTTTTTAAATTGCGCGAGCCAAATTCCAAATTAGTTAGGTGGCGGCTTAAACTCGAAGAGTTTGATTATGACGTTATATATAAAAAAGGCAAGGCAAATATTAATGCTGACGCTTTATCAAGAATTTCTATAAATGTTCTAGAAAACGAATCACTTATTAATAACCCTGGAGACATTGACAATGAAACCCTACGATTTCTTAGACGTTTATCTGAAAATCCAGTAGAAGACGACAATCTCGACAAAAGTACCTCTAACCAATCTAAAATTAAAATATTATCAGACGTACAAGTTAAACCTCCTGAGGAACCATCAGGAAATGACAGTTTTCAATCAACCCAGCATACGACAGCTAACGAAACTACCAATGACGGAATAAAAATACTCGATGAAATAATAAATAACAAAATTAATCAAATCCTAGTTTTTGGCCAAATTTATCATAAACTAACTATCAAACAAGAGAATTACGAAAACCATAAAATTATTACTGTCGAAATTCCTTCAGAAAATAACGAAGAATTAATTCTTGAATTTTTAAAAGATTACACTATTCATAATAAAACCTATTGCATGTATTTTCACACTGATAAGCTATACAAATATTTCAATGAATTATATTTAAAACACTTCTCAGAAAAAGGTTCAAAACTAATTAAATGTACTAAATTAGTTAACTGATAAAGAAGACCAAATTTTACTCATAAAAAATCACCATGAAAGCAGGACAAATCATAGGGGAATTTCCGAGACTATAAAACGACTAAAGAAAAATTAATATTGGATAGGAATCAAAGATTCTGTTAAAAATTTTATTAATTCATGTGATATTTGTCAAAAAACTAAATACGCTAGGAAAAATCCTTATTCACCTCTAATGATAACAGAAACGGCATCAAAACCATTTCAAATTATATATGTCGACTTATTCTTTTTTGATAAAAAAATATATTTGACTATTGTTGATTCTTTTACTAAATTCGCACAGGCTCACGAAGTAATAGGTAAAACCGCGATTCACATAAGTAACGGTCTAATTAAATATTTCGCATCTTTTGGTGTTCCAGAAAAATTAATTATAGACAATGGAACAGAATTTAATAATGAAGTTATACAGGAAATTTTAAAATTACATAAAATTAAAATACATTTCACAACAGATACACCATGAAAGTAACGCTATTGTGGAACGATTTCATTCATCAATAATAGAACACCTAAGAATACTTAAATCAATGTACTAAAATAATATCGAAAATATTATGAACTATGCTATATTAGGATATAATAGTAGTATTCATAGTGCTACAAATTTTACGCCATTCGAATTAACCTTTGGTCATACACATTCAAGAAATCCAAATGAAATATTTGTGCCTGATACATTTTATTCAGATTATGCCCAAAAATCATAAACTAAATTTGGAATATGTTTATAAAAATGTTAAAGAAAAACTTGAATCAAAAAAGGAAAAGTTAGTTTCTAAACTCAATACCCAAGGAGATTCAAACGAAGAATTCCAAGTAGGCTTAACTCTTTACAAACAAAATTCTCAATATAGAAATAAAAAAGACAATAAATTTTTAGGTCCTTATACATTAAAAAAATTATTAGATAAAAATAAAGCCAAAATTACTAATCAACAGAACAATAAACCAGAAATAATTCACATTAAAGAACTTAAAAAACCTTTCGTTACAAGTTCCTCGCAACCAAACTGCAAACTGACTCAACCAACATTCCATAATATTACCGACAATCCTGGACTTTTAACTCTTAAATTAGGAAAGACTCAAAACATAATTGACTACTGGTCATTTGTAAGAATTTTCGACATTTCCAAAGTAATAGACGAATTTAAGTCACTACAAGCCAAATTTTCCGACCTACAAACGATAACAAAAAATAAACTTATAAACCAGACCAAGCCAGATTCTGAGGACATCTTTGTTACATTTCAAATAGTAACCATATTAGAAAATAAAATTATTACCCAAATTAATCAATTAAACCCATCACTTGAACAAACCCATAGAGAAAAACTTAAACTTCTTAATGGTTTAGGTACAATAATTAAATCAATATCTGAAAATTTAGATCAAAACGACGCCGAAAAATATGACAAAGCCATAGAATATCTTTCGAAAAATCAAAATAAGATGAAATCTTTAATTAATGAAGAAATCACGTTAGTTGAAAATTCTTTAAACATATTTAATAAAAGTAGTTAAGTCTTAGCTCACAATCAACTAAAATTAAAATCTCAAATAAACAAAATAGAACACATTTTAGAAACCGCTCAAATCCAAAATAAACAAACTTTTGAAAGTGTCTATATTCAAGAAGTCACAAATCAAATATCAATTTTATATCAAAATATCTACGATTTACTAGAAAAAATTGAAACTCCTATCACATTTTCCAAAATAAATGTTTTCCATAATTCGATAATAGATCCTAAAGATTTGATCAACCATATTAAATTAATCAATAACAAATTTATTAAACAACAAATTACCATTACCAATTCTAAACAATATACTTAAATTCGAAAAAATAATGCAAATTAAAAGTTTTAGTAAAAACAATAAAATTATTTTTATCATAGAAATCCCAATTGTGGAGAGAGAAAATTACGATTTATATCAACTTTTCCCTTTACCTACTCCTAAAAGCAACCTTTTCCAAATGATTATTCAAAACTTAAATTTGAATTTTTTTCTTCTGATTTGGAGGGTTTCCCACCTCTATTAGATACAATAATAATAATTGTCATTTCGAATTTGCAGCACATTAATTTGCTTTTAATAAAGCCACTTTCTTAAATAGGTACATCATTTGACATTACGATTCGTTGAATGTAAATCGAAAATATAAGGTTTAAAACATAAATGTTAAATTAGTTTAAAATTAATATAATATTAATTATACTTATTTTCTTACCAGATAACAAATTTTCTAAACTAGAAGGCCGTTCTTACTCTTAACCTCTTTCATCTTTTCTTCTTCGAGTCTGGCCTGAATGGCCTTTTACTTTTGAATCTTGTCATCGTGGGAGCGAAGTGAGAAAAAAAATTGATTTATTTTAATTAAAACCTAGTTATAAATAATTAAATTATCCTAGAAGAATTATAAAAATTTATTCTTAGTTTGTCATTTTTATAGTATCCATCATGGACATTTTTTGGACATCCATTGGACTACTGAATTGGTATATTCTTTGGAATAACAGAAAATGGATGTCCAATGGTCATCTAGTGAAAGTAAACGCTCATCTAGAAAATATCCTACGCTGTTTACGAGACATATCAAAGTGTGTCGAATACTTGCCAATATTGGACTGTGTTGAATTTTTCAAAATATAGATATTTAGTCAAATATTTTGTGTGATCAATTTCGTAGGCCCAATTGCATAGTAAATGTTTATGTAGGTTTAACATTTCACTTTGCTAAATATTACGTAGGTCCATTAATTGCATTTCTTTGAATACCAATATTTCCTTTATGTCTCCAATGCGCAGCCATGCTCTACAAAATGGACGACGTTATTTTAAAAAAATTACTTTATTGCAAGATAAATCTACTTGGATACTATCCTATCGTTATTTTATTATTATGTTTTTATTTTATATAACTATACAGGGTGTTTCATAAAACATGTGACATCACTCCTGGTATGATTCCTTACCCAAAAATAAGACAAATAGTTCCTATCAACATGGGTCCGCAGATGCTTTGCTTCAAAACTACAAAAGCTTTTTCAAAATATTTCCGATAAGGTTTTAATGAATAGAATGGAATTTTAGTTGTGCAATGTACCCAAAAAATCAAAGATTTTAGAAATAAAAAGATATAAACAGGTTTACTATAGACGCCTGTGCAAACGAGCGCTTAAAAACAAAAAAATATGAACGTCACTGACTTTTTCACTTTTTGATAGTATAATTAGTTAGGTATTTAAATAACTGTCATAAAAAGCACAGTTTAATTTTGACTTCTTTTAGGAGCTACAATTTTATCAAACTCTATTATCAAGCTAAAAATAAACCCATAAAAAATCTAGCATGCTAGTGTCATCTTTATTGATACTGTTGAATATTTTCCAAATTTTATACTGATTGTAAAATTAAAAGACCCTGCTATTAGAAACAAAGCATCTGCGGACCCATGTCGTCTGTCTGTTGGCGCGATATTTTAAAAACGGCGTTATAAAATACCTAACTTTTAAAGTTTGTATGCAAATAAGGTTCCTTTCTGTCTCAAAAGCAGTTTCAGTTATACAGGGCCATTCTATATGGGCGGAACACTTGATTTATGGCTTAACTATGACTTGTACGATAATTTGATTTAAATAAAAGTTTTTGTACATTTTATGTACTATTTATTGACGTTTACAGATTTCCCGCATACGTAATGGTTTTCAAGATATGACGTCATCGGGCAATATTTTAAATGGATCACCATGTATTTATATTTTTTTCGAGTTCGTATGATCTTCTCATTTCATCAATGGCACATTAAGTGGGTCCCAGACTTACGGTCTTATCAATAACAATTAAATTAGATTATACTTTAATAAGACACATTTTAAATATTTTAAATGGATCACCCTGTATTTTTGTATTTGTTTTCGGTTTCCTGGTAAAATCATGATCTATTAACAAAAAATCTTAACGTCAAATCACACTAAATACAAATATCTTTAGTGTACAGATTAAGTATTTGATTATTATTACTAAAAAGGAAATAAGTGAATGTAAAAGAATTACAATGTTGATGATGGTTGGTTTTGGAGATAGAAAGAGAGGTTTACAAGAAGCTGCCGATTTGTTTAATGCCATATTTCCTGACAGAATGTCTCTAATTTCTAAGTCGGCAGTGTATCGAAATTTACGCCAGTTTAACGAAACAGGTAGTGTCAAAAATATTCCTGGTAGTGGACAAGGACAGCTACAAATGAGGAGAAATCACTTGATGTACTTCTAAATGTTCATGAAGAACCTAAAACTTCCATAGCAAAACTTGCATTAAATAATGATATAAGCCAGAGTTCTGTAAAAAGGATACTGATAAAAAAATCATTTTCATTCGTATAAAGTTTAATTACATCAAGAATTAAATGAAGATGATCCTGATCGACGAATGCAGTTTTGCCAAGAAATGATGGATCGAATTAATGTTAACAATATTATGAATAATATTGTGTTTTCCGACGAATCAACGTTTTGTCTTAACGGATTTGTCAATCGGCATAATTGCCGGTATTGGTCTGATCAGAATCCACACTGGATGATAGAAGGTCACACACAATATCCACAAAAGCTAAACGTTTGGGCTGTTATAGTTGGAGGAAGAATAATTTGACCTTTTTTTCTGAGACAAACTTTAAATGGTAATCGCTATTTACAACTTCTGTGAGAACAAATAGTTCCAGAATTAATCCGTATATTTCCCAATCGTGCTTATCATTTACAATTGTCAGAGGAAATATGGTTCCAGTAAGATGGCTCCCCACCTCATTTCAATGTTAGGGTTAGGAAATATCTCAACACAATATTTCCGCAGAGATGGATAGGTCGAAGAGGATATATATTGAGTGGCCGGCAAGGTCACTGGAGTTTTTCTTTCGGGTCACCTAAAATGTGTAGTTTATAAGGATCTACCTTAATCTCGGGAAGAACTGGAAGATCGAATCAGAGTGACCACTCAAGAAATAATTCCTAAATCTATTCAAAACAGTTTAAGATCATTTGTTGATAGATTAGGATATTGCCAGGCAGCCTAGGGATTTCAGTTTGAACATCTACTTTAAATAAATGTGTCTTATTAAAGTATAATCTAATTTAATTGCTGTTATAAGACTTTAAATAAATGTGTCTTATTAAAGTATAATCTAATTTAATTGTTATTATATCTGGGACCCACTTATTGTACCATTGATAAATTCAGACAGATCATACGAACTCGAAAAAAAATATAAATACAGGGTGATCCATTTAAAATATTGCCCGATGACGTCATATCTTGAAAACCATTACGTATACGGGAAATCTGTAAACGTCAATAAATAGTACATAAAATGTACAAAAACTTTTATCTAATTCAAATTATCGTACGTCATACTTAAGCCATAAATTAAGTGTTCCGCCCATATAGAATGACCCTGTATATATGGTGAGCAGTTCTTAAAATTAAAATTATTTTTAAAAGTCGGTAGATTTTGACTGAAATTAGTATCTGAGAATTTTAGAAGTCAAAGATAACAAATCATAAATAAGTTTTTAAATATTAAAAATGGCTGTAAAAGGAATCGTATTTATTCAAAAAAGGTCTTCCTCGAATGACTATTGTACCATATCGGTGAACGTGACGAATAATACCGAGTGGAATCGAAGTGAGAATTTATGTGAGATCAAGAGAAAGATCGATGGAGAGAGAAATGTGAAAAAAAGGTTCTAAATTGGTGGGTTTAATTTTAAGTTATAATAAAGTGCTTAGAAGTTCCCTGTTTTTACAATTTCTATATCGATGGAAGTTCTGGGTAAAATACTGCCAGTCATTATCAGTTTATTATATTTTTTCTCATTCTAATTATTATAGTTGTATATTTATCAGGAAAGTACGCAATTAATTTTAAAGTGTGACAGCAGTATGTCAGCAGCGTTTTCGACGTATGTATACATTGCGTTCGGTCTGCCAAGTTCCTTTAACTCCTTTAACATTTTCAACTCCAAACGACCCTTTTATCGTTCGGTTTAGTTAGATTAGTGACAGTTTAACACGCTTAAATGTCATTTAAAAGCACCCTAAAATTTGTCCCGCTCCAGTCCCTGACTATCCGAACTCGCCTACTGATGCTTTCTAAAACGCATGTTCGCTTCCCAGATAAATATAGGTACTCGCAAAAACCATCCCCATTTAAATAAGTAGCTGTCTCCTTCTCTCAAATGCAGCAGCCAATGTTACAGCTGTGTCTACATAAGAATAAAGACAGTCAGAATGATTGCAATAAAAAAGGGCATAAATATGAATAAATGGACTAGTCTAGTAGTTTTGCGTCGTTGTATGGATACAAAAAAAAATATTTAATAGGTATCCAGTTCATTTAAAATATATTTTTCTACGTTCATGCAAAAAACAAAACTTTATTGAACTATATTTAGTGAAAAAACTGGTTCTTTATTGTACTAGTGCAATAAAAAATTTACTACACTCAACTGTCACTTTATTACAGCATTTTATGATCATGACAAACATTATTTTGCTTATCTTTAAATGACATTTTTTATACATTGTATTTGTTTTATGTGAATAAACAACATTATAAATATTCAAACCGACGCCAAATATTTAGTCCATTTTCATTTTCAGATTGTTTTACGTTTTAAACAATATTAATATTGAAAATTTTATGACAACAATTTTCAGCCAATAAAATGCAATCATTTCAGAAGGTTGACATGACAACCTTCGTATTTATTCGGAAATTGCCCTACCTAGCTGTAAGATTAATAAGTGGAAATTTACCTGCCTTGACAGCTGTCATAAAAATCAGTAGGGTAGAATAATTTCGAATTACTATTTATTTTAACATAAATATAAAAATCAGTAGGGTAGAATAATTTAGAATTACTATTTATTTTAACATCAATATATCATTATACATATGTTTAAATACAGGCTATAATGTTTTATTTTTAACAATATCGTTAATAATTCCTAAATAAGTACGAAATTCTTTTTCCACTTCTTTCTTGGGCAATGGCGAGTAAAGCAAGGAACTATTGGATTTTTTGACTAAATGCCTGTGTTTTATAAAATAAAAGTAGTATTTCGATACAATTTTGTTTTTTTCCATGCTGGATTTATGATTGAAATATGGTATTATTTCACGAAGAACATTGCTCATTTCCTTGAATAGATCTTCTTATTCAGCATTGAGACCAGAATTGTTGACCAAATACGCTAGAAATTTTAAATTTTTATGAAAAACTTTAATGTGGTCAGATTCTATGCAAAACGAACAAATTTTGTATTTATTGCAACTCATTTTACTATTAAAATATTATAAATATTTTTTCTATGAACTCTTACAAAAAGACATCTTTCGCCACAGGATACTTTCAGCGAAAACTTGATTTCCGTCACTAGTGAGAAAAAATCCCATAACGTTTACTTTCGTCTCTAGTGACGAAAGTAAGTTGTTACATATTTTCATATATCAGTCGCCTCTTATAATATTTTGGCAGCTTATAATTATTAATAATGAAATAAAAAGATGCTCATTAAATTCTATATGCGTTTTTACCTAAACTTTAATCAAAAAAAAGTCAAATCAGGCATAGTCGTTGTCAGTGTCAATTTGGTTTTCTCTTCGTAATTTTTTGAATTTCGTTTAGTTTTTAATAGTTTTGTGTTTGATTTCATTTATATAAGTGTAGTTTATTAGTGGAAAAATCATTCCTTAGGGGTTTTCATGGCAGTTTTTAGCGGGGGTGTGTCCCCCGACAAATTTTTAAGTGACAGCGATGTCGATATGAATATCTAGGACAGTCTAAATAACCACCCAGAATTCTCGTCAAAGCAAATGCAGCCGAACCCGATAAGTACCCCTAATTCATTTAATGATTTAGTTATTAATAGTCAATCATCAATTCAAAGTCAAAAGACAGATGGTAAATTTGAGATGTTAGTTGCCGATCAAAAAAAAATAGACCTATTTATAATTACGATAAAATGGATTTAGGGACATTTTACATTTACATAGAGAATGAGGATAGTAATTTTAGTGGAAAATTAAATGCAGTGAAAATAGGTGAAATATTATTTACCTTACACCCCGAAATAGACAATAAAATATAAAAAATTGATTCGGTTGGACGTAATCGAGTTAGAGTCGCTTTTAAAGATTTCAACAGTGCCAATATTTTAGTAAATTCTAAATTAATTATTAAGAAAAATTTAATTGCTTATATCCCGAAATTTCAACTTTTTAGAATAGGGGTAATAAGGGACATAGATATAGATATTTCAGAAGAATATCTTAAACGCAAAATTAAACTTCCATTGTAAATTTACTGTAGATTATGTTAAAAGAATAATGAAAAAAGTAAAATTAAATGATAATAATTTTGAATTAAAACTAACTAAATCAATTATAGTATCGTTTAAAAGTCAAAATTTACCTAAGTACGTTGAAATTAATCATGTATTACATGAAGTTCAAAAGTATGAACAAAAAGTAATAATGTGCTATAATTATTATAGATATGGTCATATGAGTAAACAGTGTAAAAGTAATCCCAGATGTCTTAAATGTCTTGAATCACATTCTACAGACCAATGTTCTAAATTAGAAATTATTAGAAAATGTTTTGCATGTGAAGGTGAACACTTCACAAATGATTGGGAACATTGTCCAGAATTTAATCGCCAAAAAAAAGATTAAAAATTATATGTCTGAATCAACTTTATCTTTTAAAGAAAGTAGCTTGCACTTCCCTAAGATAACTTACGCTTCTATTACATCTAATAATTCTTCATCGATTCAATCCCAACCATCCACTAATAAACCATCTCCTCTATCACCGCCTATTATACAACCGACGATGACCTCTTTGCGGCCTAAACCCTTCGCTTTTCCTTCAACATCAAACACTTATACAATAACAAAGTCACCTAAACCCAAACGAATCCATCCATCTTCTCCAGACTCATTATCAATAGAGCATAATAAAATTATCAAAATGAGCACTCTTCCTTCTTGCATCTCCCTCGTATCAGTCTGTTCTTAATTTGGAAAAATCAAATGATTTAAATGATGTACCTAAGGAATTATTTGAAATAATCTCACAAGTGATTCTAAATATTATTACCAATTTAAAACAAAATAAAAATTTCGAAATGCCAGAAAAATCTATTTTAGCGAATCTAATAAATTTTATTTTGAGTTCTCTCTTATATAATAATGAATAGCTTGGTTATATGTCAATGGAATTGTAAATCGGCTAACTCTAATAGAGATAACCTTTGTCGTCTACTAAACGAATACAAAATTCAAATCGCTTTTTTATCAGAAACTAGATTCAAACCAGAAAGATATATTAATTTTCCGGGATTTAATATTGTTAGAGACGATCGCCAATCTGAAAATACTGGTGGTGGTTCAGCAATTTTGATAAATTCAAATTTTTATTACGAAGAATGTCAGATGATTGTTGACTTACCTAATGTTAATAAGGTTGGAATCAAAATTAAATTTAAATCTCAAACTATAACATTTGTTTCAATTTATGTTCCTCCAGGAGCCAAAATAACATTATGTCAGTGGAATAACTTTATAAAATCTTTAAAGAAGCCTTTTATCATTGGTGGAGATTTTAACGCTCATCACATTGCTTAGGGAGTAGATAATCAAACAGATCTGAAAGGAAAGATTCTGATGGACTGTTTGGACAATAACTATATTGCCAAATCTGCAATTGATCTGACTATTTGTACTCCTGACCTTAGCCATTTGATTAGCTGGAATACTTTTAAAGGCCTATTCAGCTCTGATCATGTACCAATATTAATAGAGTTAAATGATCAACCATCTCTATTTACTAATCCCTTTTCTAAGAAATGGAACTTAAAGAAAGCTGATTGGAGACTATATGAACAAATGTCAGAAGAAATTTTTCTTCAAAATAATGCTCCATTATCCTATGAAATGTTCTTACATAATATTAATACTATTGCTTCTAATTCCATACCCAAGTACAAAAATAAAAAAGCGTCATCCAAAGGAAAAGAATGGTGGAACACAAAATGCGATGAAGTAGTAACAAGACGTCAAAGTTTTCACTTCTTCCAAGACAACCCAAATCAAGAAAACTTATTTAAATTTAAGAAAGATGACGCTATTGCCAAAAAGGTAATAAAAGAGTCTAAAAGAGATAGTTGGAGAAAATACGTTAGCTCTTTAAATAGATCTGTGCCCATTAAATAAGTATGGTGCAAAGTCAATACACTAAAAAATAGAAAAAGTGAAAATAAACTCCCTACAATACTCTCAGAATATTACTCCTTCTTCCGCCAATTTAGAAATACCTTACCAATTATCAATGTCCCCTTTTAATAATTATCCTGAAGGTGTTCGTTATCTTCTTAAACCTTTTTCAGATGTTGAACTCCATTTCGCTTTAAAAAAGAACACTAATACTTCTCCAGGAGTCGATGATATCCACTACCCAATGTTGACTAACTTGTCAACTGCTGGTAAAGCTGCTTTGTTAGCCATATATAATAATATATGGCGTGGTAGGGCAGAGATGCCCAGTGATTGGCATGTTTATATTATCCTATCTATTTTGAAACCAGGAAAATCTTCAAAAAACTGGGACTCTTATCGTCCAATAGGTCTTGCTTCATGCATACTTAAAACATATGAGAGACTTATTAAGACTCGTATGGAATTCTGACTAGAAAAAAACAATAAATGATCAAAAACTCAATTTGGTTTTAGAAAAGGAAAATCTACTCAAGAGAGTCTTGGACATTTATTAGCAGACGTTTACAATGCCCTCACATTTCGTAAATCAGTTAGTGCTTTATTTTTAGACATAAAGGGAGCATATGATAGCGTAAATCTATATATTCTCTCTAAAAAGATGTCCGAAATGGGTATTCCAGCTACTATTATACATAATATAATTAGTTTATACGTTAATAGAGAAGTATACATAAGGTATGTGCAGTGAATATGCCCATATTAAGCAGAATCCTTGATAAAAATTAGAAACGACAAACCTTTCAATTCGATTTTTTATAGAAAGCGTACCTTTAAACTCAAAGAAGTAATGTTTGGACAGAAATCGATGATTTTTTCTTTGAAATTTTTTTTATATCGTTTTTTTTAAAAACGCGTCATACTGGGCGTATTACTAACCCTGTCGTTAATATGCCCATAGGGTGATCCTAATATGCCCATGTCATGTTCCTAATATACCCATTATTTTATTTTAACAAAAGCATACAACCTTCGTCGGTTAAGTATATTTTTTCGGAAAAACAATGCATAAGGATAACAAACTAATAAACAAACCCAAAATTAAAATATTTCTGAAAAACTAAACATTACTTTACACTGGTAAGTAGACAGTAAAATTTCTGACAACCTTAGCCACAGTCTGAACAAACAAAAACTGTCTTATCACCTTTGGTGAGCCCGACGCACTCTTTGTGAAAGTAAACTAAACACATCGAGCACAATCGCATATCTTTTTTTATGTCTTCTTGACAAGCTTTGCAGTACCACGATTCTTTGGGTTTTATTTTTTCTCCTTTATCTTCGTCTTCTAAAACGATTTTTTTTTCTTTGGTAAGTTTTTTTGTGGTTTTGGTGGGAAAAACTGCCTTTTTCACAATAAGCGCTTTGCTGTTAATAGCTTTTTTCTTTCTAGTTGTTTTTGGGACATCTTTATATGGTGTCTACAACATTTCAGTAAAACTCACGTTTAAAACCTTTTCTTCTGCATCGTTTCTTGTCTTTGTGTTATTTCTTTCCTCTTTAGGCGGGTCCTTTGATTTTTGGCCCTCATCTTCTCTCTGGATGTTTTTGATTGACTTCTGGTTTTCTGCGTCCATTTTTAAATTCTTTAACGCCCTTCGTTCTCTGATGTTCGGCTTTTTAGCCTCTTCGTCATCCAATGTTGCCGATTCGTCATCAAGTTTTGCCTCGTCTTCCGAAGAGAACGTTTCTGTTAAGGTCTCGCTGTATAAAGACATATTATCATCTGTTGATGAGGAGCTACTTGATGACGACCGTTTTCTCTTACTCTGGCGTTTTTGTCCAAAATATTCAGGATAATTGGAGATCTTTGACGGAGGAGTTTTTTCGATGGTGCTTCGGTCATTCCTTTGTTGACATTCAGAGGGTCCAGGTTGGGGTGTGGTTTCCCTTCTAAGCTCTTGTCTTTCTTCTAGTCTGTTAATTACTTCCATGTTATTATCTCGTTCCGTTAAAATGCTAGGAGCAAAAGCTACTTCGGGAATAGCATCTGGATTTTACGGATAGATACCCGTAGCAGAGAAACCTGATGTTATATTTTGGGCTGTTACTGACTTGTCCCAAACGATAGAGAAGAGCTCCCAAAACCTTTGTTTGGTTATAGCTCGGTCTTTGTGGCGAGTCCAGTATAAAAGTACCTGTTCATCCCAATGATGTTCGAAAGATTTAAATACAGCCTTGTCCATTGGCTGCAGTTCATGTGTCGTATTGCTTGGGAGACATAAAAGGGTGATGCCATAAGAGTCTGCAGTTTCAACAATAGAAGGATCTAAATGTCAAGATGCGCCATCAAAGATTAAAAGGCAGTTGCCTGGAAGTTTATATTTGCTAAAGTGCTTTAGCCATTCGTTAAATGATTCAATTGTCATGCTTGCTTTCTTCGTCATGAGGACTAGAGTTCCGGGTGGCAAGTTGTCACTCCATTCGCTTTTCATCCTTATGCCTTTGAATAAAATGGCTGGGGGAATTCTTCCTCCACTGGCGTTACCTCAAGCAACGATAGTAACATTTTCCGCGTGTTCTGGTGCCACTAGGTGAACCCTTTTTATGCCCTTTTTAGCTAGAATAGTCTGCTGATGATGTAATGTTAACCTGCACCCCTTTTCATCCATATTATAAATTCTTTCAGGTTTATCCATTAAGTCCAGTTCGAGAAGCACTGTTTTAAGCTTGTCAAAGTAATCGGAAACAATATATTTGTTGAGCTTTTGTGCTCTCGCCGGGTTCATGTTCTGGGCCCGTCTAGGAGAAATCTCTGGGTGTCTATTTAAAAATGCTTTTAACCAGTGACGGCCAGCTAGACGCTTTTCTTGTGAGAACATGTTAGGTAAACCGTTTTGCTCACAATAATGATACACAGATCTTCGAAGCATTCGTTTTGTAAGTGGGTAACCCACCTGCGCCAGCCTGATAATTCGGGCCGCTAATTCTGTTTTTTGGTCTTTATTCAGAACACTTTTTCTACCAAGTGGCTGTTTTACGTTAGCCTTTTTGTCAATATAACGCTTAAGAGTCCTTCGCGGTATTTTATATTGCTTAGATGCTGAGTTTTTCGACTCTCCGTTTTCTACCGCTCTAAGGGCGCGTTTAAGGTCTTCCTCCGTCCACTGAGACCGAATTCCTTTTGTTTTATAAGGTGACATCTGTAAAACAAAAATTTAAACTAATAATAAACGTTCCACTACGAACCGAAGGTAATATGCCCATATGGGCATATTTGCTTCCGATGACGATGGGCGTATTAGCAACAGAGAAAGGTTATGTATTTTTTTAGGTTTTGAAGGTTAATTTCAAAGTATTTTTATTAAAATTATATACTAAGAAAATGGTAAATAGACGTACTTTAAAATGCTTTACTTACAATTTTTGTAAACAAACACACATAAAGTTTACACTCTTTTTAAACACGTGTTATTGTTATACTCGACAGCGCTCAAAACGGGTGATTCATTTTCAGCCACTGGGCAAAGACTAGCAGAGACTGATTTGACTTGTACCGCTGTAAGTGCAAAATCTTAACGCGTTGGTCGCCCTCTATTAGCATATAAGCTAAACTTTTTAAAATGGCAGCGGGTGTGCATATTACCTGCATGGGCATATTCACCGCACCTACCTTAAGAATAAATGGGGATAAAACTAACTCTCGTTACACATCATTAGGACTTCCGCAAGGCAGTATTTTAAGTCCTCTTTGTATATATTATATACTGCAGATTTAGAAGAACAATTTCCAGAGCACATAAGAATTTTACAGTACGTCGACGATATTGCAATTTACGTGGAAAATAAATCGATAGATAAATGTAATGAACTCCTCAAAGAAGCATTTATTGTCACAATAAATTGGGCTAGAAATAATAATTTTGCTATTTCGGAAAATAAATCGTCAGTCGTTACATTCACTAGAAAACGTTTTAATCCTTCTAATTATGTACAGTTTGAAAACAGTATCTTCCCTTATAAAACTTCAGTTAAATTTCTTGGTTTATATTTGGATTACAAATTGAACTGGAAAGTACACATAAATTACATTTTACGAAGGACTGAAAATGCTATGAATATTCTCAAGACTGTAAACGTAAGTGATTGGGGAGCAGATCCAAATATCTCTTTATTATTATTTAAAAATCTAATTAGATCTATCTTGGATTATGGATCAATATTCTATGACTCTGCATCAAATTCCACAATTCAAAAAATTGAACGAATAAAAAATAAAGCTTTAAGACTATGCATTGGTTATCTGCCTAGCACACCTATCAAGGTTATGGAAGCGGAACTTTGTGAGCCCTCATTAATTTTATGCAGACAATTTTTAGAAATTAAATTTATAGTTCTTTTAGTTGTAAGTGGTAAAACATTGCTAAATAAAATTGTACAATTAACTACCAGCTGCTTAACACATCAATATTGGAAAAAGAAAAAATTGCCATTATTTGTAGAAAGTTTTCTTGATTATTCAAATATATTTACCGGAATTAATCCAAAAGAACACATGCCCTATTTAAAGTTAAATTACGAAGACTATTTAGTACCGTTCAGTTGTCATTTCAGTAAGATTCAAGCAACTGACGCCCTGACAAAAATTGATCATTTATTATATGTTGAAAATTACTGGAAAAATTACCAAAAGCTATACACAGATGGTTCAAAAAAAGACGGAAAAGTTGCCTATGCTATATATTATCCACAAAAAGCTATTAGATTTCAAAATAGATTACCCAATTTAATGACAATTTATACAGCAGAACTTATAGCAGTTGAAGAGGCTTTCAAAATATGTATAGAACAAAAAGAAATAGATTATATAATTTTTACGGACTGCAAAAGCATTGTTCAAAAATTAAGAGATATTACAATTAACAACGAAATAAATTATATTATCTATGAAATTATTGCTCTAAATAATGAGGCAAGAAAAAAGGGAAAAAATATAACGTTATATATAAATTCATATCAAGTCCCAAGAGGCGATTTAAATTGCTGCATTAAATTATTTGAAATAAGTAAGTGGCAAGACAATTATAACTGTTCAGACAAAGGTCAATTTTTTAAAAACATTCAAAGCAAGATACCCTCCATACCATGGTTTAGCAAATTCAGCAACAGAAGTTTTATTAGAACGACTTGTAGAATTAGAAGTAATCATTGCCTGACTCCAAATTATAAAAGAAGAATGGGATTGGTAGACAATGATGAATGCATCTGCGGCGAGGTAGCCGATTTACAACATTTACTTTTAGAATGTATTTTAAATGATATTCACATATCCAATCTATATACCAAACTTATTCAACATAATGTCCAACTACCTATTAATTTGTCACACCTTCTCGCCCTCAAGAATTTCGATGTATACAAAATTATTTATAATCATGTAAACTCCTTAAATTTAAAGCTCTGACGAAAATAATTAAAATATGTACAAAAATAAAAAATAATATAACAAAACTAAATAAAAAAAAAACAAAATAAAAACAAAATAAAAACAAAAAAAAACAAATTAAAAAAAAAGGGAAAAACAAAAAAAAAAAACAGAAACAAAAACAAAAACAAGTAAAAAACAAAAACAGACGAAAAAATCAAAAACAAGCAAAAACATGAGCTAGAAAAAACCTATTATAGGATTTACTTCTTAATAATATATTTCGAGAAATTTGTATTTTTCAAATAAAATGTGAACTGTGAAATATTGTAAGGATAGAACTTAAAATTGAATTAACACAAAATAAACTTTATTAAAATTAATTAAAGATTGACTGGCCAGTTGGTTTTGAAACCAGTGCCAAACAGAAATACATACACACACACACCTAAACTTTAATGAATTAAAGATAAAATAAAAATGTATAAAAATAGTGCAAATTAAACCAATCTACATCTAGTTTCCTGGTTTTCATTTGTTTATTTGAAGTTTTATCACTTTTGAGAACTGTCAGTTTCAGTTCGTCCTAAATTTAACATTTAACATTTTCATGATGTCTGAGTCAGAAAGCGATTGTACTCCCCCAGAAATTATTTTTAAAGCTGAAGAAACATCTTCAGATTTATTACCGGCCAAATCAAAAAAGAGATATGAAGAAATTTATATCAAATTTTTGGACTGGAGAGAAAAAAATAAAGTGAAATCATTTTCGGAAACTGTACTACTAGCATACTTTGGAAAAATATGTTCAAATTTTAAACCGTCGACGTTATGGTCCATTTATTCGATGCTAAGAACTACACTCTCTGTTAAAAATGATGTCGATATTAGTAAATATCCAAAGTTACGTTCGCTTTTGAAAAGAAAATCTGATGGTTTTAAAAGCCAAAAATCCAAAATTTTTTCGCCTGAAGACATAAAGACTTTCCTAAAGAATGCACCTGACTATAAATATTTAATAACAAAGGTAACGGAATTATTATTTTTATTTTAACAAATACTTAATACATAACTACTAATATTTGTAGATAGCATTAGTTTTTGGATTATCTGGCGCTTGTCGTTGCCACGAACTAAAAGATTTAACAATAAGCGATGTAAAGGATACTGAAAGTATTCTGTTAGTTAAAATCCGTAATACAAAAACAAAAGTTCCGCGTTCTTTTCATATTTCTGGACCCTTTTATGATATTTCTAAAAAATATATGAGCCTAGGTCCCGCAAACATGGATCAAATTAATTCAAGATTCTTTATTAACTATCAGAATGGAAAGTGTAGCAGACAGGTTGTTGGAATTAATAAAATCAGTAAATTTCCTAACGAAATTGCTTAGTTTTTAACGCTTCCGAATCCTCAAGATTACACGAACAGTAAAAACCAAATACAAAATTTTACAATCTGTACAAAATAAGGAAACTACTAGTTCATCCGATTATGGCGCATCATCATCTGAAATGACATTTAACAGTAGAACAAATATGTCGGCATCTACCTCAATAAATAAAAAGCTTGAATGTGATACCCCCATAATTTTGAACAATTGTTCAAATATAACAATAAATCAATATTTAAATAATAAATAATATTTCTGAAATATTTAATTGTTGGTTAATTTTTTGTTATTCCTAACACAAAATAAAGTATTTGCTAACGTTTGTTTTTTTTTTCATTTTGGTAGGTACCTACATGACATAATAGAGTTCGTAGAAAAAGTATAGTGTTTTACTCGTCGAAAATCATTTTTCGTCACTCGTGAAACAATATACTATTTTACACTTCGTTCTCTTTTACAAATTTTTAGGATAACCAAACGTCAAAAATACAACTAGAATTTGTCATTCCACAGCCAACTTTAATTGGGTCCTGATAAGTAAAATTATCATTTATTTTGAAGGCATTATTATTATTACTTTTCCCTTTGTTATAGTGGATTAAAATTATAGAATATATAAATAATAATGTTTATTTATAACTTGTATTGAAGGCTTGCTTTACTAGAGCACAGCTGGGGAATGTAAAAAATCTGATGTGTCCAACACATGACTTTCCTATCTAGTTATTATAGGCATTTTCCGGTAATTTTGTACAACCTATTGCAGCATCTCTATAAATGTTTAGAGGATAAACTAAATATATACATTTTACACATACATCTACCTCGAAACATTTTTTTATAGATATTCATTGAAAACGAAAATACAGAAAAATTTAAATTTAGCACTTTTCCATTACGGTCCATTTTAGAAAAATCATGTATAAACAAAAATTATAGAAATCGATATCGCAAACAACTTTTAGTTCAACAATTTTCATAAAAATCAGAATTTTGCACATTTTGTCAAATTTCTCGAATACGGACCATTTCAGGAAATTTTGACATAAAGCAAAAATTATAGATAAAAATATTAGAAGTAACTTTTATTTGAACAATTTTCTTCTCCAAACATAAATAACAGATATATTCCATAAAATATAAAAACGGCCTCCCATAAAGTACCCCCCAGATGTTCCGACTTTGTTCAAAATCTAATCATTTCACGTCAGGCCGAAATAAACCTTAAGTTTAAAATTTAATGTTTTTTCCTTTATCCGTTTTTGAGTTTTCTTCAAATTTCGAAATTTACACATTTTCTCAAATATCTCGAATACGGTCCATTTTAGAGAAATTATGTATAGGACAAAAATTATAGAGAATTATATTACAAACAACTTTTATTTGAACAATTTTTATAAAAAATTATGTTTTTTACATTTTATCAAATTTCTCGAATACGGACCATTTTAGGAAAATTTTGCATAAAACAAAAATTATAGATAATTATATTAGAAGTAACTTCTATTTAAAGAATTTTCTTCTCCAAACGTAAATAACAGATATATTCCATAAAATATAAAAATGACCACCCATAAAGTACCCCCCCAGATGTTCCGACACTTTCCAAAATCTAATCAGCTCATTCGAAGCTAAAACAAAGCTTAAGTTTAAAATTTGGTGTTTTTATGTGTATCGGTTCATGAGTTATGCGTTATACAGACACACACACACACACACACACACACACACACACACACACACACACACACACACACACACACACACACACACACACACACACACACACACACACACACACACACACACACACACACACACACACACACACACACAGACATCACCGCGAAAATAGTCAAAACGGATTCAGGGGACCTCAAAACGTAAAAATCCGTCGAAAACGCGAGGTCGAAAAAAATCATGATTCCTATACTTTCCTTATATCTGTATACAGATAGGAAAGTAAAAAATGCAATTAAAAGTGTGTTTCGGATTCATCAAAATATTGTATCTCGATAGATATAGGCCCACAAATTTTCCCTTTTCTCTAGTACTTTGTAATTGTGTGATATTGATGAAATATTATCTACCTTATTTAGGTATATATACCACAACTTACTGGAGCATAGGGATATTAAAATATGTGACATCAAATCTGCGATTGTAATTCTTAAATAAATATGTTAGGTAAAAATATCATTTATCTTAAAGGCATTAGATTAATTTTTTTAATTATTACTTTTTACTTTCCTATCTGTATACAGATATAAGGAAAGTATAGGAATCATGATTTTTTCGACCTCGAGTTTTCGACGGATTTTTACGTTTTGAGGTCCCCTGAATCCGTTTTGACTATTTTCGCGATGATGTCTGTCTGTCTGTCTGTCTGTCTGTCTGTGTGTGTGTGTGTCTGTGTGTGTGTGTGTGTCTGTATAACGCATAACTCATGAACCGATACACAAAAAAACACCAAATTTTAAACTTAAGCTTTGTTTCAGCGTCCAATGAGCTGATTAGATTTTGGACAGAGTCGGAATATCTGGGGGGGTACTTTATAGGTGGTCATTTTTATATTTTATGGAATATATCTGTTATTTACGTTTGGAGAAGAAAATTCTTCAAATAAAAGTTACTTCTTATATAATTATCTATAATTTTTGTTTTATGCAAAATTTTCCTAAAATGGTCCGTATTCGAGACATTTGACAAAATGTAAAAAAAAATAATTTTTTATAAAAATTGTTCAAATAAAAGTTGTTTGTAATATAATTCTCTATAATTTTTATCCTATAAATAATTTCTCTAAAATGGACCGTATTCGAGATATTTGAGAAAATGTGTAAATTTCGAATTTTGAATAAAACTCAAAAACGGATAAAGGAAAAAACATTAAATTTTAAACTTAAGTTTTATTTCGACCTGAGGTGAACTGATTAGATTTTGGACAGAGTCGGAACATTTGGGGGGGTACTTTATTGGTGGTCATTTTTATATGTTATGGAATATATTCGTTATTTACGTTTAGGGAAGAAAATTCTTTAAATAAAAGTTACTTACAATATTATTATCTATAATTTTTGTTCTATGTCAAATTTTCCTGAAAAAGTCCGTATTCGAGAAATTTGACAAAATGTGCAACATTCTGATTTTTAAGAAAATTGTTAATCTAAAAGTTGTTTGCGATATCGATCTCTATAATTTTTGTTTTTAAATGACTTTTCTAAAATGGACCGTAATGGAAAAAATGGAGGAAAAGTGCTAAATTAAAATTTTTCAGTATTTTCGTTTTCAATGAATATCTATAGAAAAATGTTTCGAGGTAGATGTATGTGGAAAATGTATATATTTAGTTTATCCTCTAAACATTTTTAGAGATGCTGCAATAGGTTAACTAGATAGGAAAGTCATGTGTTGGACACATCAGATTTTTTCTAGTGGTATAAAATTATTGAAAATATAAAGAATAATGTTTATTCAAACTATTATTAAAAGGCTTGCTTTACTAGAGCACAGGTAAAGTAAAAATAATGCAATTAAAATTGCGTGTATGATTTATGTCAATAAAAGTAAGCCCACAATTTTTCGCTTTTCTCTAGTACTATATAAGTGTGTGATATTGATAAAATATGATCTAACTTATTCATGTATATAAACCACATCTTACTAGAGCATAGGGATATTAAAATGTTTGCGATTAATAAATAACTAAGCAGCGCCGGCGTCACGCCACCGAGATAAATTAATTAGCATCCATGTTCAACAGTAGACGTAATTTTTTCCCTTTTCTTTAGTGCTATATAATTGTGTAATATTGCTAGAATAATATATAGCCTTTTCAAGTAAATTAACCACATTTTACTAGAGCATAGGGAAACTAAAACCGCGACTAATGAATGCCACCTATATGAACTTATTAGCTTCCGATAAAAATAGAGTCTCTTTTTACTACTGTAATGATCAGAAAATATGGCATAGTTTCACAAATTTCCTATCCACTTTTTTTAACATCATCGAACTTAACTCTATTACAGAAGCAAAAAGTAAAAACAAATGACATATTATTATTTTTACCTACTTTATTTACCAACACAAATAAGGAACAATAAACTTACAAAAATCATGGTTTGATTTAATATTTCAACTTTGATTTTCATTATTATAATTATTTATATTAAATACACAGTTATTGTAAACAATACTACTAGGTTGTATTGATGTTTGTTGGCTGTGCTGAATGTTAGACGTTATTATTGACGTATTTTGATGGTTGTTTTCCTCTAGATGTTCACTTCTCATGGCTTGAATTATGTTTTGATGATGCTTAACATCCAATTGAAGATACGGTTTTATGGACTGTGGATTACTGTGTCCGGTAACCTTAATAAGCTGTTGTTCCTGTACACCATTTTTTGCCAAGCTTGATACTGCCGTAGCCCTTGCTGAATGATTTGTGACCTTAATATAAAAAAACTTTAAAAAGTACTTCATATCATAGTGATCTTTTACCTTCACAACAGATTCTTTATAGTCTTCGGAGTTCTTCTTCTTCATATTAAATCCCCAATCTTCTAAAATTTCAGCTATCTCCTCGACGGAGGTACCTGCTGTAATTCTGTAATTCTTTTCTTCACAAAATTCTAAAAATTGTTTCCATATTGTTGCCTTCGATTTCTTTGTATTAGGTGGAATTAATATATCTACTACTTTTCTTATTTTTTCTTCACTTTGTGTCCCAAAACGCGACATTTTTTTTATCCGTGACAGATACAAAACACGACTATACACCTGGTTTAAAATTGGTCAGACATAAACCTACTATAATACCTCTAATAAAAAAGAATGTGTTTAACTAGCACGAATTTAATTTTTCTGTCAAAGAGGTACCTTTTTGGAATTTGGATGGTTTTGTCATAAAATTTTATTACCGAATACCCCACGTGCTAAAATTAATTTCAGGAAATTTTTTTCTCGGTTTCACTCATGTTTTTGTTATAATATAATTCTCCATCGTCTTCGACTCGGGAGAATTATCATAACAAAAACATTCGTGACCTTGAAAAACATTTCCGGAAATAATTTTAGCACTAGGGATATTATAAGTAAAAATTGTACAAATTGTACATTTACTTTTAATCTTAGTGGCAAAAACAACGTTTAAGATTAATTATTGTTCATAACAAAGTTGTTCGTAAAGTTTTGGTTAAATTATTTTTCTTAACATAGTTATAGTACTTTTTCAATGTTAATCGATGCTAATTATTAGTTATTAAATATTTTGCTATTAAATTACGATTTTTATTCTTCTGGGCTTAGTGTCGCCTAAATAAAACATTTTTTGATTTTTGCGTTAACGTAGAAAAAATATTGTATGCAACTCGTGCAAAAAGTGTTTATTGCACTCGACGTGTTGTTCAACTCGGCCTGACGGCCTTGTTGGACAATTTCACGTCGCGTGCAATAATTTCAATAAACACTTACTTTTTGCACTTGTTGCACAAATAACTATTTTTTTATTTATTGAAATAGACATCAAAGTAATAAAATTATATTATTTAGAGGGTGAGACATTTATTTTATACCGATGGCGTTTGTTTTATTTTTGTGCAATCATTTTAAGATTTATGTTTAGTTGGGGTTTATTTTGTAAAATTTAGGATAAAAGTAGATATAAATATTTTTTCTTCATTACCATAACACTTTTTAATTTTGCGTATGATGGGAACAGGCACATAAGTCAAATTACCGCATATTTTTATTGGATTAAATTTAATCTTAATAACTAACTAGTTATATGAACTCTAAATGCAAGCTTGCAAGCCGGTCTTCGACCTGCTGCGTCAGCGCAAGCTACGTTATAAATATATGTGAAATTCTAAAAATTGTCATTCCCTATTTTTTATCAGAGTAAAACGTTTGTTAAGTAAAATAACATTTTTTAAAAAGTTATGTTTCCATTCCTTAAATTTATCTGGCGCAGTCAGTAGGATGCTTCAAGTCGTTTTTCTTGTGAACAAAGTGAAGACGACGTGAATTTTAATTCTTCGTGGAGCAGAACCATCAACCAAGGACGTGGTAAGCCAATCCTTTCTTTTCCTATTTACATTTTTTTATCTTTGGTAAAATTAGGGAATCAGTTGTGGATAACTAGTGAATATAGAATTCCATGATTTTTTTTCTTTTAAATTATTAATACATAATATATTTAGAAGAAATTTAGGAAATAAGTAATTTTAAGCAAAAAAAAATAAACATTTATAATTTTGCTTGACTATTGAAAATATAATTCCAAGTTTTAAACCTTAAATATTAGTGTACATAATATTTTAAGAGATTTTTAACTTTAAATTAAATTTGCAAAAATTGACGAATTAATAGAAACAATTAGTAAGTTATGTCTAAAAACAAACACAAAGGGTAACGTTAGACAAGATTCAGTTGGTCCTGTTAGTGGTGTTAACCACCCTTTAATGAAAATGCATATAGACACAATACAAATTTTTGATGGAGACAGCGGAATCTTAGAGATATTTTTAGAACATTGTGATTGTTTATTTAGCTAATATAAAAATACTCAAAATAGGAACGATCCAATTAATAGTTTTTATTAAGAGCAATAATTGGAAAATTATCTGGTAATGCATTAAGATTAGTAGGTTCTAGACCAGAAGTAAGAGTTTGGGATAGTTTAAAAAATCTTCTAAGACTTAGTTTCGGAGACCAAAGAAACCTTGATTGTTTAGTTCAAGAATTAATTATTTTAAGGCCATTAAGAAATGAATCTTTTATAAATTTTGGACAACGTATTCAGCAATCCAGAAGTGCCATTGCTTCAAAATTAATTTCAATAAATTTAACTACGGAAGAAAGAACCTTTAGAATTAAAAATTATGATGAATTAGCTTTAAAAACTTTTATTCGTGGCTTAACTAGCCGTGTACAAGATTTAGTAAGATTAAAAGAAATCCTGATTCACTGGAAATGGCAATGTCTCATGTTTTAGAAGAAGAAAATTTTATATTAATTCAAAAACAAAATGAATTTTTTCAAAATTCCAATATTAATAATAATAGTAAATCTAACCCCCGAAATGGTCACCGAAATAGTCACCAAAGTAGAAATAATTATCAAAATTTTAATAATCAAAGATCAAACTCATACCAAGGTCCTAATAATGGTTTCCAAAATAAATATAGTGGTTATAACAATCAGAATTTTAGAAATAATTCATACAATCAATTTCCTTCTCAACCATTTAACATACAACCCAGACAAAATTTAAAACATCAACAATACTTTACAAATAGACAAGTTTTCGGACCTGCGGCAGACGTATTTAAACCAACCGGTCAAATCCCTGCTAATAAACCAGAACCAATGTCTACTAGTTCTAGAAATCCTACAGTCCAAAAATCGAATAATAATCGAAATTATTTCCAATCAAACAGATCTAGGAATTTTGCACCCCAGTTACATAATATGGAAACATTTATTGATGCTCATTCTTCTGATTTTGAAAATCAATTCGAAAATCAAATTTATCAATGTGAAAATTACGATTATGATTTTGATAATTCTATTCAGAATGGTGAACATGTAAATTTTCCAGAGGCCACGACGAATGGCAAAAAGACTTAATAAAAATTAATCACTTAGTAGAAAATGAACTACCCCATATTTATATAAATCAGTTAGGAGCAAACTTCTAGATAGACACTGGAAGTTCTCGAAGTTTATTGAACTCCGAATTAGCAATTAAGTTTTATTCTCAATTCATTGAAAACGAAAATTTTCAGATTCAAACTTCTCATAATATAACTTTTCATAATGAGGTAGTGTATATACCCATTTTTGAAGATTTTAATGTACAAGGTACACATAAATTTTATATATTTAATTTTAATGATAAATATCAAGGGCTTATAGGAATGGACTTATTAAAAAAACTTCAAGCAATAATAAATGTAGATGCCAAATTATTAATCACACCCTATACTAATATTCCTTTAGAATTTGACAATGTACTTAAAATAAATCAAAAGCCAAAATTAAATAATTATTCAATAATAATTCCTGGAAACACCAAAATGGTAGTTAAGTTGCCAGTTTATCAGCAGGAAGGTATCGGATTACTTGACAAGATAACTTTCGACGACAATCTGGAGACACACGACGGAATTGTAAACATAAAAAATTTCTTTGCATTTACTATAATAACGAACAATAATACTAAACCATCTAAAATTACAATTACAGAACCTTTTATAGTACAGGAATTAAATATTCACGAAATAAATTTTATAAAAATACCCAAAATTTAAATATTGATCCAAATTTAGATAATATTTTAAAAAATAACCTAAATAAATTAAGTTTAGATCACTGCAATGACAAGGAAACAGAAGCAATTTCAAATTTATGTTTTGAATACAGGGATATATTTTATTCAGAATGTATTCCTTTGAGCTTTTCTAATGAAGTCAAACATAAAATTAATTTAACTGACGATAAACCAATTTATTGTAAATCATATCGTTTCCCAGAAGTTCACAAACAAGAAGTTTGTAAACAAATTAATAAAATGCATGAACAAGGAATAATTCGTCCTTCCACCAGTCCCTTTAGTTCTAACATATGGGTTGTCCCAAAAAAGTTTAATAATAAGACAGGTGAACAAAATTATCGCTTAGTTATAGATTATAGGAAGTTAAATGAGAAAAGTATTAGTGATAAGTATCCTATACCTAACATTACGGAAATGTTAGATAAGCTAGGAAGAGCGAATTATTATACAACCTTAGACTTAGCGTCTGGTTATCATCAAATAGAAATTGATGCACAAGACATACCAAAGACGGCATTTACGGCTCTCGATGGCCACTACGAGTTCACTCGTATGCCGTTTGGACTTAAAAATGCTCCATCGACCTTTCAAAGAGTCATGGACAATGTCCTAAGAGGATTAAATAATATCATTTGCATTGTTTACTTAGATGATATTTTAATATTTAGCACTTCATTACAAGAACATATTTCTAGAGTTAGAGATGTATTTGATAGGTTGAGGAAAGCAAATTTCAAAATTCAATTGAATAAATCTGAGTTTTTACAGAAAACAGTTGCTTATTTGGGTCACGTAATCACACCCGAGGGAGTGAAACCTAACCCTGATAAAATAAGAGCAGTTCAAAACTTCCCAATTCCACGGACACAAAAAGAAATAAAATCCTTTTTGGGTCTGTTAGGCTATTATCGTAGATTCATTAAAAATTTCGCCAATATTACAAAACCTATGATTATTTGTTTGAAAACGAATGCGAAAGTAATTCACAATCAAAATTTTATCGAATGTTTTAACACTTGTAAGAAAATTTTATGTAATAGTCCGACTCTTCAGTATCCTGACTTTTTAAAATCTTTTATACTAACAACCGACGCATCAGACGTTGCCCTCGGTGCTGTATTATCTCAAGGTATCGTAGGTCAGGATAAACCAGTGGCGTACGCGTAACGAACTCTTAACGAAACGGAACAGAGGTACAGCACAATAGAGAAAGAACTTCTGGAAATTGTGTGGGCCTGCAAGTATTTCCGTGCATATCTCTTTGGGAAAACCTTTACTATTCAAACTGATCATCGCCCGTTAGTCTGGCTGTTCAATTTGAAGGAACCCAATTCAAAATTAATAAGATGGCGCCTCAAATTGGAGGAGTATGATTACAAAATAGTTTACAAAAAAGGCAAACTAAACAGTAATGCAGATGCTTTAAGTAGAATTAAATTAAATGCTCTTGAAACTAAATCTACAGATAATAACCCAAGCGATATAAATATAGAAAACAATTGTCCTAAACAGTGGTACAGAGTTTAAAAATGATACAGTTCGTGAACTTCTAAATTTAAATAAAATAAAAACACATTTTACTACAGCGGGTCACCATGAGTCGAATGGAATTATTGAACGATTCCATTCAACATTGATCGAACATTTACGAATCCTAAAAGAGTTGTACCCTAATGATGATGATTTAATTAATTATGCCATTCTTGGATATAATAGCTCAATACACAGTGCGACTGGTTTCACACCTTTCGAACTTGTATTCGGACATACAAATTCCATAAATCCTGAAGAAATATTTATGCCCAAAGAGTTATTTTCAAGTTATGTCCAAAATCATAAAGATAAAATAGAACATGTATATAATAAAGTTAATGAATCTTTAGTTAAAGGTAAAGAAAAATTAATTAGTAAGCACAATGTAAATGGTAATGAAAATGTAAAATTTAAAGTTAATCAAGTAGTTTATAAGAAAAATCCATACTATAGGAATAAGAAAAATAATAAGTTTATTGGACCATTTACTATAACGAAGTTATTAGAGAGAAATAAAGTAGAAATTGAAAATATCAAAAATAAAAAATATATTATTCATATAAAGGAGCTTAAGAAACCGCTTTCTTCTATAGAAGGACAAAATGACGCCGTAATACTGTTGAAACTGATGACGAAAACTAAAAGTCAAGAGACAACAGTTACTGGTATCAGTATTCTTTCTTGTAAACTTAGTTTCACACACATTATTACTAACATATATTTTTACATGACATAGACATACAATCCCTTACCTCTCAAATTACCGAGACAATAGACTCACACGAAACATTTAAGAATTCCAGGAATTGCAAAAAATCTATTCACTCATTATCGCCGAGAAACAAATATGATTATTTAGGACTATTATTAATGAATTACCTAATAAATTAGAAAATATAAATTAATTTAAAAATTCTAGTTATTGATTATGTAAATATTCAAAAACTTCAAATTCAATAATCAATAATCAAAAGAACATTTCATAATACATTGGAAATTAAAAATCCTCTACATACTCTAATATTCTTGATCAAATGTTTATAATAATTATTAGAATTATGAATTTCCTAGAAAATATAGAATACAAATAAATAAAATATAAAATTATTTACAAAACTAACTTAAATATAGATTAAAAATTTGTGGTATTCCATAATGTTCACTAATTGTTATTTCACAAGTGATAAAATAATGTTTGCCATAGAAATCCCTATGATTTATCCAAAATTTTACAAATATTTTCCCCTAAACCCAATTCCTACCAAAAACGATACCATTATCATACCTGAAAAACCTTATTTGGCTCTGACTGACGAAACACCAATATATGGAAGATATCTACATCCCTTTTGAGAAAAACTACCTTTGGCAATAAGAAAAGTTGTAAATGAAAACCGATGTTTGCATCGCCGCCCTCATCAAAAATGAAGAAGCCTGTATCAATACTCCTATTCAACATTCGTTCCAAATATTCATTAAAGTCAATAATGAATAATCAATCAATTATCCATAGATGACATCGATACACCAAAATCAGAAACTTGGCTCTAATGGACGTTTATCAGCACCCTGGCGATCCTAACCATTGTTTGTTTTTTGTGGAAAAACAAACATAGGAAAAAATTATTCAAAAAAGAAACGGAACCCTAAATTATTCAACCTTCGACTTCTGAAGAACCCGAAGCCTTCATCTAACAGGGGAGGAGTTATATGAACTCTAAATGCAAGCTTGTAAGCCGGTCTTCGACCTGCTGCGTCAGCGCAAGATACGTTATAAATATATGTGAAATTCTAAAAATTGTTATTCCCTATTTTTTATCAAAGTAAAACGTTTGTTAAGTAAAATAACATTTTTTAAAAAGTTATTTTTCCATTCCTTAAATTTATCTAACTACAAATACATAACAGTGTAAAAATAAGTTAATAATGAAGCATAAAGAGTTTGGAAATAATTGTATATATGCACATTAGTCGAAGTGAGACGTTATGCAGTGGGCATAATAATAATAAGTCACATTTATGTTGTTTTACTCTTCTTGACGTATGCACTTATTTCCACCATACGCAAAATTAAAAATACTCGAAAAAGAAAATATAATTGACGTGTTTTTTTTATAAAAAAGTGATAATTTCCTTAAAATTTGTGTTATAATAGACAATAACTCCCAATCTTTTATTTTGTTTTAATTTACAATTTCTGTTTTAGTTTTTTTAATTATTAGATAATTTTTGTTCAAATAGTTATTAAAGTTAAAAGAAAATTCACAAAATCTAAATATACAATCGAAAATTATACTAATTGTTTAGAACTGCTTACGACTAAAATCGGTAAAAATGATTTTAGTATAAACTTAAGCATTCTACCCAGATTAAAATAAAAATAGTTAGTCTAAACCTGGCACGGCCGTTATATTAATCCTTTACTTATGTCCACTTAACCCCAGCACCGATGTTTTAGTTTTAGAATACATGTTTAAATAGACATAGCATCTGATTCAAAATCCTACCTTCATGGGTACCACTTTATTTTAAATAGTTGTATGGTATGTCATCTCCTTTCCCTACTAACTAGATAGATTATTGATAGTCAGTTGAGAAAAAAGTCAGAGGGGGGAATTATGAGTAAAAGTTAAAATAATTGAGACATTATTCCTATGTTCTATTTGGTGTGCTCTTATGTATATTTTCCTAGGCTTCTGGAATTCTATAGAGGTTTCTTTTTCCTACTCCTCCTGCTCACAGAATCTGCATTTACTACCTTCTAGTCTCAGATTCCTAAGGTGTCTTTTGAGTCGGCAATTCCAGGTTAGGAGCCCAGAAACAATACGTAGATTGTTCTTGCTCAGACAGATACAGACACAATTTTTTCTGGTTAGTTATCCAAGAGGATATTAGCTTGTCTTAGTGCCAAGAGATCATTCCAATTATCATTCCTTCTGCACAACTATTTTTTAATCCTTTCTATTATAATATTACCGCAAAACGACTTAGGTCCCACTACGGTTTTTTGAGCCCCTTTCCTTGGGAGTCTATCTGCAATACAGTTACCCTTTACCCTGTTATGTCCCGTATACAGGATTATTGTTAAACTATTATTGTTTAATAATAGCAGGCAGGAGAGTTGAGTTGAGTAGGAACTTCAAAAAAGAAGATAGCATAGTAAGAAAGTAGAAAAAGATTAAGCAGAGTAAAAAGGTAGAAGCAGTATCTTATTGTTAAACTGTTTTGTTATCTTATTTTGATTGGAAGGCGGATATCACATATAAATAATTATTACTTTAATAAAACTCATAAAATTATTACAATTTATGAGTAGAATTAAAAAATAACAAATATCTATCAAAACTTATCTAAATAGAAAAAAAATTAATTAAATAGACTAAAATTGTTAAAAGAATATAAACAATCATTCAATCGAACGAAATTCTGGTTAATTAATAATTATTTGTACAGACCTAGAGTGGCAATAGTTGCTAATTAATTTAAATCAGCTCAATAGTGCCCCCAACCCAACTATAGTTTGGATAAGACTCCTAATTAATAACCTGTATTTACTAAAAAATCAACATTCAGATACGGCATGTTCGAATCAATGGTCGATATTTGACCATTAGTATTTCATTTTAACATATTTCCCACTGTTGAAACAACCTGTATAGACTTATTATCCAAAGAACCGTTTTCTTAAACCACTTTTGCCGTATTACAAATAAAGCAAAACAAAAATTTTAAGAACATATTAAGCACTTAAACAAAGACACGTTTTTACTCAAACTTACGGTTACTTTTGCCGTCAATAAATTGCATCGTTTATAAGTATAAGTATGTGTGACTGGAATTTTGTTAGTGCTTCAGTTCGCCACTTCTAAGTCTACGAGAACCTCGGCAGCTCGCAGAGCTTAAGTAACTTTTGGACAATAGGTGGATACATATTGCGGTGGTTTTCTCGAAGTTTCGACAAAGTTATGGAGACTTAACAGGAAACTTCATTATACTCGGAGAGAATAAATACGATATACGGTGAGTTTATAAGAGAAATAACGATGATATGTGTTATAGAATAAATGGATTTTTAAAAGTTTTAATTCATCATTATAAATTTTGTTTTATTTCAATTTTTTTGTAAATATCAAAAAATTTGCTAGCACAACCGACAGGGCTGTCTCCAGTTGCCACCTAAGATCCTTAATCACAGTTCAAAATACTGTCTTACGACTGTGCCTTAGAGTTTTTAGAACAAGTCTCGTAGAAAGCTTGTACTGTGAAGCTTACGATCCTTTCTTTGGTTTACATGTCAGTAACTTCTTCTTTCTTACACTGCTGGTATCTCTGCCGAGCCTTCAAATCTTGTTAATTTAATGTTCGTATCAGATAATGACACTTGCCACAGTAAAAATCCTTAAGATTTGCTATAAATTTACTTGAATTTAATGTAGTCTTTTTAATTACCTTCATCATGCAATATTTATATTGGGAAAACTTAGGAGATATTGCAGGCTTAACATTGTTAATTCCAGTGGATAAACACGTCGCTTTAGGTACAGACTTCCTTTCTTCAATACACTGTATTAAAAATGGTTATACTCAACATTCCTTTACACCACTATTCTTCTATTTCCTTTGTTTGGGACTGCAGTCAATAAGGAATCTATTCGTGCAACGATAGAAGCTATTTGGATGAATCTATCATCAGACAATATCCAAATAGTTAAAGATTAAAAAACCGTGTTCTGCTCAAATGTCCATAATTTATGGAAAAATCGTTGACACAATAGTACTAGTTCAAAACCTTGGGAAATTCAGCCAACTCTACAAAATTCTATTTATCGAAAAGGTATTTCAGAATTAAACAGGAAGAAGCCTATTCCAACTTAAGAGAAATCAATGCAGAAGTAACTGAAGGTATCGGATAATACTGTTATCCTGGCTGTTGGAAAAAATCACGAAGACGCTAATAGAAAATTGCAAAAATATATGGATCAGATTAACAGCTGGACGAAAAGATTGCGAATAAAATTAAATAAAGGCAAATGTGTCCATATCAACATCAGCAATAAATATTTAAAATAAACGACACTTAGATTAATTTTGCCAATGTATTAAAATATTTGGGCATGACACTTGATGATAGACTTCGCTAGAAAGTACATATTAAAAAGAAACGCAAGAAGCTTAGTATAAAATACAAAAGAATAGATTGGTTGCTAGGAAACATTCCAAATTATCCACTTATTCTACTGAAGTTCGATCTTAAATGAAATTCCTTGTTCGAGATGATCGAATCCACCCACACCTATGACCCAAAATCATCTCTGAAAGATTCAAACACCATTGTCGCTTTAAAGGAATTACATTAAAGTGTAGAGTGACGGACGTCGGAACGGGTGCAGATGTGAGCAGGACTAGCACGGACCAGTTGTTATTTTGGAACTGTCAAAAAACTTCTTTTAAAAGCATTTAGACTTTAAGATACGTAGCTGCAGAGGGAAAAAGAGGGGTATTAATTTATGAATATCTAGAACAAGACGTTTCATAAAGTTAAGGTCGAACTTCAGGTAAATTTTATAGATGTTTCAATAAACTAAAATTAATTTAATTGGATTGCTAAATACCACAAGAATTTGGTAAAATCTTGTGGTTTTAGTCTTAAAGCAAAAAAGTTTTTAATTTTTATGTATTACTGAATATCTCCTTAGACCAAATATCAGCGACTATTTCTCTAGAGAAATATTCAATATTTGGTCTAGTGAAAAAGTCGTTTTGATTATTATTCTGCTATTTTTGTTATTGCTAAATTTCTCGAACATTACACAATTTGATTCTACATAAGTTTGAAATTAATAATCAATTGATTAAAGCCCTCGAGTTAAAGCTCTCGGGCTCTAATCAGATTATTAATGCCAAAAATTATATCTCATCAAATTGATACTAAAATATTCTCGAGATTTAGATTCAACAAAAATAGCTGAATATTATCAAGGTCTTGGTATATTACCCTTGAATATATAGTGATATAGAAACCAAACTTTTGATCTCCCTCTAGAAATAATGCGGTGGCTGGTGACACTTGATATAGAAACCCCCTGTATATCAATATTTTAAATAGATTTGCCCAGACTCTTAAAAGGGGTGGTTCGGCTCTAAAAATTTACATAAAAATATTATTTACCAAATTTAATTAATAAATAAAAAAAATAAATTTTAAATTCTTCAATCTTCTCCGCGTCTATCTGTCTCCTTATCTCAATTTGTGTGTGCTGCTCGTATCTACTTGTCTCTAACCCTACCTATGTGTGCTGTTTGTATCTGCCTGTCTCTGTCGTGTTTCTTTTAATATCTCTCCCTGGTATCCACTTATCTGCTATTCTCTCTTTATCTCTGGTTCTATATAATATTTCTCACTTACTACATAAAATTCTTTACCTTTATTTTTCTATCCTTCTTTATTGTAATATTCCAGTTTTTAACATTTCTTTATTATTCTAATATCATACATAATCTTAAATTTTATTCAACATTTTATATTTATTAATCTGAGTTTTCTATCAATTCCCATCTGACAACCAACTAATTAATTTTCTGACATTTTTCCAAAATAATTAACAAAAATCCCGACATTTTGATTTTAACTTGAATTTTGATTTCAAGACACTTCACCACCCCAGTATTGCTCAATTTAGATAATAAATTTGATGACGTCAGGAATTTCTATATCAAATCCCCCAAATTAATTGTTCGCCCAGTATATTTTTTTAAAATATACTGTGAACAATAAATTTTAAATTTTATCCAAATATTGAAATTCCCTGAATAGTTATAATTTTCCTACCTGAAATGTTGATTTCGTCAATTTTTCTTTATTCATTCAAATCAAACATATAAACTATTTACTAACTAATAACTCTAACTCAAAATAACAATATCTATCTATGGATCCTACTGTTTCCAAATCTACTTTCTAATATTGTAGTTAAAGCCACATGATCTGTTTCAACAAAAAAAAACTTCCCCCCTAATAGATAAAAACGTAATTTTCCAACACAAAAAAAATATACTTGCTAATTCTAACTCTGACATGCTATAATTCCTTTTATATTTTTTTTTACTTGATACATTATTTAACTAATCATTTCTTCTGTCTCTTGTATAGTTATTCTTCCTGTCCATATCTCTATTCATAATCCATTATATTCCTTAATTAATTATTTTCACTCCGTTGTCACATATTCTTTATTTATTCATAATATCATTTCACATTTACTCTATAAATCATCATTATAACTCACATTATATTTCATTATTTCATATATTTTATTTATTCTCCTACAACTTAACTCATTTTCTTTCTATCTAGTCTTTCCTCTTTTTAATGGACTCCTTTTTCAATTCTTGATTTTTTTTTTTTTGACTTTTTCTTTTACTTTGTTTCTGACTTTTTCTTTTTCAGTCAATCTCCTATTTTTGGTTATGATTCTCCATTCTTCTCTGATTATGTTCTTTCTTGCTAATGTCTTATTTTTATAATCTTCTTCCATTTTCTTTATTCTTAGTTTTATTTTCCCTTTATTTTTCAAACAATATTTTCTCTGTTTTTCTTTTCCAAGATCACCATTTCTTATTTTACATTCCCTCTTATTTCTTATCATTTTGCTTCTCTTGTCTTGATTTATGTTTATTTCTTTTTTTATTTCTAATAGGTTAAAATCCCTTCTGTTGGATAATTGTTTTTCCAAATTACCTGTTTGCTTGTTTAGTTTCTGACTATATTCTTCTTCTATTTGTTTGATATTTTCACTAACACTTTACTTCTATTTTCTTACTTCTAGTTTGATATTTTCACTAACACTTCACATTAACACTGTCTACCACTGTATAAATTTTTTTTTTAAATCTTCTTCTTTTTCTGTTATTATTTTATATTTCTTATCTTGTTCATTTTCTACTTCATTTATTCTTCCTATCATTTCTATTCTTATATTCTTATTTTCTTTAATTTTTTCGTCAGTGTATATTTTAAAATCCTCAAACATCTTCATTATTTATTCTTTGTCTTGTTTCCTATTTTCATCCATTTTCTTACTATTTTCCTCTAATTTATCCATTTTCTTGCTTATCTTTTTATTGTTTTCATCCATTTTTTTATCCATATTCTTACTATTTTCCTCTAATTTATCTATTTTCCTGCTTATATCTTTATTGTTTTCATCCATTTTTTTTAATGAGCACCTGCATAAAATCTTCCAAATTCATTCCTTTTTTCTTTTCTTGCGTCTCGACAATATTCTTTTCTAATGTCACTGTATTGTCCTGATTTTGTCCTGTTTCTCTATCTTCTTCTTCTTCAAAACTTGTATCTTCTATATTTTGCTGTTCCCTATCTCCTTATCCTATGTTTTCATCAGGAATTTCTATATCAATAGCTTATAAACATCGTTCAAAAACATTTTTAGTAGCTTCCCATAGTAGCTTCCCATGATAGAGGATTAGTGGGGTCAGTTCTGTAGATTGCCATTTAAGTTCCTAATTCGTCTTTGTATCCTAAAAACGTTTGTAAGCATTTTTTGATAAATCTTCAAACTGTCACCCTCTAGGTTTTCCTCTCAAACTAATATTAATAAATTGCATTCGCCAGTAGCCTGCTAGCTATCGTAGAATTTCGTTTGACCCAAATCGACAGAGGATTTTCGATTCTACAGTTCCGACGGTCTACTTTACGAGACAATTAACAATTTGAAACTTGCCAGGTTTCAGCGAGTCACGGACAATGGCAGCTTTGGCGCGGGCTTATGAAGTGAATTAGAACAAACTTAGCTGCTTCGCTTGTTCTCTCTGTGTTCGGTTTATAATTTGTTGAAATATAGCACAGCTGACTGAGTTTATGGAGCCACTGATAACAGGAAGTAACACTGATTTATACAGGACGTCCTGCAATGTTTCGGATTAAATATATCTCTTTTATGTGACGTTGCTTTGCTAAATAAATTAAGTCAATGAAAACTATCATTTAAAATTCGAATGGTTTATATTTTATACTAAGTTGTATTTAAATTAGAAAATTATATTAATCTACATTTCTGTGTGGTGTGGAAATTTATTGGCAGGAACTTAATATGTCAAAAAAATATTTAATTGCATAGGTTTTAGTAAAAAATAATTTCGCTACCCTATTTAAGCGAAAATATTAATAATCAACTACTAGACTAATTCATTCACAATCAACCCCTTATTTACTGCAAGTAATCAAATTGTATTTTATATTAAACACACACAGCTGTCGCATCGGCTGCTACATTAGAAAGAGCGAGAAAAAGTTAAATTGAGTGGGGATGGTTTGTGCGAGATTGTACATTTATGAGTACTACTTTACACTGTAAAATAACAAGTGTATGTAAGTCTAGGTACACGATTATAGATGCTATACTATATAATGATTATAAGTGATGAATTGTTAAAATTATTAAAATAATATTTTAAAATATATTTAATCTACTACTTTGACAGATCCCTACCTATTATTCATTGAGTTTTAAAACAATCTTCAGTCGAAAAGCTCTTATTACTAAAAGTGAATAGATCAAATTTAATCTAAACTTTCTCTACTTTAAAATATCGATAATAAAAAATAATTTTACTTAAAAGATTATATGCGAGATAAAAAAAAAGGTATAAAAGGGAAACTTATCGGCAACTAGTTAAAAAAAATTTCATACATTTTATCACACTGCACCAGAGTTTATAGTTCACATTTGTAATAAAATATATATGCACATATATTTTATTTTTAGACTACAGTTTAATGATGCTCTTGGGGTTTGGTAGGATTATTTATTTTATTATTACTGTTGTTGTAGATTAGGGTCAACAGATTTCGTATGAATTTTCAGAAATTAAAAACCATGTATAATTTACGAGGAAGTGTTAAAAAATCCTGGCTTTACATAGCAAGAAATGTGCTAGAGAAATATGAAATATTTTATTTAAGCTAATACATTAAACACAACGCTTCCCGTTTTCTTAACTTCTCCAAAAGTAACGGTTGCCCTTCCAAAAATACCTACGTAGCTGCAATGACTTTTTTTTGAAGCCTAACTTGGTACCTTTTTATCTTTGTCGGTTATAAGCAGGTATGATTAGATTTCGTCTGAGGCCTCTAAGGTATATTGTATTTCCCTGCTTTCCTGTATTCAAAATAGTCCTGTTTCTTTGGATAATTCCCTACCAGGTATTCATGGGGCGCTTTTTTTTCGGTTATATACCGAAAAGGGTGAGTCGCCGTCTAGCAAGAGCTTCGCGTACGAAGATAATAAAGTACGAGGTTTCTTGCTTTTCTGTGCAGAGTCTACATGTGGTGAGATTATTGTTTGATCCCATCACATAAAGATGTTTTAGCAAGCAGTGCCATTAGTCATCAATTCCACAATAACAATTATTTGAAAACTTGCAAGCTGTAGTACTTTTAGCAGCCTTGCGTGGATTTGGTCCCGTTAGCATGAGCTTACTGATTATATGTCCTCTTATGTTTCTTGTAAGTGTGGCGTTTAGTTGTTATCCACCTGCCTGACGAGCAGGGATTTTGCTCATCCCAAATAGAGGTTAGGATTCTGTGGATGATAATTAGGATCCCTCCTTGGTGAATTCATTTGCCTTTGCATTTTCTTGGATACCTTTATGTCCTGGTACCTACGGCGTTTTTACTTTATTTTGAGTTGCCAGATCATTAGGTATTTCATGGCAGTTCCAGATCAGCTTAGACTTGATTCTGTTTGAACCAAGGGCCTATATGGCTGTTTGACTGTATAAAAGAATTAAGATAGTTTGTTTTTGTACTTCCTTCTTAAAATTTCTCGAACATACAATTCGATTGTATGTATTTTGGCATAAAATACAGTGATATATTTTCCCTGTTATGCGGTGATGTCGAATTTGGATTAAATTCTATGTACGTCAGAGCCTGCTTCCTTGTTAGTTTTAGATCCAACCGTATACCATACGAGAACACTAAGCAAGTAATTATATGCCTTCTGATTCATTTCGTTCCAGTTACAGTTAACCTGGAAGAGCCTGCTGAAGGTTAGGGGGCTACACATATTTGAGTTTCTTTTATAATTATCAGTTATTGGACATATATAACCTGATGCATTCATTCTGGTTTCCTTCTTTATGACTAGGTCAAGGGACTGGAAGTTTAAAATTATTTCCATAGACGCTGTTGGTATACTTTTTAGTGCTCCTGTAATAGTCTAGTCTCTGTACTCTTCTAATGATCACACGGCGGCAGGAATAGAGGGGGTTTTAGTGGGCAAAATGCACTTGCACCACACTACCATGTTGCGGATTTTCGCTCTGATACAAACAATCTGTGTCGCTGAGTGTATTGAGAAAGTGTTTTGGTTTAGTTTTGGCCACTAAGCAACCGCTTCTTAGTTAATCGTGATTCTTTTTATTGTCAAATATAACCACTGGACCATTTTCAATTTTATTCCTCATGTCTTCCCAAATGCCATTTTCCATAAAATTAGAGACATTTTACATTAGTTGGCAACTTTTTTTGTGAGTGTTGGTTTAAATTCAGTTTGCTATCTAGGATTAGCCTTATTTATTTTGGTTTGCGGAATATTGCTCGAAATACGTTTCCTCGAAAAACAATTGCTCGAAAACATTTGCTCGAGTAAACATTTCCTCGAAAATATATTTGCTCGAAAATAAATTGACTCGAAAATAAATTGGCTCGATAAAACATATTGACGAAAGTACATTCGTACGAAAGATCATTTGCTCTCAAGATCATTTTGTCGAATGAACAATTGATCGAATATGAAATACGTTTGATTGCACTCTAATATACTGTATGGAGGGATATTAACTGAGATGGTAAAGTACCTAATAGTATTATCACATATTGACATACACATAAAAATAAGTATGTTAGGTACAAATAAAAAAAACAAATTTACCCAACTTGTTTAACCTGGAATCATCGCTAGTTGTATAACAAAAAAAAATATACATAAAATAAGCTAAATTAAAACAATTTTACCTAACCTGTGCGGCATGGAGTCATTTAAATTTTTCTAAACTAACTGTGACAGATATAGACCACAGAGTAAAAGTTTGTTAGCGCCAGAAAATACAAAATACAATTTAATATCATATTTTTATTTTAACAAAATTTTTAAAGAATACAATAAATTATTGGGGTGACCAATTGTTGACATTTATCCACTTATTTAATTTTTACAACATTAAACTAACGCTCTTAAGATAATTTTCTATCTCTAAATCACTATTATCATTGAAATCTTCACATATTTTCTTTATACGAATATTTATGCTTTTATAAGTTTTTTTCTTTGGCCTTACTCCAGTAGACTCATTTATAATTTTGAGATCAGTTAAACTCTGTTCTTTTTTTAAAGTTGACAAAAAATTCCAAATAGAAGGTTTTTCCGAATTCATCATCAAAAGAAATCCATGATGCCATCCTTCAACTATATTATTTGTAATGTGCATATTTTCAATAATGCTATGATAGCAATTCCATATCTCAATCTGAAATCTAGGCTTTTTCCTTGCCCTGCGTTTCATTCTTCCTACCCATGTTTCTTCAAAATAATCGATTAGTTTTTGCATCTTCGGTGGAAAATTAGTTTGCTCTAAAATAATGTCAAAACCTCTATGTACGTGGTTCACAGGAAGAAAAGCTAAAGCTTCTAAAAGTTTTACTTTGTTCGCAAAATCGCAATCTGTATCATATTCTTGTTTTAGTCCAAATTTTTGCAATTTTCTATAAATGCATTGTTTGAAATGGAAGAAGCATCCCTGTATTTGAATATTTGGAAATAGTTTTTGGATTGCACTAATGAGACCATTTTCAAAATCAATAACGACATGAGTGAGCATTAGACACTGACCAAATGTGCATGTGAGCAGTTTGACTTGTTTAATGGCCCTTACATAAGTTGCTTCAAGTTTGTTTAGTAATAGAATATATACTAAGGGTACTACTATATTGCCTACTTTTCCATGAATAGTAAACAATTGTTGAAATAGCTTAGGAACGGTTTTAAAGGTACCATCCATGTACCAATAGGGCGAAAAATATAAATGTTGAATGTTTTCGTTGGTTCCAAATATTAGTATCCGGTCAGTATCATCAACCCCAGAATCAAATAATAGAAAATGTTTTCCTTTGTCGGTTATTTTAAAATCTTCTGGTAATATCAACGAACTTGCTTCATTGGGTATTGACGGAAAATTATTATCTTTATTCCTTATAGTTTGACTAGTTCTCTTCATACTTGGTATGGACGGCAAATTTGCAGAAGTTATCTCTGAACAGCTTCCTGTGGCTTCTGAAAGAATAACCTGCGGAATATTTACTGTTTTTTGAGCGCCTTCTCTCACTGCTTGTAACACCTTCCTCACCTCTACTTTTTCTGGTCTTCCTTCATGATTATGTTCTGCTCTCTTTATCGTTGTTTCGTTTCTCCGAACAAGTCGACCTTTGCAGCCTATTTTGCTTCTTTCACATTTCCAGTATGTCGTGTCATCTTTTACTCTGTCTTTTATATAAAAGAATCCTTCAAGATACAATATTTTCTTACCGCGCTGACTTTCAACAAATAAAGACATTTTAAAAGCAAAGCTTTTCACGAAAATGTCGTTTAACATATTGTCAAAGTTTGATAGATGTAGAAGTCAGAGCAAGACAATAAAAAAAAATTATAATATAGCAATGTTTTTGCAATTCATTTATGTATCAATGGGGATATGTCAATGACATATATAGTTTAAATAGACTGCTTATCCATACGTAAATAAAACGATGAAAAGTGGGTCGAACTGGGAGATGTTTTCTCTTTATCTAGTGCATGCAATGTTTGTGTTTTGTCTCAATTTTGAGTGCTCACTGGTAAACAAACCTTTCACAGGACCGGTTTTAAAGAAAGTTTAGTCTAGTTGAGATTTTGTTCTCATTGTCATTACTCAGTCGGACATTTTGTTGAATTGTTTATTTTATTTAGTTTTAATTATACTTATGTTCTGTTTTAAGTGTTTTAATTATTTGAGTATAAAAACTTGTTTTGTTTTTAAATTTAAATGGTGAATTGCTCTATAAAGGTTTGTAAGACCCAGCTACAGAAATATAAAAAGTAACATTTCATTTTTCACGCAAGTATCAATACAAGTAGGTACAAGGTAAATACGTTCATAATAATTTTACGAATTATAATTAATTATAATAATAATATTAATAATAATAAAGTATTGATTGTAAATACAATTACATAAATATTATTATATTCAAAGGCCCGAGTTAGAGCTATCTGGGCTTTACAAGTACATTTTAAAAGTTAGTTAGATACAGAGAAGTATCGTATAATAAAAACTCAATATAAATAGAAGAAAAACGGACATAAGTACCAATACAGAGAGACAAACACTTTTATTCTTTGATAGGTTCTTTCCATGTGAATTCTAGCTCTGGCAATTTTGGCATTAAGTAAAGCCTCTTGATGGCTGAACTGATTTTTTTTATTGAGGAAAGGAGGCTGTATAATTTGTATACCTTCAGCTTCTGTTATGTTTCCAATAAGAAAACCTTTGTTAAACATTTTACTATCGAGAAATGATTCACACACTTCAAGTATTGAACTTTGTTAAAAAATGTCTATTTCTGAAGTTTACCACCATATGCTTCACTTTTGTAAGTAATGAGACCAGTAGGTGAGACTCCAGTCAATATTTTAATAGTATGCCTCTTTTTGTAGTCGAGAGTAATTTTTTAGCCTACAACAAAGACATTTGGCTTGCTGTATTGGGATTTCGGTACAATCAAGTAGTAGTACTCTTACTTACATAGAGGCACATTATTTAATATTTCTAAGAACTTCTACCAGTTTTATTAAAAACTGTTAAAAAATTTAACGATAAAAAGTTTCATTCACTCCAAATAAAATGAATAAGACATTATATCTTGCATATCAGTTTTCAACTTCATAAAAGTAAATATAACTTGATCCTTTACAGACATAACTGATCTCCTTTTTCCTATTATTTAGAAACAACTCTGTTACTAATTCCACAATGGTGGCTAATAACTGGAAGGATTGCAATCCTATTAAAGTAGATAGTTCTTTAGCACTAACAATTCTGTTTGAAAACGGATCAACTAAATCACCACTCACAAAGTTTTGTAAATTAAGCAAAGCTATTCAGCAGCACACAAATCTTCATTATCTGCTTCAGTAGTAGATATATGTTCATTAACTGCAAAAACACATTAAACATAATAATAATAATGAACCAAATATTTTAAATTATGCATACGTACATCCATTGCCTGAAGAAGATAACTCAACACTTAACATTCTACTAGTACTGGCAACATATCATTATTAAAGACAGTAGCCATAATTCTTGTTTTAGCTGGATTACTTTTCTTTTTATTAATAGTCGCTTTCTTTTTACCACTAATCTGAGCTAACTTACATCGACTAAGCTAAGTTGTACGTTCTTTTTGTGATTGTAAGTCAGAATCTTTATTTCCCTCTTACCGATGCTAAGGTACACGGATCTTGACGTCAACTAAGATTGCACTTTGTACCTAGTCCATTTTACTATGATGTTGATCAGATTTCCACTGGTGGAATTTTATTATTATTCATCAAATCATTCACATTCACCGCCAAAATAATCCTTAATTGTCTAAAGGGACAAACTTTAGAATGTGAAAAAGCTACTAACTTTAAATCTTTAAAAAGTTCATTCAATTTTTGCATAATATCTGCTTTTATAATGCGAAATAAATTTTAAAAGAATAATCAAGTGTCCGAATAGTGCCACTATACAGTAGTCATGGTCTAAAGTTAGTTATATACACATGAGTGTAAAATTGTTTATATCTATGTTCAAAATTGGTTAGATCTCTTAAAATGTTTTGAAAATTGGGAAACTAGACGTTACGACTCAAAATCCTTTTTTAAAATACCTAACGCAAGCTCCTGTCTTGAAATAAACATACAGTAATTTTTTTTTTTTAATTCAATTCCTACTTTGATGAAATGTGTTTTAAACTCATTTGGGCCAGACCGATTCTGCCTGGTGAGCACTCGGCAAGCCAAGCAATATGACCCGCTTTTCGTCATCTTGTTTATATATGGATGAGCAGTCTATTATCTATATATATGTCATTGGGATATGTACGCTACCTCTACTCATACAAGGTGTCACTTCAAATTTTTGGAGTGTAAAAAACACTTCTTTTAAGTTAACCAAAAAAACAAAACTTGTATATCCATTTTTGTTTGTTTCCAAGTAACACGTCTATGAATATTATTTTAAGATGATAAAATAAATTCGTTAGATAAATAAAAACTGCATTTTTTGACGATAACAAACAAAAACAAGTCGTAAAGATATAAAACACAGTGGCCATAATTTTCGGTTCAAACACTAGTATCTTTTAATTGAGTCCAAATGTTATATAAGCGTATACATTTCGAATAAATTAAAATCGATATGCAATTTTTGCGTTTTTGCATTTTGGCGTTTTTTTTTTTACTTGAAAAGAAGTGGAGCACAAAGTACGAGCTTTAACCTCCTAAAATTTGAGCATAACGGCCTTGCATAAGCTCGGTAATGCACACCTTTCGATCATTCGCTCATTCGTGCAAATATATTTTCGATGAAATCATATTTAGTGCATATGTTCTTTCGTGCGAATGTATTTTCGAGAAAAACATTTTTAGAACAAATTTATTTTCGAACAAAAAATTTTTCGAGCCAATTGATTTTCGGGCAAATGTTTTTCGAAAAAATGTTTTTCAATAAAAAAATTTCGAGCAATATTCCGCAAACCATTTATTTTACGTCGTTTGTTATATCAGTCAGAATTTATATGATCTTCAACTATTTTTTTCAATAGGGTATGAGTTGAACCTTGTTAGGGTTTACCAAGAGGTTTTCCCTAATGCAACACAATTATATCAGCTTTAAGAACTCTTTGCAAGAAAACATTTATTTGGTGCTTTTCTTGGATAAGGATGACTATGTCATCGGCGTATCCTTGGAAGTACAGCGCTTGATTGTTTAGTATTCTCAGCAGTTCGTTTGCTACTACGTTCTAAAGTTGGGGAAAGGGGACTCAGGAGGATATATTCCTAATTGTTTCACTGAACATTTTTTATGCTTGTACCTGACGTCCGCGCAACTTGTCTCAAAAGGTTTTTCTGCATCTACACCTAGATCTAAGGTATAGCAAATGTTTTAACAATTTCAAGCCAATTTGATAGTGGTGTGGTGAACGCTATAGCCAGGTGCATTATTCTACAAAAAGAAGAAAACTTTCCTTGGCTTTCCTAATTTAAAACATTGTTTAATTTGTGCAAAAGATACATGTAGTATTGGGAATTGATCGTTAATATCTTTCGTAAATAACCGATAAGAACAACACCGTCATATTCTTAAAAACTTAGTTCACTGGTCCTTAGTTTCTCTGTTATGCATATCTAGAAATTATCTTTAAGGCATTTATAAGAAAGGATGTTAGGCACATATCGAAAGATAAGAATTTGGTAGCTTTACGCCATGGTTGTTTTAAATAGCCTCACCGGGTGGGATAACAACTGCTTCTGTCTCATCCATAGAAAAGCAGAAAAAATGCCTTTTCCGTGATAAAAGACAGAGTTCATCGCTAATTTCACTGTACTTGGAGAGATCACTTATGTAACGTAGGCATTGTCTTCCTAGATTACTCTTGAAGGGAGAAGGAGGGTTGTCGTCCTGCAGAGTTTTGTTGCTAGGAAACTCATTGTGTGAACGAATCTCTAGCATTTCCTTACCAAAGTTTTATCTTTAACAAGAATCTTGTGGATTCTTGTAACGACAGGTTAATATAAGACAAAATTTCCTTTTAAGATTCCCTTTTATCGTTTCTCATAGACTTATTGTACCTATTCCATTAGATTCTTGAAATAATGATCCCAGTAGCCTATTTCCATAACTCGATTGAAGACACACCGAAATTTTTTCTTACAAATACTTAACGACCTTGAGTTAAAAATATAAATAATATGGTGAGTGCCATATCATCTATGAATAATTACTCTTTCCAGTCTTTATCAATTAACCAAGATTGTTGGCTTCAATTTGTTATGTATAGTTTATTGTATAAAACATTTATCTAAAAATTATAGATGTGTTTCATGCCAGCAATCGATATGCAATCATACGATATTAGTTGACACGGTACGGAAACATACAACAAAATACGTTGCAGGATAAAACATTGCTGTCCGTTAAAGTAAAAACGAAATATGTTTGAGTCAGCAATTTTAAGTTCGTTTTATGGCCACTACATGATTTAGCGCCAATTATTATACAGATCTTGAATTCTACCAAAAAGTTGGGAACATCCATAGGCGGACGGAAAATTTAGAACAATAGTCCAATTAAATAGACCTTTAAATCAAAATTTTGTAGGAAATACAGGAATTTTTGATATAAGTCACTTAAGAGTATTTGAAAACGATATGTAATAAAATTTTGTTTTTCAAGCACCGGCAAATGTCAACACACAAGAAAATAAAGTGTTTTTTTAAGGTTATTTAAAAACGGTAGGAGCTATAAAAAAAGTTTTTAATAAAAATTGTAAAGCATAAAGTTTTACATAAAAATAGTATTTAACATTTTTTGATATTATTCAAACTGACAGAGTTAGGGTGGTTAGAAATTAAGAGGAGATATATATGACTTGGAAAAATCATAGCGAGCTGAAAATTCAATGATTTTGTAGTTGTTTTTATTATTTACTCAGAAAATTATTAATTTCTTTTAAGAATTTTTTTTTGTTTTGTTAAGTTATAACAATTTTAATTTAGAAATTTTCAATACGAATTTATATGGTAAAATAAATTTTGAACTGAACTTATTAGCTTGACTGACATGAAAAATATGAGGAGTGAACTAAGAAAAACGACATCCCGACAGTTTGGTCCCCACTTGAAGTTCCATTAAATAAATAAAAATAAAAACAAATAAAACAGAACTAAATAAAAATATTAAAAAAAAAACTAAAAATAAAGATAATAAAAAATGAATCAATAAAATAGGCAAATTAAAAAATATATAAAAATTAGTAAATAAAAATAAATATATAAATAAAATTAAACAGATAAAAGTAAAAGAAAATAAATAAAAATAAATACAAATAAATAAAAAAAAATAAAAATAAAATAAAAAAAATTGTTTCTATTTATTTATAAAAAATAAAATGACAAAATTTAAAAAAATTAAATAAAAATAGAGATTAATAAAAATAAATAAAAATAAATAAAAATAAATAAAAATAAATAAAAATAAATAAAAATAAATAAAAATAAATAAAAATAAATAAAAATAAATAAAAATAAATAAAAATAAATAAAAATAAATAAAAAGAAATAAAAAGAAATAAAAATAAATAAATATAAATAAAAATAAATAAAAATAAATAAAAATAAATAAAAATAAATAAAAATAAATAAAAATAAATAAAAATAAATAAAAATAAATAAAAATAAATAAAAATAAATAAAAATAAATAAAAATAAATAAAAATAAATAAAAATAAATAAAAATAAATAAAAATAAATAAAAATAAATAAAAATAAATAAAAATAAATAAAAATAAATAAAAATAAATAAAAATAAATAAAAATAAATAAAAATAAATAAAAATAAATAAAAATAAATAAAAATAAATAAAAATAAATAAAAATAAATAAAAATAAATAAAAATAAATAAAAATAAATAAAAATAAATAAAAATAAATAAAAATAAATAAAAATAAATAAAAATAAATAAAAATAAATAAAAATAAATAAAAATAAATAAAAATAAATAAAAATAAATAAAAATAAATAAAAATAAATAAAAATAAATAAAAATAAATAAAAATAAATAAAAATAAATAAAAATAAATAAAAATAAATAAAAATAAATAAAAATAAATAAAAATAAATAAAAATAAATAAAAATAAATAAAAATAAATAAAAATAAATAAAAATAAATAAAAATAAATAAAAATAAATAAAAATAAATAAAAATAAATAAAAATAAATAAAAATAAATAAAAATAAATAAAAATAAATAAAAATAAATAAAAATAAATAAAAATAAATAAAAATAAATAAAAATAAATAAAAATAAATAAAAATAAATAAAAATAAATAAAAATAAATAAAAATAAATAAAAATAAATAAAAATAAATAAAAATAAATAAAAATAAATAAAAATAAATAAAAATAAATAAAAATAAATAAAAATAAATAAAAATAAATAAAAATAAATAAAAATAAATAAAAATAAATAAAAATAAATAAAAATAAATAAAAATAAATAAAAATAAATAAAAATAAATAAAAATAAATAAAAATAAATAAAAATAAATAAAAATAAATGAAAATAAATAGAAATAAATAAAAATAAAAAAATATTCATTTATTTATTTATTTTTAAAAAATAAAATGACAAATATTTAAAAAATTAAATAAAAATAGATAAATAATTAAAAATAGATATTATTAAAAATAAATTAAATTAAAATAAATTAAAATAAATTAAAATAAATTAAAATAAATTAAAATAAATTAAAATAAATTAAAATAAATTAAAATAAATTAAAATAAATTAAAATAAATTAAAATAAATTAAAATAAATTAAAATAAATTAAAATAAATTAAAATAAATTAAAATAAATTAAAATAAATTAAAATAAATTAAAATAAATTAAAATAAATTAAAATAAATTAAAATAAATTAAAATAAATTAAAATAAATTAAAATAAATTAAAATAAATTAAAATAAATTAAAATAAATTAAAATAAATTAAAATAAATTAAAATAAATTAAAATAAATTAAAATAAATTAAAATAAATTAAAATAAATTAAAATAAATTAAAATAAATTAAAATAAATTAAAATAAATTAAAATAAATTAAAATAAATTAAAATAAATTAAAATAAATTAAAATAAATTAAAATAAATTAAAATAAATTAAAATAAATTAAAATAAATTAAAATAAATTAAAATAAATTAAAATAAATTAAAATAAATTAAAATAAATTAAAATAAATTAAAATAAATTAAAATAAATTAAAATAAATTAAAATAAATTAAAATAAATTAAAATAAATTAAAATAAATTAAAATAAATTAAAATAAATTAAAATAAATTAAAATAAATTAAAATAAATTAAAATAAATTAAAATAAATTAAAATAAATTAAAATAAATTAAAATAAATTAAAATAAATTAAAATAAATTAAAATAAATTAAAATAAATTAAAATAAATTAAAATAAATTAAAATAAATTAAAATAAATTAAAATAAATTAAAATAAATTAAAATAAATTAAAATAAATTAAAATAAATTAAAATAAATTAAAATAAATTAAAATAAATTAAAATAAATTAAAATAAATTAAAATAAATTAAAATAAATTAAAATAAATTAAAATAATTTAAAATAAATATAAATATAAAAATTTAATAATTTGGTGTCATCGGCATATATTACCAATGTTATTAGCCTAGTGTTCTGTGTAGGCTTTGTTACTGTTTTCCAGCGCCACTTTATGAACAGCACTGTAAATTAGAACACAACAGTAAATGGTCGAGTGGGGAATCCTACTTATAGTCATTGTATTACTTTTCCTTTTAGAGTAAGAATTTTATCCATATTTCAAATCTGGTACATCCAATAAGGAAAAGAAAACTTAAAGTCTTAACCACAGTATTTTAATTCTAGAGAGACTAGTTTTAGTCAAGTGACCATGATCAGATATTAGTGATTAAAAATAGCAAATCAAAGAAGAAAACCTTGGTGGTTTAAAAAGTTAGGACGTCAGTTTTAATTTTACTCTTCCATTTTGCTTTTAGGCCTGAAACATATTTAGAGATTTTTGATTTATTTGTGATGGGTCACATTTGAGCTATTGAATACTCTTAACTTAAACATAAATGCTAAAAGACGTGCTATTCAGTGGTATACGGACGGTTCCAAAACCATAGAAGATACTAGAATAGGAGTGTATGGGCCGAGAACCAAGCACTTCGAAAGCTCGGAAAAATACCCAAGCATCTTCAAGGCGGAAATTCACGCCATCGAGAAGTGTATCCAGTTTAACATCGAGAGAAACTATCATAGACAAGAGATTATCATCATGTCCAATAGTCAAGCAGCAATCAAAGCGCTGAGCTCTTACGTAATTAGCTCAAAAATGGCCTGGAGATGCCTAGAACAATTGAATGAGCTAGGCGAGAAAAATAGAGTTACTCTAATTTGGGTCCCGGGACATAACGGGGTACAGGGTAACGAGATTGCAGATAGTCTTGCAAGGAAAGGGGCTCAAACACCCTTTGTAGGAACTGAGCCGTTCTGCGGTATCAGCAGTAACATAATATTAGGAGAGATTAAAAAATAATTGGGCAGTAGAAGAACCGATAATTGGAACAATCTCTTGGGGCTGAGACAGGCCAAGATACTTCTGGGTGAATATAACCAGAAAATATCGGAAGCCTGCATCTGCCTGAGCAAGAACAGGCTACGTATTGTCAGGGGGATTTCCGACTAAAAGGACACCTAAGTAAACTGACAGTAGTAGAGGATAGTGAGTGCATATTCTGGAGGAGGACGAAACCTCCTTTCACATCCTAACTGAATGTGTAGCACTCCAGAATCCAAGGGCACTATATCTAGGAGGATATCAAATAGAAGAGGGAGATTTACCTAACTTGAAGCCACTTCAAATCCTACACTTCCTTAAGAAAATAGGATTGGAAGGGTCGTTATAGGCATTGAGACATTTACTTGGTGCATTGGCGACAGAAGGGGGCACAATAGATCTTTTAGGTCGCAGTGTATTAACACCCCATTCCCAACATAACATAACATAAATGCCGGGGCAAATTAAACTTTAGTTTAAGTTATGTTAATCCCTATCCAGTGCAAATATTCCAAAAATGTTTGCCTCTCTTTCTTCGGTTTTAGCGATGCTCATAAAGAAACTTTCTTCCTCCAATTTTTTGGCGCCATTTTTTTCTGGCTTATTGCTTTTAGAATGACTTTAAGCTCATTTCCTAATTTATTTTTACGTCTTTTCTTAAGACCCAACTCAACTTTTTTCTTAGGAAAACGATTTTTCATTCGAAGTAATACGTTACTTTTAATTTCTATCTCCTAATGTCTACAAATACGTAACTCAATCAGTTTAATAAAATGTATGTCCCAAATTGGTGCCGCTTCATCTACAGTACATTTTTAAATCTTATCGCAAGTTTCCTGAAATAATTAGTAGAATAATAAAAGAGTGTATTTAGCGTTTTAGCTTTTAAATACTATAAAAAATCAGTTGTGTCCAACAAATGACTTTCCTATCTAGTTATTCCAGGGTTTCTCTGGTTATTTTGTACAACCTATTGTAGCACCACTGTAAATGGTAAGAGAATAAACTAAATATATACACTTGTCACATATATCTATCTCGAAACATTTTTTATATATTCATTACCAACGAAAATTCTGAAAAATTTAAATTTTACACTTTTTCTCCAATTTCTCCATCACGATCCATTTTATAGAAATCATGTATAAAGCAAAAATAATAGATATCGATATCGCAATCAGAATTTGACACATTTTGTCAAATTTCTCGAATACGAACCATTTTGGGAAAATTTTGTATAATACAAAAATTATAGAGAATAAGTTTATCGCAGGCAAGAATAAAGGTTAAGTTTAAAATTTATTAATTTTCTCTTTTTCCGTTTTTGAATTTTCTTCAAAATTCAAAATTTACACATTCTCTCAAATATCTCGAATACAGAAATTATGTAAAGAACAAGAACTATAGAGAATATTATAACAACTTTTATTTAAACAATTTTCTTAAAATTTGAATTTTTTACATTTTGTAAAATTTCTCGAATACGGACCATTTTAGGAAAATTTTGTATGTGACAAAAATTATAGAGAATGATATTGGAAGTAACTTTTATTTTTTTTTTCTCTAAAGGTAAATAACATGTATTCCATAAAATATAAAAACGATCCTCTATAAAGTACCCCCCCCCTCTTAGATGTTCCGACTCTGCCCAAAATCTAATCAGTTCACTGCAGGCCAAAATAAAGCTTAATTTTAAAATTTTGCGTTTTTTTTGTATCCGTTCATGAGTAATCGAGAATACTGACACACAAATACATCATCGCGAAAATAGTCAAAACGAATTCAGGGACCCCAAAACGTAAAAATTTGTCCAAAACTCGAGGTCGAAAAAAATCATGATTCCTATATTTTCCTTATCTGTACACAGATAGGAAAGTAAAAATGATAGAAAGTCCTTATTTTTTAAATATTTATTAAATATCACTTATTAAAATAAAAAGTAGAATCAAGGGAATTGCCAAGAAATTGCCGAAGAATTGCTGGAATTGTCCAAGTGTTACCAAGAAATTTTTGGGAATTGGAATAATTGGATAGTAAAAAGGAATAAAGTATAAAAATTTTGGCCTACGATTTAAGACTAGTTTTAACCGTATTTGACCCTTCCATAGTTACTCTAATTTTTGTTCATAACATATAGAAATATTTTTTCTAAAATAATTTATTAGAAAGTAAATGATATCAGATAGGAACCCACATTATCCGAAAAATCGCCTATATAAACGCCACTGAATGCAATACTGAAAATTGCACAATACGTACTTTTACGATGCATTAAATTTGTGACTATTTTGTTCGAAAAATTACGGAAAGGAAGTTGCTTTTCTCCCATATTCCCATGATTCATGATAATGTTATATGAATTTTGTAGTTTCGGAATTAACGATAACACTAAATTCAGCAATAAATAACAAACCAACAGGATATTACAGTTGATTGCACTATGTTATGTTTAAATATTAAAATTAGTCCGTAATTTGAATAAAACTAATAGAATAATAGAGCGAGTTGTATGTAATTTTATAAGAATATAACAATAAATATAATTAAATTTTAACACATATTTTCGATACGTTTATACATAAATAATTAACATATTATAATTAATGAAAGTATGAAATTTGTTGTGTGTATATGGTATCCTGTTATCTATGCTTGCACAAATAAAAACTATTGCAATATGATTCTTATTAATTTATTTACTCCTGATGAGTTAGAAGAAATAATTTTTTGCCAAGCTTCGATAAGCAACAGAGAAACTGAAAACACTACCTCGTCCTCATCTATAACCGAACCAAGCCATATCCAAAACCCAGTTTCACAAAGCCATACTAGCAAGACCATTAAGCCCCACCCACGTTTAATGGTCAGAGAACATGGGAAACGTATGGACTCTAATTTGAAGCTGCAGCTAGAGCCAATGGCTCGACTGATAGTATCACTGCAAGGACAGGCAGTAATCGTTTTATAGGTACTTCCCCGAGAAGAACCCAGTTGTTTATCTTTCGTCCAAGCTTTGGAGACAAGATATGGCCAGCAGCATTTGAAACGGGTATTTTAAAGCCAACTAAAGGTTCGTATTCAGAAACATAATGAGAATCTACAGAAATTCGGGGCCGAAATAAGAAGATTGACTCATCTGGACTATCCACAGGCGCCCAAAGATCTTCAAACAAATCGGAATACAAGCATTCATTGATGGAAACTGATTGCAACCCAAGAATATGAAGCGGTAAAACTTCTATCCAGATTTTCTCGTGCAAGAGTAAGAGAAATTAAATCCCAGGAAGGTAATGAGGCCAATACTAATATTATTCTCCAACCAACACTCTCAAAAATCTTAAATACCCTGCAAAATATGCAACGAAACAGCCAAAATGGAAGCAAGATATGCTTTAATTGCGGAAAAATCAGGCACTTTCAAAGGACCTGCAAAAGCAAGAATCGCTCTATAAATCAAGAATCAGAGGGAATAAGGCCAGAAAGTCACATAGATCACCCACACCTAGCCAGCTTTCTAGCAATAAGCAATTAGCAATTAGAGCAACGTAGAGGCCGTCTCCATAGCAACACAGACATTCTCTCCGGGCGACCCCGTTTAGAAGGGCAAAGCCGGTATGGTAAAAGGCTTAAATAACAAGAGAAATCGGTTGATAAAGTTACTCTTCGGGCAACCACTATCAAGCCAGAGGGCGACAAAGAAGAAATCACCCTTGAAAGTCTGAGAAAGAGACAGAAGAAAGACAATGACTTGAAGGTTTTCCGATAATGGCTCAAAAATAAAGTTACTACTTGGCAAGAGATAGCTAAATACAGTAGATCTATAAAGGGTACTGTATCTTTACGATGGGCTATTTAACCGGAAGTGGGAGAGCCCAGATGGAGTACATGTAGCCTGCCAGGTGGTACTGCTGAAATCATATATCAGAATTGTGTTGAAGGATATTTATTGCAGCCGTTCAAGAGAACATTTTGGTACTAAAAGGACACTCGCTCGAATTCGGGAAATATTTCATTGGGTTAATTGCCGACGAGATTGTAACGTTTAGATTTGGCCTTATAGCGGGTTTTCATTAAAATAGGAATACGCTTGTTTTTGTCCGTGTTCAGTAATTCTTAAATGGGTCTTTCTATACCCGCATTTAAACCACTGTGCTTTTGGATCGATGTCGAACGGCTGATTTGCCAACTCACTATCGAAGGCGTTTTTTCGCGAGCCTTTTTCCATAGATGTAGGGGTTTTTCTGCGACACTCTGGGCGAGTAGGTGGCTGCCCTGGATTCAAGATGTCGGTCTAGCGTTTCCGCCCCGATGTTAATTGTGGGTATATATCAGTTTGGGGTAGATATGACCTCTATTTGAGTTTAGTTAAGCTATTTATTTCGATTTAGAGGCTTTGTTTGGTTATTTTAGCCCTTTCTGTCAAGAATTTATTTCATAATAGAGGGTGCTGATGGGACACTTATCTGCCACTAAGATATGTTGGTATTACTGGTTTTGGAAGTGACGTCGGCTTTTTGGTAATTTGGAGATTCATTTTCGACACGTGGATGGTAACAGGAAGTTTCAAAATTTATTGGAATTAATTTTTGTTTAAAGTTACAACAGTGTGTGATTTGGTTGTATTTTTGGTGACCACATGTTGTAGGAGCTCTTTTAGGAGGATATATTAAACCACGTTTTTGGATCTCATATTGGTAAGTTTTCTTCTACGCAGTACTTAAAGTTATGACGTAGTATTTCTTTTTGTAAGGCCTTCTTTTATTTCAGTGCCCACATATATATGTAGTCTTCCTGGATAAGCTGTTCACGAATTTGTAGTTCAATTTTATCTGGTGCTTCGTGTGCCCCCTACTGTTGTTAAAGGAATAAATATGTTTTGATTTTAGTTAGCATGCTTACCTAGACGACTATTAACTCTAAGTTACGTTTCTTTTCGTTGTATATATTTTCAGTACATGGGATTGACTATTAAGGGGTAGTATCTTGAAATCTAAAGGTGTAATTTGCCTATTAAATGTAATTGTTGGGTAGAACTCGCTTCACGAGCCGTCTATCCTGTTGCTTTGTAAATCTGATGATTAGCTACATAAATTGATAAGTCGAACTTTAATTTAACTAGCAAATGTTGAGTAGTTACTACCTATTTCTAGACCTCGCTTCACGAGAAGGCTATGTAGGTACCTGGTTATTTAATTTTAACCTTTTCTTATATATATATATATATATATATATATATATATATATATATATATATATATATATATATATATATATATATATATATATATATATATAAATAGTTATTTTACTACGTTTTATCTTATACGTTTTCTTTAGGGTTCTGGTGACGGGCCAGTGTTCATGGTATGGGCCAGTAGTCCTTGTGAAGGGCTAACACTTCTTGTGACGAACTAGTAGGCTTTTGGCGGACTAGCACATCTTGTGATCAGCTAGTACTTCTTAGTAAAGGAGCAACAGGAATTCGAGCGCAATCCTTATGGAAATTAACATGGGAAAAACGCCAAGGTTCATTCTGGCAATTTTTGTCTAAATCAAGAGGTCTAATGAGAAGGCAAAATGAGGAAACCATCTGGTGAACACCTGCATCTGGCATGTAATTTAATATCTCTGGGAAAGATAAAGACATCCGGTTCTCACGCGAATTCCTGCACCCGGCCATCTGGCGAACACATGGCAACATCTGGTGTCCATACGTGGCATGTAATTTAATATCTCTGAGAATGATAACAACGTCATTTTCTCAGGCGAACACATGTTGACCATCTGGCATGTTATTTAATATCTCTCGGAATACTAAAGCGATGTGTATTTTTAGAATGAATGTTAATTAAAATCTTAGCAAGACCAATACATACGCGGTAATTGTCAGGACGTATATATATAGATTCAATTGGATCGTAAACCACCTTCATGAACGAAACACTCTAGATGCCTATTATTCTTTAAATGTTACCTAAAAAGAATTTATGCAGTTCATTTCCTCACCATCTTATATATTGTTTACCAATATAAGGAGATAGAACTATGGCGCGTTTTATTTTAGAGTGGTATCCCCAGGAGGCCTAATCCACTTGCAATAAAGTAGTTAAGTAATCAATTGACCGACTCTAGATTAAGACTTAGGCACTAATGAAAATTGCATCTTTTTCATTCTTTTCATGATTGCGAGGATAGGTTGCAGGTGAGGATTATCTTTTTTAAATGGCTCTTTTTGTACCTCATCGGTTCTAGATTAGAGTACCAATGGGAAGTGGCATCTTTTTTAATTCTTTTCATGATTGTGAGGATAGGTTACAGGAAAGGATTATCTTTTTAAATGGCTCTTTTTGTACCTCATCGGCTCTAGATTGTGACTAGGCTACCAATGGGAAGTGGCATCTTTTTAATTCTTTTCAGGATTGACAGGGTAGGTTATAGTGGAGGATTATCTTTGTTAAATGGCTCTTTTTGTACCTCATCGGCTCTAGATTGTAACTAGGCTACCAATGGGAAGTGGCATCTTTTTAATTCTTTTCATGATTGTGGGGATAGGTTACAGGGGAGGATTATCTTTTTTAAATGGCTCTTTATGTACCTCATTGGCTCTAGATTGTGACTAGGCTACCAATGGGAAGTGGCATCTTTTTTAATTCTTTTCATGATTGTGAGGATAGGTTATAGTGGAGGATTATCTTTGTTAAATGGCTCTTTTTGTACCTCATCGGCTCTAGATTGTAACTAGGCTACCAATGGGAAGTGGCATCTTTTTAATTCTTTTCATGATTGTGGGGATAAGTTACAGGGGAGGATTATCTTTTTTAAATGGCTCTTTTATTATTTTTCTCTAGATTTGTAGCAATAGGAATTGAATACCTAACCACTTTATTACTAATTTTAGCAAAGTAGCATATAATTGAGAAGATTCATCCAATTTAAAACTTACCATTCATAGGATCATCATTGATTAAATAATGACCCCACGGCAACGTTTCATCTGACCCAGTAATTAGAATTCTTTTATCATCTTCATGACTGAGTGCTACTTTTCGTTGAGTTATTGAATGTACTTGATGTTTTTCGGATCGTATTAAATTTTGAGAGACAGTTTTAGATCTAAAACTCTCTAAACATTCAACGTAATCTTCAAAGGTTATGACTGATTTTACCACAGATGACTTTACACCCTTAGCCTTTTTTGTCACGCCGTAATTTTTCAAAATTTCTTCAATTTCACTTTGATCATACTCCATTTCCTCAAGCTCCTTCTTCTTCTTCATAATATCCTTAGTCCTATACATTACTTTTGTTGCATACAATTTTGATCTTAAGCCTACATAATCTGTCATTGGTACACCATTATTTTCGTCTTTCATTAATCCTAAAACTTTTTTATTTACAAGTGGAATGTTATAGATATTTTGTTCGGGGTAGTCTGAAGTATCGAAATATTGGTAACAGTCTCTCTTCATTGCAACGTAAGGGTCTTGATTGTTAATTTCATATATTAACGAATCGGTATCGGTATAGAGAACTGTACAATCTTCAAAAATTGAGGACATATAACCATAATGGAAGTCATAAAGAGTTGTCTTCGCCAAATCCAGAATCGTTTGACCGACGTATATAGGTTTATTCAAATATACTTGCAATTTCCTTAACTCAACAGCTACCAAGTTCTCGTTAAATATCGTGCAATTTTTGAACTCTGGTTTTGAAATATATGCCTCTGCACCGTACCGTCCACTCCATTCAGTTAGAAGACGGATATTAACATGTTTCCGAACAGACTCTAAACTTTTACCAAATATAGCATTGTTCATTAGTTTGAATAAGTTTTTCTCAAACTCATTCTTTGCAGCTTTTCTTAAATTTGTATTAAGGTCAATATAAGATTTTAGCCAAGGACTCTGTTTAAATTTCAACACTCGATGAATTTTTGTCACTATTAAACCATGTTCCACTGCTTGCTTCAGAGCTCGATAATGAATAACATATTTTTCCTTAGGGTTTAAGGTAGCCATTAACTTTGTTAGTTCTTTGACAGTCTTCGAAGGTTTGCCAGTTTTAGGATTAATATGCTCTGGACAGAAAGGAATATCTTTATGTCGGTCATGTAGATGTTGTGGGTACTCAAGATCGACTTCAAGTATACATCCCTCTGCTGCATCGTCGGGAATAGACATCACATCAATATTAGTATCTATCCATTCGAATCCGCCATAAGGCAAATATTGAGACATCGCCCACCCATACTGATTGTTCACATCAAAATACATCAAATATTTAGATGGTTTTGTAGAGTCATAATTAGGAATATATTTATTGTTCGCGTGAGCTCTTCTTTTGGAGCAGACCTGACTAAGACCACCTCGGATACCTTTTTCCACAAATAAAAACATATCAGGATCCGTAAGCAGCTCCAGTTCCTGCTTCGTGTACTTTAACATCGCATCCCACGTAAATCCAGGTAAAGTGTAATAATGTGCCGGATCAAGTTTATACGTTTTTAAACAAGTAGTTCTAAACTGCTCAAATATGTCTGCCAGCAAAAGAATATCAGTCTTCATGTATAACTCAACATAGTCACCCAAGTCCTGGCAATTAAATTTGCTCCATACTTCCTGTGCACGTTGGTATAGACGACAAGGACAGGACTTATCTTCCAACTTGTTGTAAAATGATTCGATTGGAGGTAAGTAGGTTTCATCAAAACGATCGAATGAGTCGAAATAATCATAGGGCATCACGCCTTTCTTTGTTAATAAATTAAACTGTTCTTGAGGTAAATAGGGAAATTGGGACCTAAAATTAGGAAATTCGTCCATGTATGAAGCTAACTTGTCCAAAGAAGAAGCCATGAACCGAAAACTATCGATAAAACGGAACTGAATAGGATACTCATTAATATGTTTTGTAAATGAGATGTACTTTTCCTTGGTGATGGGCAGCAGATCAATGGATCCATTCATTCTGGTTGCAATATCGGTAATAATGAAGTGAGCATCATAACCACTTAAATTATGGAAAACGACTGGGACGGTATGACTATCTTTGAAATTGATATTGCACGCTTCATGGGAGGCGCCTCTAAAGTTGGATTCTGGGATGAGGTGAAAATGATCACGTACTTTCTTATCTTCAGACGTGAATGGTTGCTCACATATGTGACAATGAGTTGCTTTTCTGAATTCTGCTTCCTGAGTAGGAGTCATGTGGATATTATAAGGGCACCAAAAGACAGTTGCCATATCTTCAGCAAGTTGTGCCATCTCATCAGCGAACCATTGCATACAATCTACACCTTGGTATGATCGATAAAACGAAATGGAATTATCGTAGGAACACTTAAGATAATAACCGACAGCAGCAGGAATATGGTGTTGAGGTTTTTTAGGATCATTCGTCTGTTTAAGAACACTCTCAAGATCAGCATATACAATAAACGGAACTTTTTCCTTGTTTTTAAAGTTTTTAAATTTAAGAATGTTTTTTCCTGGTTCGGGCATTTTAATAGCAGTTTCATTTAATTTTTCACAATCTTCAATATGGCTGTTTAATTTTGATTCGGAACGGAAATAATGAAGACACCGATTACAGAAGTATTTTTCTCCATGTTCCTTACTTAGTTGTTTGGAAAGAAGACGAGAAAGATTTTTAATCCATACATAGTGATATTTTATATCCCCTTCCTGCCCCTCCTCATAGTACTTATCCTGAATAAGCAATAGGTTTATATGTTGATCTTTTTTATTTTTAGTAAGATAAGTGGGAAGAGTAATAAAGGATTTTTTCTGTTTTTGGAGGATATAAACATTTATGGAAACATTATTTTGAATTTCGAAATTTGGAATTTGCTTGAAGGTCATTGGAAATTGAATTCCTTTGAGATTTAAAACAGTCGAGAAGTGTGGGTATTTATACAATCGTTGTGGGTCCTTGGTTACGGGATACAAAGCAGATGTAACAGCCCATGCGAAGCAAGCTTGATCATCGTTCTTAACATTAATACATGCTTCTTTTCGTTTAATTTGAGGAGGTATCTCGATGTACGATGACCCAAGTTGAGGAATGTATTTATTTATGTTTACACCTAAATTAACAATTCGTTTTAGTGCCCAGCCACTATCACGTTCTTGAAATTCCTCAAGTTCATTTAGAATAGGGTTATTAACCTTTTCATCAAACCAATTATCAAGATTAGTATCTCTATAGATTGGAGAATTTGAGGTAGTAAAGTACTTGTACTCATTAAGTACACTGTCACCCTTTACAATCTGAAACTCACCTCCAAATACTGCATTAACCTTCACCGCAGCATCTTTTTTTAAAGCCGCCTGTATCCTACGTTTAAAAAGGGACTTAGCATCAATCAGGAAAGCTTTTGGATCCTTATGATTCATATTTGATATTACTCCCGTCAGGATACGGCTATTGAATGCAGTATCGGAATCATCCCAACGGACACGTTCTCTAGCTCTCTCAGGTCGTGATGTAAGCCCTGCCCCTTTCTTCAGTGTCGTTTTTATCTGGTTACGATAAGTTTTAATATTCCTAAGGCAAGCTTCCAAATGCTGTTTTTCACCCAGCGTTTTGGCACTTTTCAATGCATAATTTATTTGTTTTATCCCTTTCTGACACTCTCGTAGTCCTTTTTGAGCTACAGCCTCATCATACCTCGTAGATAGCAGACCGAGAAAACTGGCGATGTAACGAACCAAATCACCGAAGAGTGACATAATAAAACACTTGTTCACAACACAATAATCTGGAACTGAATGAGAAGCGAGTTAAAGAAAAGTGGCTTTATACTTCTTTAGTACACATGCGCAATAACTTCACTTCACTAATCTTCTTCTTATTTTAGTTTTTTGCCTCCACCCCTAGGGTATTTAACCACTAATCTGTATTTTTATGTACCTTTATTTAATAAATTTACGAATGTGTCGGTGGATTGTAAGGAAAATCTGAAACAAAATAAATTTGTTTTTAAATTTTTTTGAAAATATAATAATTTTAAGAAAATACCCAAATTTTAATTCTATCGACATCCTCAAAACTTATCAACTTTTTTGGTATTTTTTCCAATAAAATAATAACTTATACCCCTACCTCAAGATAAACCACCATATTTAAGAATATTTTTATAAACTAGAGTGTCAAATATGGATCAAAAGTAGAAAAAGGTAAATTTTTCTTATTAAACTCGAAAATACACATATTGGAAATCTATCGACATCCTCAAAACGTAACAACTTTTTAAATATTTTATTCGACTAAATAATAACTTATACCCCTACCTCAAGATGTACCACGATATTTAAGAATATTTTTAAAAAACTAGTGTGTCAAATATGGATCTAAGGTAGAAAAAGGTAAAATATTTCTTATTAAACTCGAAAATACTTAAATTTTAAATCTATCGACATCCACAAAACTTAACAACTTTTTTGTTATTTTATTCCACTAAATAATAACTTATATCCCCACCTCAAGATATACCACCATATTTAAGAATATTTTTATAAACTAGAGTGTCAAATATGGATCTAAAGTAGAAAAAAATAAAATATTTCTAATTCAACTCGAAAATAGACAAATTTTAAATCTATCGACATCCACAAAACTTATCAACTTTTTTAATATTTTATTCAACTAACTAATAACTTATACCCCCACCTCAAGATATACCCCCATATTTATGAATATTTTTAAATACTAGAGTGTCAAATATAGATCTAAGGTAGAAAAAGGTAAATTTTTCTTATTCAACTTGTAAATATCTAAATTTTAAATCTATCGACATCCTCAAAACTTATCAACTTTTTTAATATTTTATTCAACTAACTAATAACTTTTACCCCCACTTCAAGATGTACCACCATATTTATGAATATTTTTAATAACTAGAGTGTCAAATATGGATCTAAAGTAGAAAAAGGTAAAATATTTCTTATTAAACTCGAAAATACCTAAATTTTAAATCTATCGACATCCTCAAAACTTATCAACTTTTTTGCTATTTTTTCCAATAAAATAATAACTTATACCCCAACCTCAAGATATACCCCCATATTTATGAATATTTTTAAAAACTAGAGTGTCAAATAAATTTGGTAGCGCCATCTGCACTTAGAAAGTAAAAAATTAGTAGAGTGGAACTGAGAGGGCATGCAAACGGAGGAAACCCTATGAGAAGGCAAAATGTGCAAACCATCTGGTGAACACCTGCATCCTGTTATAATATATGCATGTAATTTAATATCTCTGGGAATGATAACAACTTTATTTTCTCACGAAACATTAAATTACATGCATATATTATAACAGGATGCAGGTGTTCACTAGATGGTTTCCTCATTTTGCCTTCTCATAGGGTTTCCTCCGTTTGCGTGCCCTCTCAGTTCCACTCTACTAATTTTTTACTTTCTAAGTGCAGATGGCGCTACCAAATTTATTTGACACTCTAGTTTTTAAAAATATTCATAAATATGGGGGTATATCTTGAGGTTGGGGTATAAGTTATTATTTTATTGGAAAAAATAGCAAAAAAGTTGATAAGTTTTGAGGATGTCGATAGATTTAAAATTTAGGTATTTTCGAGTTTAATAAGAAATATTTTACCTTTTTCTTCTTTAGATCCATATTTGACACTCTAGTTATTAAAAATATTCATAAATATGGTGGTACATCTTGAAGTGGGGGTAAAAGTTATTAGTTAGTTGAATAAAATATTAAAAAAGTTGATAAGTTTTGAGGATGTCGATAGATTTAAAATTTAGATATTTACAAGTTGAATAAGAAAAATTTACCTTTTTCTACCTTAGATCTATATTTGACACTCTAGTATTTAAAAATATTCATAAATATGGGGGTATATCTTGAGGTGGGGGTATAAGTTATTAGTTAGTTGAATAAAATATTAAAAAAGTTGATAAGTTTTGTGGATGTCGATAGATTTAAAATTTGTCTATTTTCGAGTTGAATTAGAAATATTTTATTTTTTTCTACTTTAGATCCATATTTGACACACTAGTTTTTTAAAAATATTCTTAAATATCGTGGTACATCTTGAGGTAGGGGTATAAGTTATTATTTAGTCGAATAAAATATTTAAAAAGTTGTTACGTTTTGAGGATGTCGATAGATTTCCAATATGTGTATTTTCGAGTTTAATAAGAAAAATTTACCTTTTTCTACTTTTGATCCATATTTGACACTCTAGTTTATAAAAATATTCTTAAATATGGTGGTTTATCTTGAGGTAGGGGTATAAGTTATTATTTTATTGGAAAAAATACCAAAAAAGTTGATAAGTTTTGAGGATGTCGATAGAATTAAAATTTGGGTATTTTCTTAAAATTATTATATTTTCAAAAAAATTTAAAAACAAATTTATTTTGTTTCAGATTTTCCTTACAATCCACCGACACATTCGTAAATTTATTAAATAAAGGTACATAAAAATACAGATTAGTGGTTAAATACCCTAGGGGTGGAGGCAAAAAACTAAAATAAGAAGAAGATTAGTGAAGTGAAGTTATTGCGCATGTGTACTAAAGAAGTATAAAGCCACTTTTCTTTAACTCGCTTCTCATTCAGTTCCAGATTATTGTGTTGTGAACAAGTGTTTTATTATGTCACTCTTCGGTGATTTGGTTCGTTACATCGCCAGTTTTCTCGGTCTGCTATCTACGAGGTATGATGAGGCTGTAGCTCAAAAAGGACTACGAGAGTGTCAGAAAGGGATAAAACAAATAAATTATGCATTGAAAAGTGCCAAAACGCTGGGTGAAAAACAGCATTTGGAAGCTTGCCTTAGGAATATTAAAACTTATCGTAACCAGATAAAAACGACACTGAAGAAAGGGGCAGGGCTTACATCACGACCTGAGAGAGCTAGAGAACGTGTCCGTTGGGATGATTCCGATACTGCATTCAATAGCCGTATCCTGACGGGAGTAATATCAAATATGAATCATAAGGATCCAAAAGCTTTCCTGATTGATGCTAAGTCCCTTTTTAAACGTAGGATACAGGCGGCTTTAAAAAAAGATGCTGCGGTGAAGGTTAATGCAGTATTTGGAGGTGAGTTTCAGATTGTAAAGGGTGACAGTGTACTTAATGAGTACAAGTACTTTACTACCTCAAATTCTCCAATCTATAGAGATACTAATCTTGATAATTGGTTTGATGAAAAGGTTAATAACCCTATTCTAAATGAACTTGAGGAATTTCAAGAACGTGATAGTGGCTGGGCACTAAAACGAATTGTTAATTTAGGTGTAAACATAAATAAATACATTCCTCAACTTGGGTCATCGTACATCGAGATACCTCCTCAAATTAAACGAAAAGAAGCATGTATTAATGTTAAGAACGATGATCAAGCTTGCTTCGCATGGGCTGTTACATCTGCTTTGTATCCCGTAACCAAGGACCCACAACGATTGTATAAATACCCACACTTCTCGACTGTTTTAAATCTCAAAGGAATTCAATTTCCAATGACCTTCAAGCAAATTCCAAATTTCGAAATTCAAAATAATGTTTCCATAAATGTTTATATCCTCCAAAAACAGAAAAAATCCTTTATTACTCTTCCCACTTATCTTACTAAAAATAAAAAAGATCAACATATAAACCTATTGCTTATTCAGGATAAGTACTATGAGGAGGGGCAGGAAGGGGATATAAAATATCACTATGTATGGATTAAAAATCTTTCTCGTCTTCTTTCCAAACAACTAAGTAAGGAACATGGAGAAAAATACTTCTGTAATCGGTGTCTTCATTATTTCCGTTCCGAATCAAAATTAAACAGCCATATTGAAGATTGTGAAAAATTAAATGAAACTGCTATTAAAATGCCCGAACCAGGAAAAAACATTCTTAAATTTAAAAACTTTAAAAACAAGGAAAAAGTTCCGTTTATTGTATATGCTGATCTTGAGAGTGTTCTTAAACAGACGAATGATCCTAAAAAACCTCAACACCATATTCCTGCTGCTGTCGGTTATTATCTTAAGTGTTCCTACGATAATTCCATTTCGTTTTATCGATCATACCAAGGTGTAGATTGTATGCAATGGTTCGCTGATGAGATGGCACAACTTGCTGAAGATATGGCAACTGTCTTTTGGTGCCCTTATAATATCCACATGACTCCTACTCAGGAAGCAGAATTCAGAAAAGCAACTCATTGTCACATATGTGAGCAACCATTCACGTCTGAAGATAAGAAAGTACGTGATCATTTTCACCTCATCCCAGAATCCAACTTTAGAGGCGCCTCCCATGAAGCGTGCAATATCAATTTCAAAGATAGTCATACCGTCCCAGTCGTTTTCCATAATTTAAGTGGTTATGATGCTCACTTCATTATTACCGATATTGCAACCAGAATGAATGGATCCATTGATCTGCTGCCCATCACCAAGGAAAAGTACATCTCATTTACAAAACATATTAATGAGTATCCTATTCAGTTCCGTTTTATCGATAGTTTTCGGTTCATGGCTTCTTCTTTGGACAAGTTAGCTTCATACATGGACGAATTTCCTAATTTTAGGTCCCAATTTCCCTATTTACCTCAAGAACAGTTTAATTTATTAACAAAGAAAGGCGTGATGCCCTATGATTATTTCGACTCATTCGATCGTTTTGATGAAACCTACTTACCTCCAATCGAATCATTTTACAACAAGTTGGAAGATAAGTCCTGTCCTTGTCGTCTATACCAACGTGCACAGGAAGTATGGAGCAAATTTAATTGCCAGGACTTGGGTGACTATGTTGAGTTATACATGAAGACTGATATTCTTTTGCTGGCAGACATATTTGAGCAGTTTAGAACTACTTGTTTAAAAACGTATAAACTTGATCCGGCACATTATTACACTTTACCTGGATTTACGTGGGATGCGATGTTAAAGTACACGAAGCAGGAACTGGAGCTGCTTACGGATCCTGATATGTTTTTGTTTGTGGAAAAAGGTATCCGAGGTGGTCTTAGTCAGGTCTGCTCCAAAAGAAGAGCTCACGCGAACAATAAATATATTCCTAATTATGACTCTACAAAACCATCTAAATATTTGATGTATTTTGATGTGAACAATCAGTATGGGTGGGCGATGTCTCAATATTTGCCTTATGGCGGATTCGAATGGATAGATACTAATATTGATGTGATGTCTATTCCCGACGATGCAGCAGAGGGATGTATACTTGAAGTCGATCTTGAGTACCCACAACATCTACATGACCGACATAAAGATATTCCTTTCTGTCCAGAGCATATTAATCCTAAAACTGGCAAACCTTCGAAGACTGTCAAAGAACTAACAAAGTTAATGGCTACCTTAAACCCTAAGGAAAAATATGTTATTCATTATCGAGCTCTGAAGCAAGCAGTGGAACATGGTTTAATAGTGACAAAAATTCATCGAGTGTTGAAATTTAAACAGAGTCCTTGGCTAAAATCTTATATTGACCTTAATACAAATTTAAGAAAAGCTGCAAAGAATGAGTTTGAGAAAAACTTATTCAAACTAATGAACAATGCTATATTTGGTAAAAGTTTAGAGTCTGTTCGGAAACATGTTAATATCCGTCTTCTAACTGAATGGAGTGGACGGTACGGTGCAGAGGCATATATTTCAAAACCAGAGTTCAAAAATTGCACGATATTTAACGAGAACTTGGTAGCTGTTGAGTTAAGGAAATTGCAAGTATATTTGAATAAACCTATATACGTCGGTCAAACGATTCTGGATTTGGCGAAGACAACTCTTTATGACTTCCATTATGGTTATATGTCCTCAATTTTTGAAGATTGTACAGTTCTCTATACCGATACCGATTCGTTAATATATGAAATTAACAATCAAGACCCTTACGTTGCAATGAAGAGAGACTGTTACCAATATTTCGATACTTCAGACTACCCCGAACAAAATATCTATAACATTCCACTTGTAAATAAAAAAGTTTTAGGATTAATGAAAGACGAAAATAATGGTGTACCAATTACAGATTATGTAGGCTTAAGATCAAAATTGTATGCAACAAAAGTAATGTATAGGACTAAGGATATTATGAAGAAGAAGAAGGAGCTTGAGGAAATGGAGTATGATCAAAGTGAAATTGAAGAAATTTTGAAAAATTACGGCGTGACAAAAAAGGCTAAGGGTGTAAAGTCATCTGTGGTAAAATCAGTCATAACCTTTGAAGATTACGTTGAATGTTTAGAGAGTTTTAGATCTAAAACTGTCTCTCAAAATTTAATACGATCCGAAAAACATCAAGTACATTCAATAACTCAACGAAAAGTAGCACTCAGTCATGAAGATGATAAAAGAATTCTAATTACTGGGTCAGATGAAACGTTGCCGTGGGGTCATTATTTAATCAATGATGATCCTATGAATGGTAAGTTTTAAATTGGATGAATCTTCTCAATTATATGCTACTTTGCTAAAATTAGTAATAAAGTGGTTAGGTATTCAATTCCTATTGCTACAAATCTAGAGAAAAATAATAAAAGAGCCATTTAAAAAAGATAATCCTCCCCTGTAACTTATCCCCACAATCATGAAAAGAATTAAAAAGATGCCACTTCCCATTGGTAGCCTAGTTACAATCTAGAGCCGATGAGGTACAAAAAGAGCCATTTAACAAAGATAATCCTCCACTATAACCTATCCTCACAATCATGAAAAGAATTAAAAAAGATGCCACTTCCCATTGGTAGCCTAGTCACAATCTAGAGCCAATGAGGTACATAAAGAGCCATTTAAAAAAGATAATCCTCCCCTGTAACCTATCCCCACAATCATGAAAAGAATTAAAAAGATGCCACTTCCCATTGGTAGCCTAGTTACAATCTAGAGCCGATGAGGTACAAAAAGAGCCATTTAACAAAGATAATCCTCCACTATAACCTACCCTGTCAATCCTGAAAAGAATTAAAAAGATGCCACTTCCCATTGGTAGCCTAGTCACAATCTAGAGCCGATGAGGTACAAAAAGAGCCATTTAAAAAGATAATCCTTTCCTGTAACCTATCCTCACAATCATGAAAAGAATTAAAAAAGATGCCACTTCCCATTGGTACTCTAATCTAGAACCGATGAGGTACAAAAAGAGCCATTTAAAAAAGATAATCCTCACCTGCAACCTATCCTCGCAATCATGAAAAGAATGAAAAAGATGCAATTTTCATTAGTGCCTAAGTCTTAATCTAGAGTCGGTCAATTGATTACTTAACTACTTTATTGCAAGTGGATTAGGCCTCCTGGGGATACCACTCTAAAATAAAACGCGCCATAGTTCTATCTCCTTATATTGGTAAACAATATATAAGATGGTGAGGAAATGAACTGCATAAATTCTTTTTAGGTAACATTTAAAGAATAATAGGCATCTAGAGTGTTTCGTTCATGAAGGTGGTTTACGATCCAATTGAATCTATATATATACGTCCTGACAATTACCGCGTATGTATTGGTCTTGCTAAGATTTTAATTAACATTCATTCTAAAAATACACATCGCTTTAGTATTCCGAGAGATATTAAATAACATGCCAGATGGTCAACATGTGTTCGCCTGAGAAAATGACGTTGTTATCATTCTCAGAGATATTAAATTACATGCCACGTATGGACACCAGATGTTGCCATGTGTTCGCCAGATGGCCGGGTGCAGGAATTCGCGTGAGAACCGGATGTCTTTATCTTTCCCAGAGATATTAAATTACATGCCAGATGCAGGTGTTCACCAGATGGTTTCCTCATTTTGCCTTCTCATTAGACCTCTTGATTTAGACAAAAATTGCCAGAATGAACCTTGGCGTTTTTCCCATGTTAATTTCCATAAGGATTGCGCTCGAATTCCTGTTGCTCCTTTACTCTTCTTGTGACCGGCTAGTATTTGTATGACAGGCTAGTATCCTTGCGATGAGCTAGAACATACCTTTATGACAGGTAGATTGATTTGTATGCCGAAGCAGAGATAGTAGGACATCAACCGTCTACTAGAGTTTTTCGCAGCTGGAAAGAAGTCACGGTTTACCGCAAGTTTTTGCTTACTTATTTTTATATTACTATATTACTATTTAATCTATTTTATTGGGGGGTTATTAGTACATAACTTTATCTAAACCTAATGTAAACGAGGTTTAGGGGTGTATAAGTACAGTACATTTTAATAAACCCGAAAACGTCACCAAGAGCTCTTCGTGAGGTATATTACTTATGGGTAACTATTGATTTTAATAAATAACAGAGTTTTACTCGTTTTTACCCCTAACAACCGTAAATAAATCACGATTATTTATTTATTTATTTTGATAAATGCAGTACACACCTCTTGTGTCTCAGTTTTAAGATTACACCTAATTCCATTTAAATATTTTTAAGTCTAATATAGCGTTTTAGTTGTGAATAATACTTCCAGTAATACTGGATTATTGTTAATAGTTGGGGAATCTATTCGTTAATGTACTAAAGCATTTAGTTGTTGAATATTGCTATATTTCGAAGTTTGAAGTTGACCCCCATTTCAACACAATAATTTATATTATTAAACTTGGGTATATATTGAATTTTCTTGTTATTTAACCGCACTTGCTAATTGTCTATTTAATTACATAATCAGGTTGGTCAATAAGACCTATGGTAAGGTAAAGTTTATTATAATAGGAGCATACTCAATTTGTAGCCGCTTGAAGGCCTTCGTAGAGGAGATGCTTATAGTTTAGCTATTTGGAGTTTGATAGTGAACTGTCACTTAGATTGTTGGATGTGAGGTTAAACCCTGGCGCCCACTCACATACATAACTTTTACTACGACTCACCCCTTCTTCACTGTAGTTAGTCGGCATCCAACATTTGGATTAATATAAATCCCACCTCAGGTGCTTAGGCACAGAAAGTAGGTAGCAAGATGTAGCGGATTGGTGTAAAAAATGTGATGTATACAATGGCAGGACGAAGGTCTACGGATTCGCTCGGGAATGACTGAAAGCCAATAGAAATAAAACAGAAGCTAGAATTGACAGGCGTGCCACAGGGACACATTTTGAGAGAGGTGGCCCAGTATGGCTCTGCAATCCCAAGCACTTTGTTAAAAATCGCAACGGAACTGGGAAGGCCCCTACGCCATCCTTAAAGAATATTAACGACATGATCTACCCAGTGAACTGTATACTTAAAATGGAACGCCAATCCCTATTAACAAAAGTAAGCCAAATTGAATTCGCGCATTACGTCCCAACGATACTGGCGAGAATGCGCACAAAGTGCCTTTGCAGGTCCGTTTCGGCCATTTCATGTACTATTTTTTAAATTAAGAGAAATTAATATCTTTAAAACTCAACAATAAGAAAATCCATTTTAATCTTTAGTTATATTTCTTACCACTTGTTTTACCGTATGTAGATGTCAAAAAATAGGAATTAGGAGGAGTTACTTATTTTTAAAACTATGCAAACATTTTATAATATGGAATCAAAGCCATCTATTTAAAAAAACAAAATTAATATGTAATAAAGTATAGATATTTTATCATTGCTTACTCTAAGAATAACAAAAGTAATATTTGCTTTAAAAATCATTTTTAATAGATAAACCCATATATAAATTTGTTAAAACTTACCTTTGGAGGCTTTTCCAAAAAGGATCGAATGGAGACTGTTAAGCGCATAGAAACAATAGATTTCTTTACACCAACATATCAAAGGGAAGCATAAGAATGTTTAAAGTGACTAAGTCTAAAAACCTTTACTAGCTGCATTAATTTTATTGAGAAAATATATTTACATTTAAATAAAACACTAAGATAAAGTAACTGTAGCTTTATTAGTAAAGTATAGTAACATTCAAATTTTCCATAAAAACGACCCCATCTCAAGCAAAATTTTCAGTGATAGGTATAGGTTTTATTTTTGCTTTAATGAATTAATAGAATTCTTTATCGTTAGTAACAATTTTATAGATGAGAAATACGTCTTTCACATTTGTAATGTTATTTACAAAAATAAGATATTTATAAATGTTTCGGCCGAATCAAAAATTTACGGTGACAGCCAAGCAACTTGGTGGGTAATATTACAATAGACAGATAATTTATTTCAGGTAGACATTTTTTACAATGTACATGATTCGTCAAAAATAAAACAATAATATAAACTAGCGAAGTAAATAAGTATTTATTTATAATAAATATATACGTACAATAGAAAACATGTACTTATAATTAGTATAACTGTGAGTATTAATTATTATTATAAAAAGAACATTCATATTATTACCTTTGCAAGTCAGAAACATATGTAAATTTACTTATTTCCTGGATATCTTCATTCTCTTTATTTTGTTCATAAACTCCAGATGATGTGCTAGGTCTATCTGTTGATTCAACCACATAGCTGTAATAAATAATAATATTCTTAAAAGTTTTATTTAACCAATTAATTCATATGCCGATTGTTCCTACATGTTATCCCAAATTGTTTTTTTTTCTGTACCCTGTAAAACGCTAGAGTAACTATAGGACCATTAATATTCTGCCAACATTTCCATATAATAAATTATGATTTTCATTCTTTTATTCATAGAGTGACAAGATCTGTTAATCGACTAAATATGTAGAATTAATTATTATTTCTTCATCAGAATTTTGTAACCAGTTACATATGGGTATGTGAGGTATAGATTTTAAATTTTTAATTAATTGTTTATTAATATAGATATATTTCAAATTAATTTGTTATTAAGTATTAGGTATTATTTAGAATTTTATTATTATTGAATGACTATGACAGGTATTCTATATTATTGTCTTGTTTTAATGGGCTCTGATCCATAAATATATTATCGATATCTACATACATATAATTTTGTAGTTAGGTATACATATAAAAAAAAGTATAATTTAATAAATATATATTTGTCATAGCTTAATTACCTTGGAAGATTAGTAGGTAACATCAATGGCTTACGAGGTCCTAAATTAATAGCTGGCACAGCATGTTTTTTTAAACGCTTCCTAGTTCCTCCTAGAATGAAGTCACTTTCTACGAAATGTGCACTACAAACGGCATTTACAGAAGTCAACGTTTCAGCCTTGGAATCTCTTCCTAAAGCCCTCATCCAAGCTGAATACCTATCAGAAGTTAATCTAAAAAAAACACATGATAACTACATAATTTTTGGTTCTGGGTGCTTCAAAAGGGAAGAATTAGTCGACAATTTGGCTCAGATAGCTAAAATATAACACCCGTACGCCCGAACCACGTATTACTATCCTTTTAAGTATGAAAAAGGGGGTCAAAAACACATGGGTACCCCCTAGTTTGAATAAAAAATAACTAGTCATCCTTACCTGAAAAATGGAGGCGTCTGACTCTTACACCACAAAACCATACACTTTTTCCCCATTTTAACAAGAGTCTGATTAAATCTGATTACTATTAGGTATAGTGTATCAACCAAAAGCAGGCACTTAAGTGTTCTAAAGCTAATTTCAACACAAAACGAACAAAGCACTAAACAAAAAGTAGCGATTAAATAGAAATAAACCACACAATTAAATTGAAATTAAAAACTATTAACTGTAAAGATAGATCATCTAAAAACGTCAAAGATCAAAACCAAACAAAACGAATGACTGTAATAACCTTAAAATCACACTCAAAATTGCAAAAACCAGCTCTGTAAAATCATGAGATCACATCAATAATGGGCATGCGCCGGAGTATCGTAAATGTTAAAAGTACAGTGTTTTCATGAAAATTTCACTACGTTTTTAGCAGCGTTAGAGAACTATTTCTACCACGCGCATCCAACGACATTGGCGTTCCATTTAAATATACAGTTCAGTGGATCTACCGCATTCAGCTGTCAGCAGGAAGTAAATCCAAGATAGTTTACATTGAAAAGTTAGCGCAATGCCGTGGTCCAGATTCTCCCTGTTAGCTCCAACCAGGTCTCAATAATCAACTTATTCGGAGCAAATAACTATAGAGGAGGGAGCAATGTTACGCAGTACCCTGCAGCGTGCTGTGGTCGTCATAAGTAATAATACGAGTAAAAGAAGAAGGGGGAATATTCGATAAATGTCATTCAAAGAAAAATCTGGACAGGTTGAGAAGGTTCGCGAAGGGTCAAGCAAGTTATATAAGTGGATGATCCTGACGTCAGTTTATGACAGACATTATACGTTAATGTTATTAGTGGTATAATTATTGTAAAAATAGAGTTGAAATAAATTGAGATACCAAAAACCTGCATAACACTATTAATCTGTATTTTTGAAATCTTTTAAATAAAAACTAACCTAATTTGTGTAACTTTTTATCCCTTTTCAATATGACCCATATTGGAGGCAAAATAAAGGCATTATAAAACGTGCAAATTTTACATGCATGTATCACGTACAGGAAATATTTTGGAAATCATTATAATCCTAAACTCTAGGGTAACTAAAAAGTGAACTTAAATCAGAACTCTTTGAGAAGCTGTTGTTAAAGAGGCTCAAAGTGATGATGGAGTAAACAAACCTAAAAGAAAACCAACAGCTAGGATTCAAAACACAACATTCCCAAATAGAGTAACACCGCAGGATTACAGATCTAATAAAGAAGACAAATGCTCCATTTGCAGTATGTATTATAGAGTAAAACAAGAGGAGAAATACTCTTAGTAAAAACAAAATAAAACAGGAGTAGCACAAAGAAGCATCCTTGGTCATGTCTTGTTTTTACTATTTATTGATCTTTTAATACAGAAGCAAATGCAGATAACGTAAGTTACAAATGCTTAACTATAACCAAGTTGTAGCGCGCATACTCTTTGAGCAATCCCTATACATTATATTACTGTATCACATAAAGCCCGATGCGCGGCATTAATACCTGTAATTCCACTTTTCTATATTTCTGTTATTTTACAAAGTAATCAGTTTGAAGTGTTGTGCAACGGTGTTGCTAATTAAAGTTATTATCTGTGTTATATCTCACCTTTACCTAAACTGCCTGCCTGATCTCATTGAATCCCCATATTCATAATTTTTGATCATAAAGAAATCCAAACTCACCATATAAAGTCTTTAAAGCAAAATGGACTAGCTTACATCTTTAGCGTTGTGCTAAGCCAATTATTATGGATATCATTAAAATATTTTAAAAAGAGAACTTCAAAATATTGTTAATATTTTCTGATACATTTGGAAAACAGATTAACACAGATACGTCCAGATAGAGACATTTTAAACAAGAAATACAAAGATGTGCAAACACCACGAAGTTTATCCGAGAATACCGATCAAGGAGAAGCGACAGTAGCTGTCGGTGCCTTTGATATAGGGTGCACCTTTTTCACAACATGACTTTGATTAATACACAACTTAATAGGCTGAGAAAATATGCTTATCTTCTACACTGAGCGAAATAGTTTGGCAAACTATCTGAAATCATTGTTATAGTCCATGCGCAAATGTTGTAATGTGATTTAATTACATTGAAGTAGTTAGGGTTAATAGCAATGGTAAAAATTCGACAGCAAAATATAATTATTTATGTAATAATTAATAATTTGTTATAAAAGTAAAAGACGTTTAATATTTTATAATTTATCTATAAAATTTGTTCAATATTTGATTTATTTTTTTGCCTCGTGTTCTGAATAGGCTCTGTTACTGTTTCCCAGCGCCACTTTAGGAACAGCACTGTTAATTAGAACCCAACAGTGAATGGTCGAGTGGGGAATCATTGTTAAAAATGTAATAAAAGCCCCATATTTAAATTAAATTACCTTTTCCTTAAGTAAAAATAAGATGGACGTCCACTGGACGTCAAAATACTACTAAACTTAAAATTATCCAAAAACAGACGTTCACTGGGTATCGATATTCAGCTGTCAAATTAATTAGCATAAACGGACGTACACTGGATGCGCGGATATGGACGTCCTGAACCTCAAATGGATCTAAAATGTACGTCCATTGGACTATGTGTGCTGTCTGGGCATAGACGAATTTTTAGAAATAGTACTTATTTAAGTATGTATCAATATTTCCAAAATCAACTCCAGCATGATTCATTCAATAAATATAAATATGAATGGCCAAAACATCTTTATATTGACATAATTGTAACTAACAATTTAGCCATAATAAAGGGATTTCGCCCACTTTGACCAATCCTAATTGAAACACGCAAATTTATTATATTTTTTAAATATAATTTTAAAATAAAATAAACAAAATCTGCAGTTCATTGTTTATTAAGTTTATTTAAAAGAAGACAAACATATATTTCAGAAAATCCAATACCTACATATGAAAAATAAAATGTCAAAAATGAATAAATCATTATACTTAATATTTATACATGTGATAAAATTCTTAGTTTCCTAATAACTTTTTTGGCACATTTGTATTAGAATACCTGTGTGTAAACAAATCTTTATCTTATTACTACACAAAACAAACACCAAAAAATATTACTTAACATTGCTCACGTACTAAACACAACTTGGACTGACTTTGACAGATAACATCATTTTGAGTGATACACCACTTATTTTCGCACATGCGTTACAAAACGGTACACTGAAAACACCAAGCTATCGCTTCTCCTTGATCGGTATTCTCGGGTTTTACTTTATACGCATGTCAACATCACGATACTTCCTCAGCCAGCATAAAATAAAAAGAAGACTGAAGAGAACAAAACCATCAAATATACATGTTTATTAAGAAGTGTATATATAAATTGTGTTAGTACAAATACAGAAGAAATTTAACCAAGCAAATAGTTAGTACTTGAGAAACGCCAATGGGTGAATTTTTGAAATTCCGTTTTGGTTTGTTCAACAAATAATTTCATCTGAGTGGATCTACGAATGTATCTAAATTTAATTACTTTTTATACAGTCAATCGATGAAATAAGCAAATAAAAAATAAATAGATAATAAAAATGAAGCTAAAATCAGATAGTATTCACGATTTCGAAAGCGTCACTGTAAATTAAATCGTCCCTGGCAGAAGTCCACTGCATGGCAGGTAATAAAGCTCCCAACAAATGGACCATTTAAATCCCGAACATTCCGCCAGCAGCAGCAAGTGCAAGGCCATCGTAACCGTCAAGTAACTTCCTCTATAACCAGGACTATATTTCACCGCTAACCGGACACCAATTTTTCTTCGATCGCAATGTCCCCAATCGCCTTTTTGCAAAACAAAATTTCTGAGAGCAATCTATTTCAACACCTGCCAAATAAATTGGACCAACTTTTTACTGAACTTGTTTGAACTACGTTATATATGTCTTTATGGTGTAACGTTTTCACGGTTTTTAGTTTTTTTTTGGGCGGTGGCAGTAATTTATGCAGCGTTAGACTGCGTCTCATAGATATGGGTTCGGTAGGTGTGTATTTGTTATTTTGTCGTCAACTGACCAAAGTTCGAAATATAGGTAAAAATAATTCAAATTAATAATAACTTTCTTCATCAGATTTAATAAAAATTAAATCAGCAGCGGGAAAGTGGAATAAGCTCTACATAACTTGAGAGTCATTAGGCCCGGTGTGCGTCCTCAAGTTTTTTTAAAAAGACAACTAATCTTTTTTTTTATTTTTTTGAAAATTATAGATGAAGATATAATAATTGAAATAGGTCTATATTTTGCTATCTTTGATTAATCTTTTTTTTGCCATCTCAATTTTAAAAACCGGAGAAATATTATACGATTTTTTTAAAATTGTAAAAATAAGCATGTTTTAAAAAACTAATGGTTTTTATGAAAAACTATTAAAGAGTCGATAGAAGCAAATGAAAAAAAATTAAGTATACGACCAAGCGTAAAGCGATGAAAACCGTACTACATTTATTTTTATCTTCTTCTTGACACAATGCTTTTTATGTCATACTAGTTCAGTATTGTGGTCCTATTGCCTAGTTACCAATCACCTAATGTTATACTTTATGATATGCAAGTAATAAGTTGATATTTAATTAGAATTATTTAGTCGAATTAACATAAAATTGGCAATTCTCAAAGGATCCAGTGATTGTTAGATTGCCTGTTGCACGTGGATTCATGTTTCGTTGTTTTTTAATCAAGTTTTTGTACTGAAAAACCAGTTTCAGAACTTACACCTGCTAGCATTCTTGAAACTTCATTTTTTTGAAGATATACTGTCCTCTAAATATCCTTCAGCAACCGAGGTACTCTTATATTCACCATGGCGCTTTAACGTGGTCATATATATTCCAGACTCTGCAAGAAGAGTTACCTATGTTCGACGCATACAATGACCTGTGTATACTTGTCAGAATCACGCAAACTCAGATATTTCGCAATAATGGATGCTACCTTGTCTATAGGTCAGAAAAGGCCTTTTTCCTAAACAACTATGTAGCCGGAAAGACATGATCGGCTTTAAAATGTTCATTTCATCTTTATCAATAATGGTAGAAATGTTCTATTTATCGATTTTTGTTATTGGAACGTTCACACTGAAAACTGATTTTCTATCTTCTACGTGAGTAACTAGCGCATTTACTAATTCCTGCCGTCGACATCCACCAAATATACCAAATAATACTGGGTCTTCAACAATACCGAAAACCCACGTGACCAAATCGTCATGACAGCGATTGGTGAAAATAAAAGTAAAAATCCCTAAATTTGAGCCAGTGCCGTAGGTATTTTATTACAAAATAGATCTTCTTCTTTTTTTATGGTCTGCAACTACGAGAACAAAATTCAGTTAGGTAACTGTTAGAATTACAACACAAATTCATAATATTAATTAGAGGTGCTTTACATTATTGTATTTTAATGTTAGAATTCGATATTTTAATTAGATTTAATCAAATTCAATAATCTAATTTTAAAAATTATGATATAAATAACATAACCTTAAAAACTGAGCTATTTATATCTAGTTTGTATTTAACGAAAAGAATAATAAACTGAAATATGGTTCGTACTAGTTATTGTCTCTACTACAAAAAAAAAAACCTTTACCAGAATAGGGCACAAAAAAGTTATGGATAAAAATGTTATGCAATAAAATATGAATAAAATTAAAAATTATTTACTTTAGATTGTCTCTTTAGGGGCTGATTCCACCGTTGTGTTAAACGGAGATTAAAATGACATTGTTAATGTAAAAATGTCATTTTAAACTTCGTTTAACACAACGGTGGAATCGGTCCTAAAATATTTAGCTACAGCTGAAACTCTAAATACGATAGGCAGAAGACAATGGCAGTATTTGGCAATTATTGCAATTTAAGTAAACAAATTTAAAACTTACTGGAATTGAACCTGGATAATGGGAAGTAATAAACACATAATTTAAAGTTTGTTCTATTGCCGCGTTTGAGAATCCACATCGGATGCATCTGAGATGTAAAAAATCTTTGATTCAGTATACGTAAATGTAATGGGACAGATGTGTCCGATGTGGATAAAAAAACGCTCGAGATGTAAAAAATGCATCCGATGTGGATTCTCAAACGCAGCATATTATTTATTTGTTACAGGGTTTAAACCATTTACAAAATACATTGTTACTTATATGCATACAAAAAAATATTAATATTATTAATGTAACAAGCACATATTTGTTTTACCTTACAGCTCTTACTTCTCACTTTAAATTATAAAGGCATATCTATTAACAACTATTTTATTTAAAAGGATATTGAGTAGTAATCGGTGGTGCACACACTAATTCATACTAATTCACAGTACCTATCTGTTCAAAATCTTAATCACCAGCTTTAATGAAAGCATTAAACCTTCTTTTTTGAACACATTATGCAGTTTCTCCTCAGTTATATTTTGTATATCATTCAATATAGGTGCTCCAATTCATAAGTCACAAACGATTTTAAATTGAGCGATCTGTAATATTCCATATGTAGTTTTAACAAAATTAAGGTAAAATGATTGTTGCAGTACCGAAACTTTATAGGGGATGCATTATCAGAATTTTTTTTAACTTTATGGCTAGTTCGTAGTGATGAACCTAAAAAAAAATATGTTTTGAATTTCACTCGCCAGAGTCAGTCTTTAAAACACCGTTCATACCTGTTTGAGGTGCTGTTTTTTTTACTAATTTATTGGGAATTTACATGTTAATTTGCACATCTTCAACAGCTTTTGTTATTACTTTGAGCATTTTAGACCTTTTTCATTTTTTGAACAAGTATTTGTTTATGACGACAAAAAAGAATCACATTCCATTTATTCACCTGAAAACGTTCCTCAAATTTTCGAATAATTTTGTTCCAGTATAACATTACCTACAATAAATTATATAGTCATTAACTTTTACGAGTTACAGTAAATAAATTTGTACTTACCAACAAAAAAGAATTAAGCCACCAATATTCTCTAAAAATAACTAATTGCTTTATTAATATTAAATGAAAAATGGACTAAGGGTGTTTATAAAATGTAAACAAATATAATATAAATATTGTCAGTCCCCAAATGAACGCCAGTGACATTTCTGACAGGATTGACAGTTCAGTTTAGTTCCTTTTACGTCAAATCAGGCCCTTTCGATGGGTTTTTGATGGTTATCAGATCACGTGGGTTTCGGGTATTGTTGAAGACCTGGTAGAACGACTAGCAGCAATACACGTCTCATTCAGTGCTTCATGAATAAATTTAAAAAAACATCTTCTCTAGACATAATTTTATATTTTTTTGGCTGGTAGCCCTTTGACCTCTCCTTTAAATATTCTGTTAAATTATAATAATTAGCTATAATAATATTCCTATTTACCATTAAAGTTTTCTTTACCATCGAATATTTTAACCATAACGAACTCGCAGTAAATGATTCAGCGAGATCAGCAAAGTATCCAAACAATACAGTTTCATTAATATGCTATACACAGTTTTCTTGTAACCAATTTACAAATTGTTCATATACGTCTCTAGACTTTTTTGGCAACATATTTTTAGTTGCTTTCTTTGCTTTTTCTATAATTTCGTCAGGAGTCTTAAAATTTACGGTCATTTTGGCTTCTAACTTTGACACATATCGTTACCTTAACATGAAAAACTTCTAACTCTACTTTTTACAGAAAACAATATTATTGTGCCATCTATTATTAAAATCCGAAATAAGTAAGCTCTTAAAATTACAATCCTCTACATTCTGGGCATGTCTGTTAAATTTTATAAAAAAAAAGAAATACATTACCTTATCTATATACACAATCTATATACAAATTGGCAAAGACAAAATAGTTAAGTACCAGTTTGTAAACCAATTTTGGTTTTGTTTTGTTGAGTAGCAATAGGTAGTTAGTATTTTTTCCCGAACCTTTGATAAATGAACTCCAATGAACAACAATTATAAATTATGATTGACTTATAAAATAAGCCTATATCGAATATGAGCACCCTTTAATTTCGAACCGACATGGACAATATTACATAGGGGTATCATAAAATTGATCGAAAAACATTTGATCGAATTGGAAATTTGACCGAAAATACATTTTGATGAATGACATTTGATAGAAAATATATTTTATCGAATAACATTTGATCGAAGATATATTTTATCAAATAAAATTTTATCGAATAGACAATAGATCTAAAATTCATAAGATCCAAAGGACAATATATCGAAAGTCAACATTAAGAATAGTAAATTTCAAAAAATAATCTAAGGACACCATGCAACCGTCCATATAATCCCTATTTCCAAGAAAAATAAACTCAGCGGCTATCGTCAAATTAGGTACTATCGGCAAATTTTTCGTTAATCTCAAACGAGAGCTGCTTCATTTAAAATTTTACAAATTAATATTTTTAGAGCTAAGTGAGTCGGTATATTTATAGTCACTAAGATTAAAGCTGACTAATTCGCACAAAATATGCAATTTAGTAAGGTCAAGTTGTCTTCCGATGGGACATGTTTTTACCAAAGTTCGTGGTTTTTATTTAAATACAAAAAACCACCAAATATATAAATTATTTTTTTTTGAGCGCTCTAGCGGCAAAAATATCAAATGTGGCATAAAACGTATAAAGGCATAATTGGTAGAAAATCATTTGGTCATCAAAAAAAGTTTAGTAAAATTTTTCTTGAAAACACATCGTTTTTGAGTAAAATACAAAAAGCTGGGAAAAATCGCTAAAAATGTATATACCATTTTTTAAGTAAGAATCGTTTTGTAATGAAGTAAAAGAAACCTTATTTAATAACACAAATTATATCAAAAACTAAAATATCAACATTTTTCACTTTTCAACATAGTCGCCATTCAACATTTGTCAAGCTGTGGTACTAGCTTTTGGATCCCTTTATCAAAGAACTGTGCTGCCTGACCACTAAACAAATTCGTAACTGTTTATTTAAGCATATCATCATTGTCCAAACGCTTCCTACCGAGAAATTTCCTGATTTTTGAAAAGAGATGAAAGTCTGATGGTGCCAAGTCTGGGCTGTAAGGCGGATGATCCAGTACTTCCCAGTGAAAAGTGTCCAGTTGCGTTTTTGTTATCGCTGCAATATCGTTCTTCATTATGAACTTTTGTCCTCCCTTCATTGAAAAGCCTACACCATTTACGCACATTACCATAATTCGTATAACGGCACACACTTCACAATCGGAGGGATTACTGATAGACATGGTAATAAACTACGCAATATAACCAGCACTGGCAGAGATTTGAAACGTACTGGCGGTATTCGCGATTCAAGCTAAGTGATACGCCCTCTGGAGGAAATTAGTAAAAGGTCCCTATAAGTAGGATGACGTTCAGTGTTGCCAGAAGCAGCAAAATTTCGTTACGTCGTCGGATTTTAGTTTTTGAAGAAATGGATAAGACCTTTTATTTAAGAATCAAAATTTGTGTCTAGTAATATGTAATCATACTATTTATTTAAGGATTTTTTTATAAAATCGATTTATTCTATTGATTTTTTTTTAAATATCAGTTCATTTATTAATTTTAGTTTTAAAATCAGTCCGAGACAAAATCAGTTCATTATTTGGCAACATTGGCGTTCGTGTTCATTGTTTACATTTTAATTTGTATCAATTACAATTAGAGTTTTTTGTTACTTTTTAGCTTTAAATTTGTTTAGTTCTTATACTATGTGATAGTATTTAAATTAAAAATGAAATCTGCGAAAAAGCCTCCAGCAAATTGCAATCTGTATGGTGTTATTGTCAAAATCAAAACTGGAGTATTCATTATTTTTCAAGTGCAAGTCATAAAATTCTGTTTCTTACGATAAATGGGTATCTACAAATTCACAATATTGAAATTTTGCAAAACATTGTTTAGAATCAAACTCCAATATGAGTTGTGATGGTTTTATTACCATTTACATGTATACAAAGTACTACACAATTCACGTCATGACATAAGAATAAGGATAGTAAGATTTTTAAAGAAGTTCATCAATAATAAACGTTTGGTACCTGATATGTCCTTTAAACCACATAATAAAACATGTCCTGGGTTTGGTAAATACATATTTCTAGATGTTCTTGTAGCAACCAATAGGTCAATATTTCCAACAAATTAGTTCGTACTACACATGAAAAATTACATTTATAACGAAAGCACGAAAACTAAACTTAAATTAACACTAAATGAAACTCAAAAACACTATTATAATAAGAATATTATCTAAAAACAGTTAAAAAATCACAAATACAAAATCCCACAACACGTAAATAAACAAACATCCTACTTATACGTGACAAATGACAAGCGCGCGAAAATTAATTTGAATCGCGAATAGTGCGGGAAGGGCCAAGAGTTGCTAACCTTGAACTGACGTAACCAGACTGGATGCGCATACACGATGCGCAATCGGGTCTTACTTAAAAAATAACCCTCATATGTACAGATCGACCAACATAGCTTTGCCTCTGAGATGCGCAAACGATAAACAGAGAGGGATAGTGTGCGACAAAGACCGACTTCGACCTTTCACCGGGACATTAATGACCTCTCGCCTCACTCCGCCGATCAGTCTACTGCGCATCCAATTCTCAGAGGCAAAGCTATGTTGGTCGATCTGTACAGTCTGTTCGCTACACTTACGCGGGTTTCGGATTGACAAAATTATGCAAATTGGTCATTGATAACCAGTTCCAATAAGCCTCTTCCCAAGAAATTAGGTAAAATTGCCCTAATGGTCAGATCTAAATTAAAATAACATTAGGGTAGGTACTAAATTTGTTACAAATATTGCAGTTGAATTGATTCTTTGCAAGTGTTGACATTGTATGTATATTGTAAATGTAGTGAAAATTTTAAAAATGCCTAGACGTGTGTGTAAATAGTCTTATTTGTAGTGTACATAAGTATTTTACGGATAAAAAGAAAATGGCGATCCTTTAAAATCGGTAATATCTGTTTAACAACGCGTATGCGATGCTCTAGGAATTAGTGAAACCAAATTAAGAGGAATATTACAAAATCACAATAGTGAACTGCCGAAAGAAGATCACCGCAGAACTCGCCCATCATTGAAAACGATAGATATTCCAGATGGAAAGAAATTTGAAATTCGTGATACCATTTATTGAATGAGGGCCAACAAGGAACATGTGACCTTAAATACAATTCTCTCGGAATTAATAGATAGAAAATTTGACGACATTGGCAGAACAAGTCTATGGCAAGTGATACATAACATAATAATATAATAATAATAATAATAATTTTATTTCCCAAATTCTACAATTTACATACATTTTTTTTTTTATACATATCTTTTCCAAATGAAGATGGAAAATAAATATCTCCACTGAAGTCTTACGACTAGTACGTGGGAAAAAACTATATTTTCCTTCTCTTTTAAAAGAAAAGTTAATTATTACAATTTAATAGATTATATTCCTAAAAACTAAAAATATATATGTATCTTTTAAAGCTTACCTAAATATGTACATACAAATAAATCAAATTAATTATTTAAGTAATTAGAAAAAGTGTGTGAACAAAAATATTGATGACAGGATTAATTTTCATTCAAATAAATATTTAAACTTTTTTCGCGGATAGTTTTTTAACCAAAACTTAACATTTTTACCAAAGCTTTTGGAATTTTTTATTTCTTTAATTTTTTCAGGCACAAAGCGATATATGTGAGGCGCTATATATAACAAACTTTTTTGGGTTGCTGATTTGTAAACTTTTATTGTTTTTGTTTTCATTCTTAATTTATGCCGGGTGTTGTGTTCGTGTTGAATATCTAATAATTCGCGTCTTTTTTTGTGTTGGTAAGTAACTACTTTTTGTAAATAAATTTGTCTAATGTCAAGTAATTTACTCTCTATAAAGAGAGAGGTTGTTGGATAATCATAGTTTCGATTATAGATTATTTTAATACATTTTTTTTGCATAATTTCAAGATGTTTGATATGGTTATTATAAGCGCCTCCCCAAGCTGTAATTCCGTACTGGATAAGTGAGTACACCAATGAATAATACACCATTTCTAAATGAGTATTATCCAATATTTTTCTGATGCATTTAAATTTGTACAAAATAGATCTTAACTTTTTTACTAAGCCTTTTATATGCACATCCCATTTAAGATGTCTGTCTATTTCCACCCCTAAGTATTTTATATGATTTACTTCGTAAATCTTGATATTATTTTCTGACTGTAATGTTATGTTTGTAAATTCAGGGTTTTTAACACGGTTGGAAGTAAAGGGTATATAATTGGTTTTTTCAAAATTAATTGTTAAAGACATATTATCGAACCATCTTTTAACATTTATTATATCTTTTTCAGCCATATGCTTTACTTCTGTCCAACTGGTACCTTGATAAATAATTGCGGTATCATCAGCAAATGATGAAATTTTTCCTAATGATGCCAGTTTAAAAAGATCATTCACATAAATATTAAAAAGGATAGGCCCTAAAACAGTACCCTGTGGTATTCCATATTCTACTATACATGGCTTACTGACAATATCATCGATTTGAACATATTGGATCCTGTTGTGTAGGTATGATTTCATTAGATTTAAAGCTGTTCCTCTAAATCCCAGATCCTCGAGGCGATCAATCAAAATTTTGTGGTCGACCGTATCGAAGGCCTTGGCGAGGTCTAAAAATAGACATAGCACAACATTATTATTATCTAGACTTTTATAAATATTTTTTGTTAAATGTATTATAGCATCATCAGTTGATATTCCTTCTTTAAAACCGAACTGACTTTCAGAAATTAAATTATATTTATCACAAAAAGAGACAATTCTTTTCTTTAATATTTTTTCAATTATTTTAGTAACATTTGAAAGAAGTGATATTGGTCTGTAATTAAACATAAGCTTAGCGTTTCCTTTTTTAAGTAATGGTTTTATTAGACCCTTTTTTAAATTTTCTGGAAAGTATCCAGTTTCAATTATCTTGTTTATAATATAAACTAATGGAGTTTTCAGTTGATGTACAGTCATTTTTAAAATTTGTGGAGTTAATTTATCTAAACCAGGTGCTTTATTTATTTTTAGCTCTCATATAAAGTGTTCAACTTCTACCTCATCTGTTGGCTGAAGAAATATAGATATATCATTTTTATAATTTTTTAATTTATATCCTTGATTTTTTGTTATTTTATTTGCCAAAGTTTTGCCCAAATTGGTAAAATAGTTGTTAAAGTGATCTGCAATTTCCCTTTTATCTTTTATATTCTTTCCTTCAACTTCTATTTCCCCCATTTTAGCTTTAATTCTATCTTTGTTTGTAAAATTATTTATAACCTTCCAGAGTGTTTTACTATCAGTATTATTTGAAATTTGTTTTTTAAAATAATTTTCTTTTGCTAATGCAATTGCTCTATTTAAATAATTTTTATATTGTTTGTAAGTTCTTTCTTTATTTAGATTATATGGATCAAGTTTACAGTCGCGATACAGTTTTTGCTTAATTTGAACGGACTCAATTATTTCATTTGATATCCATGGATTTCTTTTTTTTGTATGATGTTTAATTTGTATTTCCTTTGTAGCTAAATCAACGGCAATGTTAATTTTACCTAAAAATATGTTTACCGCTACATCTAAATCTCGGGTATTATATATTTGATCCCAACTTTGTTGTGCTAATAGATTGCACAGAATATTAAAATCTAACGACTTCAAATTTCAAAAGGAGGATAACAGAAAGGCCCTTTGTGAAAGAAGTTCTGTCGTGCAAAAGAGAATTAACGTTCTAAGAAAATATTCTAAATTTAAAGAATAAGGGGAGAATTTTATATATTTAGACGAAACATGGATATTTTCTAGGTGTGCAACCAAGAGAATATGGCAAGATGATAACGTAAAGTCCATCAAACATACCGATGGAGAAGGGAATCGACACATAAATTTACATGCAGGAGGGAAATCGGGTTTTATAGAAGGTGCTGATTTATTATTTTCATCTACATCAAAATCCAGTGACTATCACGATAATATGAACACAGAAATGTTTGTGAAATGGTTGCATAAAAAACTTCTCCCAGGTTTAAGTGAGCCCAATGCACCTTACCATTTTGAAGTATTAAACAAAAGTCCAACGAATTCTTGGACTGTTGATAAAATTAAAGAATGGCTCACAGAGGAACATATACCATTTCCTCAATATATATTCAGAATTATTACGCTTGGCAAATATACACGCAAAACCAAAAACCTCTGTTGTGGATCAGATTATTGAAAGTGATGGTCATCAAGTTTTACGTCTGCCACTGTATCATTGCCAGTTTAAACCTATCGAATATATATGGGGAATAGCAAAACAATATTATGACAACCATATTGGACCTAATGGTTATAGTGACGACGCAGTTCGGGAAACTTGGCGAAAAGCACTTTCAATTGCAACTTCAGAAGTGTGGCGGAACTGTATATCAAAGTGCGAGAAACTAATAGCAGATTGGTGGACTCGTGAAAATAAAATAAACGAAATAAGTCCAATCATAATAACAATTAATGGTGATGATAGTGATGATGATGATGACGACGATTATGAGTTCTTGGATGATAATGACTGATTTTCATTTTTGTTTTGCAAGTTCAATTTTTTTATTTTTCATTTGAAATTCTCTACATGGAACAAATTTTTATGTTAAAAAATATTTTATTTGATCTAAATAACCCTCTTATTATACATAGACCATATTTTCTATGTAAAGTGTAATATAAAATTATTATTAAGTTTACAATAGCCACATTAGACTCCATTAATGAAGAAGTTTAATTCTGCTCTCAATTATACAAAAGATTCTCCATTATTATTTAATTAAAAAGTTGTACATTATTTTTCATCTCATTTAACCAGTTAATATTTCCCCAAAGAACAGGTCAAACTTTCGGGTACTCACCTGGAAATACTCATAAAATTTTTAATCCGAAACCCGCGTAAGTATAGCGAACAGACTGTATATATGATACCTTCTTTCGATCATTTTGATCTCTGCTCATAGTGAAATTTTGTCAAAAGACGTCAAAACATTCTCATTGTTTTCTGAGTCGCTATGCTATACTAAAAAAAGAAACAAATTGCAAAAAAAGCTGTGTCGATTTATAGTTTTTCCTACAAATGAGTAATTTGTCACATAGTTGCGTTTCTACTCCAAAAACTTTTCTCTAAGTTCTTTTTCCCTTGCCCAAATTACTTTTTTTAATATCTTCCAGAGGCAAGTCACTAATTAACTCAACCGACCCATTCGCATTCGGGGGGGGGGGGGGGGGGTGAAATAACGTTTTTACGACATTTTTTGTAGCTTCATATTATGGTTTGTGGAAAACTCTCAAGGCAGCTGGCGTTCCGGTGAAAAATATTAAGAGTTTTCTTATTCACAATTTTACTATCAGTGTCGAGTTGCGCAGAATATGGAATGAGCAGAGGGTTGGCCTGTGTTTCTGAAGAAACATTCCAAGTCAGAACAATATTAATTTTTAAAACTTGTTTTGCTACTGTTGGTCATGTTAATTTTATTCGTTGCTGTATGTATCTACAAGATTAACAACAAATTTGATTAACCAGTAGATAGTAATAATTCGTCTTTTAAGTAGTGTTTGGACGAGGAAGTTGTCGCTACAACTATAAAAATCATAATTCAACTATATCTCTCGAACAAAAAAAGCAATCGTAACGCGGTTTTCACGAAATAAACCAGAAATGTCTATAAAATTTCGTGTACAGATAAAAAATAAAAATTTAAAATTAAGAAAAAATACTTGAGCCAATTTTTTTTTGTAAAAAAATGGCATCCCGACCTTCAGGATACAATTCTAGAGCGAAAAATAAACGCTTAGATGGTCCTGTGGTCAGCGTTCTTGCCTTTCATACAGAAGACTCGAGTTCGAATCTCAGATGGAGAAAAATATTTTTTTTTCTTGTTTATTTTATTTTATAAATTAGTAAAAGTCATAAATTTTTATTTTAATGATATAAAATAATTTTTAATGTTTGTATATTTTCGTTAGTGGGTCGTAGAAAAAATATACTGTACAACTCGAGTGGATTGTCCATATCCACTCTTGTTGCACAAACTACTATTTTTATTTCTCAAAAATGTTTATTCCGGATAAAAAATTTCGATTTTTGAAAAATATTTTAAATTGCCAGTTTTGACATCTCATATACTAAACATTTTAAATGGTAAAAAAGTGCTATTTTTAAAAATAAAAATATCCCGAAATTTATTTCTTAAGACGACCCAATAATAGACCTCAAAAATACAATTAGATATTTCGTATTGCTAGCTCTGACGTAACATACGCAGGATATTGGGAAATTCAAAAATGTGTCTTTTGAAACCAGAAATTTCCAAAATTTACTTTTTTAAGGCGGCCTCAAAAATAAAAATAACACAAAAAAATCCATTTGTTGCTAATTTTTTAACAACCCCGCTTAAAATTGCTTATTTTTTGAGATACCTACATATTAGTTCCTAACTAAAAAAATCTTAAATTAAGAACCTTAATTTCAAACTTCAAGTATCTCGTAAAATTTAACATTTTTAAGTAAATAAAAACTAAGGAATACCAAGAATCCAAGGATTGCCATTTCTTTTGGTTAAAACTTTGTTTGGCATTGATAAAGTTGTAATTTTGCGAACAAAATAACTCGAATAGGTTCCAAGATGCATAAAGCAGTTAAAATAGTCATAACTGGTGGCTGCTTCTAAAGATTACGAGATAAGAAAGGGTCAGCGGTCGATTTTGTATTTAGCACATGTCCTTAAATTTACTGGTTATATATGCATTCGGTGACATTCGAGTACGCGTTGTCCTGGACTATTTTACGCATAGAAGTTCGCTTGAATCTATAGAGCAGTCTTAAAGTGATTTAGTTGTCATGCCTTAAATTCCAATTTCTAATTAATTCTGACTTAACTAACACATTCAAACGCCCTGCTAAAATTACAGAGGATCCTAACAGGGAGGCCCTTCGCCCGCATCTGTTGTTTGTTAGATTTTCATAAAACCCCCAGGCAGCACACTTTGGTATAATTTACGTTTTTTTTTAGATACTACCATACGTATAAATACGATTGATGTACTACCAAATATATTCGTGAAAATGTCCGCCTTATAAACATATATTATTTGTCATATATAAACGTCGATTACTAAGAATTTATCCACCTGTTAGGAAATTTTTTTGATCACTTGTTATATGCACAGAACAATATTTTATTAAAAAAAATTAACAATACAATACTAAAAAATAAACACTAAAATACTGAATAACAAACTAAATGGAACTTTTCTTTAACTAACAAGAAATATATATGAAAATTGAAATCTTAGCTCAACACTTTGGATGTGTTGTGTTCTAGATGGGCCTTAGCTACCTTAAGCCAATCTTGTATGGCACACCTAATCGTTCGGTCGGTTAAGTCGCTTGGTTCAACCCATTCCTATAACCAAAATAAAACTCAATTTCAGGTGAAATATTTTCTAAAAGCTCCGAAGTTAAATTTCTATTATTTTCTTGGAAATTATTATAAATAATAGAATCAGATGATATATTAATGTCCGAAGCCTTATTAATGTTATCTTCATTGGGAACAAAAAAAATTTAAAGCATCTTGAACATTTTGTGCTATTTTTCTACGTAGATGACGCCGAGACAGGGTTATTTTAGACATTTTATTTAATACAACTGACCAAAAAAAAAGGAAAATAAGTATGCTTGGAATAACTAGGTAGCCTAATAAATACGTATAAAAATAAAAGAAACAAAAGTAAGGTTATGTTTTGGAGTTTCTATAAGCCTTTTACACACTCTACTCTACCTACCTATAAAACAGTAGTTGTAAACTGTAACGATTATTAAAGGAGTAGCTAAATTAAAACATTAATAGAAACTTACTCATGTTTTTATCAATATCGTAAAAGCCAGGACGCCACGCAAAATGCAATGCAACAAAAAGTGTACACAAATGAACAATAATATTACACATACGCATGAGTAGAAATGAGAAAAGACCATACCACTAGTACGTCATCCTCCATCCGCCATCTAAAAATAGTTCCGTGGGTATCGAGAAATTGTTATAAATATTGCAGGTAATATAATTAAAAAAATATGGATTTAATATAAATAAATATATCTATAAGCTTTTAATTTAAATAAACCTAAATATATACATCTTATTTACTTGTCTACTAGTTCATCGTAAACTGGTAATATGCGTTTAAGGTGACTTATATTTATACGTAGAATAATATAGGTATATTAACTAGTATCGACAAACAAAATCGTTTATCTGTTAAAAAACGTTAAGTATAAAAATGATAGATGGTAAACGTTTAAAAAATCAATCAAGACGAAATTTAAACGGGAATTATAAACGAAGAACACATTGTAATATTATGTAAATTTAAAAGAATTTAATTTAAATAAACCTAAACGTATATTTAGGCCCACTGTAAATAAATAGTTCATCGCACACTAAAAATAGTCGTATATTGTCAACTATATTTAAACGTAGAAAAATTTACAATTATATACCATAATATGTATATAAAAAACGTATAATATATGGCTTAAAACACGGTATGTATAATAATCGTAAACAGTAAACGTATACGGAATGAACCAATACCAAAATTAAACGAGTATTACGTATAAAATACGTTAGTTATACTAATGTGTGCTGCCTGGGCCTATACAAACATTTCAACGATTTACGGCATGGAATCGAATTAATCCGAAGAAGTGAACCCAAAGTAAATTAAAACAACTTAATAAGTCTAAGAAAATGAGAGCCGTTAAGCTCCGGCGCTAGTGAATCTTTGAAGATTTCAACATCCGAACATTGTCACATTCCATCAACCGAAAATATCTCGAGAAACATGAATTTACAATTTCGCCAAGTTATTTCCATCAATCTAGAGTGAGTGCGCTTGTGAATTGTGAGTCTAGCGCCGGTGTATAAATTTATCTTTCATAATTCTATTTCTGTTCGCAACTTAACACCCAGTTTTAGAATCGTAAATAAGAACATTTCGAAATATGTTCTTCAAATGCTTTAATCCTTTTATGGACCTGATGGGGGTTTTATTCAAATTTATTTCAGGAAAGTGCACAAGCAGTCATGCTGTCTGTCTGAAATAATACAAGAATTCCTGCATATAACAAGGTAATCTCACATAATAGTTAGGTAGATTCAAAGAGAAAAACTAAACCGGTGACAGAATAATCGTTTTAGATAATTTTGTGTGGTCGCTTTATTTGGAAGGATACTTTAAACATTGTATTCAAGTATTAAATTAACGAGACAACACTTTTTAGGCGACTCATCACGAAGAGCCAATATTTTTTAAACACTTGTTTTTGAAAATAGGCGGAAGGGCAAGAATTGTTTTAAATTTTTATTGATTAAATAAAAATTCATCGTTAATTAATAAAATTTGTACAGAAAAAAGTGACATCTAAAGGCGGCCGTAACGTAAATACGTCCGTAAAGTAAATGAGGACAAAAAGTAACTCTTTAGGGATGTTAATAAATCCGTAAAATGTCATTTTTTATGACAGTCGCTCAAAAAAATGTTATATGTATTTTATGAAAAGCGAGTAAATGGTCCACTGTTAGGTCCAGAGACTGATTCTACCACATACCCCAATATGTTCCATACCATTCGTACCCACCATCTGTCTATAAGCCCATAGTATTTAAACAGATTTTTTTTCTTGTTTTAGTACTTTCTGGCCCTTTTGTAGAAGTGCCGATATTATACTATCAGGTCAAGCTGTCTTTTATTGTTAAAAAGAATATATCGTCCATATAGGTTTTGTTCAATTCAAGAGACAAGTTTGTTTTTAAAGTCTTAGGAACTAATGCCTTTATACTCATGTTCTCTTGGTCAAGGACAATCTCACATCCAGGAAAGTATGACTTCTGAAAGAAAACAAAATTAAAATTCCTGAAATCCTGACAACAGAAGAACAACAGGAACAAAAAGGACTAGTACACTATATCAGAGTTGGGTCAGATACAGGAAAAAGTATCCGAGTACCGAATACGGATACTTACAATGTATCCGGATATTTTTTACGATACTTTCACCTAAAAAGTACTCGGATACAAGTATCCGGATACTTTTTTCGGATATTTTTACAGATACTTTTAAAGTAAGTTAAAATAATGTTTTCATACCAATAGTTATATTTATGCAATAAGATTGAGTACGAGTAACAATAAACAATACTATGCATAAATAAATTATCGAAAATGGAACGCGATATAATAGAAACAGGAAAAAAACTACTCAATAAATTGTTTATTATTTTTATTCCGTGAATATAAAACATTAAAACAAAATGAACAATAAAACATAAATATGCCTGTAAATAAAACGAGTCGCGCCTGAACCGCGCCAAAAACCAGCCAGTGTCGTGTCGATATAAATCTAACGAAATAAGCTCGTTGTTGACGCGACTTGCCATGTTTATAAAACTTTTCGATAATCTCGTCAGTGTCAGATGTATTCGATAATCCATTTTTTGTGGATCATCCGACGAGCGGTACTTGGTAGAGTCGAGAGCGTCGAAAGGAGGACGAGGAGTGAGAGATTGCTGAATGTTTCGTTCTGGCATAGGCAAAGCAGGCTCGTCAGATCTGTATACTTTATTGATGTTGATGACGACATAAATAACACATGATAAATAATATTATGAGCAACAACGTTATACATGTATGAGTACATTATAACACACAATCATTCAGCTATTATTATCTCATTTTCCTTTTAATATTTCTATTAAATGAAAGTAATACCCCGCTGATTTTATTTATATTTATTTGTCAAGCGATTTAAATGAAATTTTGGAAAGACATTTTACACGAAATTCTATAGTCTCTTTTATTTTTATATTTGTTTTTTTATCTAAGCTGATTTTCCGAGATATTTTTTTAATCATACCATTTCTTAAAAAACTGGATTTTAAACAAAATAGGTACTGAAATTATTTTAACTATCTTTAAATTCCAAATTTCTACTCTTTTTTTATTAAGAAGAATCTATTCTCCTATTCTTTACTTGATTTTTATTTCTCAAGCGATATAAATGTATTTTAAATACACATTTTATGCAAAATTATATATTAATGTTTATTCTTAATTTTGTTTTTAATTTAAGCTGATCTTCCAATCAAGTATTTTTTAGGGGTATTACTTCCTCTTAACGTATAAAATAGGGTTATAAAATCAGTGTTTAAAAAAAATAGTATAAATTAAAAAAATTGTCTATTCAAATCAACCAGGGATGTTGCGGATGCTGATTTTTTCACATCCGCGGATGTGAAAGCGGATGCGGATTTTTGAAGGCTCACATCCGCGGATGCGGATGCGGACGCGGATGTTTAAGATCCTATATAAAAATAGAATACGAAAACGAATGAAGAATTAAAACAAGGATAAAGTATTTATTAACATTTTTATTAATGAAAATTAGTATTATGTTATGTATGTAATGTATGTATTCTATGTATAAGCTCATATTTTTTTTAACTTCACTTACTAATTTTCATATTAGTAAGTGAAGTCAAAAATAGGAACATTGTACTTAATAAAGAGTAATATTGCCACCTTTTCTAATTCAAGGTGGTTACGCAGAGGTTCGTAAATTAAACCCGCACTACTAAATAATTGTTCGCTAGGAACACTGCCTGGTGGAGTGGATAAAAATCTTCGTGCTATCGGTGATAATATCTTGAATTCCTCTCGATGAACACTCCGATTTAAGAGGATTTTCATCAGCATTGACTCTTTTTTTAGTGCGGTAAGAAAGTAATTCCTTTTTAAGTACAGATTCAGGGCTACCATTTTCTGGTATTTCTTGACTCTCATCTTCACTTGACGAATCTAACATCATAGCAAGATCGTTTTTTAAGCTTGGCTTTCTGACAAAACTTGATGGTCCTGGTCCTAGTTGTTTCATTTTCTTTTCCGTGGGATCAGTCATTTTCAGGAAACGCGTCGTGCGAACGGCACGCGTCATTCGCCGGCTCCACTCAATTTCTTTCTTGTCGCAACTAGCCATTTGTATTAAATTCGCATCCGGATGAACATCCGTATTGATTATTGCGGATGCGGATGCAGATGCGGATTTTCAAATCTATGCGGAAACTCCGCATTTGCGGATGCGGATGCGAATATTCGCAACATTCCTGAAATCAACTATTAAAAAATTGTAAGTTTTATAAACAGAAATGAATTCGTGTACCTTTTCTAATCTTTCTTTTAAGTTCTGTATGTACGTGGGAGGAGTACGGATCTCTTCTTCACCAGGAGGCTGCCTTCCAAAAAGATGATCATGGGTAAGTTTCATCTCCCTTTCGATAATCATCATGGATGGGGTATAACTGGTCGTTTCATGTTCAGAACTTCGGTAGGCTAGCAGAAATAGAGGAATTAGAGTGTCTCAGTTCGTTTGATTATTAGAGACGAACATTGAAAGATACTGGCATATCGTTTTGTTGTGTCTATCTACCATTCCGTCGGACTGTGGATGTAGAGGCGTAGTGCGTGTTTTCCTGATGTCTAACAGTTTCATCAATTCTTGCCATAATTCGGATTCAAAATTTCGTCCTTGGTCAGAATGTAATTCCAAAGGGACTCCGTGTCTCGCACTGACGTTCGTCATAAATGCTTCCGTTATTAGTAGATCATTTTGAACATTACCAAGAACGTCCAACTTTAATGATTGATAATTTTTTGCCCAGTACAACTTTAGTAGTAATGTTTAGGTCTAACCACCCCTGTTTGTGCTACATGTCTATATACTAACGTTACAAATGCTTCACATAACCTTTATTATTATAAGCAATCATAAGTAATAAAATTATATTCAAATAGAATTTAAAATATACTTATGTAAAAGGCAATACATGTTTATAAAAAATATTTAGGACTTTGTTACTATTGGTTAAGTAAAATTGTTTATTAAAGAACAAAAATACTTTTAACAACAAGCACCAACGTGAAGGTTGTAACAATAGCTTGTCAGGAAGGGACGGGGTAAAAAGGATGGGTTTTTTTGGTAAAATACAGGATATTTTTTTTGCATATACGTTAGTATTAATTATCTAATCTTAAAATCTTAGATTATTTAAACTTTTTATTGTTTTATTTAAACAAAAATCAAACGGCACTAAGTTTGCTAAAATATAGCCTATTATGTATATATCGTAGTTGTTGTTATTTGATAAGAGTAAAAGTTAATAATCGTTGTGATCTTAAACTTGAAAACTAAAAATAGAAATATTGGATTATTGTAATTTTGCCTCTTTTATATTGTTTTTATATTTGCCTGTTTTAGGTTAAGCTACACATGGGTCTTTTTTTGTATATGGGTCTTTTGATATTTTTGTTTTTTTTTAATCATAATTTTCGTATATGGGTCTTTTTTGTTTTTTTTTGTTTTATTTTTTATGTTTTTTTGTTTTTATATTTGTATTTTTTATTATTTAGTCAACTATTGCCTCTTTAAAATCTGTCTTCAGTTTACATAACTACTTACTTTTTGACCTTAAAGATAGGAATCAAAGGAAGAAAATAACTTTAAAAAGAATTAAATTAATTATTGATCAATTGATTCAAATTTTTGTTTTTTATAACGGTACGGTACAGAATCGTAATTATCAATACGTTTCCTTTTGGTAAAATTAGTACGAAAGAACTTCTTTAGTAACAACAGTATGATCAGTATTTCTTAAGATATTTTTAGTTGAAACATATTCGTTAGGAGCTTCATTAAGTACCATGTCTCTTAATTTTTCAAAAGTTTACTAGCCCACTCGTATTATAATTTAAGGTGATTCCTTTTACTTTTATTAGGTCCAGCGTTTTATTAGTATTGTATTTTTTTAAATTTTGTTTCTTTTCACTGTAAAAAATGACCACGCTATCAACATACAATTTAAATATTAAAATTTTCTACATTTTTCATAAAATTTATTTTATTTACAAAGTAGTCGATCATATTTTTCTAAATCTTCCTGAGACAAATAAACCATTAAGTAATTAAAGGAGCTTCATTGAAAATGTCATCTATATATGTTTGACATGTGCTACTACAAAATTTATTGGTGCTTCACACATTTATTTATTTATTTCATATTAAGATAACTAAACGCAAGAAGCATAAAAGAGACGTTTATTAAAAATATATCGTCTCATATCAAAATGGGATAAAAAATAATGAAAAATTATAATATAACTTAACTAGTCTATTATTTCTATTAATTCAGTATTAATTGTATCTGCAGAACCAGCAGGACTTGATTCTGTCCATTCACATACGGATAATATTGATTTAAGAAACAAACAAAACATTAAGTAGTCGAAGGACCTTTATTGGAAATGTCCTCTATGGATATTTGACATACACTCCAACTTGATTGTGCTTCGCACATTTTATTTTATTTCATATTAAGATAACTAAATGTTCATTTCTTTGTGAATCGTACATTGATGTCACTTTTTATTACAAAGTACAGCATTTATAAAGCTCATTTCAAATAAATATTAGAATTAAAATAAAAATTTTACTATAATTATCCTTCTGAATAATGGCATGTTAAATAGGAGTTCTAATAAAAAGGTGTTTTATTTATTTGACCTTAAACTTGACATTGAATTTTGCATTTTTTTTATCACACACATAATTCAATGATGCTGTCGTATATACGGTTGCTAAAAATATTTTTCTATTATTATCTTTAACACTTTACTGACCTTTAAGATTGACCTTGTATTTTTGTTCTTTTTAACATTGTATGTAAAATCTTTCAGACGATATATTATTTTTAAATATCTGATAATTTTGCTAATAAACAGACCAAAAATTAATATTTTTTATTGGTTTTTCAAAATGCAGAAGGGAAATGTCAAAATAATATCTAACATCGAACTAAAAAAAATCTACTAGTTTTAAAAGGAAACAACAATACTAAAAGAAGTTGGTTTACAAAAAGTGCAAGAGAAAGTTGATAATAATGTAAGTTTATTTATTTGAATTTATTTTCTGATAGTATGTTATAGCCATTACTAAACTAACTATTAGGATGTCGATATTTTAGATTTAACAGATGAGTTAGAAGAAATAACGGAATTTTTGGATTTTTCCGAAATTATGAATCAAAACACTCCTCAACCAACGTCCATAAAACTTGCTCAATTTTCAGAGGAAATAAATCTGGATCAACAACTAATAGAGAAGACAAAAGATTATCATCTACCAGTATGTGAAGAACAAAGATCTCGAGAAATTAAAAATTTCTAATAAAATTTTTATTTAAATTATTTAAATTTTGCAGAGACATCATTTACAAAAATCAGAAGCGCTCAGTAAACATCATCAAGTCTTGTCTACCCCTCTGCAAAACCAAATTTTAGACACAACTATCTAAATCTATAAAAATAAAACAATCAACTAAGTCAGAAGTTCCCAAACCAATTTCAGATGAAGTAATAGAAAAATTTATGTTTTACTTGAATTCTAAGGATAATTTTTACTATGAAAAAGTTCAAGCAATATGTTTGCTAACTGAAAAATTGGAGTATATTACGAAAGAATAAGAAGAAAAAGAAAAGAACAAGAAACAAAAGGAAACGGAATTGGAAAAGCTGAAAAAAAGCACCGAAGAGACGATGATTGAAAAAAATAAAACACTTAGTGATATAAATGAAATATATATAAAATATGGGTTGTAATAAAACTTAATAAATAAATATAAATAAATAATAGTTTTGGTTTTTCTATTAAACCTTTTATAAAGTTAAAAATTAGTCGATTTGACATATAAAGACAAAAAAAGTTACTCTTTTATGTTTAAATCTATCTGAAAATAACTAGTACTAAATTAATAAATTTAAATTATTTATGCTATATCCCTGGTTTTAGAGTTAAAATATTCAGCTACAAAATATAATTTTTAAAAATAGCCATTTATAAAAAGAAATCCTGCTATAAATGTCTACTTTGAAGCTTAAATATACATCTACAAATATCCTATTAAAAAATAAAACATAAAATAGACATATATAATATAGATATTTATAAAAATACACTTCTAAATAAACTATAATAAAAAAAAATGCAAAATTCAATGTCAAGTTTAAGGTCAAATAAATAAAACACCTTTTTATTAGAACTCCTATTTAACATGCCATTATTCAGAAGGATAATTATAGTAAAATTTTTATTTTAATTCTAATATTTATTTGAAATGAGCTTTATAAATGCTGTACTTTGTAATAAAAAGTGACATCTATGTACGATTCACAAAGAAATGAACATTTAGTTATCTTAATATGAAATAAAATAAAATGTGCGAAGCACAATCAAGTTGGAGTGTATGTCAAATATCCATAGAGGACATTTTCAATAAAGGTCCTTCGACTACTTAATGTTTTGTTTGTTTCTTAAATCAATATTATCCGTATGTGAATGGACAGAATCAAGTCCTGCTGGTTCTGCAGATACAATTAATACTGAATTAATAGAAATAATAGACTAGTTAAGTTATATTATAATTTTCCATTATTTTTTATCCCATTTTGATATGAGACGATGTATTTTTAATAAACGTCTCTTTTATGCTTCTTGCGTTTAGTTATCTTAATATGAAATAAATAAATAAATGTGTGAAGCACCAATAAATTTTGTAGTAGCACATGTCAAACATCTATAGATGACATTTTCAATGAAGCTCCTTTAATTACTTAATGGTTTATTTGTCTCAGGAAGATTTAGAAAAATATGATCGACTACTTTGTAAATAAAATAAATTTTATGAAAAATGTAGAAAATTTTAATATTTAAATTGTATGTTGATAGCGTGGTCATTTTTTACAGTGAAAAGAAACAAAATTTAAAAAAATACAATACTAATAAAACGCTGGACCTAATAAAAGTAAAAGGAATCACCTTAAATTATAATACGAGTCGGCTAGTAAACTTTTGAAAAATTAAGAGACATGGTACTTAATGAAGCTCCTAACGAATATGTTTCAACTAAAAATATCTTAAGAAATACTGATCATACTGTTGTTACTAAAGAAGTTCTTTCGTACTAATTTTACCAAAAGGAAACGTATTGATAATTACGATTCTGTACCGTACCGTTATAAAAAACAAAAATTTGAATCAATTGATCAATAATTAATTTAATTCTTTTTAAAGTTATTTTCTTCCTTTGATTCCTATCTTTAAGGTCAAAAAGTAAGTAGTTATGTAAACTGAAGACAGATTTTAAAGAGGCAATAGTTGACTAAATAATAAAAAATACAAATATAAAAACAAAAAAACATAAAAAATAAAACAAAAAAAAACAAAAAAGACCCATATACGAAAATTATGATTAAAAAAAAACAAAAATATCAAAAGACCCATATACAAAAAAGACCCATGTGTAGCTTAACCTAAAACAGGCAAATATAAAAACAATATAAAAGAGGCAAAATTACAATAATCCAATATTTCTATTTTTAGTTTTCAAGTTTAAGATCACAACGATTATTAACTTTTACTCTTATCAAATAACAACAACTACGATATATACATAATAGGCTATATTTTAGCAAACTTAGTGCCGTTTGATTTTTGTTTAAATAAAACAATAAAAAGTTTAAATAATCTAAGATTTTAAGATTAGATAATTAATACTAACGTATATGCAAAAAAAATATCCTGTATTTTACCAAAAAAACCCATCCTTTTTACCCCGTCCCTTCCTGACAAGCTATTGTTACAACCTTCACGTTGGTGCTTGTTGTTAAAAGTATTTTTGTTCTTTAATAAACAATTTTACTTAACCAATAGTAACAAAGTCCTAAATATTTTTTATAAACATGTTTTGCCTTTTACATAAGTATATTTTAAATTCTATTTGAATATAATTTTATTACTTATGATTGCTTATAATAATAAAGGTTATGTGAAGCATTTGTAACGTTAGTATATAGACATGTAGCACAAACAGGGGTGGTTAGACCTAAACATTACTACTAAAGTTGTACTGGGCAAAAAATTATCAATCATTAAAGTTGGACGTTCTTGGTAATGTTCAAAATGATCTACTAATCCAGTAGAAAACTAATATTGACTCTTATTTAAGTTGCAACCCTGTTAGCCATCCAAACTCTAGCCTTCTTAACAATTATTAAAAATAGTTTAAACCTTTGACCCTTCTTACATCCAAAACTCTAAAATTTAAAATATTTCCCATTCAGGGGTAAGATATTTAGGTTGGTTGATGAGATGAGGAGGATGCGCAATGGTGCCGATGAGTCCTAAGTGCTCCTGAGGGGTAATTACAAGCTTATAATTTGATTTTTTGAAATTTGAAGCATCATAGGACGTAATGGTTAGACTGGAGAAATCTTTGAAAGATAGTCAACTTCATCTAAGAAAATGCAGGATTGTAAGAAAAAAAATAGAGCCAGTGGATAAAATAATTTTGTATGAATAATAGTACTGGGGAATATTTTATATGTTAATTTCATAAATCAATATTCTTGTTGATTTTGTATAAATAAAAACTACATATTATATTATACATTTATAAAACTAATTCAAATTTTGCACTTAGGTACTGTATTCGTGGTAATCAGTTAAAATAGATATGAAATAAAACCTTTGAGTTTTAAACTTATAATTCTCAAGCTAAAATTTCTTTCAGATTTAGTTCTATAGTATGTCAATTTAATATACAATTTTAAAAAAAGCAGTAATATTTTCATAAACTTTAATGATTTTATAGGGTTGGTTATTCATATACTAGAAACTGTAGAAATATGATATTCTCTCAACTTTTAAAGAAAAAGAAGTACATTTGTGTATCTATTATTTTTTTAAATAGATGTATTTTTGTTGATTTTTTTTTTACGGTGACCTACTAATTTCAAATTTGATAATATATTTTGATAATAAAATAACTTCCATTGAATAATTGTTTTTACATTAACCTTCAAATTATTTTATTAATAACATTTTGGATCATTATCGATTTTTTATGCTTCACAATTTTTGACCTTCAATTTTTAAGAAAATAATCTAATTATAGAGCATTCTGTGTTTGAATGCCATATTGTACAGATATGGAGAAAATTTTTCGGGGTTGCTTTAAAGCTAGTATTCGGAAAATGTGTGATGTTTCATTATAGGTGATAGATAAATTCCAGTATTCTTTTATTTTTTTGGATAGTTATGATGAGTTTTAAAAGTGATAGTTTATTTATGATTGAAGGTAAGTACTTTGTAAAATGCGACCGACATGTATCGTCTGCTAGTAATTTATTTTCAAAAATCATATAAGTTAGATTTTTTTTTTTATTTATAAAGTGGCACTGGACAATGATGAGGTGACATTTATACATTTAAATGGATAGCACTGTTATTAAAATGGTTCGTAAAAATGTGAATGTACAAAATTGAAACTTTTAAAATGTTATGTTAAAGTATTTATTATTATATCTAATGTGGTGCTAAGAAATGAATTCTAAGATAAAATCTAAATATTTAAAATGTTAGGTTAAATTACTTGTTACTATTTTTAAAGTGGAGCTAGACATTATTTTTTTTTTTCTAACTTAAGAAGCGTATGTCTGTTTCTACTGGTGTTGTTCCAGACTGACTTGATTGCATATAATAAAGGTTAGGTGAAACAATTGAAACGTTAATATACAGACATATAACACAAACAGGGGTGGTTAGACCTAAACACTTTAATAAATAAAACTACTAAAGTTGTACTGTGCAATAAATTCTTAATCATTTGAGTTGGGCGTTCTTGGTAATGTTCAAAATGATCTATAAATCCAATAGAAAACTAATATTGACTCTAACTTAAGTTGCAACCCTGCTAACCATCCAAACTCTAGACTTTTTTAATAAATATTAAAAATAGTCTAAACCTTTGACCCTTCTTACATCCAAAACACTGAAACTTACAATATTTCACATTCAGGGGTAAGATATGTAGGTTAATTGATGAGATTAGGAGGATGCACAATAGTATTGATGAGGCCTAAGTACCGATGAGGGGCAACCCCATTACAAGCTTATAATTTGATTTTTTGAAATTTTTAAGTGCTGCTGCAGACAGTAATTAACTTCACCAATCGATAAGTATGAAATCTACATTACCGATAATAATAACATTAACTTTAGAGTTTTAAAACATTTAAATACTTATAATATCCTTAGACTTAAACACCTAAGTTTCAACCCTCCAAACTCTAGACTTTTTAATAGTTATTAAAAATAGTTTAAACCTTTGACCCTTCTTACATCTAACATCCAAAACTGTAAAATTTAAAATATTTCCCATTCAGGGTTAAGATATTATGTAGGTTGTATGATGAGATGAGGAGGATGTGCAATGGTGCCGATGAGACATAAGTGCTATTGAGGGGTAACCCCCTTCCCTAATTATAATTATGATTTTTTTTTTAAATTTTTAAGTGCTGATGTAGACAATGATTCACTTCACAATAATCGATAAGTATGAAATCTGCAATACCGATAATAATATCTGCAAATCTTCATGCCTCGAAATTCCCAACATTTTAATACTTATAATAAGTTGCAACCCTGCCAACCCTCCAAACTATAAACTTTCTAATAATTATGTAAAATAGTTTTAACCTTTGACCCTTCTTATCTTATGTCCTTACAACCTGTTAATTAATGAAAATCTCTTACACCTAACATCCATTAATAATTATAACAAGGATTTTTCTCTTCAACATTAATCTAAATCAATGTCATTTTCCTTGTTTAAGTCCGACCAATAATAATCAAGATACATGCTTGAGTCCTTACGACATCGCATGATTTTTCTCTTCAGCAATAATAGAGATTTAATTATCTAACACTCTCCCGTTTGAATCTGATCAATAATAGCGGAGATATGTGTAATGCCCTTTTGACTACTTTCAGTATACCGAAAATTGTTAATCCAGATTATTTAAAAAAAAAAAATGTGTGAGAATTTTAAACATCATTTAGATTCTAGACCCTTCTTACATCTAAAACACATTCATTATTAAAGGATTTAACCTTCTTGTCTTACATTCTTACAACCTGTTTGATCATAAGTCAAATAAACGAGACCAAGCTAGACGACATACCTACTCTAAATAACGGAGTCGAATAATGTCTCCTTGAAAATCTAATCTAAACAAATCAAATCTAAGGGAGTTTTGAATTTTTTTACTGAATATACTACAGCAATCTGTTCACTATTTATATGTTTAAATCGCCCACACAAAAAACATGATATTCATATCAATATTTAGATACACCTTGACCTTGACTTTGACCTTGAGCTTGGCACGTGGGATTCGTGAGGCGTAAAGATGTTTTTCTTTAGATTTTTAAAAAATGGAAAAATAGATTTTTTAAAATAGATTTCTTAAAATAGATTTCTTAAAATAGATTTCTTAAAATAGATTTCTTAAAATAGATTTCTTAAAATAGATTTCTTAAAATAGATTTCTTAAAATTGATTTCTAAAAATAGATTTCTTAAAACAGATTTCTTAAAATAGATTTCTTAAAATAGATTTCTAAAAATAGATTTCTAAAAATAGATTTCTTAAAATAGATTTCCTAAAATAGATTTCTTAAAATAGATTTCTTAAAATAGATTTCTTAAAATAGATTTCTTAAAATAGATTTCTTAAACTAGATTTCTTAAAATAGATTTCTTAAAATAGATTTCTTAAAATAGATTTCTTAAAATAGATTTCTTAAAATAGATTTCTTAAAATAGATTTCTAAAAATAGATGTCTTAAAATAGATTTCTAAAAATAGATTCCTTTAAACAGATTTCTTAAAATAGAATTCTTAAAATAGTTCTCTTAAAACAATAATGAATATGTGTGGCGTAAAGAGGTTTTACTTTAGATTTTTAAAAATGGATTTCAAAAATTATATTTTTTAAAAGCAGCGTGCGTGGAAAGTTTGCGAAACGGGGCCCTTGTGTGGGTGGGTCATGTGGGTTGTGTGTGGTCGGTACATGACCTTGAACGCGTGAGTGGGTCGTGCGAGGTCGGTGGCTGAACTTGTCCGCGTGGGCATGTGGGTGGGGCATCCGAGTCGTGCGTGACCTTGACCTTGATGACCTTGGCCTTAATGACCTTGACATTGACCATTACCTTGGCCCTGACCTTGACCTTGACACGTGGGATCCTTATCTCTCTTATCTTCCTTATCTCTCTCTTATCAGTGGCCTTGACCTCTTATCTTATCTCTTATCTCTTATCAGTGGTCGAAAAATGGCATAGATTATCTACTGCGGTCGTCATAAGTAAAAGTACGAGTAAATGAAGAAGATAGAATAGTCCAGAAATGTCTTGATATGTCAAATCTGGTCAAAAAAAATCCAGATTTTTTAGACTTGTATCAATTTTATGGTAGACGTTATACGTCAATGTTCTCAGTTGCACAGTTGAATTATTGTAGAAGTTGAGTTGAAATAAATTGAAATACCATTAACCAGAGTATCATTGGTGGCAGCGGTGGAATACAAAATAGAAGTTCATGGTAAATACAAGATCCACTGAGTACGAAACAGGCATGGATACTTCAGGTCCCACAGCATGGTTTAGAAGAAGGAGGAGAAGAAGAAGAAGGAAATATGCAAGAAGGAAGAAGAGGAGAAGAAGGAAAGGCGGGAAGAGAAGAGGGAAAGACGCAGGAAGGAAGAAGAGGAGGAAAAGGAAAGAGGCAGGAAGGATGAAGAGGAGAAAAAGGGAAGACGCAGGAATGAAGAAGAGGAGGAAAAGGTAAGTAAGGAAGTGATCAAGGGCTTTTACAATAGCTAAAAGTTCTTTTCTAGTGACGCAATAGTTCTTCTCAGCTTTTCCCAAGATCTTGCTAAAATACTTTTTCTATAAAGTAATTGCGTATTTTAGTAAGACCTTGAGAAAAGCTTAGAACTATTGCGTCAATAGAAAAGAACTTTTAGCTATTGTCAAAGCCTTTGAACACTTCCATACTTACCTTTTTAACATAAGTTTAATCATTAGAAGTGACCATAGCGCCTTGCAGTGGCTGATTAATTTTAAGAAACCTGAAGGACAAGTTGTTAGATGGATAGAAAGACTGCAACAATATAACTTTAAAATAGTGCATCGAAGAGGCCGTCTCCATAGCAACGCTGATATTCTTTCCAGGGGACCCTGTTTAGAACGACAATCAAGGGCGGATTTAACTTTTTCTTATGGGACGGGTAAACTTTACCAAGATTACATGTTTAAAATAAAATTTTATTACCTTACCCTTCTAAGCCAAAAAGGGTATTTCAGTTGAAGCGAGTATTTTCTAAAAGTTTTTTTGCGTTCCCTCAAGTCAAAAAAATAATTTAGTTACTGCTGGAAAACTTTAAATAATTTTTTGTTTTTGAATTTCTTTTGTCGTACATGGATGTGCAGTCATTTGGCTTAGTAATAATATCATACACCTAACCCTTTTAGTAAATACAAGTGAAGTTAAGATACGTGAATTTGTCTTTTTTTAATGTTGTTCAAGCTATCTGATGCGTTAAAAATAAAAAATGTGTTTTTTTGAGGTACCGCTTTTTGGCTTAGAAGGACAAACTACAAAATCAGCTTAAGTTTTTATAGGTTTTATAAGTTTTTTTGATAAATTATAATCGTGGGGGGGTAATTACCCCCAATACCCCCCCTTTCCGTAAATCCGCCCTTAACGACAATGCCTATACTATAAAATGATCGAGGAACGAGAGGAACAGGTTGAAGAAGTTAGTCTTCAGGCGACCATTATCAAGCCAGAGGATCTCTAAAACGGAGTCACCCTTGAAAACCTGAGAAAGACTCAAAAGAAAGACAATGACTTGAAGGTTGTCCGAGAATGGCTCAAAAATAGATTCAGGCCTACTTGGCAAGATTTAGCTAGATTTAGTGAAATGATCAAAGGGTACTGGACTCAATGGGATTCACTGCATCTTCACGATGGCCTATTGCACCAGAAGTGGGAAAGCCCTGATGGAGTACATGTAATCAACCAAGTTCAGGAGGACATTTTGGTACTAAAAGAACACTGGCACGATTCCAGGGGAGATTTTATTGGGTCAATTGCCGACGAGATGTAGAAGATTGGTATAAGAAATGTGATTTATGCAATGGCAGAAAAGGGCCCAAAACAATAAGCAGAGGTAAAATGACACAGTATCTTTCTGAAGAGTTTTCCTAAGTCTGGAATTATCTAGAAGGCCGTCACAGAATTTTTTGCAGACAGTTTAGTTGGCTTTTCTAATTGCATAAGCATATTATCTCCGGTACGCCTTGTACGGCTTCCAGTTCCCCGACCTTTTTGGCTAGGTTAAAGAGTTTACAAACTTCTGCTCCTTTTTTATAAATCTCATGATACTCCATAAAGCGCCTCGATCCTTTTTCCTTATTTTTATAAGGCAGTTTCCTCTGACATGTTGGTTAAGGTATGTGTCAGAAATTCTTAAATAAACACAAATTCCACTGAATTCTTCTATGTCGGAGGACCGTCATCCAGTCCCTGTTTGAGTTCCTGCTAGACCGTCTGCCAATTACAGATCCTAGGATTACGATATGCATCCTAATTCAAAGTTTCTCTACCCAGATTAAACAAGATATACCTATGGTCGGAATCACTTTTCTTTTAAGACGTGCCACTTTCATACCAACGAACCACGTCAGTTGTAAACCAATAGTTTTATCAATGACCTCCCTTGGCACGAATGTTACGAAGGTTGATTCATTTTCAACGTTTGTCACTTCTAGTTTATTGGATGCAATACATTCTAGACTCTCCTCGGTTATTAATGCCCCATATTATGTGGTTGGCATTCGCATCATACCCTAGTAATTAATTTAATTTTTTCCTTAACTGTTTTGATTATTTTGGAACTAGTGACAAAATTTCACTCGTCTTGGAAAATCCATTATAAAAAGCTCATGAAAAAATTGCTGCTTGTATGACAGTGAAAGTCTTTTTTTAGAATAAGTTGTCATGTGCCAAGGCAAATTTGTTTGTTGGACCACTACCGAAATCGATGTTATCGGATTTTTATTAACAACATGCTAATAACTGCATACTATTTGTCAAAACATTGTATAAAACCATTGTAGTCAAACACTTCTTCAGGATATTCTTCAAGAAAATCAACCATGCAGTTTAGAATTGTATACAGCAATTCAGCAATAATCCACTGGTGATTTACTTTTACACCTGTAATAAACATTTGATAATTTTTGCTTTTCGCTCTGTGTTAAAATCCCTTTTTTAAAGTGAATTTCCTTAACAAAAGTTATGAAAAATTTGATCCAAACGTTCAGTGATAGAAACCGGACCACGTAAATTGTTCGGTAAAGAACGCTTAATTTAATTATCTTGCTAATGTTTGGGTAGGGTGAAATATTCTGATTTTGTTTACATATTCTAATAACAGGGTTTATAGTAAGAAGTCGCTATATACTCACTTTTTCGTTAGTATTTGAATAAGAACGTTCAAAGTTTATTTATGACAATTTTTATTCTAGTGAACTTATTTATCGTAATGGTTTGTTTTGTTTTGAAAAAATCACGTCATTGTCACTGTCACGTCACTTAGTGTCTATTCAACGAACTCATTTCAATTATTAAAATTTTATGAACAAATGATCTGGATTACCAATTATCGTGCATTGTGCGAGTTACATACACGGAAATTACCCAGCTGACAATAAAACTGCAGACCAGAATATAAATATAAATATTAATAATAATGTATAATATAATAATATAAATAATAATTAATTCTCTGTTATAACGTTCTTGAATAAATTTGTTATAAAAAATAGTAAATTTGTGTTTTAAAAATCTATTTTTTAAATTATTATATTTAACTGGCGCAGTCAGTAGGATACGCGCAGGTTTTCAGAAAAATATCGATTTGCATCGTGACGAAAAGTAACAAATCGAGACCTTGGAGTTTATATCCTTAAGTGCGTATCGAACTATCTTCAACTTTGTGATGATACCGGCGCAGTGGAGTAGTGAATCACCGAAGAAGCACCAGGAGACTACCGAATTCGAATCTATAAAAAAAATCTGTAAGTGCCTTTCGTTTATACCTTTCCAAGGATTTTGGCATATATTGTTTTTCAGACACATAAAATTTAATTAATTTTTAAATTCAATTTTATCAAAATAATTTATCTTTTCAATTAAAAGTGAAATCGAAGATATAGTAAGTGGATTTATAAATATTTCCATTAAATATTCAAGTAGTAGTAGAAGTAGTAACAAGAAAGAAAATAATAATATTGAAACAATTAGTTTTAATTTAAATAATTAAACAGGAATGCCGGAAGTAAACTTGAAACTTTTAAGATCTATACTTAGTAACATTAAACCATATGATGGTAATAGCGATTCTCTAAACGTAGATGTGAAAATGTAATTAAAGATTATAAAACTTAACGATGCTTATTGACAAAGCAGAAACTTTAGTTGGTAACCTGAACAGATTGGGAACATCTAAAAGCTGCACTTATTTAAAATTTCGCTGATTGTAGAAACTTGGACGGTTTAGTAAAAGAATGCGACCATTTAAAAACAATTTAAAATTTTTGGAAATTGTATTCAATTACTTAGAAATAGTATTGCGCAGAGAATAAGTAAGGATACTGTTCTTTCTGCTAACGACAAAGTGTGTCAAATAACCCATTATAAAAAAACCTCACTTAATACTTTTATCGCCGGATGCGGCGGCATGTTAAAAGGTAATATGCATCTAAAGAAACCTGCTTCACTGGAAAATGCTTTGGTGTATGTGGCAGAATGTTAAAATTTCCAAAATTAGTATGAACATTTTAATGACCCAAACAAAGCATCAACTTCTAGACAAAGTAATAATAATTATCGCAAATCTTACACGCCATTACAATTATTTTCCTGAAAATAGTCAGAAAGAAGAAGAAAAAAGAAAACTTGATTGATAAAATGTGAACTGAGCTTTATTATCTTTTATCGAGCCTTGTTATCAAAAATAAAATTATAACCAAAAAATTTACAAGAAATGTCGACTATCAAGAAAAAAGAATATTATGTACAAGGCGTGTTTGCGCAAGTATTCTTACCCCTAAATTAAATCCCCTTATAATATACATATAACCCTCTAAGTGAGTGGTTAAAATGCGACTTATGTAGAGTACTCTTCGTTTACAAAAAGAAAAGTAACCCCTGTAGGTGGATATTACAATTTAAATATATATATATACAAAATAAATTGAGTCTATTTAATCAACTATTTAAATATGTGTTTGTTGTAGGCTGAGTTTCAAACAACCTAACCTCGTTAGTAGATGGGGCCCTCCGAAATATAAGATTAAAAGAAACCGTCTTACTTGTGGGGGTTAAGTGAACTCAACTAAGCACGATGTCCAGTTAGGCAGCTTCCTTTTGGTATCGGTAGGTAGCAGACTGCTATAATAATGACTTCGTATTCGGTGGGGCTATCTAATTGTCTGAACTCTGTTGCTAGCACGCAAACGGTGAAGTGGAGAAGCCCTATTCAATATGGAGAGGTGAAGAGAACTTGTCTTTAGGGATATTCCTCTAATAAAAGTGTTTACGCAGAATTGTAAATCTGAACGAACGAAGGAAGGAACGCACAAATGAAAGAAGCGAAGCAAGGAAGTCTGAAAAACATTGACGATTATAACGATTATGTATACAGAAGGCAATCAACAACCATTTTTAAACAGTCGATTTCCAAATCAATCATTCCTAAGTCAACCAATTATTATTCAACCTCGAGAGTTACCTTCTAGAAGGTTTCCTAAAAATAGGAAATTTTTTGAACATCCCCGAAATACTTCAGACCTAACCAAGTCCCTTCAAATCATATCCCTAATCCGACTCTGATGTCTACCTTACTATGTTGTCACGTAGACCAAATTCAAATTTCAATCTCAATAACTATTTTCAAAATCGCAATAATGCACCTCTCAATTTTACTTCTGAAGAATTATTCGCGAATGAATACGATTAAGAATATTTTAATGAATCTTCTGAAAATCTTTGTTAATAAAAGGTTATAATTAATTTGACTTTTAACATTTCTTATTCAACCCAAGCAAATTATTTAATTAAATTAAATGAAAGTAGCAAAAAGAAAAATTTTCCCAAAACAAACCAGGTGAACAACCAACCCTAGTAGAAATAAATAGCTCGTCAGAAAATGCTCTGCCGTATGTTGATATAAATGAATCTAAATTAAAATTACTAATAGATACAGGCAGTTGGCCATCAAATATTAAAACTATATTAATAGAAAAATACTTCCCAAATTCCACTTATAGAATATATGCACAAATTAAAACGGCCGTAGGAACGCGAGACATTTACTACAAAGCAACTATTAAAGCTTTTCCCGAATTTAATACTAATTAGAATATATCATTTTTACTATTTGATTTTCATGATTACTGTGATGGTACTATGGGACTAAACGATTTAAAAAATATAAACTTAAATATAGATTTAATAAAGAATAGGTTAATAGGACCGAATGTTCAAATACCCTTTAAGTATATTAACTATAGCTACAATAGATAATTTAGATATTCCACAAATTTTAACACGGGCAAAAACGGTTTTGCACTAATAGAAATCCAAAATCCAAAATAAATCCAATGAATGAGTTTCAGTAATATTAAATGAACCACTGCCAGTAAAATATTTCGAAACTTTAAATTATGAAATATATATTATTAGTTTATTTTTAAATTAAAGCAATGAAAAAACTAATTCGGATCGAAAAGTTGATATAGCAAAACTTATTAGAACTAATCACATAAACGCAAAAGAAAAGTCAGAAATTATTAAATTATATAGGGAATTGCCAGGTATATTTTTCAAACCAGGCGATAAACTAACATTTGCCTCTAAAGTTAAACATGAAATCAAAACTACAGATGAAGCATCGATTTACAAGTCATATAGATATTTTTCTATCCATAAACAGGAAGTACGGAGTCAAATAAATAAAATGCCATGCCATGCCATGCATGCAATGTTTACCATGGTCATCCTTTATTTGGATTGTGAAACGTAAAGCAGATCAATCGGGTAGACAAAAATGTATTATTATCGAAAGGTCAACGATAAAACAATTCCTGACCGATATCCAATACCAAATAATAATAACATTATCGGTAAGTAAGGTAAAGCCCAATATTTCTTTACTATTGTTATTTGGGCCGTCTTTCACAAAATACAAATGGAAGAAAGCCATTTGGACTTCGTAACCCACCTTTGATGTTTCAAAGGGTCATGGAGAAAATTCTATAAGATATCGAAGATAAAATCTGTATGGCATATATGGACAATATCATAATTTTTTGCGCCCGATTACAGGAGCATATTCAAAATTTAAAATTAGTTTTCTCCAAATTACGCGAAGCCCGTTTAAAAATACAATTAGATAAACCTGAATTTATTCAAAAAATGTAGAGTTTTGGGACACGCTGTAACCTTCGACGGGATTTAAACCAATTCAAAAAAAAATCGAGCGATACAATGTTTCCCCATACATAAACTCAAAAAGACATTAAATAGGTTTTAGGGTTACTTGGTTATTATAGAAAATTAATAAAAAAATTCGCAAAAATTACGAAATCGATGACAAAATGTCTTACTAAAGAATTTATTGACTGTCTCAAAACTTGTAAAAATTTACTAACTTCAGAACCGGTTTTAGCCTACCCGGACTTTAACAAAGATTTTGAATTAACTACAGATATTTCTAATTATTCAATTGGTACCGTACTTTTACAAGACAGTCACCCTTTATGTTATGCTTCGCGTACCTTAAACCCGGCAGATGTAAACTACTCGACAATCGAAAAAGAACTCCTTGCAATAGCAAGTTCTTTAGACCGTATCTGTATAGGCGCAACTTTCAAATCTTTTCAGATCAAAACCATTGCAGTGGCTTTTCTCTCTAAAAAAACCGAACTTCTAATTAGTGAGATGGAGAATCAAATTAGAAGAATTTTATTACATCATAAAATATCAAAAAAAGGTAACTTAAATCAAGCGGCGGATGCCTTAAACATGAACCCTTGTGAAGAGGAAGTAAATGCAATGGAAATAGAATTAATGCACAATAACCCAGGAGATGCAGACGATGTAATCGAATAGTTTTTAGAGAACAGAGATCAAATTGCATTAATAGATAGCTCAGATTTTAGCGATATTTCAGAATCTTTAGAATTAACAAATAACCGTTTAGATAAAACTAATATTATATCTGACATACAGTTAATATCAACTCACATGACTCTGACTTAGACCTAGAAACTATCCACTCATCTGCCGAAAACACAATTTTCTCTATGCTTACTACAGAAAGAGCTCTTAATAAATACAAAAATCAAATAATCATTACTAGAGACAAAAAATCAATAAAATGCAAAACTACTACAATTTTTAATAATACTCGTTTTTATATAACCTCACCAATAAAAAATACAGACACTCACATAATAAATATATATCTCTCCTTATAAAACATATGCTATCTTTTTTCGAGATATCGAATTACCCGCGATATTTTCGATCACAATGCAACAAAATTTTAAACACGCTTCTTTTAAAATTGCGCAATGCGTTACCATATTGGAAGACATTGAAATCGATGAATTACAAAAAGAAAAACTAAAACATGACACCGCGACATTGAAGAAATAAAGTTATCCCTATCTAAAAGGTATTATTGGCCAAACATTGCCGATGATATTGTAGATTATGTAAATAATTTTGAGATATGCCAGAAAAATTGATATGACTAAAACTGACCAATAATTAAATTTAACTTAATGCCAACTTGCTCGTGATCATTCGAACATATTCACAAAGATGTTTTTAAAATTTCAGGAAATATGTATCTTATTATTATCGTTACTTTCTCACGTTACAGTTAAGTTTACCCCCTACAAGCAGCCAAGGGTGTATGTATAAATGAATGTCTCTTTAATTTTATAACCCACCACGGACTTCCGACTTAAATAACTGCATACTCAGACACAGAGTTTAAAAACAAGAACAGAAAATGTTTGTGAACTTTACAAGATTGAAATATATAACACAATTGCCCAAAATAACAATTCAAACTCTCCGGTAAAGCGCTTCCATTCAATCTTGATTAAGCACATTCGCTGTTTAAGAAAAGAAAATGAAAATCTTAGTTCAGATCAATTAATAACACGTGGTATACTCGGCTAAAATAATTCTATTCATAACGTTACCAAATTTATCCCATTTGACTAAAGGACATATACTCAACGGAACTTTTCGACTTAAACGACCATATAATAGTATCAGATTACGTACAAGCCCATGAACAATCCACTACTAGACTTTACGAAAATATACGAGAAACAAACGATTAAATAAAAGAAACTAAAAACGAGACGATCTCCCAGACTTACAAATACTTGCATACATTCAGACTAAGTCTGAAAAGACAAAACTAATTACGCAGACTAAAACAAAACCCATTACCGATATAAATACATATTATAAAGCAAGCGCTAAGTAACCTTAAACTTATAAAAAAACCATTGTTGCAAGTTTCTGACAAAAATGAAAATAATTCTCCTACTACTTTAAGCGGTACAAATAGCACTTAGTGACGAAGACGACATAGGACTGACATCTGTCAATAAACCTATATTACCCATACAATTAGGAAATGCTAATATAATTTACTCCAAACATACATTTATACACTTTAGATTTAAGCCCTATTATTAATCAATTACATGACTTAAAAAACATTTTTTCATTATTAGTAATAATCTGAACAGATATTTCATATCATGTCTTATCTCGAGATATGCTGTTAAGAACCTTATTCATGATAAAAAGTACACAAAAGAAACTAGATCACTTTTAGCTATATATTCGTAGTAAACGAGGTATAATATGTTTGCCACACTTAACGCCGATGACGGTAAAAAACCAGACAAATATAATTAATGAAATAAATTTACAAAGTTCTCTATCGAAAAATTTGATAAATAATTATATTAAAACGATTAATAAATAATCTCGAGCAAAGAACTATTAAACTCACTAAAATATTTAAGAAATATATAACAAAATGACCAAATTGCAAAATTTAATAACATTTCAACTTATTTTTACAGTTACAGTTAATTAATTTTCGCTAAACACATCCCAATTATTAGAATCGAAATACTTACCTTTTATCACCTTTATACCGTCATTCAGAATTACTAATCATTTATACCAAAATACTCATATCTGGCACAAATCACCTCAAAAACACAGTTCAAAGACGAAGCATGTCCGATTTTAGAAAACACATACTTCTGCATCGATCAACTCCCCTAAGATAACTGTACTATTACACTTATCAAAAACTAATCAAAGAAAAGTATAACTTAGTTCCGAAGAATCGATAATTGAACAAATCATTTAAGACCAAATCTTAATAATCCCAACATAAAAAAAAGAAATCTTCTCTAAATCCCGTACAGATCAATACATTAAAATTAAAAGTCCTATGCTAATTAAATTACCAAAATCCTGCCAAATAACATTCGACAACAAAACATTGTTTAACCATGTCAAAATTCAAAAAGGCAAACCTCTGATCCTACCCAAACTCGACATAGGAAATTTAGGAACCATACCCGAATACGAAATTCCAAAATTCGAAACAATTAACCTACAAGAAATATACAAAACTAGCTATTGCCCGCGGCTTTGCTCGCGACTTTTCTCGCATGTAGTCGTGTTATTAATATAAAAAAATATATGACTTCCTTTTTATTAATTTGTATTAGTTTCATTGATTTTCATTTTTTTTTTTTTGTATTTATTAATTTTTATTTATTTTTACTCATTTTTATTAATTTTTATTCATTTTTATTCATTTTTATTCATTTTTATTCATTTTTATTCATTTTTATTCATTTTTATTCATTTTTATTCATTTTTATTCATTTTTATTCATTTTTATTCATTTATATTCATTTATATTCACTTTTATTCATTTTTATTCATTTTTATTCATTTTTATTCATTTTTATTCATTTTTATTCATTTTTATTCATTTTTATTCATTTTTATTCATTTTTATTCATTTTTATTCATTTTTATTCATTTTTATTCATTTTTATTCATTTTTATTCATTTTTATTCATTTTTATTCATTTTTATTCATTTTTATTCATTTTTATTCATTTTTATTCATTTTTATTCATTTTTATTCATTTTTATTCATTTTTATTCATTTTTATTCATTTTTATTCATTTTTATTCATTTTTATTCATTTTTATTCATTTTTATTCATTTTTATTCATTTTTATTCATTTTTATTCATTTTTATTCATTTTTATTCATTTTTATTCATTTTTATTCATTTTTATTCATTTTTATTCATTTTTATTCATTTTTATTCATTTTTATTCATTTTTATTTATTTTTATTCATTTTTATTCATTTTTTAATATTTTTTTTTAATTTTAGTTTATTTTTATAATACTACCATACAAAAATCTAACCACAGAGCACGTTATCATTTATTTATGCTACAATTATAATTTTTAAGTTCAAACGTTCAAAAAATGTATACTTCTATACAAATTTTTCTTCCCGTTCCCCCCCTTAAAATGTGAAAATCCAAAAACTATGAAACACATCATTTTTTATTTTTAATCAGTAGCTGTAATTCAAATATTTTTATTTAAAATTTTAAATAACAAAAAATATATACATACTATTAAACAAAATCCCCCCCCCCCCATTTCACTCCTTAAAATGTTAAAATGCAAAAATCCTGAAACACTTCATTATTTATGATGAGAACCTACAATTCCAATTTTCAAGTTCCTACCTTTAAAAAATCGATATTTCCAAATAAACTTTTACCCCCATTTCCCCCCTTAAAATGTGAAAATCCAAAAACCCTAAAACACGTCATTATTAGTTTGTCTTCATTAGCTGCAATTCCAATTTTCATGTTTCTAACTTTAATGAGAACCAAAAACATAGATAATCCCAAATAAATTTTCACCCCCCATTTCCCCCCCCTTAAAATGTGAAAATTCAAAAACCCTGAAACACGTCATTAATAATTTGTAGCCAGTAGCTGCAATTCCAATTTTCATGTTTCTAACTTCAAAGGGAACAAAAAAATCAATAGTCCCATACAAACTTTCACCCCCTGTTTTCCCCCCTTAAAATGTGAAAATCGAAAAACCCTGAAACAAGTCATTATTTATTTATGCTTATTAGCTATAATTTAAATTTTCATGTTTTTAACTTTAAAGATCGAAGAGTTTCATTAAAAGCTCCCTCCCCCCATTTCCTTCAATGTCCCCCCTTTAAACGTAAAATTTTGAAAAATCCTTTCTTAGCGGATGCTTACGTTATCAAATAAACCTATGTTCCAAATTTCAGCTTTCTAGGCTCAGTAGTTTTGGCTGTAGGTTGATAGGTCAGTCAGTCAGTCAGTCAGTCAGTCAGTCAGTCAGTCAGTCAGTCAGTCAGTCAGTCAGTCAGTCAGTCAGTCAGTCAGTCAGTCAGTCAGTCAGTCAGTCAGTCAGTCAGTCAGTCAGTCAGTCAGTCAGTCAGTCAGTCAGTCAGTCAGTCAGTCAGTCAGTCAGTCAGTCAGTCAGTCAGTCAGTCAGTCAGTCAGTCAGTCAGTCAGTCAGTCAGTCAGTCAGTCAGTCAGTCAGTCAGTCAGTCAGTCAGTCAGTCAGTCAGTCAGTCAGTCAGTCAGTCAGTCAGTCAGTCAGTCAGTCAGTCAGTCAGTCAGTCAGTCAGTCAGTCAGTCAGTCAGTCAGTCAGTCAGTCAGTCAGTCAGTCAGTCAGTCAGTCAGTCAGTCAGTCAGTCAGTCAGTCAGTCAGTCAGTCAGTCAGTCAGTCAGTCAGTCAGTCAGTCAGTCAGTCAGTCAGTCAGTCAGTCAGTCAGTCAGTCAGTCAGTCAGTCAGTCAGTCAGTCAGTCAGTCAGTCAGTCAGTCAGTCAGTCAGTCAGTCAGTCAGTCAGTCAGTCAGTCAGTCAGTCAGTCAGTCAGTCAGTCAGTCAGTCAGTCAGTCAGTCAGTCAGTCAGTCAGTCAGTCAGTCAGTCAGTCAGTCAGTCAGTCAGTCAGTCAGTCAGTCAGTCAGTCAGTCAGTCAGTCAGTCAGTCAGTCAGTCAGTCAGTCAGTCAGTCAGTCAGTCAGTCAGTCAGTCAGTCAGTCAGTCAGTCAGTCAGTCAGTCAGTCAGTCAGTCAGTCAGTCAGTCAGTCAGTCAGTCAGTCAGTCAGTCAGTCAGTCAGTCAGTCAGTCAGTCAGTCAGTCAGTCAGTCAGTCAGTCAGTCAGTCAGTCAGTCAGTCAGTCAGTCAGTCAGTCAGTCAGTCAGTCAGTCAGTCAGTCAGTCAGTCAGTCAGTCAGTCAGTCAGTCAGTCAGTCAGTCAGTCAGTCAGTCAGTCAGTCAGTCAGTCAGTCAGTCAGTCAGTCAGTCAGGACAAACAATTTTATATTTAGCAACTTGACAAAACGCCTTACACCTATTCAATTTTCAAAATCATACCAATATCCAAAAATTTTTGGAGGACTACCGATAAGCTATTACCATTATTTTATTAGTAATAATATCCATGACACAAAAATTCAAAAAGATGCGAGACTTAGGGATGGAGGAGTTACATACACGGAAATTACCCAGCTGACAATAAAACCGCTGACTAGAAGAAGACGGCTGAGGCTAATCATCTTTTCTTTTAAAATATTAATTCATTCTCTGTTCTAACGTTGTTGAATAAAACCTGTCATTAAAAGTAGTAAACTTGTTTTTTAAAAATCTATTTTTTGAATTAGTACATTTAATTCGCGATTTAATGTTCCACCAATTTGTAGTAGCTTTGGCTTTGAAATTGCAATTCGCCCTACTAATAGGATTTCCTTCACAACTCGACCATAACTGAAAAAAACTTCTTTGTTTATCGTTTACAGGGTCTCGTCATGGTTAAAACCCATGTACGCACATTCGAACTTTGCTTTGAAACATTGTTCCGGACAATCGGAAATAGACAGGTCCCAAAGCGCAGCGGTATATCCAGCCACCTAACCGTTACGGTTGAGATTTATCGAGAGAGAGATTTAACAGAGCCGGATTGGTAGCAGATTTCCAGTATAACTTTTTTGTTAAGGAAAATAACTTCAAACTAAAATGTAATCAAGACAAAATAAAGAAGAAAAATAAGAAATTATCATAGTCATGTATCACAGATTAATAATAGCGACCGTTTCCCTGCGGCAAACAACTACTCCTTTGGCTAATAACAAACCACAATAAATCCATCTGAGTTGCAGTGGAAGGCGATGAGATTAATTTAATTTTAATACAAAAACGTACGTTTTTTCCAACATTTTTCAATACGTTGGGTTTATGAAAATTGGATTAGTTACATATTGTGTAATGAATCCTAATTAAACGACCCTTCGCCGTAAATAATACGTGTAATTGAAAACACCCGGCGCCCCCGAGCAAGTCCGCCCAACCGTAGGGAGTTAAGGGAAACACACCAACAGAGACACCTAGCAGATGGGAAGGGGGGGGGGGGGCGAGCAAATGGCCATTCAATAACAGGGGCCCAATTCCTGACGCCTTCGTTAACTTATCGCATGCGATAACGTATGCGACTTGATGAAAGTGTATTCCTGAGCTGGCGGCATTCGTCAAATTTATTAACGCGTGCGCTAAGAAATGATGATTTTCAAAGAGCGCTCATGACCGTTCGACAACCACTTTATCGCATTCGTTTAGGTGAAAGTAAGGTTATAATTGTCAATTAATCCTGCTTTATCATATGTGATTCTGATTCATGTTTCTATGTATTGGTTTTGGTTATGTTTTGTGATTTATTGGGAAATATTTATTTTTAATTTGACTTTTTTGAACATTTTATTAGTTACTATAGAATATAAAAATTAAACTTTTTGTACCGTGAACTCTTTTATTGGACGCTTAAGTGCCAGTTTATTTTGGTATATTTTATTTAGTATGGATGATGTAGAATAAATAGGAGTTTTACAGGCACTAAACAATGTTATAAATTCTACTAAAGTTTCACGCTGTTTTTCCGTTATTCGTGAACCCCGCTGTTCCATTTTTAATATTCTAAATCTAAACCACTCCAATTCTCAAGTCCAAAATACAAATAATCACAGTTAAAACATCCAAAAACCAAAAATTATTAGACATCTGCAATCCATTTAATTTTATAATTTTTGCATTTTTGGCAATTTTGACATATGTCAATGCAATTATCTCATATTCAGTGATACCATCTTTGGTATTCTCAATCCTCATTGGTTAAGACTATGCAATAATCAAAGACTCTTCGTTAACACGTTCGACTTGATTCGCGATTATCGCATGGTGTTCAGGAATACTAAATTGCTGTCGTATGCGTTAACGACCATGCGTTACTTAGCGCATGCGGCAGTTAACGCATGTTTCGAGAATTTGGCCCCAGTGGTCGCGTCAATGTTGTCTACATGTAATGTGGAAACGTTGCGTTATTGTCGCTATTGATTTGTCATGTGGGTGTTTAATTTACAATGGGCATAACGATAATGATAGGGGGTGTGGTGCCGATGCCGGACGGTCAGTTATTGATGGGTCTGTGTTTCTGCCTTTGACAGATCACGCTGTTGAATTAGTCGTTTAGATATTCATTTATTGATAATGTCATTGGTGTTTTCATATATGAATGCTTTATAACTCTATGTACACCGGACAAAAGAAGTAAATTAATTATATTCGCTTGATTGATTGTTAAACCATTATTGACATATTTGAGTTACTAAAAATATTTTTAAAAAAGTAAATAAATATCTATTATAGACGTGTTAAAGGAACATGAAAATTGGACTAATACTAGACTTACTTTTTTAGTTTTTTTTTAAAAAGAAATAAATTTATTGTTTTTCCACTTCTGCATTGTTCGAACAACTTCTTGAAACATGTTTCCATTCTGAAAGTGATATCTCTAAGACATGGCTGTTTAGGTGATGAATGTCGATAACCCATGCATTTTTTGTTTGACATTCGAGAACACAAAAAAGTTGTTAGGTAATAAATCAAGTGCATGCAGGCAATTACACATTAATTTGATGTTCTATTTCGTCAAAAATAATCATTTGTTAGACGTGTGTCATTATGAAAAATGATACGTTTTTGGTTGCTTTTTTGATTTTGTCAATAACTTCTTGTTAACAAATTTTTGTATATGATTGAGCAATGAGCATATCAACATTAACTGTGCTTCGATCCTATAAAGTTTAAAGGAATGTTTGCGTCATGTCTACTAGGGTGGGCCGATATTTGTTTTAATTATTTTTTTTATGAAATATGAAATAGAAAAATTAATAATATACAGGATGTTCCATTGAAAAATACATAAAGATGGCCATGGAGGATGGAAGCTAAAACTAATAAACATGAGCAAAAAGACTGGGTCATTCAACCAAAGCCGCAAACGAACTGTATACTTACATTTTATTTTTTTTTTTTTCATGCCGACATAGGTCAATGAAGAACGTTCAGAAGGTTTAGAGTTGAGACTTTCGAGTTTCCAAATGTTATTTTGAAACCGTAATTAGAAATACGCTTAATTTGTGATTAATTTGATTTATTTATTTATTTATATCCGATTAAATATTAGTATTGTAGTGCTTATTATTTAATCTCTAACGCATCTTGGTAACTGTCGATATATTTATTTATTTTGTATTGAGATTCAATCCCCCGTGGAGCCATTTGTACTGGTTAAATAGCTTCCCAAGGAATTACTGTTAGTTATTGATTTATACATTTATTTTGACTTTTTGGTTAAATACGCCGAAATAGAATAGTTTGCAGCGTCCGAGTTTCCAAAGGCAATTGAGAATTTATTTATTTTGTGATTTATTTAATTTAATTATATCCGATTAGCTAGAAGTACTACTACTTGAATTCAACCATCGTTTCATGAGTTTTTTTTTTGAAATTAAGTGGTATTTATTTATTTGATTCATTTGCGTGAAGCTATTTATACTTTTTAAATAGCTTCCCAGGATCACTGTTTCATGAGAATTATTTTTAAACGTGTTTCTTTTAGAGTTATCTCAAGAGTGATTGCCATAGGTAACTTGGCCATCAAAGTTGGTGTGGGTAGGTGATCTTATTGTTTTTAGGTGTTTAGTAATCTTTCCGTTTCTACTGTACTTTCCACTTACTGTACTTTGAGTATACCCTAGTGTACTTTAGGATCGCAGAGCAAACTGCGTTAGCAAAATTGGTGCCTGAGCAATCTTTATTCTAATTTTATCGTTCTAGTGCCAAGTGCCAAACACGACTTCCTTTTTCACAGTAGATGAAGCCAGAAGCCTGTCACCTATGGCGCCTAAGTAGGGACCATACTTCTAGGAGTTTACACCCTGTTACAGGATTATAGCACTCTTAAAATAAATATCGTGATTAAAAAAATTTATGTACCAAGTACCATAATTTATATAATAATAATTATTTAATATTTAGGAAAAGAGAATTTTCATGTAGATAAACGTATCTTACTTAAACCTAGTTGTACTTCTGGAGTTGATATCTTATATTCCATTCTTCTTGTCTGTTATTTACTTTTTCCTAAGGTATCCGATTTTTTTTAGTAAGTGTACATTCCAGGGATGACTCTCCTAAAATTATGAATACAATACATAAGTAAGACGTAAGCCTTCAAGATGTATATATTTTTATTACCTAACTAAGTTAGAAATTAATTTCATATTTATTATTTTAAAAATGGGTTTGTTTACATTATGCAATAAAACTTTTATGAAATGATTCTTGGAGTAACTTAAAAGTATATTTAGTACAGAGTATGTAACGAGAACCTTCTATCTTTTTTTTCTCTCTATACAAAGAAATATCTATCTCACTTCTTACTTAATTAATTTAATAATAGGTAATTCAAGGAGTTTTTTTATTTGGTGTACGGCTTCAGAGTAGATCAATTAAATTAAGTTTTAAAACAGGAAGTACCTGAGTAAGGTTTAATCTGACATTCTTCCTAAGGAGTTCATGAGATCCGCTTGGCAGATTTGTAATTTGTTACAGTTTTTGATTTCGTAAGATAGGCTATCGATACCTACTAAGAGTTGTTCCAGTTGAAAACCCTTCCGATTAATTGGATTTGAAAGGAATCACAGCTACAGTTTACTTCGATTCATACTCAAGCATTCCCTGCTTAGAAACAAGTACATTTACCCAAGGGCCCCATTACATACCTGGTAAAGCATTATAGGTTATATTCAACGTTACTTATTATATTTTAAACATAGAAATAAATACTCATAAAGACTTACTTCTTTTGAGGCCGTATCCCTTCGGATATCTTTGGTTTCTATCCTGTATAGGTATACCTCTCTATATACTCTTGCATATACACCTCTGTATACAATTTTGTAAATTCTTCTGAATATACTGTGGTGTATTTTCTTAACGTACTACCCTATGTATACTTGTTTATTGTATCTATGTTAATGTTAATCACTGTCAATTTTGTCATGCTCAATTTTGCTTATTAAAGCCTATTTTCAAAAGGTAGTTTTAATTGTAAGCAATATGGATTATAAGCAAAATGGATAAACTTCTGAGACCAGAGAGATTCGATACAGACCAAAACTCCCCCAAAGCTGCTCAAAAATGGACTCATTGGAAAACAACTTTTCACAATTTTATTTCGTCTGTTGAAAAACTTGATGAGGTGGAAAAACTTAAACTGCTAGTAAATTATATAAGCTACAATACCTATGAATTTATATCAGACTGCTCTACATATTCAGACGCTTTGAATACTCTAGATCTAATTTTTATTAAGCCCAAAAATGAAATATTCGCTAGGCATTGTCTTACGTCTCGGAAACAACAACCAGAGGAGACAGTTGATCATTATTTACAAGTGTTAAAACAATTAAGTAAGGAGCAACTTTAAGAGTGTCTCATCCGATCAGTATCGAGACGACTACATAAGGGATTCTTTTATTAGTGGATTAAGATCGTCCCAAATTCGCCAGAGTCTACTAAAAAATAATACTCTAACCCTTCAAGATGCCATTAATCAAGCTCAGTCACTTGAATCTGCACAGAAGAATTCAGAAGCATATTCCCATTCTTCCTCAAATTTGGTCAATTTATTGATATCAGAAAACATAGAAAGGCAAGAAGGAATTGAAGAACAAGTTTCTTCTGCTGTAACAAAAACATATAAATGTTATTTTTGTGGGAACACACAGCGACACTCACGTACCTTTTGCCCTGCCAAAGATTCAATTTGTAACGAATGTAGAAAAGGGGGACACTTTTCAAAGGTATGTCAAAGTAAGAGAAAATTTAAACTTGCAGCCTCAATCTTGCCTTTTTCGAAAGTTCTCGCAGCTGCTCCTGAAAGTTTAGCTAAATGCATTGTTGAAATTAAAATAAATAACGTTACTGCCGACGCCTTAATAGATACAGGCAGTTCAGAGACGTATGTTAACAAACATTTTCTTTCTTCTGTTAATATACCTATGTTTCCCAGTACTGGATATATAATTATGGCATCCACTTCACTACAATCACCAATAGCTGGCCACTGCTTTGTAGATTTAAAAGTCAAAAACCATAAATATAAAAATTTAAGATTATCAGTACTTCAAGATTTATGCGCCGACGTTATAATTGGTCACAATATACTTAGACAGCATTCTGCCATAGAAATAATTTTTGGAGGTGCGAAATCCCCTTTCCTAATCGGTGCGTCTCCGACCATTTGTAGTTTAGCTTCTAAATATAGAACCGCCAACATTATTTTCAAATTTGTCAGTCAACTTCAGACCTATAGCTACTAAGTCTAGACGATTTTCGGCGAAGATTTGAAATTTATTACTACTGAAATTGAAAAACTTCTTTCGAATGACATAATAGAAGAAAGTAATTTACCCTGGCGTGCACAAGTTTTAATAACAAAAAGTGAAACTCACAAGAAACGAATGGTGGTAGATTACTCCCAAACTATCAATAGATTTACCTATCTAGATGCGTATCCTCTACCCAATAAAGAAGATATAGTCCGTATTGTTGCACAATTTCAAGTATTTAGTACAATTGATCTACAAAGTGCATATCACCAGGTACCAATCCGAGAAAATGAGAAGATTTTTACTGCTTTTGAGGCAAATGGTAAATTATTTCAATTTCTAAGAATTCTGTTTGGCGTAACGAATGGAGTCGCCTGTTTTCAGCGCGTTATAGATAATATTATTAAATCTGAAAATCTACAAGGGGTATTTGCATATTTAGACGATATTACAGTTTGCGGAAATGATCAAATTGAAGACGATGAAAATCTGAAGAACTTTTTAATTGTAACAAAAAAATATAACTTAACAATAAACCAGAACAAAAGTTTCTACTCTATAAAATCAATCAAACTTCTTTGATATCTTATTGAAAACAAAACCCTAAAACCTGACCCCACTAGACTGGAACCATTATTAAAACTTCCTCTGCCCTCTAAATCTCAATCTTTGGAAAGAGCTGTTAGCATATTCTCTCATTTCTTGAAGTGGATACCTTAGTTTTCAAAGAAAATCCATAAACTCGTCTCTTGTGAGATATTTCCTTTGCCAGAACCAGTAGCTTGTAACTTTGAGAGACTAAAAGAAGATATTGCAAAGTCCGCTGTCACTGCAATTAAAGATAATATTTCTTTTGTTGTAGAGACAGATGCCTCAGAACATTCTATTGCTGCATCTTTGAGCCAAGCTGGAAGGCCCGTCAGGACACTGACAAAAAGTGAACAAAATCATTCATCAGTAGAAAAAGAAGCTTATTCTATTGTTGAAGCGCTAAACAAATGGTGTCACTTTTTGATTGGTAAACATTTTCAGCTCATTACTGACCAAAAATCCGTATCATTTATGTTTAATATGCGACACCTTAGCAAGATTAAGAATAAAAAGATTCTTAGATGGCGTTTGGAACTGTCCTGTTACAGCTACGATATAGTATATAGACCCGGAGGACAAAATGTAGTACCTCATACGCTCACTCGAGTTTGTGGCTCAAGCAGAGATAAAACTTTATTTGATTTGCACCAATCTTTATGCCACCCTAGTGTTACAAGAATGACACATTGGATAAGATCTCGAAATATGCCCTATTTAGTGGAAGACGTGCGTTCTATGACGGCTGCTTGTCCAGTATGTGCAGAACCTAAACCAAATTTTTTTTATTATCACGGAACACTTATAAAAGCTACTTCTACATTTGAAAGAATTTCTTTGGATTTTAAAGGCTCGCTCCCTACAAATACTAAAAATAAAATATATCCTCACAATTGTCGATGAATTCTCTTGTTTTCCATTTGCTTATCCTTGTCCCGATATGACGTCAGATACTGTAATACAATGTCTTAGTAACTTGTTCTCTGTATTTGGAATGCCCGGGTATATTCACTCCGATCAAGGTTCGTCATTCATGTCATATGAGTTAAAAACGTATTTACACTCTAAAATAATAGCCACCAGCAGGTCTACTCCGTATAATCCTGAAGGAAATGGACAAACCGAACGATTCAATGGAATTATTTGGAAAACAGTTACTCTTGCTCTAAGATCACAAAATTTAAAAATACAAATGTGGGAACAAGTATTAGAAGATGCTCTTCATTCAAAATGTTCTGTTCTTTGTACTGCTACGAATTGCACACCTCACGAACGAATGTTCCATCATTCGAGGAAATCGTCAAATTAGAGAACTATACCATCTGGCTAACAATTCCAGGTAAGTTTTTATGGAGAAGCATGTTAAATGTTCGAAATATGACCCGTCCGTTGAGGAAGTTGAACTAATTGAAGCCAACCCTGAATATGCGCGTGTTCGTCACATTGATGGAAGAGAAGCCACAGTATCATTAAAGCATTTAGCACCCCTTGGAGATATATCTCTTTTTGATTCTCAAATTGGAGATAATTCTCTCTTGGATTTTCAAAATTTACCAGACCATCAACTTCAACAAAATAATACCCAAAATCGTCCGGCAGAAAATGAAAAATGTCTTGAAATACCTCGCCAAAATTCTCCTGAAACAAAAGATCTTATTGAACCTCAATCTAGTCAAAATTTCGACGAAAGTGCATCTGATTCCGGTCTAATTAAAGACGTCCTTACTCAGCAAAGTACAAGAATAAGGCGACCGCCAAAATATCTTGAAGATTATGTTCAAAAATGAACTTGGGGAGAATGTGCTGTATTTTCTTAACGTACTATCCTATGTATACTTGTGTATTGTATCTGTTAATGTTAATCACTGTCAATTTTGTCATGCTCAATTTTGCTTATTAAAGCCTATTTTCAAAAGGTAGTTTTAATTATAACATATACTCCTGTATATTATCCTGTATATACTCCGCATTATCCAGTCAGGATTGATTGAAGCACATTTACCGAGAGATTACATTGTAGTATCCAAGGGTGCACAAACGGACAATACAAGTATTTAGTTGATTCCAGGACTCGTTTACCATCAATACCAGGTAACTTTAGTTCATACCCCAGGCGACATATCTCTCACTAGAGGTCCGGTATGTAGATAAGGAAATATATTACGTCTATTTCTTGAGACTATGTACTATATTCACTATTTGCGTGAGGTTCCCAAGGAAAACACTGTTTGTCCGGTTGATATATTTTATTGTGAATATCTTAATACAAAGGTATAATTAGTCTGGGCACGTGCCAACCTACTACCATATCTGACATACTGTGCTAATTACAGCGCACACCTTTTGTGACCATAATTGGCGCATGCCCATAACTTACACTGTATACGAGGTACACTCAAAACTTATGTGCATACATTACATTTCTCCCCCTCCAGAATCTGGCAATAATAGCAAAATCTATCAGTGGGTATTCTAACCCGAGTACCACGTCTAATATTATCAGATTCTGTCGGAGTTCCTGGCGATAATACAATATTGGCTGAGGAAGATACACTAGGTTGTAAAGTTGTAACATCACTAATAAAATCACCATATTCTAAAATTTGATTTAGGTGACGATGCCACGTTTTCTGAAGATCAGGAATAAATACTAAATACGTTCTTGATCCAATTTTTTTTCAATTCTTCCTTTAATCCATTTAGATTTAACATCTCTATAATCTTTTACTAACACTACCTCTCCTTTCTTAAATAATTTTTGTCTTTTACCTGAATAATTCTTTATTTGATTTTCTATATTTTTTTTATGTTTATAGGTATTAAATTTAGATTTAAATTTTCCTGATCTTCAGGTAACAACATACTTAATTTAGTTCTGAGTTTTCTACCCATCATCAGTTCGGCTGGTGATACTCCTGTTGTACAATGTGGAGTATTTCTATAGTCCATTAAAAATCTTTGTAACATTAAATCCATATCTACCTTCCCTGTATGTAAAAATTTTAATAGCGTTTTTTTTATTGTCTTAACTGAATTTTCTGCCTGCCCGTTTGTAGCTGGGTGGAAAGGAGGGCTATGTTTAAGTATAACTCCATTCTTTTTTAAAAAATCTGTAAATTCATTTGAGCTAAAATACTGAGTATTATCACTAACTATGACAAATGGAATTCCATACCGAGCAAATAGGCTTCTTAATATTTTTATCGTGCCTAAAGAAGTAGTGCCGCTTACAAAAAACGCTTCCGTCCATTTTGAAAATGCATCTAACCACTAAAATTAATTTATTTCTCATGGGTCCTAAATAATCTATATGTATCCGTTCCCAACACTTTTGTGGGTATTTCCAAGTTACCAGTTTAGCTTTTGGGGGGTTACTTCTAAATACTAGACAAGCTTCACAAGCTTTGACCGTTTTTTCTATATCTATATTTATTCCTGGCCACCAAACATATGACCTAGCCATAATTTTCATTTTAATCATACCCATGTGAGAACTATGAATTTCTTTTAAAATATCTTGCTGTAAACTTTTAGGTAGGTATAACAATTCTGAACCCAAACATTAAACAATCATTAACTATTGAAAATGAATTTTTATTTACCTGATATGCTTGTAATTCCGGAATTACTTTTTTAGGCCACCCGGTATATGTATATTCACAAACTTTTTGTAAAATATCATCACTTAGTGTACACTCTCTAATTTTCTATAAAATTCAATACAAATGGTGAATCGTCTTCTTGTATACCAGGTGTACTAATAGGTAATCTGGACAAGCAATCTGCATAATTATCCTCTGACTTTACATATTTTATTTCATATTGAAAATTTGCTAAAATTAAAGACCAGCGTTGCAGACGATTTGCTGCGAACAAGGGTATGCCCTTTTTTGGACCAAAAATAGCCACTAATGGTTTATTGTCAGTTAACAAAGTAAATTTCCTTGCAAATAAATATTGATAAAACTTTGTTACTCCAAATATGATAGCTAAGGCTTCCTTTTCTATCTGACTATATTTCTCTTCACTTTGTGATAATGTTCTCGAAGCATAGGCTATGGGCCTTTGTATGCCCTCTATGCAATGAGAAATCACCGCACCCACCCCATAAGGAGATGCATCTACAGCCAACTGTATTGGCAATTTTGTATTATAGTGAACCAACACTTTTGCTGAAGCCAAAGTATTTTTAATATTTTGAAAAGCTTGCATACATGTTTTTTTAAACTCAAAAACTGTGTCTTTACGTAACAATTTATATAAAGGTTGTAGCAATGTTGAACTATTTGCTATAAACTTATGATAATAATTCACCAGTCCCAAAAATGCTTTCACTTCTGTGATATTTTTAGGAATGGGAGCGTTTAACACTGCTTCTACCTTGTCCTCACATGTATGTAAACCTTCTTTATCTATTTTAAACCCTAAATATGTAACGCTTTCTTTAAAAAAATCACATTTACTTTTTTTAAAGTGAACCCTATACTTTTTAAGTACCGCTTTAACCCTATTTAAATGTTGCTCCATTGAGTTTCCCGTAATCAACACATCATCTAAAAATGACGCTACTCCATCCATACCATCTAATACTTTTGACATAATTTTTTGAAATTTGGATGGCCCTGTATGAATACCAAACGGTAATCTATTAAAATAAAATACACCCTTAGAAGTTGTAATTGTAGTTAATAACCTTGAATTTGGATCTAATTCTACTTGCTGATATGCATGCGACAAATCTAATTTTGTAAAATGGGTTCCACCCTGTAATTTTGCAAACAATTCTTCAATTCTAGGTAACGGAAATTTATATACCTCTAGATCTGGATTTAATGTTATTTTATAATCGCCACATAAGCCAACCGTGCCATTTGGCTTTAATATTGGTACCACAGGTGTACCATAGTCACTGTATTCTACTGGTGATAGAATTTTTGACTGTACCATTCTATCAATATCAGCTTCTACTTTTTCTTTTAAAGCAAAAGGTACCATTCTAGCTTTATAAAATTTTGGTTGTGCCCCTTCTTTTAACCTTAACTGAATATAACCTCTATTGAAACAACCAAGTTTTTCACCGAACACTGTTGGAAATTCCCGAATTATTTCATCTACTTTGTTTTCTCTAATTAAACTATTTACTGAAAGATTGAATTTATTAAAAAATTCTGGACCCAACAATGGAGGTCCACCATTATTTATAACATAAACATCCAAATAATTTTTATTGTTTTTATAAGTAATATTAATTTTTATTTTTCCTAATGGTTTCAAAGAATTTCCATCATATGTTCTTAATGTTTTATTAGTGGGCTCTAATAAATATTCCTTAAAATTAGCTGTTCTAAATCTATTTGAAATTACCGAAACGGAGGCTCCCGTGTCTAGTTAAAATTCAAACATTTTATTATTTACAGAAATGTTTATTAAAATGGGTTCAAAAGAAAATTCGTTTATATTAAATAAATCAAAATGATCATCGTTTAGATTACATAACTCCCCATTATCATCATTTTCAGTTTCTAAATAATTATTTCGATTTTTCCATCCCGATTTAGAGTTGTTTACAAACACCTTACCGCTAGATGGCCTTTGACTCCACATCTGCGACACACACAATTCCGGTACCTGCAGGGTGGGGGATGCACTTTATTGCAAACTTCACAATTACACTTTTCTGCGTTTGCGCCGACTCCTTGGCTCTTGCTCCGATTTGGCCGATTACCATTTCCCTCGCTTTTGCTGGATGTACCGTCTCTCTCACCTTTATCAAATGTTCGCCGTCTTCCTCTTAACTGATAAACTTCTTCCTCTGTCTCTTTCTTTATAACTACTTCTTGACTTCTTTTACAACTAGCTTCTTTATTTCCTGCTATCTCAATGGCTTTTTCAAACGTGAGTGTATCAGACTTTTCTTCAAAAAGCCTATCTTTTATGGGACCTTTCGGCAATCCACATTTTAGCTCATTTTGGAAATCACATTTTCCTGCTAATTGCATTAATCTAGCTGCCCATTCTGATATAGTTTCGTCACTGTTTTTAGCTGCCGTATAAAAACGTTCTCGTTCTGGAAACGTTAACTTTGGTTTCTCGAAATGTTTATCAAAAATTTTAAGCAAGTCTTTATACGGTTTTTCTTCCGGTTTTGTAGGTAAACATAAACTTGCTAGTAATTGAAACGCTGTTTCGTTGCACATGTTCAATAATAATCCACGCTTTATTTCGTCACTTGTGATGTCATTTATCACAAAATACTGATTTAATTGTCCCTTGTAGATATTCCAATCACAATCATTCGGACTAAATACTCTTAGACAACCGATATACGAATTTGAAACACCGGCAGCGGCACTTGTTCCTTCGTTCGAAGGCATCTTGCACGTTATTTCCTTTTATTTTCACCCGTTCGTCGCCACTGTACTATATTCACTATTTGCGTGAGGTTCCCAAGGAAAACACTGTTTGTCCGGTTGATATATTTTATTGTGAATATCTTAAAACAAAGGTATAATTAGTCTGGGCACGTGCCAACCTACTACCATATCTGACATACTGTGCTAATTACAGCGCACACCTTTTATGACCATAATTGGCGCATGCCCATAACTTACACTGTATACGAGGTACACTCAAAACTTATGTGCATACATTACAGACTACAAGGTAATATATAGTTTTAATATTCGACCTTACTTACATACATACTTAGTTACATATTCTTTTAATATTTTATATTACTAATGAGCTTTAAAGTTTATATTTAGAAGTACCTGTAATATTTTCCATCGGCGAATTTACGAAATGTAAACTCTAGAAGCATATTTAAGAGTGGTAAATATTTCCATATATCGCATAACACATAACTTACTCAAATTTGAGTTATATACCATAACTTATAGTTTTATACCTGGTACACGTTTATTTCTAATTAATCATAACCTTTAATTTAGTTAATTTGTAATTTTTGTCAAGGTCATTCATTGAAACATAGACCAACACCAGCTAGATAACAACCCAATCTATAAATTAAAATTCCATGATATATTCATTGTATTTTTTTGTGCCCATTTCCCTGAGAGAAATAAGTTCAGGGGTAGATAGTGATACTTTTTGGGAAAAATTGGAATCTACATTTTCACTATCTGCCCTGATTAAATTATAACCATAGATCGGGCTAAAATTGCTGTTATAAACCCTATATTATGAGTATATTTTTTCTTTACGAATGTTTTTTCTTTTCTTTTGTCTACGAAACCATCCCGCCCCGCCATGACACCCCCACCTTCCGCCGTTAAGCCCGAACAAATTCGAACGCACTATTGAAATCTCATGTTTGGAAACAACGATGATTTAGCTGCGTTTCTGGAATGCCTGGACAAAATTTATCTTTTCAAGGGCATTAACAAAAACCGACTACGGCTAAACCAAGAACGAGCGTTATGGTTTTGTAATAATAATAGGGCTAGATAGTCTACTTGTGAGGCCTTTGTATAGTCTTCTTCTCGGTGTCCTATTATCTGCACCTTGAAGCCTACATTGTAGAAATGAATTCGTCACTTCCTACATTACCGACTTGCAGACCCTCATAAGGAGACATGTTTTTTTGACCCGTGAGCAGCACCTAGGGTGATTTTACCGCAACCTACTCTCCGAGTACAGGCAGTAAATCCTAATGTACCTTTAAGCAAGCTATGAAGGTTTGCGAGCTATAAAGGAAATATTTCCAAATTGTTCCAGAACCATGCCTTTTGCACTCCGTTACCAGGCTCAAGAGCTTTCATTCCATCCCAGTACCAGTTACCATGGTCTCCAGAATCAGGATTGATTCAAGCCAAACGAAGCTAGCACCATTGTTTAACAACGGAACGTCTTTTCCTCCTGTTAGATTTGAAGAACAATAGTCGAAATCTAGGGAGCACAATGTTCTGGAAGTCCGAAGAGAGTCACGTGATGAATGACAGACCCAATCCGGGAAGGCTCTTCCGTCCCCGTTATTTGAAACCTGAAGTCTTGTCCAAAAATTGTCCACGTGACTCGCAGGGCAACGCCACCGAAGCTGTCAGAAGAGGTAGCGCCGGCAGCTTCGGCCATTACTAGCTTCCCGAGAGACCATCCTGCTTACCAAAGATGACTCACGGCTACATATAGAGATGAAAATACAGGAGAATCTACTCTCAACCCTTCTGGACACTAAAGCATTCTCATGCTACCTAGGAGACGGCCTAGCTAGGTATACTACTGATCAAAAGCAACCCAACTTCTGCAAGGTTAGCTAATGGTAGTACCATTGTATTTAGATATCCTAGTAGATCAACCTCATGGACGTTTCATTGGAGGCAATTCTGTCGCGACATATGTTAAAACTGTACAGAACTTCATCAAAATGGCTCGAGTGCTAGGCGCTCGCTCGATCATTAAGTATAGAATTCTATATACATCAATTTTTTTAATTTTTAAATTCATTTTCCATGTGCCAAATTTAAATTAATATTGTTTATGTTCTCTAAAATGATGATAAATCGTAAATAAGCGTTCATCAAGCATAATTAAACTCGTATATCGTATATTTTAAACAAATATTCTGAATCGACCATTGTTCCATCTATAAGTAAACAGAGAAATTAAATTCGGTATTTAGTTTCGACAACCGTTCGATGGCTAGGTAAAAGACGACAAAACTTAAAGACATGACTTGCTGCCATCTATTGATACTGTTCATTGTCCTACAAGATAACTTGTATTGGCATTGTTCTACTAATTGATCTAAATAAAATGAAAGTACCGTATGAGTCCAGGATTCTAAACTCTGTGCCAACAAAACTTGGCAGCCGAACAAACGTGCTGATTTAGTGCTTGGGACATATATCCTCCCAAGGCTTGATGTCCGATTACAGCTCACAGATTAATACCTACGACACCATGGCCGATACCTTGCTACCCTACTGAGATCATACAGCAACCTTTAACTCATCCGTTACCGTCCAAAGCTCCTAATACCATTGAGTAAGTGCTTTGGCGAACACCGTTGATTCAAACCGTATCGGAGATAAACCGCTCCCCGAACGACAGACAAAGAGATCAAAGAGATCGGGGATAAACCACCCACTGCCCTCCAAACCACAGAGCAAGAGATCTTGGAGACGAGGAGAATCCGCCCTCCGCTCTCCAAATCACAGAGCGAGAGGGACTATGGAGATTGGGGAGAAACCACCTTCTGCCCTCGAAACCACAGAGCAAGAGGTCATGGAGATTGGAGAAAAACCACCCTCCGCTTTTCAAACCGACGAGAGAGATCAAGGTTACCAGTTGTGACCAATTCCAACTGTCCGACCAGCACAATAACTCCAGGGACACCATCGGTTCTGAAGGGTTATATGTTGAGTTATTCAATAGGTGTGATGGACTAGATTGTATTTTAAAATTCCAAGATGTTCTATAGGAGTACAATTTCGACGAAAATTTTCACGTACATCGACTTTGGACTTATTTTCAAATTCGTTTCTCTCAAGATTTTCGTTAGAAATATCATAGGTTAACATGAAAACAGTATTTTTGAAGCCAATGAAAATTAATTTATGATTATCAGAAAATCGAGATTTGTACTAATTTTGAGAACTTTTTCTTTTTTTATTAAATAAATAATAAAATGAATTTTCAACAGTATGCGGTTTGTTCTAATCTAGATAAAATTTCAAAAAGTTTTTAAATTGTTTTGATTCATAAAGCTAATTGGTAACCAGTTCACAGTGAATTTATCAATGTGTTCCAACTTTCAACTTCAGTGACCTGTGTTGCGCATCAATATCACGTGAGTGGCAGTGGTCGCTCGCCCGTTCCGTAATAATTCACGATCCACCAGATTTTCCGGTAATTTGTCTCTACTATCGCACTTCGATTACAATCCAAAATGGAAAACTCCGTCTGACTGCTAATAGGAACTGTGCCGCATGGTGCGGTGCAACGTTTCGTTTGTTTAAGGTTGTCGCAAATTACCGTTTCAGCTTCGTTAATAGACGATGATTGGAAGTGACTGTTCGCTGTAATCTCTTGGAAAATGAAACTTGAACTCTCCAGAGAAGTGTTGCTGAGTTATCTGTATTTCTAATGGTGTATGTGTGTTAGAAAGTAAATATGTAAGCAGCATAATTACACAAACTAATTTAGATTTAGTTTCGATGATGATGTTTAAAATATTCATATCTTTGATGATATAGACAAAACTGAGTGTTAGTGATTACTGTAATGTTTAATGTTTAGTGTTGGGCACAGAAGACAACAGGCAGTAGTAGCATCACAATAGGAACGCTTTTTAAAGAGACATTTTTTTTAATTACTGGTTGTAATTGATACAGGCACTTTCGCTGTAAGTTTGTCACAACTGGCAACTGATAAAATGTGGGTAATAAAAATAACGAAACTGAAAATTAAGAAATTTAAGAAATTAACAAAAAATACATTGAAATATAAATCTAATTATTTGTCTATTTCTACGGTATTTACTTTTCATATCTCAACTTTAATATAATCGTGCCAAATTATCTTACAACTTTTGTAAGAATTCAATCACAAATAGTAAAAGGATTGTTTAATTTAAAAATAGGTTATTTCTAATTTACTTACACCAGTACTAATTAATTAATTTTTTTAGGTCCACTTAGGAAAGTGACATCTGTTGCACTATTTATTCGTATGGGAAGTGTCCTATATCAGATGCGTGTGGATAAATCTACTTTCCGCATAAACTGTCATATATATCAGACGTCTCATTTCTATTTTAATTTATGTAGTACATTTAATTAGTTAAACTGATTTGATCATTAAATTAGATAATTCTTTTTCCTACGACCACTTAGGAAAGTGACACATATCACACTATATAGACCTATGGAAAGTGCCCTATATCACACGCGTATGAATAAGAATTTACTTTCCACCCAAGTGAGAATATGCTACTTTCCGCAGTAGCTGTCAGAAAATGTCAAACACATAATTTCTATTTTGATCTATGTAATGTCCATATTAATACTAAAATCGATATGATTGTTAAATTATTGTAAATTAGATCCTAGATATTTATCTTTAACAATTATTTTAAAAATAATTTTAAAATAACTAAGATATATTTGCTTTTTATTCTGGTTAAACACATAAGCGATTAGATCAATCAATTACCGTAAGGCCTGTTAGCTCAGTTGGTTAGAGCATCAACTTTGCAATTTGAGACCGTCCAACGACCGCGATCGAATCCTGGCTGTGCCAGATTTTTTTTTTTATTTTTTTTTATTTGTTTAGAAATTATGAAAATTTAATAAATACGATTATTGTTGATTATTTTTTTAAATACATTTTAATTATTATAATAATCTGGTTTTACATTTTTTGATGAAATTATTTTGTGGTCGTAGGAAAAATATTGTACATCACTTGTGTGAAAAGTGATTTTACACACTCGTAATGTAATATACTATTTAATAAATTATTAAAATTTTAAAGTAACTACCCTACATTATTTTTATTCTTTCCTGGTTCATATACATATTTAATCAGATAAGTTAAATTACAAAACTGTAATGGAGCAGATCATATAGTATTTAGGTTTTTCAAATTGGCATTTTGCACCATTTCAAGACGTTGGTTTAATTCCCGATGAATTATCTATTTTTTTATTGGAAAAATACGACTCTTGTTGTTTTTTGTTTAAATTTATGTTATTTATTATAATATAACCGAGTAGAGAAGTGGGTAATCATTAAAAATTAAAAAAAATTTGTTCACATTTGTTTAACTTATTTAAAAAAAAAAAAATTCTAACGAAAAACATAAATGTATTCTAATATTTCTGTAAATAATGATATTTTATCTTTATCATCATATGAAATTGTTTGTAAATGGAATTAATAATTTTAATTTTCACTTTAAAAATTAGGATAATTAAATCTCATCTACAATGCCTAATAAATAAAAGCAATATGCCTGTTCGCAGGGTCTCTACTATTACACGTACAAGCACAATAATAAGAAAATATAAAAGTTATTCCAAAAACCTCCATAAAACATATATTATTCACGAAGTAGGCAGCTAACACGCTTATCTTAAAATTAACACCGATTTCGACATGATATCGAGACAAAATTCTGAAAATTTCCCAAGGCACGTCATAAATTTACCACTCTTTTTTTATCCGTCCAACTTCATTCCCACTGGAGCCATTAATGAGGGTATAAATACTTAATCCCGAGGAACTCGAGATTCGTTTATTATTTTAAATCCAGTCTTATTTAGTTGTTTTTCAAATTTAGTCATATTTCAAGTACAGTATTTAGTACCTTTCCTAAACTGACACTCTTTTTAAACCGACGCTTCTACGTCCCGACGACCTATCTCTCGAACGCTTTTACGTCTCCACTGTCAACGTATCTCCGCCCCTACTTCCCTAACTCTGTACAGCTCAACATTCTGCATCCCAAAGACCTACCTAAAGAACGTTTTACGTCCCCGACGCTAAATGTTCCGTTACCCTACTTCTCTGGCTTTCTACATCCCGGCGTTCTAAGTCCCAGCGTTCTATATCCCGGCGTTCTACATCCTAGCGTTCTATGTTCCGACGACCTATCTCCCAAACGCTATTACGATCCACACCACCTAAGTATTTTCTATCTTATATTCGTTCCAACTCAAATACCATCCCCTTCGCCACGGCACTAGGCGCCTCGACGCAAAGCGATGATGAACGCTGCGACGTACCCAACATCGACGACGTCACAACGCTAGATAAAGTTAGTACATGTCTAGTTTGGACGAAATTTATGTCTGTATTTTCAATGGTGAGAAAATATGACAGTTAAGTTAATTATCTATTATCTGTTAAAATCAATATTTTAGAAATATACAGGGTTAATTATGCACAAAAATCTACTCAAAGCTAGGTAGTAAAATTTATTAGAAAGTTAACCAACTGGTGAATTGACACTGTTCGTTAGCTCAAGGGGGGCACTTATACTAGCCACACAGTAAGTTAACCAACTTGCGAATTGGTGTTGTTCGTTAACTCCGTTGGTCATCACTTTATACTCGTCAAAATAAATATAATATGTACACCTAAGATGGAATCAAACAAAATGAAATATAAATTATCAATTAATTCATTGGACGATCGCTACTACTACTACTAGAGCAAAAATGCCAAAGACAGTAAGTATAAAATTTAAAGTAAAACAAAATTGAGAGCTAAATAATAAAATTTCAAATTTAATCATCAATCAAATAAGTATGGAGGTGGGCGGATACAAAACTAGAAACACGAGTTATGCCTCTGAACATTATTTCTAGCGCGAATATTTCTATGTATATATTTGGGTTGCATATCAACCTTATACATACAATCATGTAGTACATAAAAAACTTTTTTTTGTACTAAAATGTGTTCGTACAAATATAATTCAACTATAAATCTAATATAGTCATATCGTAAAGACGGTTAATTATAGGTGGATAAATTATAAAGCTGAAACTACCAGCCAGCGTTAGCAGCCTGTGTGAGAAAATGCATACAAGTTAGATATCACAAAATAAAGTAATTTTACTTCTTAATTTGTCTTATTATATATAATAATATTATTAATAATAATAATAATAATAATAATAATAATAATAATAATAAAAAATAATAATAATAATAATAATAATAATAATAATAATAATAATAATAATAATAATAATAATAATAATAATAATAATAATAATAATAATAATAATAATAATAATAATAATAATAATAATAATAATAATAATAATAATAATAATAATAATAATAATAATAATAATAATAATAATAATAATAATAATAATAATAATAATAATAATAATAATAATAATAATAATAATAATAATAATAATAATAATAATAATAATAATAATAATAATAATAATAATAATAATAATAATAATAATAATAATAATAATAATAATAATAATAATAATAATAATAATAATAATAATAATAATAATAATAATAATAATAATAATAATAATAATAATAATAATAATAATAATAATAATAATAATAATAATAAAATGCGGATCAGTGGGTGAAACTATCGAACACAT